>OW679196.1:52088992-52271978 GCA_940337035.1 Agriotes lineatus
GTGTTTTAATAAATTATTAAAACACGCCGCCAATAGCAACGTGTTAAAAAGACGTAATTCGAGTGCTAATATTAAGAGTGCTACAAAAGTCACTTTGGAGACTAGAAACTGTGCAAAAAGTTGTCATTTTGACACGATCGTAGAAAACATATCTTCTATTTTGCTATTACTTCTAATTTTAATCTTGAACAAATTTGGGTGCATTAACATAAAAAAAAGAAAATTGCGGTAAGTAGGTACTGTTTATCGACCTCCTAATTTTTCTTCATTTGATTTTTACTTCCTTTTACTACTATAAAGGAAGTATTGGATTCACCCCAAAAATTCGAAATTGAGTTTTCAACAGATCTTCACGTTTTAGAGTCCCCTGATCCCAAAAAACATATTTTTTTTCATTGGTCTGTCTGTCTGTCTGTCTGTCTGTGTGTCTGTGTGTCTGTGAACAGAATATCTCAAAAACGAAAAGAGGTATGGCATTGAAACTTCATATATAAGTTTTGTGTACTATGTAGATGAGACAGCAAGCTTTTGAAGAAAATCGCATAACCGGAAGTAGGTGTTTACTCTTGTGATTTTTCAGTTTTTTTCGATTTTTTCAAAAACGGCTCTAACGATTTTTTTTAAATTTTAAATTTTTCTTACATTTTTAATGTGTATTGATGTGAGATAGGTGATTTTCCAGTTGAATACTTCTAAAGTGGGTTTCTTTTGTTTTTTTTTTCTATTTTTTTATTAACTCCTATTTTAAATAAAACACCCGGTATATTATTACATTTTGGAATTCAGCTTAAGATTTTAGAGAAAATTTGTCTCCTGAACTAACGCTCTATTTTGTGCGGTTTCTGTAGAATTTGTAATTTTTGAATTTTTTTTAAAGCTTAAAAAAAGTTTGGTGTGATACACGCACACAACTTCCTTTTACAGTGATCTTATAAGTAGCCAAAAACCGTACAAACGAGAGTTAGTTGAAAAGACAAATTTTCACTTATAATACTATAAGCACTCAAAGTTATATCCATTATTTTTGGCGTAGTAGGTATCACGAAAGTCCATTGTGTGTGGGTACAAATATGACGAGTTGCGGAGCAATGGACATGAGTAATGTCACCCCAAAAATAGTCCACCTAACTTTGACTACGAATAGTATTCAAAGGACTATTCAGTGAACCGAACCCATTTTCCAAATTAAAAAGACTCAACACTTAGTTACACATGTTAAAATACAATTTGTGTAAACATCTTCAATAAATATTTTAATTTGTTCAAAGTACTCACTTGAGTACTAGTACAATAGTCGCTGCAATTCAGTACTAGTATAATAGTCACTTATAATACCATGAGTAGTCAAAGTTATGTCGAATCTTTTTGCTGTGGTATCACGAATGACCATTGCGCTTAGGTTCAATTAGGACGAGTGCGCTAGCACGAGTCCTAATCCTAAGCGCAATAGACATAAGTAGATACCACCGCAAAAATATTCTACTTAACTTTGACTAAGAATGGCATTCGAGGGACTATTCAATGAATTATTTCAAATTAGTTTTCAGTAAATCTAGCAACAAACTACGCAATTTCTATAGTAACAGAACACTAATATTGACTTTAACTAATAAAAATCACATTTGTTTAAAATATTCACTTATAATACCATGAGTAGTCAAAGTTATGTCGACTATTTTTGCAATGGTGTCACGAATGTCCATTACGCTTTGGTACGATTAGGACGAGTGCGCTAGCACGAGTCCTAATTCGAAGCGCAATGGACATGAGTAGTGATACCACCGCAAAAATAATCTACTTAACTTTGACTAAGAATGGTATTCGAGGGACTATTTAATGAACCAAACTACTTTTTCAAATTAGTTTTCAGTAAATCTAGCAACAAACTACGCAATTTCTATAGTAACAGAACACTAATATTGACGTTTTCTAATAAAAATCACATTTGTTTAAAATAGTCACTTGAATACCTTCTAGGAAGATATATCCACCGATATTTTTTTGATCGGTCAAGAAACGTCAGAACTCTGGATTTTTATTGGTCACTTTTTGACAGATGACAGGTGAATTGAATAGTCACATATAATCTCATAAGAGCATTAATTCTTTCCGGAAATTTTTTTGAGTACGTTCCAACAACGTCGTGTTAATTTGCCCGAGCGGGACGCGAGGGCAAATTAGGACGTTGTTGGAATGCACGAAAAGTAATTTCCGGATATGAATTAATGCTCGAATGCAGATTCGGTAAGAAAATCGTAACGACACAAACCCTAAAAAGAAGCAATGTTTACCTACAAAAAATTTCCAAGAAATTTTTTAGTTGTCTTGGTTACTGCTCGTGAACTAATTTTTCTATTGGTCATTAATGAGTGTCGTACGATTTTCACTTGAATACCTTCTAGGAAGATATATCCGCTGATATTGTTTTTATTGGCCAAGAAACGTCAAATTCTGGATTTTCATTGGTCACTTTTTGACGGATGACAGGTGAATTGAATAGCCACTACAATTTATTTTGGTTGGCTATGAAATGCAAAATCTGACGTTTTCATTGGTCCACTTTTGACAAATGATAGGTGAACTGAATAGTCACTTAAATTTTAAGCCGAATTCAAAATGTAATAATATACCGGGTGTTCTATTTAAAATAGGAGTTAATAAGAAAAAAAAATAAAACAAACCCATTTTAGAGGTATTTAACTGGAAAATCACCTATCTCACATCAATACACATTAAAAAATTTGAAATGTTAACATGGTACCAGCTTGTGCTTGAGAACTGCAAGGGATTTATTTTCGATAAAATATCCAGAAAGGCCTATTCCTTGCAATAGAACTATCCAAAATTCCATCTATAATTAGCACTAAAACAATGTGTTGACATGTATAGATAGCTCGTATGTATACAAAAAAGTAAAATTCTCGGTATATGTGTATAGGTATATATACAGGGTGTAGAAATGCTTTACGCACCATAGGGTTTTCAATGGTAATTTCTGTAAATGAACATATTTGCTTCCCTAATTATTTTAAAGCAATCTTGTACATTAATATTTTTAGAGAAATCCTGAATCTTTTCATACCATAATTTGTCATTTTAGAAAACTGAAAAAATTAAGAAATTAAAATGACCACTTTCTCAAAATCAGTAATGCCTCGAAATTATTGGAACAAGTAGCCACTGAAATGTGTTAGAAAATTTGTCATTAAAAAATATCAGTCTAATTTTGAGTATCGCCAGTGTGGCCAAGCCAAAATGGAAAATGAAGGCATAAAAAGCTGCCGAATTTCTGTCTCTACAAATACTTATGTAGCCTACAAGATTGCTCTAAGATAATTAGGGAAACAAATATGTTCATATTTAACACTGCATTGTTGCCTTGAAGCAAAATGGCGCCCTATCGGGGCTCAGGTTTTAATTAATCACGAAGTTTGTATTTGTCAATTTTGCTAAGCAACGTTTTCATAGACAAATTTTACCTAAAAGACGTTTTCTGATAAAAAAAATAAACTTTTTGATTCAATATGTATAGGTGCTATAAAAATGAGGTCTTACGATTTTACTGTTGAATAAAATTATATTTTCTTCATTTTAATAAGTTGCGATCAAGAGAAAAATATTGTGTCTAACTCGTGTTAGTCAGCGATTAATAATCTAAAAAATTAACACACTCGCATGTTTAATTTGATTATTAATCGCTTTTATTACCACACTTAATTGTTAAATAACCATAAATTGATTATTCAAACAAAATTACCTTATTCAGTTGTTTATTTACACTTAATACTACAAAAACATGTTCCAATTTTCAGAAAAATATATTTTCAAAACTTAATATTTACATTATTTACATATAGTGTGAATAATGTAAGACTACATTGACAACTTTATTTTAGCATCAACCAATTTATCTATGGTAGTAATAATTGTCGGTTTTGAAATTACAATGAAATAATCCCGTTTCAATTAGTTTCTATAGTCACTATGTTGTTATTTTGTTTACAAACATCATAACAGCAAGGAAATGTCCTATGTCTAATTTTACATAATTCAGCCATGTACAGTCTTCATTATATTCAAGGCACCTATAAGAGCAGACGTATGCTAATTACTTAGATTTAATCATTATATGTAGAATACAACTAGCATTGTACTGAATCTCGCCCTAACTATAAATTTCAATTCTTTTTAATGTATTTCGTTTATAGTAATAAAGACATTTATTATTATTATTATTATACAGTGTAATTACGATTGGTATACATTTTTTTTTAATTTGTAAAATTTTTTGGTCTTAACACCACTAGTTGTTTCAAAATTTCATTATGACTTTTTTGGAGTTGTTGTTTATAAATATTTTTTGTCTTCTAATTCTTTGACTTTTTTCTTCACAAAGGATTTTCTTTTTAAAATCCTCCAGCTTCTTTTTTTCCTTTTTATACCATGGGTATATACCACTGGGCGAAGTATTGGAACTGGGAATTCTTGACGATGGTGTACCAGACAAAGAGCCCAGGAACGACACTGCTGTTGGAGCTGGGGATGACAAAATTGAAGGCGTTGGAGGTGGCAAAGCTGCAGGTACATTTGAAAATATTGGGAGCAAGGAAGACAGAATGGACGTAGAGAGCTGATTCGGTACGGAGACAGGGAATATAGGTTGTGCAGGGCATCAGTGGAAAATAGTTCATCCATTACGTCAAAGTATTCCCAAGTTTGCCTACCTCTGCCAGTTTTTCTTTTGGTGTCTGTTATTGTTTTATATGTGCCTTTTAGGTTTTGAAACTTCCTATCACATATTTCAGCCTTGACATATTATACAGATTTTTCTTTGTCTCTTCCGGAATCTTCGACTCACCATGGTACAACTCCAATAATAACATAGTTGATTTTGCTGTCCAATGCATTTATTTAGCATCATCTTCAGGCTGCCTGCTGCTTTGGTTTCCATGTCCTCGTGATTCATGTTGCCGTGTTGCTGCATGATATATGTTTTATAACATCGGTTTTAAGAGCCTCGTCTAAAATAAAAATGAAATTTTAGACTTCATAAGTACGGGGTACATGCCAGATCTGCGTACCGTTTGATTGTACTTCATAAAATAAGACTAGGTATATGCATAACTACAATCATTTTTTAAACCACACTTGAAAACGCTTAAAATTTTGTAAACTCAAACGAACGACAAGCTTTGAGTTATGTTGGGACAAAATGTTGATCTTTCGCTTGATATGGCATTTGTGCATACATCTAGTCTACTTTATGAAGTGCAACCAAACAGTACGCAGATCTGGTATGTAACTAGTAGGTATTTTCTAAAAGGTTCAATGGAAATATAAATTTAGTTCCGACGAAATTATAGTAATATTAATTAAAAGGAGAAAAAGCATTAATTGATGATTTAAAAGAATCAAAATATATTTAAAATGTGAAATGACATTGCGCAGAAACTTTGACTGTGATATGAATCAACAAATTTTACGTGTTGATCATCAAATTAACGTTTAAACGGCTGCTACATTCCCAACAACGAATTAAAAGTAATATTAACAATACGTACCTTCAAAAATAGCTTGCACCATGTTAGTTTGGATTTGTGCCTCTACAATTTTGCCGTTAATGTGGAAATGCAGCATGCTCATTTCAGGCTCCATTATTAAAATTTAAAACTTGATGCTTCCATTGTAGATTTAATAATTTAAAGTATAGATTTGTTATAAAATAGCATAGGCCTTGTAAATAATTGATAGTATGATGTTTTTAGAATAGTTTTGTCTTTGTTCAAAATCAAGTAAGAATCAGGGCAGGCTTGGCATTTCATGCAACTAAAATAAAAGCTGTAAACAAAACAATTGAGGTGGCTTCTTCAAAACAGTTAGCTGTGTTTTTGCAAGCTCCTCTAATATAAGTGGTTTTTATATGCTATTAAGTACCCAAGTTGATTAGAAGTTGTGTTTTATTGACAGCGTGTGCTGTTATTTGTGGAAGTTTTTCCTGAGATTGACTCCCGCAAAAGAAATACAACACAATTTGGTTCACTGCAAGCCAGACCATTTTGAAGTGATTCTACGGAAGTTCTGCCAGTTTTCTAAGTGTGTGTACAGGTAATATAAGCGAGCAGCATACGTGTGTTGAACGGAGTTCTATAATAAGGCCCCGTTTTCAGTCGAAGCGATCCAAAAGCTTATCGAAGTTGCAGCCGATATCTAGGTGGAGTTGGAGTGAAGACATTTGTCATAACGACAGAGCGGTAACGACCTTCTGTCCACAGCACCGTAGAAGTTCCAACTCGGTGCAGCAATTTACAGGTCAGATATCCCCATTTATAGTGTTTTGTGATTGTGCTTTTTATCGTCCCTTCCAGTTGTGGCGTGGTTCAAAGTGTTTTGTTTTGTGACGCGTTGCACTTACGTTCAATTATTATTGCATAGCAACAGCGTTTACTTCTGTGGACATCAACAATTTCATTAAAGTTTGCAACTATTGCAACCCGTCAAGACTACAGTCCTTTTATATATAACAGTCTGGCCATATGAAATGTCACTTATGACATAAGACAGAATATGGCCGCCTCCAGTGGCGGGTCAAAAGCAGTGGCGGGGTTAGTGTTGGAAAATAGTTTAATTAAATAAATGCTTAGTATAAGTAAATATATGACTAAATAGTAAAACAAACAATGTCGTATCAATGAGATATTATAAATTTTATTAACAGTTAGTGCTCACATAAATAATAATAAATCTACAGAACTTAAAGTGATCCCAAAACTAATAAAACAGTGAGTATACAGTCTAATACGCTTAAAATTACTGTTCATAACTTCCCACTTAATTTATATAGGCTACATTGTGCATTGCCACAGAAGTACAACTGTATTTGCTTTGTTGTGTATTTTGCTTTTTCGTTCTCGTTTCAGCTATTCTTAAACGAACACCGATAACTTTGGATATAATAAACTTTTCTAATTGATTAAAAGTTGCAATATGTTTTACATCAACAATATGCATTTTATTTATATAAAATGCTTTTACATTTAGATTCTATTCTGACCTTTTATGTTATTCTAATATGCTCGATTAACCTGTTTGACCACAAGCCTTGCTTTTTTATTTATAGGGAAGCTTTTCATCTTAATACCATGTTCAGACCTATTTTTGCATTCAAATGCACAAGACTCCATACCTAAAATTTAAACGTCGATAAAATCAGTTTTTGGAAGGCTAATGTTATTGGTATTTTCAATGGCTGTAGGCTCCGAAGCAGACGATGAGAAAGTAATTAATGTTAGAACAGCATTATCCTCAAGTCTTTTTTGCCACCAACTCGTGCTTTTTCACACATACAATCTGCAAAATGCTTTTCACAAATTCTTGAATTTCTATTTGGGTACCAATTTTCTCTATTAATTTTTTTGTCCATAAGTTTCGCCTGTCCCTATTCCTGAGGAAAGTTTCAGTTAGCACACATTTTTCATATTTGCGTTTGCATCCGACTGCTCATATCTGAAGAAAATTTTTGAAATTGATAAATTTCTTTAAACCTTGTCAGCTTACCGTTAATAAATTATAGTTCTAGTTGTTTCTAAAAATTATGATCAGTTTTTAACTATGTACTCGCATTTTGAACGATTTATGTTGATTGAATGTCAACTTATTCTATTTGCATAAATGTGACTTTGACAATTTTGAAATTTAAATCTTATTGTCAAAATGACGCAAGACATAAAATGGCGGCACCAATGGGAATCGTGACCATATATGGCCAGACTGTTAACTTTAGTGTATATAAAGCGACTGTAGTCAAGACCAGGAAACCATCTTTGAAATATGCGAAATACGAGGATTCAGATCAGTGTTGCCATCTCATTTGTTAGGCGATCGGTAGATTTTTGCGCTAAATTTCGGTAGATCCCAAAAATGTTTGGTAGACATAATAAAATGTATTTTGTAGTACCTACTTACATTTTTGCAATTGCCAAGTTTCAGTAAACCGGCATTTAAAAATTCACATATATTTATATTTCACTTTCTAATTAAATGAATAAAATCAAGACGAAAATCCAATTATTTTATTAAGAACTGTGGAAAAACCACACTAATTTACTTAAAACACTATTGACTACTAATTTATATATACAAGTACAATAATATGTAATACATGAAAAATATTTTAAATGTTTACATATAGCATACGACTAAAAAATATATAATAGTTCGTATTCTATCGCTTTCGCTAGTAGCTTTGCCGCCCCTTACAGAATACATTTGTTTGGCCATTTTTGTAAGACTATTCTTATCAACAGCAAAATCGTAACACTTATCCTGTCCTACATACCTTTTTGTATGTAACAAACTGCTAATTGTTGTACTTGAAAGCCTATTTTACGTTTTGGTTTTCATTAAATAGATATTAATGAGATTTGAAAAATATTTCTCTTAAAACCCCCCTTACATAAGAAACGTAAAAATTATGGAAATATACTACTTTTCGGTAAATAATAAAAAATCTAAAGAAGTAATTAACATTTTATATTATTTTTTCCAATTATAAATCTTTAAAGTGTTCACATAATAAAATTTGAACTTTAATATTAAGCCTTTGTATGTGAAATTTTCAAAAATATTTAAAAAATTTAAAAATAAATTTTTAACTAAACTTTAAAAAATTGGTGTTTTCTGGCCTTGAAATTGTTCAGTTAGCTAAAAATAACACACTCTAAAAAAATCTTATTGAAATCTTACTTAATTTCCGAAAAATAGCACTTCTCGGATTTTGACAATTTTGAAAAACTTCATTGTCTAAATAAGTAAAAATCACTCGGTATATAGGATAGGGGCTACATAGGTTTTATACAAGCACAAATTATTGACGTAAAACGTTTTTTTGAAAAATCAAAAATAAAAGTGTTTCCCATATTCTGCCGACTTTTTGGCGGACACTGTATACCCAAAAAAATAGTAGTAAGCAGTTTTTTAAAATACCATGATATCAGTGTTGTGCTGTGCGCTTATTTTATAAATTTCCCATATTGCATACTCAATCAAAAACTTTATGAGTGCCACAATATACAATACATGTAAGGATTTTCGTTGGATATACGAAAACCAAAACATTTAAAGGAACAGTTATTGCTGAACCACATTACTAAGAAATCCATTAGACTATAAAGTATAGTATAGGCAACAACAAGATCATTTACTAATTAACTTGTGTTTATGTAACTATTTTCTCGTGAACTAAAGCTTACAAATTTACAACTATAAAATAGCATGTCAGCATTTAGCACTGAAATCTATAAGTACGTGTATGTAAAATAATAATTCTCGTAAATTTAAGATGTGATTCCTCGAATTTACCCTGGCGGCACGTGTTGGTTATTACAGATTAATTTATGAATCTCTTTGCAAATTCCCCTTCAATATAAGTTGTACTGAAAATTGTATACAAATAAAGAGTTGTCGATGCTTTTTTCGGTATAAATACTACCCGAGAAGAATTTTAAATATGATTATACGGTGTAACAAAAATTCCGTAGAAGTAAAGGTCGTTTCGGTAGATCGGTAGATTGTAGATGAAATCGGTAGATCTAGCGAAATATCGGTAGGGTTGGCAACATTGATTTATACCGCCCTTTCCAACGCGCGCGTGCGCAGTACGTATTGTTTTCTGGCGGTAAATTCAAATTTTAATTGTGTCGCAACATTTAATTTTATAAAAAATGCTTTTCTAAGAACAAATATTTATTTCCCAGATATATAAAACTGAGTAATTGAAGTCTATGCTTAGAAACCTTTTTAATAGTTAGAAAATTACTAAATTGCAGGTAACTATACAACACAATCAAATTATATCATCTAACAAAAAATAATATAATTTGTAAATAAAATTAAAACATTCAAATTAAAAATTGGAATACTTATACTCTACTAATACTTTATTAATAACATAATTAAAACAAATAAACCAAACAACACTTTTCAACACTTAAATAATTATGAAATTGCACATAAATTAACAAAAAAAATGCAACCTAGTAAAAAGTAATACAGGGTCCGGCAACGAAGCGGGGGTGGAAGATATTTCGAAAACTATGAGAGTTACATGAATATTGTGTATACAGTATGTCCCCGGATTGGGTTACAAAGAAGGAAAAAAGTTTATTTTTGACTTCTCAAAAAAATTACTTTTTATAAAAAGCCCTGTTTGTTCTCAAACTAAAAATGCACTTGCCAAAATTTAAATATCCCCTTTGGTATACGGCGGACGTTCGTAAATATGAAAAAGGCTCAAGAATCAAGTACCCTTATTTTTCAAAATATACAATAATTTCAATTGGAAATATTTGTTAGAACATTTCTATTAAAAATTCTAATTGCTTTGAACTGCTATTGATGTTTGGATTATTATTTTTTTTAAGATACCTGTGTTTTTGTTAACATAAATATGAGCTTTTTAGCATCAACTTCGTGTCACATAAATTTTGAAGTATCGCGTTTGATAATTCGCAGCGTGAAAGAATAAGAAAAACCAATGAAAATTGTTTTTTTGGAGCAGGTGGCTGTGACTTTATATTTGACACCTACTTTTAATTCTAAACAACATTTTCAAATCATATTATTGTATATTTTTAAAAATAGGGGTGCTTTATTCTTGAGTCATTTCCATATTTTCGAATCTCCCCCGTATACGAAAAGAGATATTTCAATTTTGGCAAATGCATTTTTAGTTTGAGAACAAGCAGGGTTTTTTAGAGAGGTTTTTTTTGAGAAGTTAAAAACAAACTTTGTTTCTCTCTTTGTAACCCAATCCGGGGACATACTGTATAAAAGTTGTAGGTACGAAGATGGTGCATATTACTAAAATAGTTTTGGTTATACAGGATGTCTGTGTGGAGAATCAAACTTACTTTTTTTTAATGGAATGCCCTATATTTGGGTAGTTTAAAAGTTTTGAATTGAAATGCTCATCATTTTAATATAAGTTGTATGTGTCTAATGTCAACTGTTTTGGAGATATTAACGATTTTATGCAAAAAAATGCTGAACTTCAGGCGGCTGCTGTAAACAACGAAAAATAATTAAATGAAGGAAAACGCTACCAAAAAATTATGATTTTCGTCAGCTACCTTTCAAGTGTAAAATGGTGGATCTGGGTATTAATGCTATACAGGGTGCTCAACATTTGCAAATCTAATGATTTTGATTTTTTTCAAATAGAGCGCCCTGTATATTTTGTATTTTTGAAAAGCCCTTTTAATGGAATTTCTTTTGATATGTTACTTCATACTGCTAAGTTCAACTGTTTTTCAGATATGCGTGTTTGAACATAAAAATAATTTGAGCCTCTTTAGATGTTTTACTTCAAAGGATAACAAACAAACGCCGTTAAAATAATTATTCAAACATCTGTGCTTTCCAAACATAAAAACATAAAACCAGGTTTAGAAAATATAAATTCAATCAGTGTTGATACAAGGAATATAATAAACCAGAAAATATTTAAAAAAAAATTGTTTAGTGTTTTACTACTTTACTGAGTTGACAGCGTAAATCACTAAACTTTTATACGTATCCTACGTACCTGTTAGCTTTTGTCGACGTTCAAAGTGCCTCTGATGTTTAGAAGAGCAATTAAACCAACGAACGGCAATTATGAAAATTTACAAAGAACCCACAATTGCCCTAGCTTTTGTTGGAAAGTAAAAAGCACCCCAGTGCGGAAAAAGTAACTTTCGACGCATCGAGAATGACTGGAAAATATGAATTTTGAAGTCGTGAATACATTTTTGTTTTCTAAACTTGTTTTTATCTTTTGTTTGGAGAACTAAAGTGTTTAAATCATTATTTTAACGGCGTTTGTTTTTATCCCTCGAAATAATGCATCTTAAGGAGCTTAAGTTGTTTTTATGTTCAAACACGCATACTTATCTGAAAAACAGTTGAACTGAGAGCTATCAAGTAACATATCAAAAGAAAACTCATTAAAAGGAGGTTTCAAAAATACAAAAATATACAGCGTTGCATTTGAAAAAAATCGAAATCGTTAAATTTGCAAATGTTAAGCACCTTGTATAGCATTAATACCTAGATCCACTATTTTACACTTGAAAGATAGTTGACGAAAATCATAATTTTTTGGTAGCGTTTTCCTTCATTCAATTGTTTTCTGTTGCTTATAGCAGTCGCCGGATATTCAGCATTTTTTGCATAAAATCATTAATATCTCCAAAACAGTTGACGTTAAATCCAATATTTCAATGTAAAACTTTTAAGCTACCCAAATATAGGATATTCCATTAAAAAAAGTAGGTTTGATTTGCCACATTTCTTTGAGCTACCCTGTATAATCAGCACTATTTTAGTAAAGTGCACCACCTCCGTACCTACAACTTTTATATACACAATATCCATGTAACTTTCATATTTTTAGAAATATCTTCCACACCCGCTTCGTTGCCGGACCCTGTATAATGGTATTGTTGGAAAAGATATAATCCTATAACATAAAATCGTTGCTCTCTTTGTTTGTTTGTATGTTTGTTCGCTATCTCCTCCGCAGATACTGGACCGATTAAGTTGTACGATGGCTTAAAAGTTTGCTAATTTTTAGATTTAGATCGTAGGCTGGTTTTTATTTTCAAAAAAGTACGAAAAAGTTTTAATTTAATTAAAAGGTGTAAAAAGCGGAACGACGCGTCTGTCGCCGTAGTGCGGCAATTGTCATGGCCGTGTGCTGTTAGCTCGGGTGAATCAAAAAGTGACAATTTATTGTAAACATTTGACATTTCCCGCCAAAAATACTGCGCACGCGCACGTCGGCATGGGCGATCTGAATTCTTGCTTGAAATATTGTAGGTTCCATCTGTTCAAGATATCGCGCTTGTAAAATCCCATTACTTAAAATCATAACACACAGAGTGCGTACAAATGAAATTTTTATTAGAACTTTAAATAATTGTTAATAGCAAAGTAGCAGTTTAATTCGGATGTAGCGATCTAACCCTGTAGATGTAGTTAATTAATAATTATAAATAAGTAGTATAAACAAATATTACCCGGGCATTTTATAAAAGTTGATATAATTTAGAGTGATTTAATTAAAATAGGTCATTATTAGCATAACATTATTTAATTCGATTTTATTCTCTTTGCCAACAGTGACCTGAATCAGTAAATAATTAACACTAAAATCATCGTGATAATACTAGCTCACTTACAATGGGGAGAAAAATTAATAACAAACAATTTAATTTTAATGTAAAAAAAAGAGAAATTTGTCTAATTAGAATAGTGTCAGGCCATTATAGCCAAAATAATGACAGGTTTGGTTATTTAAAAAACACTCAGTGCACAAGCAATTCAGTGATGGCACTGTGCATGTCATTAATAAAGACCCCAACTCAATGGAATGCAAATGTAATTGACGACATTTTAAATTCTGGAAACGTTTTACATCAGCGTTCAATAATGAATCTTGGTAATCAAGCTCCAAATCCACCGTATTTAGTTGCCGATGAAGTATATCTAAACGATTTAGAAGTTTTGCGCCGAAAAATAAATTGTGTTCCAGTCACCACCGATCATGAAATGCAAGGGGTGCTAAACAATAATCAACTTCACTCAGTTTTAACAAGATTCTTTATTCGTTACAATTATGGCGTTTTCACATCTCAGCTAAAATCTGTGGCAATAATAAAAGTTGACACCGAATATTGGCGGTTTGATCCTCACAGTTGCAATGATGAGGGCGTATACTGTGCAGGTGGGGTTTCCGTTGCATGTGCTTTTGATAGTGTAGAAAATATGATAAAATTAATGGCAGTAAATTTTAACAGTAAGAATGAAAGTACAGATGCTTTTTCAATTACCCCATTTATACTTCAAGAAAATATTCTGGAAACTAACCAAAGTAATGATAGGAATGAGTTAAGCATAGACGAAGATCTAGAAAATAGTCGAAGCAGTTATGGTGATGAGATAGACCTAGTTAACTATCACGTAGACAATAGTATTAAAAGAAAAAGAATTACGAGTTCATGTTCACAACGTTCTAAAAAACGAAGATTTATTATGCAAAAACTAAGAAATTCTGACGATTACAGAAACGCCGAGAGAGAAAAAGACAAAGAACTTAAACGCAAGAATAGAATGGACGAAGAGTATAAGGAAAAAGAAAGGAAAAGAAACCAACAAATTATGAATACACTTAGAATGGACGAAGAATGTAAGGAAAAAGAAAGGGAAAAAGACAAAGAACTTAAACGCAAGAATAGAATGGACGAAGAATATAAGGAAAAAGAAAGGGAAAAGAATCAACAAATTATGAATACACTTAGAATGGACGAAGAATATAAGGAAAAAGAAAGGGAAAAAGACAAAGAACTTAAACGCAAGAATAGAATGGACGAAGAATATAAGGAAAAAGAAAGGGAAAAAGACAAAGAACTTAAACGCAAGAATAGAATGGACGAAGAATATAAGGAAAAAGAAAGGGAAAAGAATCAACAAATTATGAATACACTTAGAATGGAGGAAGAATATAAGGAAAAAGAAAGGGAAAAAGACAAAGAACTTAAACGCAAGAATAGAATGGACGAAGAATATAAGGAAAAAGAAAGGGAAAAAGACAAAGAACTTAAACGCAAGAATAGAATGGACGAAGAATATAAGGAAAAAGAAAGGGAAAAAGACAAAGAACTTAAACGCAAGAATAGAACGGACGAAGAATATAAGGAAAAAGAAAGGGAAAAAGACAAAGAACTTAAACGCAAGAATAGAATGGACGAAGAATATAAGGAAAAAGAAAGGGAAAAAGACAAAGAACTAAAACGCAAAAATAGAATGGACGAAGAATATAAGGAAAGAGAAAAAGAGCGGGATAGAGTATCCAAGCAAATATCTAGAACGAATGACATTATTCATTTTAGGCATAATTTAAGTAATATTTTAGGACAAAATAAATGTCATACTACAAACTTAAAAATGAAATTTATTAAATCAAGAAATAATACACCAGAACTTGTGTGTTGCTGCTGTGAGGGTTTATTTTTTGAACATTCTGTAACTAAATTTAAAACTGAATCAATTAAATTTAAAATGACGGAAAACGATTTTAATGAATTTTATGCAAAAATTTATAACTACGCTTCATCATATATTTGTAATACTTGCAAAAATTATATTTCGAAATGCCAAATTCCAAAAATGGCAACTAGTAATGGAATGAAATTTCATGCTATTCCGGAGTGTATTGCAACTTTATCAACCTTAGAAGAACGACTGTGTAGTCCCTTTATTCCATTTATGCAAATGCGTCCATTGAAAGCTTTCTCAATAAATCCACAATTGGGAGTAAAGGGTTCAGTTGTAAATATTCCTATCGATATAAACGAGTGCTTACATATATTACCTAGGAGCTTTAATAACATGGCCACAATTCAAGTGCAGTTAAAAAGGCATTTCGTACATAGATCGTATTATATGTATGAAACAATAAGACCAGCAGTTATATGTGATGCCTTACAATATTTAATACAAACTCCATTATATATAAAAAATGATATATGTATTGAACAAAATTATTTTGATAGATACGAACAGGAAAGAGAAGAAGAAGTTAATTTTATCGTTGATCCTAATAGTATAGATCAACATCTTACCAACAATGATATTTCGGAAGAGTTTGAAGAGAACGAAGGTGATGAAGAAATTAACGAAGAAGTAATGCTCTTCGATAGAAATGAATCCAATATACTTATTATTGCACCTGGACAAAATAAGAAACCGGTTCCTTGGCAAGCAATTGAAAATTTTGATGAACTCTGTTTTCCAAAAATATTTATTGGCCATCCATTTGAATTACCAAAAAATGTAACATATACGGATAGAGCAAAGTCAGAATGTCGCCGCGCCGACCGTAGATCTTGTGTACCGAGTCGGCTATTGTTTATGGCAAAACAAAAAATTTAACGACAATGTGCTGCAAATATTAATATTTGTTTACGGAAAACCAAGAAAAACAATGACAACATTAATGCGGGAAATTTATTAAACCAAGATTTTGTAAATAATTTGATTAAAATAGATTGTGGTTATCAATTTATGAAAGAAATTCGATCTAGTCCAGCATATTGGGAAAGTAAGAAAAAAGATTTATTGGCAATGATTAGGCAACTCGGAAAACCAACTTTGTTTTTAACTCTTTCTGCTGCAGAAAGCAGATGGCCAGAACTTATTATTTCACTGGCTAAAGTTAATTTTAAAAAAACATTATCTATTAAAGAAGCATTAGAACTGAGTGATTTTGAGAAAACAGAACTGATAAGAAACGATCCAGTAACTTGTGCTCGTTATTTCCATAATAAAATATTAGAATTTATGAAATTAATAACTGCCGAGAATAGCATATTTAACGAACATAATGTACTAGATTCTTATGAAAGAGTTGAATTCCAAATGAGAGGATCTCCACACGAACACATGTTTCTTTGGTTAAAAGACTCTCCACTATATGACCCAAACAGAATGCAATCAAAGCAATCTTGCATTGACTTTATTGATAAATATGTATGTTGTGAAAATAATGAAGACGATCCTTATATTGCTCTTCAAAAACACAGGCACACACACACATGCTACAAGGGAAAGAAGCATAAGAAAATTTGCAGATTTCATTTTCCAATACCCGTCATGCCACGCACAGAAATCTTGCACCCTTTAGGAGAAGAAGAAAAATGTGAAGAAAACGAAAAAAATTTGAAGAAAATAAAAGATTTAATGAACTATTTTTACAAGAAACTAGAATTAATGCCATTTTCTGTTATTTTAAATAAACTGGACTTAACGGAAATGCAATACTTTTCGGCATTACGTTCAGAACTTAAACAGCCACGGGTTTACTTGAAAAGAAACAGTCTTGAAGTTGGAATAAATTGTTATAATAAAGATATTTTACATTTATTTGAAGCAAATATGGATATACAATTTGTATTAGAAGAATATGGTTTGGCTTCATATATTGTGAATTATATTAGTAAAATTGAATGTGGATTATCAAAACTCCTTCGAGATGCAGCAACTGAGATGCAAACAGGAAATAATACATTAAAAGAGAAATTAAGAAAAATTGCAAATGTTTTTTTGAATAGCAATTTAATGTCAGCACAAGAAGCAGCATATTGCCTGTTATCATTACCCGTTTCTAAAAGTAGCAGAAAAGTAATTTTTATAAATACCAGTCCAAAATCAGAACGTGTGGTAATGTTAAAAAATAAAAAAATGCTACAACTACTTCGACAAGACTGTGAAGATGTTTATATGGAAGATATTATAGAAAAGTATTGTAAACGACCCAAGGCACTGGAAAATATTTGTTTAGCAGAGTACGTTGCGGATTACTTTAAATCGTATAAGAATATAAATGATTTAAATGATGATGAAGAAATTGAAATAAAGGAACGAAGTAAATCACAAATAATTAGATACAGACGTTATAAACTTGCGCAGGATCCTATAAACTACTATCGAGAACAAGTTTTATTACTCCTACCATTTAGAAATGAAATCAGTGATATAGAAAATAGAAATTGTCACCACCTATTTATTGAAAATCAGGAAATTATTGAAACTAATCGAAATAAATACTCTATAAGATGCGATGAACGGCTAGAAGAAGCGTTAGAAGCAATCGGAAATGGCGATCGGGCAACGGATAGTAATGATCAATTTGATAATGATGATGGACAATTTGAAAGAGTTGATATTTTAAATCAAGCCGGTCATAGCGACGCTTCAAAACAAAACACCAACAGCACACGATTTACAACGCCGACACGTGTGACTATAGAAAGACTCTATGAATTATTAAATTCGTTGAATAGTGATCAAAAAGAATTTGTCATGCATGCCCTACATTGTTTTAAAACTAAAAAATTGCCTTTAAGGATATTTTTGAGTGGATCAGCAGGCGTTGGAAAGAGTACTGTTATAAATGCAATGTATCAACTCATAACACATTATTTTGACAACTTACCAGGGGGCGATAAAGATAAAATTGTAGTTTTGTTATGCGCCCCGTCCGGGAAAGCTGCATTTTTAATTAACGGAGTCACACTACATACTGGTTTTGCCTTACCGGTTTCCCAATTTTCAGGGGACATGCCAGCACTTTCTAGTGATATAGCAAATTCAATTCGAGAAAAATTATTCAATTTGAAATTATTGATAATAGATGAGATTTCTATGGTAGGAAGTAGACTGTTATGCCGAGTGGACACTAGATTACGGCAAATTATGGGCATAAACGAATCTTTCGGAGGAGTATCTGTAATTGTAGTGGGGGATTTGCACCAGCTACCACCTGTAATGGATTCGCCGGTATATAAATTCAAAGGAAATGAATTTTCTGCTATAATAGACAGAAACCCATTATGGGATGAATTTCAACTTTACGAATTGACTAAAGTAATGAGACAAAGAAATGAATTGCCATTTATAGAAATGTTAACAAATTTAGCCGTTGGAAAATTAACAACTAATGATATTTCCTTAGTCAACTCTAGAGTTGTTCAAAGTAACGATGAAATACCAGATAGTGCAATCCGACTATACGCAACCAATATTGAAGTTAATTTGTATAATGAATTTAAAATAGATAACCATCCAGAAACGGCATATATTTTCGAAGCAAGAGATTACATAGTTGGAAAAATTAGTGAATATAAAAAAAATAAAATATTAAATTCTCTGAAGAATAAGAAAATATCAGATACTAACGGATTACCCACTAAGACAATATTCAAAACTGGATTGAAATATATGGTCACCGTTAATATTGATGTGGAGGATGGCTTAGTGAATGGAGCTTGCGGTATACTTAGACGAATAATCCTTAAACCAAACACTAACGAACCATTTAAACTTTTTATGGATTTTTGTAATGACAATGTCGGTGTAAAAGAAAGAATGCTTCAAAGATCTTACATGATTAGTAATGGTATCGAATTAAATTTAACACCTATAGATATAAGTCAGCAAATTCTGAATATTTCGAATAAATTGGAGCAACAAGTGATAAGAAAACAATTCCCGTTAGTTTGTGCAGAAGCATTGACAATTCACAAAAGTCAAGGACAAACGTACAACGAAGTTTGTATCAATTTAGAAAAGTGCAAGAAGGTAACTAAATCAATGATGTATGTGGCAATGAGTAGAGTGACAAGCTTAACCGGTTTATATTTGATAGGAAAATTTAAATGTCCACGCACTTACAAAAACACTGATCCAGTATTAGTAGAAATGGAAAACTTACGAAACACAAAAACTATGAAATTGTCTTATGAAACTTTGAAAAATATTAATGGGATTATCGTAATATACCAAAATATTAACGCTTTGGATAAAAAGATTAATTGTTTAAATAGTGACCTGTGGTACATGCGCTCCAGTATATTAATATTTACCGAAACGTTATGCAACGTAAATAATAATACAACGATAAATGGATATCGAGAAATTTTCAGAACCAACTATGATCAAGGAAAATCAAGAGGAGTAACAATTTTTGGAAAACCTGAAGTTAGAATTGAATTTATAAAATATATAAACGACTACGATAATAACAGCCACATGGACTTGGTACTATTCAAAATAAAAGAATTTTATATTATTAGTGGCTATAAATCTCCAGGTACTAAAAAACAGATGTTTGAAAGAAATCTGAAAAATTTATTTGAAAATATTAATAAAGAAGACAAAGTAATAGTAATGGGAGATTTTAACTTCAACATATATAATAAAACTGACGTATATCTTATAAACTTATTAAAAAATTATAACCTAGAAAGCAAGTTAAAGGAAAACACTGCAAGTACAAACTACAAAACACAAATAGATGTGATATTTGCAAATAGAAATATATTGGCTGGAGTTTACGAAACTTACTTCTCAGATCATAAACCCATTTATGCCGTGCTAAATAATGAAGATTGTCATAGTTAAAAGCGTATGCAGTAAAGCTCCTCAAAGATAGAGAGACACAATGAAGAGTTACGCGATAACGAGGTTTGGGTGGGACGTGCGAGCGCAGGGTGGTAGGGTAAAAAAACCCGAGAAGAAAGAAGGCGACCTTCCCATCCCAGGAAGTCTTCTGGTGGACTAGGGCCCTGGATAGGTAGCCCCCGCCTGACGACCTGGTGACTGGGACGGAAAGTGCACTAGGAAGCGTAAGTACATGAGTACATTTGTGCACGAATGTGAGGCATAAAAATGCCTCGACCAGAGGGAGCAGTTGTATCTGCAATATCTGCATCTGGAGTGCGCCATTGCACTACGGCGCTAGAAACGCAGGAGAAGCCGAGAAGAAAGAAGGCGACGTTCCCATCCCAGGAAGTCTTATGGTGGACTAGGGCCCTGGGTAGGTACCCCCGCCTGACGACCTGGTGACTGGGAAAGAAAGTGCACTAGAAAGCATCAGTACATGAGTACATCTGTGTACGAATGTGAGGCAAAAGAATACCTCGACCAGAGGGAGCAGTGGTACCTGCATCTGGAATGCGCCATTGCACTACGGCGCTAGAAACGCAGGACTCATGAGAGTCATGAGTTATTAGAAAAGTGCTATTGGTACTGACACACTATAATTAGACAATTTAAATTTGTTGATTAGTTTAATTTCAATTTAATATTCAACATCAACCATAATCAAAAATACACAAGAGAAGAAGAGGACGACCGAAAACAAGTTGGCAAGAGGAAATCCAAAACCACTTGGGTCCAGGGTGGGCAAATGTTGCAATAGACTGAATAACATGGAATCACCAAGGGGAGTTATTTATTTTATGTTACCATTGACGAAATTCAATAAGTATCCTCATACTATTTATAGTATTTTCTGATGACATTACTCGAAAAAAACACTTATTCCACAACTGGGACTAGAAATCAGATGTGGCTTAACACCCCTTGGTGGGGTATTGTCGCTTAAGCTTTCTAGATCCACTTCACGGGGTGGATCAATCCCCATTTCGCTTTTGCACTCTTTCTACACTTCTATTACTATTTTTACACAATCTTTATCATTCCTGCTTGATTCACACCACTTCCCTTGCGTTGTGTATTCCTGCTTTGTCTAGGTCACTTTTTACCTTTTCAAACCATTTAGATTTTGGTCTGCCGTTTCTTCAACTTTCCGTTGGTTCCTAATTTTTTAGTTATTAATACCACATGGTCTGCATACGCCACCATTTGACTCGCTGTTCTAACTTTTTTCTTCTTTTCGTTCTTGCCCTCCCTTTCCTTCTTTTTAATTTTTTTTTTAATTATTGCTTACTTCATTATCTTTTCTCATTTTATTATTCATAGCTTGTTAGCATCATTGTTTTCTCTTTCTCCTTGCTATCAGTTAGTTTTTTGCCAGATTAGCCGGATCTGTTTGTAGATCCAGACTTCTTTTTTGCTTATTCCATACGTATACGTCGTTGTCTGCAATCAATTGCTGATATCCTACTTTCCCTATGTTTCCTGTCACATACTTCTTCTTGGCTATTGATATAATTGCCGATTGTATTTTTCTCTCACTTATTGTCATATCACTGTCAATGAACACCCTCGTACTTTTCAATTGATCTTTATTTTCTAATCAAATGACTCTAAATTGCCACTCTGATCTTTCTCTTTTCCTACTTTTATTGCTTCTATAATCTTCGCATTAACATTTAATTATCTTTTATAAACCTTTCCACTTTCCCTTTTAAGTTCGGCTCTTCTATCTTGCTACCTTTAATTACTATGTTATTCATTTTTCCTTCGCGCTCTTGGCCTTCAATTTTTTCTTCTAGCTTTTCGATCTTGTTACACAATTCTACTTTTTTCTTTTCTCATTTCTCCTCTTTTCTATTAAAATCTTATTTCATCCTCTGCATTTCTTCTCGATTTTTTTACCATTACTGTCTCAGACCGTTTTCAGTTTTACTTAATCCTTTTTCAAACATTTGCTGAAAAATCTTCTGGTTTCATTTCTTCTTGTGCTTATTCTGTCCCTTCCACGTTTGCTGTTTGTGGGTTTCTTGTTTCTACCTTTCCTTCTCTTTTTTCTTTTTGCATTGGTGTTTTGGTTGGTTTTTTACTTCTCTGAAACGGCCTGCTATTCTCTTGATTTTCCTCAGCTTCCTCCGTCTTCCTTTTCAATATCAGATTCTAGGTTACGAAAATTGTAACAGAAAGAACACATTTTCCTTCTATGTAGAAAATGAATAATACGACATAAAAATATCTGTTGTAATGGTATTCATAAAATAACACAACTCAAATGCTGCTAAATGTTGCAGCATAATTCTGATTTACCGTAATGCTTTAGCAATGGAAATACTTATTTCTTATAGTTCTGATCCCAGTCGAGAAAGAAATAGTATATACATGGCAAAAGAGAACGTCATTATTCCCTCTGTATATTTGTAGTAATTGGGCTTCGCCCTTGGGTTTCAAACTCACCCCTCAGGAAAAATTCTGCTTTTCTCTTCCTTCTAATTAATATTTTTCACACTGCCATTGGTGACATCAAAAAATATAAAATTTGTCAAATTACCAAGCGAAATTATACCATTTTAGAATTTTATAATTTTAAATAAGCTTTGTACAGTTACAAAGGAAGATTCTATGGTGTGATGGCTAGCGTCTCTGGCTACAGAACTGGAATCATGCGTTCAAACCTAGAGCTTCTCAAAACATGATCAGTTTTTTATAATTCTTTCATTTATCTACGATTTAATAGCTTGAATTGAGTTTGAACACAATAAGATCGATTGAAACACCGAACCGAGAGCTGGCAAAGCATTCTCAATTTTGTCCATTTCAGAGTGTCCATTTCCTCATTATAGAAATATTAATCTGAATTTTAAAGTATAATTAATCAGATTTTGACTAGTTATAAAACGTATTGAAAAATTACTTTTTTACTGTTACCAATGCTAACATGAAAAAATAGTAGTTTCCAACAAGGAAGAAATGGTATCTTTTCCCAATGCGCGAGTTTGAAGACCAAGCGCAAAGCCCTAGGAATGCAAATACACAGAGGGAAAAATTACGTTCTCTTCTGCCATGTATATACTATTTTTTCCACGACCAAGATCAGAACAACACGAAACAAGTGTTTTCGTAACTAAGGCTTTGCGATAAATCAGAATTATGCTGCAATATTGGAATTGTGTTATTTTCCGAATCTCATAACAGCAGACATTTTCATATTGTTTCATATTGTTCATTTTCTTCCTAGAGAGAAATTGTGTTCTTTCTGTCACAATTTTTGTAATCTGGAAACTGATTTCTACTCTCGGACGTGGAAAAATTTGTTTTTTCAACAGTTGTATATACTGTTCAACGAGCGAAGCGACAAGTATTATCATCAGAAACTACCTTAAAAAATGAGGATTTTTTTTCTTTAAAAATCATATGTTAAAATTTATAGAATTTTTATGTATTTATTATTAATTACTACCTTTGTTTAATAGAGAGAACGAGAACAACCCAAAGCAAGATGGCAAGAGGAAATCCAAAACCACTTGAGCCCAGGGTGGGCAAATGTTCCAAGAGGCTAAATAACATGGAATCAGCAAGGGGAGTGATTTATTTTATGTTACCATTGACGAAGTCCGATAAGTATCCTCATACTATTTATAGTATTTTCTGATGACATCACTCGAAAAAAACACTTATTCCATAACTGGGAGTAGAAATCAGATTCTGTATATGTGGCTTAACATCCCATCCGCTTTTGCACTCTTTCTACACTTCTATCACTTTTTTACACAATCTTCATCATTCCTGCCTGTTCCACACCACTTCCCTTGTGTTGTGTATTCCAGCCTTGTCTAGGTCACTTTTTACCTCTTCAAACCACTTACATCTTGGTCGGTTTTTTCTTCGCCTTCCTGCTGGTTTTCAATTAAATACTACATTTATTACTTCCTCCCTCCCAGCCCTCCACACGTGCACCTAGCCACTTCACTCTTTGCTGTTTTAGTTTTTTACTATATCTTCTTCATCAAGTATTTGTAGTAGTTTTTCATTATACCTGGATTTATATTCATTTTCACTTATCCTGATTGGATCTAACATTTTTCTTAAAATTGTTCTTTCTGCTATTCTCAACTTCTTCCTCTTTCTTTGTCATGGTCATAACCTCTGCCCCATACATAATTATCGGTCTAATTAAAGTTTTATATGCTCGGATCTTCATCTTTCGTGTTATATTCTTGCTCTTGAACAGGTTTTTATTTGCATGTCAAGTTCTATTTGCATTTATCATCTCTTCTGTTCTTTCATTTTTAGTTGATGCTATCACCCCCAAATATCTAAATTATCTCATTTCCTCGAATTGTATTCCTCTTATTCTTAACTTTTTATTTCGTACTTCCTTCCCTATTCTCATTAATTTTGTTTTATTCATATTGATTTTAAGTCCTATCCTTTCTCCTTCTTTAATGACTTCCAACATTTGGGTCATCATATCTCTTCTATTCTTAGTTATTAATACCACATCGTCCGCATACGTTACCATTTAACTCGCTCTTGTAACTTTTTTCTTCTTTTCGTTCTTGCCTTCCCTTTTCTTTTTTTAATTTTGTTTTGAATTATTTTTTATTTCATTATCTCTTGTCATTTCCTTATTCATAGCTTGTGTTGTCATCATCGCTTTCTCTTTCTCCTTGCTCTCAGTTAGTTTTTTTCCGGATTGGATGAATCTATTTATAGTTCCAAATTTACTTTTTGTTTATTTCATACTTATACGTTGTTGTTCGCAATCATTTTCTGATATACTACTTTTACTATATTTTCTGTCACATGCTCCTTTTTTGTTGTTACTCTAATTGCCACCTGTATTTTTCTCTCGCTTACTGTCATATCACTGTCAATGAACATCTCCATATTTTTCAGTTTATCTTGATCTTTCATGATTTGTATTTTCTAATGAAATTACTCTCTCTTTGCCACTATTATTTTCTTATCTTCCTGTTTTCCTACTTTTATTGCTTCTATAATCTTCGCATTAACATTTAAATTATTTGTTATAAACTCTTCCACTTTCCTTTTAAGTTCAGCTCTTCTATCTTGCTACCTTGAATTACTATGATATTCCTTTGTCTCGCGCTCTTAGCCTTCAATTTTTTTTTTAGCTTTTCGTCTTGTTACACATTTCTACTTTTATCTTTTCTCATTTCTCCTCCTTTATATTAAAATCTTCCTTCGTCTTCTGCAGTTCTTCTTGATTTTTTGCAATTCCTGTCTCAGACCGTTTTCAGTTTTACTTAATCCTTTTTCAAACATTTGCTGTATCTTCTGAAAATCTGCTGGTTTTATTTCTTCTTGTGCTTGTTCTATCCCTTCCAGGCTTGCACTTTGTGTGTTTTTTGTTTCTACCTTTCCTTCTTTTCTTTTTGCTTTGGTGTTTTGGTTGTTTTTTTACTTCTCTGAAACGCCCGGCTGTTTTCTTGATTTTCCTCAGCTTCCTCCATCTCCTTTTCAAGGTCAGATTCTGGATTACAAAAATTGTGACAGACAGAACACATTTTCTCTCTATGACGAAAACGAATAATACGAAACGATATAAAAATGGCTGTTGTAATGGTATTCATAAAATAACACAATTCAAATGCTGCTAAATATTGTAGCATAATTCTGATTTACAGTAATGCTTTAGTAATGGAATAATGGAAATACTTGTTTCTTGTAGTTCTGATCACAGTCGTAGAAAAAATAGTATATACATGGCATGAGAGAATGTCATTATTCCCTCTGTGTATTTATAATCATCGGACTTCGCCCTTTGGCTTGAAACTCACAGCTTAGGAAAAATTTTGCTTTTCTCTCCCTTATAATTAATATTTTTTGACACTGCCATTGGTGACATTAAAAAATATAATGTTTATCAAACTATTGACTGAAATATACTATTTTAGATTTTTATCATTTGTAATGAAGATACATAAGCTTTGTACAGTTATAACGCAAGGTTCTATAGCGTGATGGCTAGCGCCTCTGGCTACAGAACTAAATTTTTCCGTTTTTTTCAAGATAATTCTTCCATCCATTTACGACTGACTACATTGAATTGAGTTTAAGAATATTAAGATCGATTGAAACATCGAAACGAGAGTGGCCAAGTATTCTCAAAATATGTTCAATTTTTTTATATAACTCTTCCATCTATTTACATCTGAATAGATTGGATTAAAGTTACGAACATTAAGATCGATCGAATCATCGAAACCAGACCTGGCCAAGCGTTCTCAAAATATATTCAGTTTGTTTTATATAACTCTTCCATCTATTTACATCGGAATAGATTGGATTGAAGTTACGAACATTAAGATCGATCGAATCATCGAAACGAGAGCTGGCCAAGCGTTCTCAAAATATGTTTAGTTTGTTTTATATAACTCTTCCATCTATTTACATCTGAATAGATTGGATTGAAGTTGCGAACATTAAGATCGATCGAAACATCGAAACGAGAGCTGGCCAAGCGTTCTCAAAATATGTTTAGTTTGTTTTATATAACTCTTCCATCTATTTACATCTGAATAGATTGGATTGAAGTTGCGAACATTGAGATCGATCGAAACATCGAAACGAGAGCTGGCCAAGCGTTCTTCAAATATGTTCAGTTTGTTTTATATAACTCTTCCATCTATTTACATCTGAATAGATTGGATTGAAGTTGCGAACATTAAGATCGATCGAAACATCGAAACGAGAGCTGGCCAAGCGTTCTCAAAATATGTTCAGTTTGTTTTATATAACTCTTCCATCTATTTACATCTGAATAGATTGGATTGAAGTTGCGAACATTAAGATCGATCGAAACATCGAAACGAGAGCTGGCCAAGCGTTCTCAAAATATGTTCAGTTTGTTTTATATAACTCTTCCATCTATTTACATCTGAATAGATTGGATTGAAGTTGCGAACATTAAGATCGATCGAAACATCGAAACGAGAGCTGGCCAAGCGTTCTCAAAATATGTTCAGTTTGTTTTATATAACTCTTCCATCTATTTACATCTGAATAGATTGGATTGAAGTTGCGAACATTAAGATCGATCGAAACATCGAAACGAGAGCTGGCCAAGCGTTCTCAAAATATGTTCAGTTTGTTTTATATAACTCTTCCATCTATTTACATCTGAATAGATTGGATTGAAGTTGCGAACATTAAGATCGATCGAAACATCGAAACGAGAGCTGGCCAAGCGTTCTCAAAATATGTTCAGTTTGTTTTATATAACTCTTCCATCTATTTACATCTGAATAGATTGGATTGAAGTTGCGAACATTAAGATCGATCGAAACATCGAAACGAGAGCTGGCCAAGCGTTCTCAAAATATGTTCAGTTTGTTTTATATAACTCTTCCATCTATTTACATCTGAATAGATTGGATTGAAGTTGCGAACATTAAGATCGATCGAAACATCGAAACGAGAGCTGGCCAAGCGTTCTCAAAATATGTTTAGTTTGTTTTATATAACTCTTCCATCTATTTACATCTGAATAGATTGGATTGAAGTTGCGAACATTAAGATCGATCGAAACATCGAAACGAGAGCTGGCCAAGCGTTCTCAAAATATGTTTAGTTTGTTTTATATAACTCTTCCATCTATTTACATCTGAATAGATTGGATTGAAGTTGCGAACATTGAGATCGATCGAAACATCGAAACGAGAGCTGGCCAAGCGTTCTTCAAATATGTTCAGTTTGTTTTATATAACTCTTCCATCTATTTACATCTGAATAGATTGGATTGAAGTTGCGAACATTAAGATCGATCGAAACATCGAAACGAGAGCTGGCCAAGCGTTCTCAAAATATGTTCAGTTTGTTTTATATAACTCTTCCATCTATTTACATCTGAATAGATTGGATTGAAGTTGCGAACATTAAGATCGATCGAAACATCGAAACGAGAGCTGGCCAAGCGTTCTCAAAATATGTTCAGTTTGTTTTATATAACTCTTCCATCTATTTACATCTGAATAGATTGGATTGAAGTTGCGAACATTAAGATCGATCGAAACATCGAAACGAGAGCTGGCCAAGCGTTCTCAAAATATGTTCAGTTTGTTTTATATAACTCTTCCATCTATTTACATCTGAATAGATTGGATTGAAGTTGCGAACATTAAGATCGATCGAAACATCGAAACGAGAGCTGGCCAAGCGTTCTCAAAATATGTTCAGTTTGTTTTATATAACTCTTCCATCTATTTACATCTGAATAGATTGGATTGAAGTTGCGAACATTAAGATCGATCGAAACATCGAAACGAGAGCTGGCCAAGCGTTCTCAAAATATGTTCAGTTTGTTTTATATAACTCTTCCATCTATTTACATCTGAATAGATTGGATTGAAGTTGCGAACATTGAGATCGATCGAAACATCGAAACGAGAGCTGGCCAAGCGTTCTTCAAATATGTTCAGTTTGTTTTATATAACTCTTCCATCTATTTACATCTGAATAGATTGGATTGAAGTTGCGAACATTAAGATCGATCGAAACATCGAAACGAGAGCTGGCCAAGCGTTCTAAAAAAATGTTCAGTTTGTTTTATATAACTCTTCCATCTATTTACATCTGAATAGATTGGATTGAAGTTGCGAACATTGAGATCGATCGAAACATCGAAACGAGAGCTGGCCAAGCGTTCTGCAAATATGTTCAGTTTGTTTTATATAACTCTTCCATCTATTTACATCTGAATAGATTGGATTGAAGTTGCGAACATTGAGATCGATCGAAACATCGAAACGAGAGCTGGCCAAGCGTTCTGCAAATATGTTCAGTTTGTTTTATATAACTCTTCCATCTATTTACATCTGAATAGATTGGATTGAAGTTACGAACATTAAGATCGATCGAATCATCGAAACGAGAGCTGGCCAAGCGTTCTAAAAAAATGTTCAGTTTGTTTTATATAACTCTTCCATCTATTTACATCTGAATAGATTGGATTGAAGTTGCGAACATTAAGATCGATCGAAACATCGAAACGAGAGCTGGCCAAGCGTTCTCAAAATATGTTCAGTTTGTTTTATATAACTCTTCCATCTATTTACATCTGAATAGATTGGATTGAAGTTACGAACATTAAGATCGATCGAATCATCGAAACGAGAGCTGGCCAAGCGTTCTCAAAATATGTTCAGTTTGTTTTATATAACTCTTCCATCTATTTACATCTGAATAGATTGGATTGAAGTTACGAACATTAAGATCGATCGAATCATCGAAACGAGACCTGGCCAAGCGTTCTCAAAATATGTTCAGTTTGTTTTATATAACTCTTCCATCTATTTACATCTGAATAGATTGGATTGAAGTTACGAACATTAAGATCGATCGAATCATCGAAACGAGAGCTGGCCAAGCGTTCTCAAAATATGTTTAGTTTGTTTTATATAACTATTCCATCTATTTACATCTGAATAGATTGGATTGAAGTTACGAACATTAAGATCGATCGAATCATCGAAACGAGACCTGGCCAAGCGTTCTCAAAATATGTTCAGTTTGTTTTATATAATTCTTCCATCTATTTACATCTGAATAGATTGGATTGAAGTTACGAACATTAAGATCGATCGAATCATCGAAACGAGAGCTGGCCAAGCGTTCTCAAAATATGTTCAGTTTGTTTTATATAACTCTTCCATCTATTTACATCTGAATAGATTGGATTGAAGTTACGAACATTAAGATCGATCGAATCATCGAAACGAGACCTGGCCAAGCGTTCTCAAAATATGTTCAGTTTGTTTTATATAACTCTTCCATCTATTTACATCTGAATAGAGTGGATTGAAGTTACGAACATTAAGATCGATCGAATCATCGAAACGAGAGCTGGCCAAGCGTTCTCAAAATATGTTCAGTTTGTTTTATATAACTCTTCCATCTATTTACATCTGAATAGATTGGATTGAAGTTACGAACATTAAGATCGATCGAAACATCGAAACGAGAGCTGGCCAAGCGTTCTCAAAATATGTTCAGTTTGTTTTATATAACTCTTCCATCTATTTACATCTGAATAGATTGGATTGAAGTTACGAACATTAAGATCGATCGAATCATCGAAACGAGAGCTGGCCAAGCGTTCTCAAAATATGTTCAGTTTGTTTTATATAACTATTCCATCTATTTACATCTGAATAGATTGGATTGAAGTTACGAACATTAAGATCGATCGAATCATCGAAACGAGACCTGGCCAAGCGTTCTCAAAATATGTTCAGTTTGTTTTATATAATTCTTCCATCTATTTACATCTGAATAGATTGGATTGAAGTTACGAACATTAAGATCGATCGAATCATCGAAACGAGAGCTGGCCAAGCGTTCTCAAAATATGTTCAGTTTGTTTTATATAACTCTTCCATCTATTTACATCTGAATAGATTGGATTGAAGTTACGAACATTAAGATCGATCGAATCATCGAAACGAGACCTGGCCAAGCGTTCTCAAAATATGTTCAGTTTGTTTTATATAACTCTTCCATCTATTTACATCTGAATAGATTGGATTGAAGTTGCGAACATTAAGATCGATCGAAACATCGAAACGAGAGCTGGCCAAGCGTTCTCAAAATATGTTCAGTTTGTTTTAATAATAATAATAATAATATATATATTTACGGAAATCCATTTTTTACACATATAATACATGGACGTTTGTATAAAGAACAATTTAGAACTAACAATAAATTAATACATTAAAAGTATCACACGAAAATATAAATCACATATAAAATTATACCTATGATATAGAAATTGATCGATTGTGCAATTTATTTCTGAATGATTCATAGGAATTTGAAAAAAAATCTATATCACAACAATTACCCAATCGTAAAAGCTTAGGCAGTGGCGCATTAAGACTGTAGTTTTGACGATGAGTATCTAATTTAAATAGGTCTTTCTGCCTGGTAAATCTGTTAGGAACTACTAAACAAATCTGTTTTAAAATGTTTGGACAGTCTATGATTCCATTCAATAACTTAAAAAGAAAACAGATGCAGTGATTTTTCCTTCGACATTCTAAAGTTTCCAAATTAATTTTTACACACAGTTGATTATAATTTGTGAAATGTAATTTATGTTTGTAAGCTAAATATCTAAGGAATTTTCTCTGTATCTTTTCAATTCTGTTAGAATATGTGATATAATAAGGATCCCAAATTAAACTTGCATATTCCACATTTGATCTAACAATTGAACAATAAATAGCTTTTATGCTGTTAATTTGCCTGAAATCATAAGTATTACGAATGCTAAATCCTAGAAGTTTAAAAGATTTATTAACTATGTTATCAATATGACCTTCAAATGTAAGTTTCGAGTCAAATATGACTCCTAAATCTTTGATGTTGTTGACAGTTGGTAAAGAAGTGTTACTAATATGATAGTCAAAAGAAATTGGATTATTTATACGATAAAAGCTAATGATCTTACATTTATCAATATTGAGAGTCATATTGTTATTGGAGCACCAGTTAACAAGACTAGTAATGTCCTTTTGTAATTTGATGCAATCATCCAGAGTGCAAATCGGTGCATATAATTTCAAATCATCTGCGAATAATAAGAAATTTGCAAAAGTGAATATATGAGAGATATCATTGATAAAGCAATTGAACAGAGTGGGAGAAAGATGTGATCCTTGTGGAACGCCAGATGTTACTTCTATAATATTAGATAAGTAATTTTTTATTTTAACAACCTGTTGGCGGCCCACAAGGAAGTCCTCTAACCATTTTAATAGACTTCCAAAAACACCTAAACCTTTTAATTTAGCAACAAGTATTCTAATATCCACTCTGTCGAACGCCTTAGCAAAATCAGTATATACAGCATCGACTTGTAATCTAGATTCCATAGCATCAGTGATGGTTTGTTTGTAAGCTACCAAATTAGTTAAAGTAGATCTACCTTTCATAAAACCATGTTGATGTTCAGTAATTGTGTTATTTACTACTGCTGTAAGAGTATCCGTGACAATACTTTCAAGAATTTTCGGAATGCATGATTGTTTGGAAATTGGTCGATAATTTTTAATATTATTTACTTCTCCGGCTTTGAAAATAGGCACTACATAACTCTTTTTCCATAATGAAGGATACTGGCCACTATTTAATGACCAATTAAACAACGCAACGAGTGGATTAGCTAAAGTGAATCTACAATTTCTTAAAAATATGCTTGGGATACCATCTGGTCCAACACTAGAGTTAAAATTCACTTTTTCTAACTGTTCTAAAACATTTATTGCGCTAACATTAATATTACCTAAGTTTATTGAGTTTGTTACATTAAAGTTATAATTCTTATTATTATCATTTGTAGCATAAACTGAGGAAAAATGAGAAGCAAATAATTCAACCATATTTTGAGGATTGTCGGAATATTCATTATCTAAATACATTCTATTAGGCAAATCTGTAGAACCTTTCTTATGTCTTATAAACTGCCAAAAATGTTTGGGATCTGAAGTTAAACTCTGCTCCACATTTAAGTTGTACTCAGTTAGACAAGTTTCAGATAATAGTTTACATTTTTCTCTTAAGTCGCTAAATACTAAATAATCACTTAGTGAATTAGTCTGTTTATACTTTTTATGCGCAAGTTTTTTCTGAATTACAAGAGTTTTTAGTTCATTTGAAAACCAATTAGGAAATTTACGGGGTTTACAACGCTTTAAGGGGACAAATAGTTCAATGACATTATAAAGAACAGAATAAAAATGATCCACAATTATATTGATATCTGAGGCTATAAAAATATTATCCCAGTTAACTGAAATGAGATAATCATTTATAGAATAGTAGTCCGCATTTTTAAAATCATGATAATAAAAATCATAATCCATTGATTCACAAGATTCATCCACTGTTATTGTACAAGTTAAAACAGGATGTAAGCAATCGACAGGAAGCAGTATATCTTCAGCAAGCGATACTTCAATACAATTCATATCGGAGAAAATTAGATCTAAGTAGTTACCATCTGAATTGGGAAAAGAATTGTGTTGTTTCATATTCAAAAGCGCCATAGTTTCGGATAATGCATAACCAACTTGAGTCACTTCACCAGAGATTCGTTTAACACCCAAATCGTTACTAAACCACTTAATTTTAGGAACGTTAAAGTCTCCAATTAATACAAATTCACTATTGGGATAATCACATCTTAACTGCCACAAACGTTCACAAAATAATTCATAAATTTCTAGTTTAGAATTCGGAGGAATATACGTGTTCACAATAATTATTGAATTTTTTTTATATAACTCTTCCATCTATTTACATCTGAATAGATTGGATTGAAGTTACGAACATTAAGATCGATCGAATCATCGAAACGAGACCTGGCCAAGCGTTCTCAAAATATGTTCAGTTTGTTTTATATAACTCTTCCATCTATTTACATCTGAATAGATTGGATTGAAGTTGCGAACATTGAGATCGATCGAAACATCGAAACGAGAGCTGGCCAAGCGTTCTCAAAATATGTTCAGTTTGTTTTATATAACTCTTCCATCTATTTACATCTGAATAGATTGGATTGAAGTTGCGAACATTAAGATCGATCGAAACATCGAAACGAGAGCTGGCCAAGCGTTCTCAAAATATGTTCAGTTTGTTTTATATAACTCTTCCATCTATTTACATCTGAATAGATTGGATTGAAGTTGCGAACATTAAGATCGATCGAAACATCGAAACGAGAGCTGGCCAAGCGTTCTCAAAATATGTTCAGTTTGTTTTATATAACTCTTCCATCTATTTACATCTGAATAGATTGGATTGAAGTTGCGAACATTAAGATCGATCGAAACATCGAAACGAGAGCTGGCCAAGCGTTCTCAAAATATGTTCAGTTTGTTTTATATAACTCTTCCATCTATTTACATCTGAATAGATTGGATTGAAGTTGCGAACATTAAGATCGATCGAAACATCGAAACGAGAGCTGGCCAAGCGTTCTCAAAATATGTTCAGTTTGTTTTATATAACTCTTCCATCTATTTACATCTGAATAGATTGGATTGAAGTTACGAACATTAAGATCGATCGAATCATCGAAACGAGACCTGGCCAAGCGTTCTCAAAATATGTTCAGTTTGTTTTATATAACTCTTCCATCTATTTACATCTGAATAGATTGGATTGAAGTTACGAACATTAAGATCGATCGAATCATCGAAACGAGAGCTGGCCAAGCGTTCTCAAAATATGTTCAGTTTGTTTTATATAACTCTTCCATCTATTTACATCTGAATAGATTGGATTGAAGTTGCGAACATTAAGATCGATCGAAACATCGAAACGAGAGCTGGCCAAGCGTTCTCAAAATATGTTCAGTTTGTTTTATATAACTCTTCCATCTATTTACATCTGAATAGATTGGATTGAAGTTGCGAACATTAAGATCGATCGAAACATCGAAACGAGAGCTGGCCAAGCGTTCTCAAAATATGTTCAGTTTGTTTTATATAACTCTTCCATCTATTTACATCTGAATAGATTGGATTGAAGTTACGAACATTAAGATCGATCGAATCATCGAAACGAGACCTGGCCAAGCGTTCTCAAAATATGTTCAGTTTGTTTTATATAACTCTTCCATCTATTTACATCTGAATAGATTGGATTGAAGTTACGAACATTAAGATCGATCGAATCATCGAAACGAGAGCTGGCCAAGCGTTCTCAAAATATGTTCAGTTTGTTTTATATAACTCTTCCATCTATTTACATCTGAATAGATTGGATTGAAGTTACGAACATTAAGATCTTTCGAAACATCGAAACGAGAGCTGGCCAAGCGTTCTCAAAATATGTTCAGTTTGTTTTATATAACTCTTCCATCTATTTACATCTGAATAGATTGGATTGAAGTTGCGAACATTAAGATCGATCGAAACATCGAAACGAGAGCTGGCCAAGCGTTCTCAAAATATGTTCAGTTTGTTTTATATAACTCTTCCATCTATTTACATCTGAATAGATTGGATTGAAGTTACGAACATTAAGATCGATCGAATCATCGAAACGAGAGCTGGCCAAGCGTTCTCAAAATATGTTCAGTTTGTTTTATATAACTCTTCCATCTATTTACATCTGAATAGATTGGATTGAAGTTGCGAACATTAAGATCGATCAAATCATCGAAACGAGACCTGGCCAAGCGTTCTCAAAATATGTTCAGTTTGTTTTATATAACTCTTCCATCTATTTACATCTGAATAGATTGAATTGAGTTTACCAACATTAAGATCGATCGAAACGAGAGTTGGGCAGGCATTCTCAAAACATGTTCAGTTTTTTTATATAATTTATCGATCTGTTCATTATTTACGGTAATATCGAATAATAATGACTCCTTCTCATTAATTTGGTTAGTCGTGCTGATGCTTCTACTCCGTTAGACACTTATCTATAAACGGTATAAGCTGTCTAGAAACAGTAGATGCTGTAAGAATGGTTTGGATTGAGTTTGAACACAATAAGATTGATCAAAACGCTGAACCGAGAGCTAGCCAAGCATTCTCAAAATTTGTTCCATTTAAGAGTATCCATTTTCTCATTATAGAAATATTGATTTGAATTTTAAGGTATAATCAATCAGATTCTGACTAGTTATAAAACGTATTGAAAAATGACTTTTTCACTATCACCAATGCTAACATGAAAAATAGTAGATTCGAACAACCAAGAGAAAGGTATAATTTTTCCCAAGGTGTGATTTTGAGGCCCAAGGGTGAAGCCCTAAGACTAGAAATACACAGAGGGAAAAATGACGTTCTCTCCTGTGGTGTACGAGGGCGGGATGATAATTGGTTAGCCTAACAATGAAAGATCGATTTTTATGTTGTCAAAATTATTTAAATTTTTTAACATAGCCTTTTAGACGCTCAATACGTTTTGTGCAGCGATGCTCGAAGGCTTTGATCCCATGACGAAAGGTACTTTACTCAAGGTCTGCAAAATAGGCGCCAACAGTGGCCGTGGTCTTTTCAACAGATGAAAATTTTTATCCACCGAGGAAACTTTTAAGCTTAGGGAATAATTCGAAGTCCGAAGAAGCCAAACAGAGCAAATAAGGTGGCTGCGGAAACAAATCGTACTTTAATTCGATGACTTTACCCATTGCAGTAACTTAGTGTGAGAACATGCATTGTCCTGGTAAAAGCAAATGCGGCACCCATCATGCGGACAACTTTTTCGTGCCCAATTCTTGGGTTAAAATACCGCACACCAGCTCTCTCTTTCAATACCATTTTGGAAACCATTTCTCTTCTTTGAGAACGGTGCTCGCCTTGGACGCTGGTGCGGCCCTATTAAATTTAACCATCAAAATTTTTTTTGTCGTATATGATGGAGCACATTCACCCAGCACAGTTTCTTCTATTCAAAAATGTTTGCACCTTTTAAGACTTTTGTATGCAAACATTAAATAACCGCACAATGATCACTGTTATACAAATACAACACAAGTTTTCTTTAAACAGCTGCTAACAACAAACTATTTCACAGATGGACTTTATATTTTCAGTGTGGCCAATTCAAAGATGGAAGTTGACATTTTTGAATATACATTTATATTTATGCATTCAAAATATGTGGAGGCTAACTAATTATCATCCGATCCTCGTACATACCTACTATTTTTTCGACGACCGAGATCAGAACAACACGAAACAAGTATTTTTGTAACTAAGGCATTGCGGTAAATTAGAATTATGCTACAATATTGGAATTGTGTTATTTTACGAATTCCATGACAGCAGACATTGTCGTATTGTTTCATATTGTTCATTTTCTCCCTAGAGAGAAAATGTGTTCTTTCTGTCACAATTTTTGTAATCTAGAAACCGATTTCTACTCTGAGTTGTGGAAAACTTTGTTATCCATTGAGCGTAGCGACAAGTATTATCATCAGAAACTATCAGAAATAGAATGAGCATTTTTTCTTTAGAACTCATAACTTATGTTAAAATGTCTAGCATTTTTATGTACTAATGTACTTATTATTAATTACCACCTTTGTTTAATAGAGAGGACGAGAACAACCAAAAGCAAGAAGGCAAGACAAAATTCTAAATCACTTGGACCCAGGACGATGACCTCAATGTGATGTTTTCTCTCTTTACCTAATTCTGTTTGTATCCTAACTAATAAATGTAGACTAATTGTTTTTTAGATAAATTATTCATGTAAATATTTGTATTATAAAATATTAAATACATTTTGCATTTTGCAATTAATATATTATATAAAAGCATTTCATTCTTTATAATTTCTTGCTAATTGCAACTGTTGACGTGCTTAATAATATATATTTTTTATATCGCTCTTGTATGTGTTCATAAAAATGTTTACAAACAATTATCGATATTAAGTGTTTCACCATTTGCATTAGCCATATTTTGGATTAAAATAAAATCATTGTAAAGGAAAGTGTTTTAAATTTTCCGCTAAAAGTTCTCAGTCATCACCAGGCGACGCTGATGCTCTGCTTCTGCCTCTAATTAGAGAAATTTCATTCGATCCTCGTGGGGTTATATCATCTATGAAGACGATCAATACGAATGTAACAGTTCACTTATCAAAATAATTAAAATTTTTCAGTATAGCGGCACGGGAAAAAATTGTATGGAATTCCATCGCCATCTACGACCACCACTATTTATTTTCGATTTTTTCAAAAACGGCTTCAACGATTTTCAAACTTCACATTTTTTTAGTACATTTTTAATGTGTATTGATATGAGATAGGTGATTTTCCAGTTGAATACTTCTAAAATGGGTTTTTTTGTTTTTTTTTCTATTTTTTTTATTAACTCCTATTTTAAATAGAACAACACCCGGTATGTTATTACATTTTTCAATTCAGCTTAAAATTCTAGAGAAAATTTGTCTCTTCAACTAATGCTCTATTTTGTACCGTTTTTGTAGAATTTGTAATTTTTGAAAATTTTTGACAAATGCTTCAACATTTAAAAACTAATTTTTGGCTAATTATGAGATCACTGTAAAAGGAAGTTGTGTGCGTGTATCACACCAGATTTTTTAAATATGTTTGAAGGTACAATTGCTAACTTAATAACCACTTTTGCCATTATATCGTATGTTTAAGTGATCTAAACTTTGATTTATTAAAAATTAATTAATGTAACAAAATTTAATGCTCACTCCAATGAATTGCTTGACATAGCAATTCATTGGAGGTTGGTGGTTTTCAATCTCCGTGAAAAAGCTAAGTTTTCTAGTTCCTTTTTAATTGTTATTCGTTGACAACAAGGGCAGATTATCCCTCGAAACGTTCGTTATTTAATATGTTATTTAATAATTTTAATTTGCAGAGTGGCGAAATACCCAAAAAAGAATATGAATTATAGATTCACGCCACAAAGAAGTTTCAGAGATTATCTTACTACTCGTAGTTTTAGAGATTTTTCAGTGTTTGATCATGATTTTATTATTAGGGATTTATACTGTGTTTGATATGTAGGTTATTAACGATAAAATAAATTTTCTAAGGGCCGATTTTACAATGCTAATTCTATACAAGGTATAGTTGTACCTGGAATATATTTATACTAGCTGAAACTGGCGGCATATGCCGTATTTAAAATGTACGAATAACTTTTGTTGCACTAAAGAAAGTTTTAAAAGCACGCTAGGGATTGGCAGTAATGAAAAGTTCCAAAAAATATATTTTTAAATGGAATGTCTCTGGAAAGGAAACGCTCGCCTCTGGAAGGCGTCCTAATTAATACGACGTTGTTGAAACGCAGTAAAAAAAATTCCGGAAAGAATGAATGCTCTTATGAGATTATATGTGAGAATTATTTGCACCACCGAAATAATTTTCAGCTGCCTGCAATCTGTTTCTTTTCAGGTTTAAGCCGTTGAGGCGTTGAGCGTCATAAAAATATAAATGCGGTAACTCAAGTCTCCAGTTACGCCGTTACTGTTATAATAACTCGATTAATTATTATATCTTTGTCATTTTAAACTGGCATTATTATTATTATCTCTATAATAGCAACCATAAGTAACTGTTTATAATGTTTAAATGCTAGCTAGTTAATTTTCTTCTTAAATTGCTAGTGAATTAATAGTAGATTGTTCTACAAGTTAAGAAAAGTGAGAGTTTTCCAGCGAATGTAAAAGTTTTACGTGAGCATGGAAGAATGACGCTGTAGCTCGCGGCGCATGCCGCATTTAAAGTTTTGCGCGTTAGATAGATATACTTTATTTGTGACATTACAAAAAAAATCTTTTACACACATCTACTATGGCAAATGCTACACCAAATAACTACATACAATATATACAGTTCACATTTAATTATATATATTTATTCCTAATGTATGTACACAAAGAATAATTGAAAATGAACAGGGCTATGCAACAAACATTACAGTAGTTGATATACGTTTTCTGAATATCCCTTGTCTCTAAAGCAAGATCGTATTGTCCTAACTCTCTCCTCATCGTAATAATAAAATAACGTTGCACGCAAATGCAAAACGTCGGTAAACTCAATTTGACATGCATAACCCTGTTCATTTTCAATGATCGTAAGTGTATGTATAGTTTGTAACCCCATTTTACCTTGCGGTGTAGAGGCTGGTGCTTTATGCGCTGGCATCTGGTGGTACAATGCTCAACTTGCCCCGGATTCGGGATACAGAGTTAGAGCGCGCCTTTGGTGCTTGCGCAGCAACCATTGTGTGAGGTGTGTGTCTCGGTGATGTGTTGACCTTGTTACTCTATGTCTTAGGTCTGTGATTCTGAGTAGAGCACAGTTAATTTGGATTTATTCCTAATTCAGTATTTAAAACATGCTTAGAGCCGGTCATTGAAATTAAAGGTTAAAAATTCATTCATGTTGAATAAAGTGTTATTTATTAAAAATGTTTTTAGTGTAACTTTAAACTTTGGCATTGGAAGTTCCCTCGCGTGGCCAGGCAGACAGTTAAAAAATACAGCCCCATAATAGATAAGGCTATTGCGATTAGCATTCAGTCTGTAAAAATTTGGTCTAATTTTGACATTGTTCCTAGTATTATAAGAATGAACATTCTTGTAGGTAGTAAAAAGATGCATGTTACCTTTAACATAGAGTAAACAGTAATAAATGTAGATACACGGGAAAGTTAAAATATGCAATTCAATTTTGCTTTTACATCACTTCTGTAGGACAAACCAGTAATGATCCTTACAGCTTTACGTTGAAGTTTAAAAACACGTGAGGAGCTTGACGAGTGCCCCCAACATATTACATCATAACTCAGCAATGATGCAATTAGAGAATGGTAAGCTATTTCTCATAATCTTTTGAAACAGCGCCATATAATTAGTTGTCTTATTAAAAATATAAGTTTTTCGATATATTATTATCGATATGCATATTCCACGAAAGCAATGGATCAATGCAGACCCCTAGGAATTTCATGATATTAGGATCTGTAAAACCATTTATTTTTTGTTGAGAGAAGGCCATGACCTGTATTTTCTGCTGGTTTAGGATCAGATCATTTGCAGTAAACCAAATTGATAAATCATTTTGTACTGATTTTATCTCATTAAGTAAAACGCTTAGATTAGAATTTGACTTTATTGCCGTAGTGTCATCTGCAAACAGCGTTATGTCGGCTTCTGGTGAGCCCTTATGCAGATCGTTGATGAAAATTAAAAATAACAAGCGACCTAATATTGAGCCGTGCGGGACTCGCTGAAGGATATTTTCCACAGTGGATTTGAGGTCATTACAGCATGTGAATTGCTTTCGGTTATCTAGGTATGAACTAATCATATTCAAGCTTTCCTCCTGGAAACCGTAATATCACAATTTATTGTTTAATTAATAGGTAAGTGATGTTTGGTTAAACAAATAACAGAGAATTTATTAGCATAGCTGTTAATGAAAATATATAAATCATAATTTTTATTACGAATTGACTATACATTGTATGCAAAAATCGATATGGTACAGCTTACAGATTCTAGATGAAGCACGGTGAAAATTGGAACTAATGTTAGAATCTAGTAATTTCCAAGTTTTGTATTGGTAACACTTTTGACATCTATCATACTGACATTAAATTGTTAACCTTATTTAAGCAAAACGACACAATAAATCGGAGGCGTACTCAACATTGTGGTATGGCGCATTTCAAAACAGAATTAACAACACACACAAAAATAGCGACAATAGCAATAACAAAATAATAGAATTAACAAAATCAACAGCAACAACAATTTTCACACTCTAAAACACAGATAATCTGTCATATGACGTTAGTCATTGCGCAAACGAATTAAAAACCTATTAAATGGGTCATCCAAAACTTCACCGAAACAGGTTCCTCTCTGCTTTTAATCAAAACTTCAATCCTTGAAGGGCATGCTTTCCCAATTTTATTTCTTCCAATACTTTTTATATGTCTTAAACCATTCCCTTTTTGTACATAGTCATAGGAGCGATGACAGTTGTAATATTGTTTCTTACTGCCATCAGCCAGCAATTTAGATGAAGTGTGAAGTACATACGATGACAAATGCTTCCTTCAATTTGGCCTTTCCACTGGTGAAATGCTGGAAAGCATGTATCATGAATGACTATATTATATCAAATGATATTAATGACGTACCTGAAGAAGATTCACACTCCAATTCATTATACTCAATTTCCACTTTATGTACACTTGACAAATGGTTTCGCAGGTCAGCATAATTTCTGAAATCTTTAGAACAATTTCCGAGTAAGCATTTAGTTCTGAAATTTTGGGTATTATCTTCCTTTGCTGCAGTATCTCCATGGACTTGCTGTCGATGACGAATCAAATTAGATTTATTGACAAACTGTTTACCACATATATCACAAATTTCGTCAACAACTTTGGGTGTAACAGGATCCTTATTGTGCTTTCTTCTTATATGAGCGTATAGATTTTTCTTCTGGGTAAATTTAGTATCACATATCTTCGTCCATGATTTGAGATTAATTAATTAATATAAATAATAAATGTAAATTTGAAAGTTTAACCACACTTGTATACGTCAACGGCTAAGATCGGTCTACGTCACCGCAGTATAGATGTCACTACTGTCTCGCAGCCAATATAGCCCCTTTATTTACAAATAGTAGCGACACCCTTTGATGTTGCCGCTGGGGCAAAATCACGTTGGTATCCCTTAAGTCCCTAGCATATTTAAAAATCGCCTAGGAAGTTGCATAATTAATTAAAATGTGACATTGACAGTAGTCGTGTTTTTATTCATTTTTCTCTTCGGGGGCTAATTCGAAGTCGAGGACGTGGAAATGCCAGGGTGTTGTGTCGATAAGTGTAAAAATAGTGGCAGAAAAGGATTTCAGGTATTCAGATCTGTTATTTTTTCACTGTTTACACTGAAATTTATCGTTTAGTAGCTTTTTGTATTTTCATGTTTGCATCAGGTTTGCCCCACGATGTCGCTACTATTTGTAAATAGAGGGGCTATAGCAGCCAAGATCAGTTCTGCCGCGAGACGCTCTTTTAAAACCGGCTTCGATGGTGGCGTTCAATAAGCAGATATAAAATCTCTTTATTAATAACCAAAATGGACTTGCATTTGAAGCTGTGTCAATAGTTTTAAAAAACACAAGTAATAGGCATACTAAGTAATTGTTTTCTGTGATAATATCGCTATTAAAAGTTCCGGGAAGTTTGTTTACAAAAACTCAAAAACGTTGATTGCAATCATGGTACTTTTGATCGTGTAAACACGGTCTGTAGTGTTGTGCATTATTTAATAGGTATGATGATAACTTATACTTCGAATAGAATTGTAAATGTTCTACCAGGTAATTTTATTTCCAGGTTAGCTATTCTTAAGATAAGCTGTAATGCTTCAACGTTGGTAGAGGTGAAACGTTAAACATTACCATCTAGTTTAAAATTTTAGATCTGGTGTCACTGGTGGCCCAAAACATAACCTCATATTCGCAGTGTTGCAGAATAGTTTAGTTCGTTCTTGTATTGTGGTTTTACAGTGTACTTTAGGTTAGTATGCACATGATTCCAAATAAAGATGATAAACGCGATCGGTGCAGCAATTTACACTTGGTTTCTGTAACCTAAATCTAATACAAAATTGTCCATCGTCAGGTCATACACATAATTGAATCTCGCTGTATGTTTTTGCCCTTTTTGGTCTTGCAATATAATTTACTATCTCCTCGTCATCATCCGACACGCATGTTATACTCAGCCATCATCCTATAACATAAAATCGTTGCTCTCTTTCTTTCTTTCTTTCTTTCTTTCTATGTTTGTTCGCTATCTCCTCCGAAGATACTGGATCGATTAAGTTGTATGATGGCTTAAAAGTTTGCTAATTCTTAGACTTAGATCGTACGCAGGTTTTTATTTTCAAAAAAAGTACGAAAAAGTTTAAATTTAATTAAATCTTCTAAGCAGCGGAGCGTAGCGTCTGTCCCCGTGGGCTGTGGTGTGACAGCCGCTGTGGCCGTGTGCTGTTAGCTCGGGTGAATCAGTATGTTCATATATCATTATAACAGAGTCTTATTTAACCAAGCCACGTTGGTCTTGGGGTAGACTGCTCGCCTGTCACGCGGGGCGCCCGGGATCAATTCCAGGCCGAAGCATACTTTTTTAAAAATTTATATTAATGAATCTCTCTTAAATTAGCGAATTCAAGGTCATGTCCTTTGTCCTTAAGAACGCCCAGCCACGTTCCAGAAGCTGATGACCCAGGAAGTATTCCCAGGGTACCTACGCGACTTCGTCTTGGTATACTTGGACGACATTGTAATCTACTCCAGCAATTGGGAGGAACACCTCCGACACCTTCGCCTCGTCTTAGAGCGTCTCCAACAACATAGCCTAAAACTGTCTTTGGAGAAATACCAGTTTGGAGTCCAGACGCTGACATATCTGGGACATGTGGTCACTACTGAAGGGAACCAGCCCAAAGCCGACCACGTGGCAAGCCTGCAGGTCGCTGAAAACTCACAAACCCGGAAACAGCTACGCAGCTTTCTGGGCTTGTGCAACTGATTACAGTTACAGAGCCCCTTACCAATCTTTTGAAGACGACGCAGCGCTTTCGCTGGACGCCTGAAGCCACGCGCGCTTATGATGCCACCAAACACGCCATCACCCAGCCCCTAACGCTGCACCGGCCGAACTCACTCAACCATTCGTACTGCAAACGGAAGCCAGCGGCGTGAGTAGGTATCGCAGTAGTGGACGCATTGGACGCCGGAAGGTGATTAAATTAGATAGTTATAGGGGTAGCTCGTGGTATGAGTAGTTAGGTATGCTATTCCGGCTGACCGAATCTGTACGTGTCTGCGCATCACGTCATCTAGGACCATTACCGGTGGCAGTACTTCAGAGAAACTATCGGTCTCTGGACGATTTCGTGTCGTTTGTTGTTTATTATTATTAAAATGCCTCTGTGCGCAGTTTATGGGTGTAATAACTACACTAAAAAGACCAAAGGCTTGCCCATAAGTTATCACACGTTCCCGAAAAACCCAGATTTGGCAAAACAATGGAAGATAGCCTGTCGTCGTGATGATATTTTCGATATCACAAAAGGTAGGTTATGATTTTATTGATTTTGCACTTTTAATGTAGGAGCATATTAATAAAAATATATTTTTAGCTAGAATATGTTCAATTCATTTTTCGGAAAGTGATAAGCAATATTCTCCACAACAAAAGATGTTGAATTATTTTCCAAAACATGCTCGAAAACTGAAGAATGATGCTGTGCCATCATTAAATTTGCCACTGTTAAATAAACATGATGAACAGAATAAAAGAGATATGCGGTTGAACAAGAGGGTATCTAAAAAGTTAGTTAATGAACTATTAGTCACGGCAACATCTACTGAAATTACTGCAAATATCAGGTATGTACGGCGTGGACCATTCAATACGGCACTCTGATAGTAAAATATAAAAAATTGCACAAATTGCATTTTTTCCAAGTAGTTTAAATATGCAAACAGAAAAACAATTGAATACTAAATGAAATTTGTAATTTAGTGTGTTTAATTTTTTCGATAAATTATAATTGTGCTATATATACGTAGGCACTTACTATGCATTTTTACTTTTTAGCAACTTGCCACCATCTCAAATTGCAGAAGGTGAATGCAGTAAAAATGTTATGCCCCCTACAAATAATGACTATCTGAAAAAAATAGATATTCTGCAAAATGAGATAAAATTGTGGAAACACAAATATGAAGTTTTGCTTGAAGAAAATGGAAAGCTACGGGCTGAAATAGAAACACTTCCAAAAATTATCACGGAGAAGACTGAGTCAACATTAGCGAAAGTATTTACGCCTGGTCAGATACGTGTACTAGTCAATCCGAATAAAAAACGAGTTCGGTGGTCAAATGAAGATATATCGGACGCCATGTCTTTAAGAAGCGTAAGCCCAAAAGCTTATAGATATCTGCGGATGAAAAAGCATTATCCATTACCAGCGCTCTCTACTTTAAGGAAATGGTCGTTAAATTTAAATCTTGAACAAGGAGTTCTCAATGATGTATTAAGCTTAATGGAGCATAAAGGCCGCAGTCTAACAGAACTTGAGCGCCTTACTGTATTGTCATTTGATGAAATATACATTTCTAATAAAATGTGTTTGGACAAGAAAACAGAGCAGGTACTAGGACCTCATAAATCTAGTCAGGTAGTAATGGCTCGCGGTCTCCTGGCACAATGGAAGCAGCCCATATTTTACAAATTTGATCAAAATATGACCAAAGATATACTCTCTGACGTTATAACGAAATTATTTACAAAGGGATATACAGTTGTCTCAATAACAAGCGATATGGGTGGTTCGAATGTAGGACTGTGGTCAAAACTTAATATTGGCCCAGGTACTAAAATGTTAATTTTGACCAAGTTAGAAATTGTTAAGTTTCCGTTTGTTTGTTTCAGATGCAAAATGGTATTTTCCACACCCTGTGAAAACTAACCTAAATGTTTATGTATTTGCGGATGTGCCCCATTTACTGAAACTTGCTCGTAATCACTTTATTGATACTGGCTTCAGCTTTGAAGGGGAAAACATTGACAAAACTTGCATAGAAACTCTTCTTTCGATATCTACAGGAGAAATTAAAATTGCACATAAAATAAGTCAGTATCATTTAAGTGTTAATGGAACGCAAAGACAGAATGTTCGCCCTGCAGCTCAACTATTTTCGAATTCTCTAGCTCAATGTATAGAATGGTGTGGATTAAGAGGTTTAATGGGTGAAAGCAGATGGCAAAAAACAGCTATGGTGCTTAAATTGTTCAACGACTGGTTCGACCTGTTCAATGCAAGATGTAAGTTCGGTCAGCACATTGGAACGCATGCCTTTGGACTGAATTTGGAAACACAAAAAATGCTGTTAGAGAAAATGACTTCTTTTATATCAAATATGCGAGTTGGACAACGCCGAACTCTTGTTCCATTTCAAAAGGGGATAATAGTTTGTAATAAAGCATTGCTTGGACTTTATGAACAGCTGCAAAAAGAATATTCAGGTATTGAATATCTTTTAACTTTTAGACTGAATCAAGACATCTTGGAGAATTTTTTTTCATACTTGCGTGCAATGGGTGGTGCAAATGACCACCCCACTCCACTAGAATTTAAATACCGTTTACGTTGGTATATATTAGGAAAACATTCTTCTGCTATATTCTCCATGAATAGAAATACATTGGAAAATTCAGAAGAGCAGTGCCTTGTTACCATGGAAACGCTATCACAAAGCAATCGAGACATACAGGCATCTGACGAGGATGAATGCTTCACCCAGTCCATGTTTAAAGGATTAATTAAAGGCGATGCTCACCTTGAAGGCATACACATTAGTTTGGAAGACGAAATTGACAACATTCCTTTCGAAGAGCCTAATACTAATAACTTATCAAATTATGTCGTAGATGAAGAGTGTCTGAAACTTTTAGAAGACTTTGAAAACAATCTCGGACTAACAGCTCCTGAGATTATAAACGAAGAAGGTCTAAAATACATTGCGGGATATATTGCACATCGCTTTCGAAACAAATATCCCCACTTGGGCCAAGTAACAGAAGAAAATATTTGGAGTGGTGGTGGTAATAATTTGCCAGATTGGATAAATTTCATATCCAATGGAAGACTTATTACTCCATCTGAGGATTTACAAATGACTACAAAATTAGTGAACAAAATTTTTATTAATTTTCATGGACCTTCACTGAAATTTAGCAATGAAAGTAACATATTTACTAAGGTTGTAAATGAAGCCATAAAGCTTAATACTACTGTTTCCATGCCTAGAGAAGTTCTGTTATGTTTGGTTCGAACTAGAACTTATATTAGATTAAGAGAATGTAATAAAAATATTTCCATAATACTGTGTAAACGCAGGCTTAACAAAAAAATGTTAAAGTTTACAAATACAAAACGTTGATATTTTTTATACAGTGTGTCCAAGATAAGGAGGGCCAGTATGGGGATCTCGGTAATGGTAAGAGATACAAATTTGGTTAAATGGGAAGAAAGTTGCGCAATTAAAGGACTAACAAAATGACGTCTAGAAATCCTTGATATGATTTTTCGTTTTTGAATTATCTCAAAAAAACCGAATTTTTGGATTTTCTTTTTTATTTTTTTCTGGCATTAATATTACAGTTAGAGCGAAACTGATTAAACTTCTTTATAGCAACTTTTAGTGGACTTAATTATTACGTTATCAATTTTTTTATCCGACGTTTCGTCTTCGAGAAACCATCATCAACTTCATTTTTTTAAATACGGTCCTGGTTTTTTGATGCCAAATTTGCAAAGCCCTTGTTACTCTGAATTCAACAATGTGCCACATATTATGGTTTAATTACGTTTCGAGCTTTTTTCTGATCATTATCAGAAAATTTTTTAGATACGGACCTGCATTTCTCATAATTTTATAAAAATAAGTTCATACAGTAAGTTAGGCTTTTTTACATGCCGTTAAATTATTAAAATGCACATCATAATGTCATAATTCTGATACATTAATTTAATAAGCAACCAATAACTATTAACAATAAACAACAAATAAATGAACAAAAGATAGGCAGAAAGAATGAGAAAACGAGCCTTGAAACTATGTAATAGGTATTTAACGTTTTGAAATAGAAGAAGAACTTAGAAGATTGGTTCTTGAAGCCTTTCAAAGTATAACGCCAGTATTGTTGAATGTTTTAGATTCTACAGTTAGAAAATGTTATTTATGCATAGAGAATGATGGTAGCCTTTTTGAATACCTTCTGTAAATTTAATACCTATTAAATGGTTTCGACGTTCGTTTTGTTATTCTTTCTGTCTATCTTTTGTTCATTTCTTTTTTGTTTATTGTTAATAGTTATTGGTTGGTTATTAAATTAATGTATCAGAATTATGACATTATGATGTGCATTTTAATATTTTAACGGCATGTAAAAACGCCTAACTTACTGTATGAACTTATTTTTACAAAATTATGAGAAATGCAGGTCCGTATCTAAAAAATTTTCTGATAATGATCAGAAAAAAGCTCGAAACGTAATTAAACCATAATATGTGGCACATTGTTGAATTCAGAGTAACAAGGGCTTTGCAAATTTGGCATCAAAAAACCAGGACCGTATTTAAAAAAATGAAGTTGATGATGGTTTCTCGAAGACGAAACGTCGGATAAAAAAATTGATAACGTAATCATTAAGTCCACTAAAAGTTGCTATAAAGAAGTTTAATCAGTTTTGCTCTAACTTTAATATTATCGCCAGAAAAAAATAAAAAATAAAATCAAAAAATTCGGTTTTTTTGAGATAATTCAAAAACGAAAAATCATATCAAGAATTTCTAAACGTCATTTTTTTAGTCCTTTAATTGCGCAACTTTCTTCCCATTTAACCAAATTTGTATCTCTTACCATTACCGAGATCCCCATACTGGCCCTCCTTATCTTGGACACACTGTATATTATTTTTAGTAATGTGAATATAATTATTTATTTGTTTAATTATAATTAACACTTATTTTATTTTTGGTAGTGTACCACTATCCGCATATACCTATTGTGTTTTCGTAGAAGATATCTTCATCTCAATTGCGCATTGTCTTTTGTAATAAATTATTTAAATTTGCCCAATTGGTCTCATTTATTGTTCTGTAATATAAACAAAAGAATAGTGTGTAACAATAAACACGACAATTAAGTATTGATATAACATTTATAATTAAATTAATGAAAGGCAACATAAATAAATGCTAAACTAAACCCTTAAAACTAGTGACAATTGACAATCATCAGTACCCATATTTGTACAGGCAATGGTTTAATAAAAAAGAAAACTCGCAGAATTACTTATCATTCTTATCAGTATACCACCTGTTATCTATTTTTTATGATTAACAATATGTCAATATTTTATTGCATGCACAGCAGTACTTAATTTTTAAATGGCTTGAGAAACATGATATGGTTAATAGTTTATTGTCTAATTAATTTTTCGTTGTTCATTAATCAATAGTAATATCCCAAGTGCATTAAAATAGCCGATTAAATTTTGACGTTTTCTGTCAGAATGCTTTGCTAAGAAATTTGTCAAGTAAATTTGCCGCTCAACAAGAATCCCGAATGCGTAGCACGAGGGATTTTGGGGCGGAAAATTTACGAGATATATTTCTTCAGAGCAAAATATTCTGACAGAAAATCGTCAAAATTTATTCAGGCTAGTTTACATACACGCGGGATGTTCGGAGTGATTATTTCCTGAATAAATAGATAAAATTCAGTTGGTGAAACCTTTAATAATCACGTTGAAATTATGCACAAGCGATTAAATTTTGATATATTTTTAACTGCGGTTAAATTTTGACATTTGAATTTTTGTCATTATTAAACTGACAGAAACCATAGTGATTACGCATTATTACGGATATGAAGAAAATAATCATTGAATAATAATTATCAGCAGCACTCAGTAATTATTGAATGGTATTACTAAAATATTCAATTTTTAAACTTATACAATTATTGCAGTAGTATGGCTCCCTTGGCTGGTAATGGTCCTGAGTGACGTCACAACCACCGACCGTTCGGGCGTGCTATGCGCAATAGCATACCTAACTACTCATACCACGGGGTAGCTTAAGGCATAGTTTTAAGGCCTGCGCCTGTGCAACGGCGTAGCTAGGGACCAGTAGCGCAGAGCGGACAGGAACAATTATAATAAGGTAGAGTTAAGACAAAGTTTAGGCTAGGGCAGTTCGACCGTGAAAGACACAGTCGCGGACAGAGACCATTAGTGTAGGGCAATTTCAATTTAAGTGTAGTTTAAGTTATGTTAAATAGATCTTAGGTTAGTTTAGGTTAATACGTTAGGATTAACATAACAAATATGTAAATTCGAACCAGAAATGTAGCGCCAAAGCAGGTGTAATGCCGAAAGGCGGGGACACCTGCCTGAATGTACTTTTGAATAGTACCAAATTACATTAAAAGTACTATTGCAAGGAATAGACGGGGGCAGGCGTATTGTAAGCTACGCAAGCGCAAAGCTAACCCCAGTGGAGCAACGCTACCATATCAACGAGCAACAGTGCCTCGCCGTCATCTGGGCGGTGAAACGTTACCTTCCCTATCTGGAAGATCAAAGGTTCAAGCTAAGAGCTGACAACCGGGCACTACTGTAGCTGAATTCCATGCAGAACCACAAATCCAAGCTAACCCGTTGCCCCCTTCTACTGCAGGAATTCCAGTTCGACATCGTTCACTGCCCCGGAAAGTCGAACGAACTCCCCGATCACCTATCGCAGAACCCAGCCGACGGGAACGTACCAGTCGAAGCTACCGACCACGACCGTCTGCTACCACCCGACTGTATGTCTACAACTCCACCGGCTCGCCAACCCTTATTATTGGCACACGTTCAACTGGTCAACCTTGTCGACGAAGTTAAGGACGCCCAACAGACGAACCAACACGCCGCCAATCTACTACGGACGTGGCTCGACATCCACGAGTAAGGACCGCAAAACGCCGACAAAACCAACATCTTACGACACTACGTCGTGGAGAGCGAGTTCATATGGCTGCGTCACCCGGACGGGGACAGAGTGGTGGCACCTACCGACCTGCATGAGCGCATCCTACACGCCTACCACAAATCGTTTACCGCCTGAAAGGGCGATCTCCGAACGATACTATTGGCCCCGATTGAAAGACGACGTCCGAGCCCACGTTCGCGGTTGTTGGACTTCCGCCGCCTCAACAAGAGGATCTGCAAGCTAGGGCACCCCTGCGGCCTCACCAACACAGCCGACTATGGGAAACCATCTCCGTGGACCTGATGGGCCCATACATGACCAGCCGGAGCGGGAAGCCACTACGCCGTTAGTGTCGCCGGGCGGCATTTTGGCACAATGCACCACGTTTCGGTCAATGGAAGATATTCTAGCTCTCTGATTGGTTGTGAGCGAACGGCGGTGCATTTTGTCAATCCAAACTGAAACTTGGTACATTTTGCCCCGGGCTCAGTCAGCTTTACAATATAAAGTGTAAGACATTCAGATACTAACCGAGTTCAAAAAAGTACATTATGCTGTATTTAAATACGCACTAAATAAACAACCGTTCGTGACAAAATAGGTATTAGAAAATTCCACTTTTTTATATATTTTATGGGATAACTTTGCAATTGCATATGCAAGTTGAATGCGTGGCAATATACTAAAAAATATAGGTATCCTAAAACCAAATATTATTCACTTAGGTAGATACTATAACATAGGCAAATGTTTAATAAAATATTAATTACCTGCTCAATGCGATTTAGCATTGGTTTTCTGCATATTTCTTCGTACGTTATAAGCCAATTGTCGCTTTATTTTGGTAGTATTACGTGATTCGTTGTCGCTGCATGGTTGACGTCCGTATGTTAGCCTTCTGCTCCCCCTCGTGACACCAGTTTTTCTACTAGCTATTGCTGTAGGTTGGGCAATAGACACGTATTGCTACTTCAGATCTTTGTCTTAATGTGATATTGGTTCCAAAAGTACTTAAATAGGTATCCCACCTTCCTCTTTGCTTTATATTTTCCGAACGTTTTAGGCATCTGTTGGTAATTAACTGATTTGACCCAAAATTTTGATGTTTCGTTTTAAACATTGCAATTAGTTTAAAAAAATGCTATCATCAGCACCTTCTGTATTTTCTGTCTCAATTACATTTTCATCTACAATAAAGTTGTCATCATCATTGGTTGAGCCGTTGAGCGTTGCGATATATTAACTGCACCTTCTTCATGCAAGTCGTGCATATTCGTATTATTGTTATTGGAGTTTTTTGTTATTGGTGCATACAATTCTTTGTAGTTAGCTTTTTCGCCTAGCGCTAATACTGCAATGTTATATCGATCATTAGCAGCAGCTTTATTTATATAAAGAAAAGAATAAACCCCTGCTTGATGTTAGCACAAACTTCCTAGTTTTTCAATTTCACAAGAGCAATACGAATCTTAAGATCTATGTCATACAGTTCATTAGTTTATTCGCTTGGAGCTTTAAAGCAATATTCGCCATCCTTTACTATCACTTCTTTGGAGAGATATGCAGCTTTCTTAATTTGTGCTGTAAGGAAAAGTCGATTTTTATCACAATGACCATTTGTAAAATTTCGAAACCGTCTGATGTAATATTGCTCCATAACGGTGGACGAATAATCAACAAGAGCCACAACATTGTGAGCTTTGCATCTTCTTAAAACTATATCTTTATACAATCGGACACTTCGTTTTTGAGATATTCTGTTCACAGACAGACAGACAGAGAGACAGACGCACACACAGACAGACAGACACACACGCAGACAGACACTCAAACATGTCTTTTGAGTTCAGGGGACTCAAAACGTGAAGATCTGTTGAAAATTCAATTTAGAATTTTTGGGGTGAATCCAATACTTCTTTTATCGTAAAAGGAAGTAAAAAATGCGAAATGAAATACCTTAATATGCTGATTCCTACTTTTAGTTATTTTCGTGGTTAATTTAATAGCAATATAAACAGAAATTGTTTAGCTTTCGATCCATATTTTTTTCCCCCTATAGGATGTATGATGGCACATGTAATCTTTTTTTAAACAGAAATGTTGATTTAGCGCTATATATTCAAGTTAAAGAGCGTGCAACAGTATAATAAAAATTAAAAAAATATATCCGTCACTGCTATCTCAAAATTCGATGAAAGAATTGTATAATTACAAATAATGTATAGTCTCCCTCTTCTTTCTAAAAGAGGTAGATATGAACTAACCACACACATTTTAGAATACCTGTAGGAGCAACTAAATTTTAAAAAAAAGTAGGTACACGAATGGAATTCATAAGCTATTTCTTTTTTTAAGTCGGTTAAAAGACAGTCAATACATGATTTTCTAAATTTAGATACACACTTGCATAAAAGACGAGTGGACTCTGGTTTCGTTCGTCGTGCTATCAATCATTTGTTGAGGTTAGCTTATCACATTCTTTAATGGTTTTCACTTCAGCGTAAAGAGTTATCATGTTGTATGTCTTTAATAGAATATTTAAATGTCTCAGGCCCATTATACGGCAAAGTTTGTTGCATTATAATGAGGAAAAACTAGTAAGAAACACTACACAGAAATGAACAAATAATGCACCACGCATATAGATACAAGACGGCAGTTTTACTTGACAGCATCGCATGGGCATTTCACGCTGCGAAGAGGGCGGCAAAATGTACCACGTTTCAGTTTAGATTGCCAAAATGCACCGCTGTTTGGTCACAACCAATCAGAAAGCTAGAATATCTTCCATTGACTGAAACGTGGTGCATTGTGCCAAAATGCCGCCGGGCGCAACACGTTTCAATACATTTTTCCTTGCCACCGAAGGGCCTCTACAGTGAGTGTTGTGCGTTTTCTTGAACAGAGAACAATTGAGTAGAGGACACTGAGTGACGTAGTACGTAAGTTAGTTAAGGGCTCCTTGTATTATTCTATCTATATATTTTTTGCTGCTTTTATTTTGTGTGTATGACACCGTGCTCGTCAAGCTAAGCTGACCCAGCCGCATTACGCGTGTCACACACGTATCACCAGTTGTTGTTCATCTTGTAGATATATATTTGTGTGTGTTCTTGATATTTTTTGTATGTGTGTCTCAAACCTGGTCACGACTCAGTGCCTTGCACACGCACCATTATTTCTTATGGTCATTGTTTATTTATGCTCTGTGTGCCGATAAACAATAAACATTTCTATTTGACATTTAAAAATTCTCCATTTTATTCACGCTTTCGCCTCAACAGATGCTAGTGAGCACGGTGTAACACCGTGCTATAATCTATTCCATCTTTAAAAAAACGATGGTTGGCCATGACAATCTGACAGATATCACTCTGTATATGAACTGACAAAACTGCGGTAAAGTTAGGTTAGGAATTTTGAAGGTTCAGAATGCCCGATGTTGCCATAATGTGCTACATTATTTTTAGTAATTATATAATAGATAACAGATCTTCAGTGTACTCACTTTGGTAATGTTCATCAATCTACTAATAATTTGATCATTGCTTAGATCGGTTTTATCTCGTCTGAAATGTGTTTAGCACTTTAACACACTGCTTTCATCGCCGAAGACACAACATTGTGCATGCTGTTTATTAAATTTTTCACAATAATCACTTACACTCACTTTATTTTTCAGAGATTAGGAAAGTGTCATAATACCATTTATTGACATATTTTCTTGTCTTTTGGTTTGGTAGCATTGGCAACACGGCATTTCAAATTTAGTTAGAAAAAGTGTGCCACCACAAAGAAATGAAATATAACTGCTGCTTTCCTTAGTACTGCCAATTTAGGAAAAGAAAAGCATGGCAACCTATCGTTTTTTTAAAGATGGAATAGATTATAGTGACTATTCAACACTATAACATATAAGCCAATCAGATTGCAGACATTTGCTTTTTTCAACCAATACCAGCAGTATATCACTGAATATTGGGCACCATGCAAAATATTCACAAAACAATGTACGTACTCAAAAAATAAATAGCCTTGTTGCGAAGTATCGCTTAGCAACGATGTTCTGTCCTTAGTGATATCGCTAGGTCACGTAACACTAAACCCCAACAAACTGTGTGGCTTGTTTTAAAAATTTTAAAATGCTGTATTTTGGAAGTATTTTGCTGAATTTAATTGAGAATGGATAATTATATTAATTGTTGGATTATTTTTCAATAAAGTTAATCGTTATGTGTTAATATTGTTAAATGGTCGTCCCAAATACCACTCGAAGTGGATATATATTTTTTAAATATTTTGCCATTTCGACGAAATTATTGCAAAATTTCACTCAACAAAATCATATTTAAATGTCACTCGCCTTCGGCTCGTGACATTTTTGATGTGATTTTGTATCGTGAAATTTAAACGCAATAATTTACATGGAAACGACAAAATATTTGTTAAAAATATATCCACTGCTTGTGGTATTACCCTTGAGTATAACTGCAAACACCGAACAGTTACTGTGTAAACTAACAGGTGGCGACAGTAATGTTACCAGGTGAAGCCGCGTAACATGAATTCTGGGATGAGCGCCAGTAAGAATTACGGCTTCCCTGGTCGCCACTGGCAGCGACCGGCCGCCTGAGTCGAATATATAAAACCACGCCGTTTTCCACAGAAAGGCACTACTTGGCAGTCGTCCGACTCCGAAGGCAGCTATTACTTGGGATTAGAGAGATTGAGGTCTAAGTAGAAGCACTAATACTCAAAAATAGGCAGATTGAGGTCTGGGTGTTAGAGTTTCGAGGAGTGCTTAAAGCTGCCGTCCATCGCCAGGATTGTCTAGTTACAAGCTGCCATCTCTCGCCGTAGTGAAATGTGTGGAACATTTTCGTGCCAGACGTTCTTAGGTTAAGTTAGTAAGTAAGCTAGGTTAAGTTCTTCAGTGTTAGTCATATATATAATACACATATATTATCAGTAAGGCCTCGGAACGCCCGAAAACATTACGGCGCCGACATAGTTTCACTTACAGTATAACGCGTCTAGTGCGCATGCGTGAGAATTCAAACTTCGCCTTTAGAAGCGAATTTTAAACTTGACCACTTCCCCATTGCATTGGGCGGACGATGCCGCCGCGCTTGCGCACAGCTCACCGTTATACATTGAAGAGTTGGTTTTCTGTCTCACTTTCTTCGTGAGTTTCCCACTCATAGCTGCTAGCAATATAGTAAGTATTAGATATATGGTGTTAGTTGTACATATTCTTTCCTTATATGTACAGTGTGGTCCATTAAGTGTGCAACAAATGGGACATTTTTTATTAGTTGTACAACCGAAATTTAAATACCGCCAAAAGTTAGTGCATGTTCGATAACCATATCAGATGCCCTTAGAATGGGTTCAAGTCAAACAGCATACAGGGCCGGACAAAAAATATGAAATTGGTGAAAGAATAAGGTCCCCTTATTTCCAAAAATATAGCAAAATGTTATTGAGAAAAGTTGTTTAGAATAAAAAATTATACCGAAATACAAAGTCACGGCCTCCTATTCGAATTTTTATTCTTTTTTGGAAAATTTTGTATTACCTTCATATGATACATATTTTTATTATTACGATTTTATATGTATTTAAAGTAGCCACAACCACATCACTTTTAAATAATTTTTAGCAACTTGAAGCATATTTGTAAAATTTACTTGGATTTATATTTTTTAGGTAACCCTTTACTTCATGTTTGTTGCAACGTTATTTAACAGAACTTTAGAATTTCGCAAATATTCTTTTTAATAAGGCAAATGCTTTACTAATAATAATTTACATGTGAAAAAACTCACAATTAAAGCCTACAATTTTATTTCAAATTCTTATGAAAATACGGGGCTAATACAAAATTTTCCAGAAAAGAATAAGAATTCGAATAGGAGGCCCTGACTTTGTATTTGAGCATAACTTGTGATTCTAAACAACTTTTCTCAATAAAATTTTGTCATATTCTTTTAAATATGGTAACTTTATTCTTGAACGAATTTCATATTTTTTGTCCTGCCCTGTGTGCTGTTTGACTTGGAGCCATTCTAAATGCACCTGATATGGTTATCAAACATGCACTAACTTGTAGCTGTATTTAAATTTCGGTTGTACAACTAATAAAAAAATGTCCTATTTCTTGCACACTTAATGGACCACACTGTATATCTGTGTATATATTCTCATTCCGTGTGTAACACTGTGACTGTTCGTCGTGCTGTACTACAGCAAAACATCACGTGTGCCACATACTGTTTCTTTTATACGTATGCATTTTTTATAAATTTGTTTTATTCTGTGTGCTGCACTGCCCGCCGGCGCCGGTACGCTGTTCTACAACTAACACCACGTATGCCACCACTATGTCTATGTTTATAGCTATGTATTAGTACTTGATTTCTTATTGCGTTCGTTGTGTGACGTGATACACACTTTCACTTTAACTTTTAACCCTCATTTATAGTTGTATGTATTTATATCTATATTTATATCTCTATGTTTGCTTGATTTACTACTGCATTTGTTGTGTGAATTAATAAACACTTTCACCTTATGTTATACTCTAAACTATTAATTAGCGCTCTGACTATATGTGCTTCAAAGTAGTGTTAGTGCGAACAATTACAGTTTAGTGGCGTTACAACCGGTGGTGACAGTAGAGAGCTGAAAAAATAAAATGTAATTAATAACACTGAATAGTTGTTAGTCTAATAGGAACAAACGGCCAATAGCAGCGGCGAGCAAGGCGTCCCTCACTCTTGCGCTCACTAAAGGCCGGAATTAGCTACAACGTTCAAAGAATCAGGCTTGAAGCATGCAATACACTCAAGTGCCTGAGACTGTGACTGTCGCACTCAAACGCATGCTAAAACTATTTATACTGTCAGACCCGGAAAGGGTGCACTAAGCGGCCAATCAAGTGTCAACTCCAATAGAGCGTAAAGGTCAGAGTAGGGAATGGGTCCCTAGCATAAAATTTACATATGAAGTGGAAAACGAAGGACAACTACCATTTCTGGATACCTTAGTTATAAGAGATAAAAAGAAGTTGAAATTCGATGTTTATAGAAAAGAAACCAAAGTAAACAGATTTATTTAAGCGGATTCAAATAATTGTTTTCTACACAAAATGGCTACTCTGATTTTCTGCGTGCATAGATTGCTAACCTTTCCTTTAAACAAAGATCGGTATAACACCGAACTTCAGACCATAAAAATATCGCTGTGTACAATGGTTTTCCTTCTAAAATTAATAAAAACAGAAAACCAAATTGCACGTTCAAAATTCCGGCATCGGGCTGTTCAGCAGCTAGAGCGACCGCGGTTGAGGGTGGATCGAGCAAGTCAACAGCGGTTGAGCCTGGATTGAGCAATTCGACAACGGTTGAAGCTGGATCGAGCAAGTCGACAGCGGTTGAGACTGGATCGAGAACAAGTACCTTCTGTAGCTCTTGTTTCTGCTTATAAGGCTTAACAGCAAGGCGACGGACTCTGCTATTGGCCGGCAGATGATGCATCGTGGTGAAGTTGGTGGGGGTCCAGCGCTCACGCTCGTGATTGGCCGGAGTACCGGTTGCCAACAAGCTTGCGGGTAGGGGTCGTCAGAAGCGTCCGCGCTCCTGATTAGCCGACATCCAAGCGCTAGCGAGGTTGCCGGTGGGGGCGCTGGTCGGCTCGTTAAAAGAACGCAAGATGGCGACGGCCGAGGATCCTGAAGTAACATCACGCTGTTCAATCTTCTTTGGTAATGCGGATGTAACACTACATCCATTCTGTTGCGGTGCGTGTGGTTTTAATATACCACCTTCTATCAAGACTTTTGTGAGGCTCTCCATCTATTCTGCAGGCGGTGCGTGTAAGATAATATAACATATCTTTATCAAGAGCTGTTTTAGGTTTTTTTCTTCCCCTTCTCACGCCTGCCCCGTGCAGCGTAGACGGGGGCCCAACTTCCAAGATACCGCCCACACGTACTGCCCAGTCGAAGGCATCTTCATCGACGCCTCAGCTGAAACCCCCGACCACTACTACTCAACAGAAGATTCCCCCATCTGATGCAGCCAACAAGATCACCGCTAAACCCGCCACCGTGGCCTCTCAGAGAGCACCGCCCTCCTTTGCCTCTGCAATTTCCTACAGACAAACGCGCTTCCGAGTCATTCTCGAAGAGGATTCCAAGTCTCCGGTTTCCTGTCCTCCCGAAGTCACTGCATCTCCTCATGTCTCGCTCCAAGACGCCTCCAAGTCCGACTCCAACCCTTGAACTGTCGCCTCCAACAGGCGCAGTACCAGCTCCAAGTCCTCCAATAGCTCCACTAGTCCAGCAAACGTCAAAACCTTATTAAATTCTGGTTTCCCGAGAGAAGCCTCCACTCCCAAAGCTTTTGAAGCTTACAGTAAGAAAATCCCGGGCTTGTAATTTCTAAAATCTCGGTCTTCAATAACGGTACTGCACGTGTCAGCTCCTCATGCCCCGCCTTCGGAACCAAATTAGAATTTATTTCTCACCAGCTCGGCCGCTCTTTAAAAATTTCTTCCCACTTCGGCCCAGATCGCCGCAACATCGCTTCCCGACTTTCTACGTTTTCCTACGTCCTGCGAGAAGTCGAGTTGGATATTTCCTCCAAAGCCGTGAAGGAAGCCCTCTGCCAAGCTGACCTGCAATTTAACAACACCTGGCGCATCCATTCCAACGTCACCCATCAGAAAACCAGGTTATTTCGTGTAGTCATAAGCTTACAACCCACTTTAGACACGCTCTTCTACAGCGGATTACGAATGTTTTACCATTCATACCCTACAGAACCCTCCAATCTTCCTAAACCTCGACCATTTAACTTCCAGCTGCCAAGAGAGGAGGTCTGTTTGTGGAGTCTGCGGAGGGGACCACAACACATTCTCCTTCAAACATCATGCAACTCCCAAGTGCGGAAACTGCTGCGGAGACCACGTCGCCTTTTACACGAAATGCCCCAATCGAACTGCTGAGGCTGCAACAGTCGACTGCACTGCTACCCTGAAGACAGCTGATGCCTCAGCAGGTTCTAAAGCCCCTAATTTTCCAATTCTTTTGATTGCAGTTTACGGTTTCCTATGTGGGCAACTGGCTGCACGTATCCTTGATATGTCCACCTCTCACATCGATTTCGTTTATGGATCTACAAATCGCGACGATAGACACCAACCAGCCGACCAGGAAGCGGCCTCGTTCAAGTCGAGAACATTCACGTTCTCGCCGTCACAGAGGCCCATCTGAAGCCCTCACAATCGCTAACTCTTCCCAGATTCCAGATCTTTCGCAAAGCTGGCCCCAGAGGGAAGGCAGGCGTCGCTCTTGCCATCGATAATCGCCTTCCATCTTCGTTTCTAGAACTTCTAGTAGAATTTTCAGACTTCACTGCTGCACGGCGATCTTCACACGCTGTTAGACCCTATCCACATCTTCAGTCTTTACGCCCCCTTAATCTTCTCCTACCAGAAAATCTTCTGGAATTCGCCGCCATCCATCGTAGATCCATTATCATTGGAGAAAATCTGCTTGTGGTGACACTGCCACGAACACCAAAGGGGCCAAACTCGCCAACTGCCTTCTTCTTTTAGACCTCTTCAAAATTCCCAACCAAGCTCCTACATATATCTCATATATCGGCTGCTCCGTAATTGATCATATCCTTGTTACTGATCGACTGGCACCACACTTCACTGCCGAAGCCTGTATTGGTACTTTTGTACCCAGCGACCACCCCGTTCTAGTAGCAGCCACAGACATCATGGCTTCTCCACCTCCTCGCCAGGGTTTCAGGACCACTCTGCACTAAAAAACGCACGTTGGGATGACGACAGGAAGTCGATGCCTGCCACGACCTTCTCTCCACTACCATTCAAGATGGTGTTTAGCTATCGGTCTCTAGCAAGGTCATCAATATCAGCCGCCCTCTTCTATCCTAAGTCATCGCTCTCCGAGAAAAAACTGGGCCGTTATCGGCTTTTTACTCGAACCAGAGTCCCCCAAATCAAAACCCAGTGGAACCGCCTCAACGCCATTTTTCGTCTTCAAACCACCAGATTTCGGGAACAGCGCTGGAGGTCAATCTGCTCTGTCCTCGACTATCATGAGGGGGCGAGATTCTGGAGCTGAAAGACCTCACGGGCTAACGATGCTCTTCTGGAGTTCCGTTCCACCATAGTGGCGAGGTGTGGTAGACCCTCAGCGACAGTCCGACATCTTTGCCGACACCTTAGAACAGGTTCATAAATTTCCCAACGGCCCCAACTTCTCTCGCGCTAGCTATGTACTAATTCATCGAACTCTTGCTGGCAATCCCAGTATTTGTCCATTTCGCCTCATTCCCTCAGCTCAGGCCACTCCTGACATCAATATTTTTCTTCCCATCGAAGAGCAGGAAGTCCTAGATGCCCTAACACCTGGAAAGAATACCGCTTACGGGAACGACGGGCTCACCCGCCAAACTCTTGGTCAACTGCCCGCTATAGCTATCACTCTCCTCGCGTTGCTTTTCAACTGTTGCCTTCGTTCCGGCAACTTTCCTCCGGCTTGGAAAACACCCAACGTGGTGATGCTATCGAAGCCCCACAAGGACCCCCACCTTCCCTCATTTTATCGCCCGATCGCCTTTCTTAATGTTCTGAGCAAAAGCTTTGAAAAGATTCTTGCTTCCAGACTTCACCAATTTCTAGAGGCTCACAACGTCATCCCCAACTTTCAATATGGCTTTCACCCTCAACGAAGCACCACCAACCCGAACAAAACCCAGGCCATCTTGTTCAAAAACTCATATCACCACACCAGACCATTACTGGACCCCAACAACGTCGCCTTGACTCTATGGAATTCTAGGCTAGAGCTCACCAGTTGAATAACCTATCTGGGTGTCCAATTTACTTCCTCCCTGAGCTTCAGAGATGCCTCGACTCTATTCAGAGAAGGAGTGCCATTGTCTCTATGCTCCTAGGCAGCTTTGAAGGTTGCCACCCTCGCACCCTCATCCATACCTACAAGACGTTTATTCGGCCTATTATTGATTATCGTTCCATCTCTTTCAGCGCTCTACCTGGCGCCATCATGAAGAGGCTAAGGGCAAAGAAGCGGACCGTTGCCAGAAAGATGCTGCACCTGCAGTGGTTTCATCCCTCTCAGGAAGTTTGCGACCTCGCCGGCATCCCACCTATAGACGGCAGACTCTCCGATCACCGCGGCCGATTCGTGCAACGAGCGATACAACAGGACCATACAGGATCTCTAACAGGACTACCATCACACCGCCCCCTAGGGACTAAAGTAATTACTTAAGTCCTTAGGGATTAAATGACTTACTTTAGTCCCTGAAATGAGTGACTAAAGTGCCAACTTTAGTCCCGAAAGTGCAAAAACTATTGTATGCACCACGGGAGATATTCATGTTTGTTACATTCGGTTGACTTACAAACCTCGGGCCAGAGCCCTCGGTCTTTAACCATGTCAACCTCAAGGAAAAAACATATTCATATCTCCCTTAATGCATAATTATCTATCGAGAGATCCAAAAAAAAACTGTTCCTCAGCGGGCTATGGAAATTCAAATTATGAATAATATGTTGGTGACACTGTACGCCAATGTCAAATTCGAGGTTAGCAGGTTAGGATTTGCGTCATTTTGTGTCAAAACTGACGGAAAACCTCACCTGATAACCTCGAATTTGACATTGACGTACAGTGTCACCAACATATTATTCATACGTTGAATTTCCACAGCCTGCTGAGGAACAGTTTTTTTGGATCTCTCGATATTTTTTACTCATGACATGGAAATCAGTCATTTGTTCAATCCTGTTATTGAAAATTACTGTTTCTTACTTAGATACAAAATGTGAAAGCGTTTGTTTTGTCCATTAATAGTATATTAAAGTATGAGTGGATAACAAGGTCTTTAAAACACGCGCGAGTTTTCGAGCACGACGGCGTAGCCGGAGTGCTCGAAATAGAGCAAGTGTTTTAAAGACCAGTTATCCACGAATACTTTACGCTATTTTTTATTATACCTCCAATACTGGAAATAAATTACGCACTAAAAACTTGGAAATATTTTTTGTCGTGATAAATCGAGAGGGCATAATGATATTGCTACTATAGTTACGTGAATTATTTACGTTTTTGTCGCATCCATGTCCGTTGTTGCATTCAATCGTTTCCTTGACAACCTTTAAAGTTCGGCGAGCTTTAATCGCCTGTATTCGCACGCTCAGGCGTGCTTTAAACGGCGATTCTGATGCAGGTATAATAAAAATAGCTATTAAGGCAACTAGTGTTTTACAGAGGATTTAAAAATCGAGGTCGATCATGTTAAAATTCGAGCGAAGCGAGAATTTTATGATCGACCGAGATTTTTAAACTGTAAAACACGAGTTGGCTTCAATATTTTTTCTACAGCCGAGGAGTTTGTTAGCTTAAATGCCCTTGGGGCTTCGCCCCTCTCCAAAGCGGCCCTCGGGGCTTCACCCCTCTCCAAGGGGGCCCTCGGGACTCCGCTCCTCTCCAAGGGGGCCCTTGGGGCTCGGCCCCTCTCCAAGGGTGCCCTCGGGGCTCCGCCCCTCTTCAAGGGGGCCATCGGGGCTCGGTCCCTCACCAAGGGGGCCCTCAGGGCTCGGTCCCTCTCCAAGGGGGCTCTTGGAGCTCCAACCCTCTCCAACGGGGCCCTCGGGGCTCCGCCCCTCTCCAAAGGGGCCATCGGGCTGCGCCCCTCTCCAATCGGGCACTCGGGGCTCCGCATACAAATCGGTCCGATATAATAACTGTACTTTTAATCTTCACAAATAAGGTTTTATAAACTCTTAAAGTACTCCGTGCTTTAAATGGAATGGCGTGTTTTATAGACAACATAAAGCACGCCGCATATGACCCTTGGAAACAGTTTAAAATCACGGCTGTAGAAAAAATAAATTTTAATTTTTATAATTGCAAAAAAATTTAGGAGGCAGTTTTCGTTGTTATTGTTCTCATCAAACAAACAATAATTAATTTGTCAACAAATTATAATTTTTCATGGCAAAAGTGTGTGCCAGCCTTTTCCCTAGCGAAAATGGAGGAAAAAAACGGTGTATTTGTACCAGATGACATTTTGGAAGAAGCTAATGCAGCCGCATTTAATCTACTCCCTCAAAAATCTAAAAACAGGTACGTCAAGGAGTTGGAAAAATTTCGGTCGTGGATGCAGAACAGAAACGTAAATGTTGGGATTGAAGAAGTAGTGGTTGCTTATTTCAATGGATTAATAGAAAAATACGCTGCCCCTTCTTTATGGTCTACATTTTCGATGCTTAAATCCACCCTATTTGTTTTTGAAAAAATAGACATAAGCAAGTAAGTTTCATAGTTTGTAATTAATTTACTGGTTGTAATCATATATGTAATTTTGTAGGTTTAAGACCTTGTTCGCTATTTTAAAAAGTAATTCGAAAGGCTATCAACCTAAGAAAGCAAAGACATTTGATCAGAAAGAAGTGGAAAAGTTTCTAAATTAAGCTCCCGACGAGATTTACTTGCTAATGAAGATGGTTGTCGTGATGGGACCTACAGGCGTGACGTGAACCTTAAAACCACTGATATTGAAGACAAAGAATCTATATTAGTTGTCAATATTATTAAGACAAAAAATTATAAACCTCTTTCTTTTGTTGTGACTGGTGCTGAAGGAAATAATTTTAATTGTTTAGCGATAGGTATATCGAAAATATGCAGCGTTGCGTCCTAAAACTCTTGGCGATGGAAGATTTTTCTTGAATTATCGATCAGGGAAATGTACAGTTCAACCAATGGGTATAAATACCTACTTTATCCACAATACCTAGATTAGCAGCAAGCTACCTGCAAATCAAAGATGTCGACCTATACAGGGTGCCCGGATTTCGTAGGGACAACATGGGTAACTTTTGTATTTGAAGAGATAGAGAGATGGTTAAATTAGCAAAAAGGTGCAGGTTTGAGAGCTCATTAAGAATCCATCTTCAAATTTTACTTGTCATGGCCCACTTGTCTAAAATTTAAAAAAAAAACAAAATCTCCTAATTTCTTTTATATGCCGTAACTTTTTTGTTACTTAAGATATTGAGGTGCGATTTGAACTAATTTGCATGGTAATTTAAATACTTTTATTGGCACTTGATAAAACCAATTTTATTTGTGTTAATTTTTAGTAATCTAACCTAACCTCAAAATTTTAAATTGGTACCCTGCAATTTTTTTGGCCCTTTTAAGAGAGGATTTTTTTCTGAATGCAGTGATGTATTACATGATGTGAAAACTTCTTCAAAATTTTGAAAAACTGAGTTTATTCTTTTTACAGGCAGAAATCACTAGTGCTATGATCACAATAACTTTGTTTTTTGTTTATCACGTTATCTGTGAAATTATGTTTCGAAACAAAAAGCAGGTTTATCATCATACGTGCCTGTCAGTGTGAGTGTTATTACTTCAACTTATAACGGAAAATTTTGAAAATATGATGTATTTTGTGCGTATGTTAAGTGCTACAAGAACGTAGAACTTATACGTCAAACATACGGAACACACTGACACTACTGGAAGGCACGTATGATGATAAGAGTGCTTTTTGTTTCTAAACATAATTTTACAGATAACGTAATAAATAAAAAACAAAATTATTGTGATCATGACACTAGTGATTTCTGCCTGTAAAAAGAATAAACTCAGTTTTTCAACATTTTGAAGAAGTTTCCATATCATGTAATACATCACTGCATTCAGAAAAAAATCCTCTCTTAAAAGAGCCAAAAAAATTGCAGGGTACCAATTTAAAATTTTGAGGTTAGGTTAGATTACTAAAAATTAACACAAATAAAATTGGTTTTATCAAGTATCAATAAAAGTATTTCAATTACCATTCAAATTAGTTCAAATCGCATCTCAATATCTTAAGTAACAAAAAAGTTACGGCATATAAAAGAAATTAGGAGATTTTGTTTTTTTTTTTAATTTTAGACAAGTGGGCCATGACAAGTAAAATTTGCAGATGGATTCTTAATGAGCTCTCAAACCTGCACCTTTTTGCTAATTTAACCATCTCTCTATCTCTTCAAATACAAAAGTTACCCATGTTGTCCCTACGAAATCTGGGCACCCTGTATACACGACATTGATTTCGGCGGACATCGGCAACACTATTGGCGAATGCTTTTGCTGATATCCTGATCCTTAAAAGACACGGAGGTTGGCGTTTCTCATCCATTGTTGAGAGCTATGTATAAAAAAATAGAAGAGTCAGTGACCAATAAAATCCAGATAGCGAAAAAAAAAATATTACGGGAGATACTGGCAGCAGCACCAGCAAGAAAATTCGCTTGGAAGTTGAGCCCGAAGAGTCTGCGAAAAATCAATTTCCTGGTATTAATCAACCGATTTTTAACAATTGTAATGTTAACATTCATATTTATAAGTAATATTGTTGCTGTGTATTAGTGTTATGAATAAAATTTGGTTGAATGTTCAGCTTATGTGTATTGACAAAATGAGTGAGTGAAAATTTTTTCACCCACTGTTTTCGCTCACCCGTTGCTACCTAAATAATTTTTTGCATTGATTCCGGTGGTTGAAATTGCATTTCAACCACTAGAGTTTGAAATGTTCAGGCTACTGAGATTTCAAACTGTTTGACATTCAACTGACACAGATTGACGCAAAACCTAACCTGCTAACCTCGAATTTGACATAGACTCACAATGGTTTATTAACGTTTATTTTAAAAATTTGTAGAAAATAGTATATTATGGGGCAAGTGGTTGAAGTAAAATTTCAAAGTTGAGAGTGTTTTTTTTCAACTCGCTTCGCTCGTTGAAAAAAGTAATTCGAGACGTTGAAACTTGATCAGCCACGAGTTACATATACTATTTTTTCTACGAATTTTTATTCATTTTAACAAATTAATGCACTTTAGAAAAAATTAAACATAAAGTGACATTTCTCTTGTCATCAATTGAATGTCAAACAGTTTGAAAACCCGGTAGTCCGAGCATTTCAATCTCTAGTGGTTGAAATGCAACTTCAACCACCGGAATCAATGTCAAAATGACTGATTTCAATGTCATGAGTAGAAAAAATAGTATATACAACTCGTAGCTGATAAAATTTCAATGTCTCGAGTTACTTTCTTCAACTCGCTTCGCTCTTTGAAAAAATTACTCTCAACGTTGAAATTTTAGGTATTTCAACCACTTGTCCCATACACTAAATTAACTCTCATTGTACTTTGAGATTTACATCAAAGCATCCGTGCTTTTTGTTTGTTTTAAACATGATAGTGTTATGATTACATTTAAATATGAGGCAAAAATGCGGGCCATACATGCAATTAAAATCAAATTTCGTTATGTCGTTATATGGGTGTTCGTTCGTCCGTGTTCGGTTCAGTAGACACTTCTTCTGTCATTTATGTTAGTGCCAACTTCGATATTTGTTTTTAAAAATAAGCTACGATGCAAAATTTGTGATTTGTATTGGTTAATACGTATTGGAACTACACTAATATAGTGTACTACGTATACAAATGTATTAAATCAGTTTTTTAAGTCTGAATAATTGGACATGATAATTAAAAGTTTGTAAATATATTCTAACCTTAGAATTTCGTTATGGCTTCTGGCTCAGATTCCGAAAACGAGTCTCAAAGAAGCATAAGCCCAACAGGCCAAGGTCCAGCACCAACACCTGGCTATGGCTTAGACAGGTCCCATTCAAACTCTCCCGATTTCGACAATGCTCAGGTAGATAACCGAAGCCAACTTTCTGGAAGCCGGTCCGCTTCTGCACGGTCAGGTAGTGGTAGCAGGTCGCGATCACCGTCGGCAGGTTCGCAGCGCTCACAGTCAGCGGATTCGGAACGTTCCAATAGATCGCAGTCAGTTGGTTCAAACAGATCTGGTTCCAGAAAATCGAGATCACCGAGTGTAGCGTCTAATAAGTCTGGTTCACAAAGATCGCAGAGTGCAGCATCGGAAGCCTCAAATAAGTCCGCACGTTCCCCCAGGTCTAGAAGTGGGAGTTCTAATGCAGGATCACGTTCTGGCTCCAATAGATCAAGGTCCCAATCCCGTGAATCAAACAGGTCTCGATCGCAAGCTTCAAATAGGTCTCGATCGCAAGCATCAAATAGGTCACAGTCTGAAGCTTCTAATCGATCTGGATCCGGGTCTAGAGCTTCCAATCGATCGAGATCCAGGTCACAAAACTCCAACAGATCGGGCTCACAAGCTTCAAATAGATCTGCTAGATCAGCCAGGTCAGCATCTGGTTCTCACAGGTCTCGATCAGAATCCCCATCGAAAGCGTCGAATAGGTCGAGATCGGCATCAAAGGGGTCTGAAAGATCTCGATCTGGTTCCCGCGATTCAAACAGGTCAAGATCTGGGTCGCGAGGATCTAATAGGTCAAAAAGTGCCGAGTCCAACAGGCAGAGAGCCTCAAAATCTCGTTCTAGGTCAGTTATGAAGAGCTCGTAGCCAAATGAATTTATAAGGATTTTCAGGTCACGTTCACGATCGAAATCGCAAGCATCCGGATCGGGACGCTCACGATCACCATCCCCACATCGTCAGGATGCTTCACGAGATAACAGCAGGTCCAATAGCCCACGATTGGAAATAGATGCGGGCTCTCCTGCTAGTGAACATGGCGATAAACGTAAAAGAGAGAGCTCGGAAGAACCTGAAGTCAGGAAGAAAAACCGTGTTATTATGTCTGACAGTGAAAATGAAGGTATGGATAATTATAATAAAGTATAGCATTGTGCCATTATTGTTTTACAGTTTTGTAGGTTACAATAGTATCATTAATTCAGTATTGTTAACTTTTTACCTTTTATGAGTCTTAATTAGTTTGATTTAGTAGTTCACACATACGTGCAGTATTTTTACATCAAATTTGAGGTATTATAAAGGGGCAAATTGAAGATTGTACCACCAGACGCAAGCGTATAAAGCACCAGCCTCTACACCGCAAGGTAAAATGAGGTTACCGAGGTTACATACATACATTCATTCATAAAGGAGAATTAGATAAAAAAAATCAAAAGATGTGTTCTTAGTTCTACAGCCCCTTGTAATTGTTAACTTCCTCAAGCAGAACTTTCATAGCTATTCTATTTACCACCTGTTGCCACCACATTTTGACTCTCACACCTGTATGCATAGTCGTTCGCCGGCGACTCGCCGGAGTTTTGTTATGAATAGTATGTTGGTGGCACTGTACGTCTATGTCAAATTCTAGGTTAGCAGGTTAGATTTTATGTCAGTTTCTGTCAAAACTGATGGAAAACGTAACCTGATAACCTCGAATTTGACATAGACAACTTTTCTTTCCTAGGCGCCACGAAGCGCAAAACCGTGATGCACAAGTAAACACAAATGATAAAAATGGGGTTAGGTTCTATTAACTAGATTTATTTATACTATGCAATCTCAAAAAACCAAAAATTTTCTGCGTTTTTTTGTCTGGCAAATCTGAAGCAGAAACTTTACGCTTTGACGACATGTTTTTCCGTGTTTTAAAATTTAAACTCAATTGAATTTTCGGCAGAAACGCTCGAGAAGACAGCAAAGCTTGAACTAAAATTCCATACGTAACATAAGTCTGCCACTTAAATCTAGAGATCGAATGTTCATTTGTTTATTTAAGATATAATTTTACAATTTATTTCAGGTCCAATTTCGTAATAAGAGATTCAAAGGAATAGGCTCGATACGTGTGTTTACAAGTTCGTGATAAATAATGTTATTTAAGTGTTCATGACAAATCATATATAATCCGTTCACGACCTTTTTGGGACAGAGTTGGCTATTATTTTTTCTTTTCATGTTGGACTAACTGATTCGGTGATGTAGCGGATGCAACTTTTTTTCTGTCAGTGTCTGTTCGACATTTTCTTGCCACCACATTGCCAAACTTATTATTTTAATATTCGTAAGAAAATAAATGCTTTATCAAGTGTGTAAAAGTAATTTTAATTTCCGCCAAAGGAAAAATCAAAATGCCCAATATAATTTTGTTACAACAAAAAATTTCCATTAAACGATGCTAGTTGCAGTTTAAAAAGGACAGACCAGATCTAAAAAAACACGGGTTGATGTCGAGACTAGAGAGAGATCCGGCAACAATGTACCTATTCAGAAAATATAACCTTAAAATGAAAACAACCTAACCTAACAGAAAAAGTGTCAGTTTGCATTAGGGAGTTTAGTTGCCGCAGAGGTTCTGCCAACAAAATTACTAGATGATCATAGCCTCACCTGACCCAAAAAGATCGTGAACGGCTTATACGTCTGCTATATTTACTTACAGCCAGTCTTATAAAGGTCACTAATCTGACGTTAACTTTAAATCACTGTTAAAATAAACAAAAGCTCATCAAAACATTGGCGCTTATGACATATTATTCATTAGTAAACAAATTTTTACACGCTTTTGTTTATTTTAACAGCGAATTAAAGTTAACATCAAATTAGTGGCCTTTATAAGACTGGCTGTTAGTGTGTGAAAGTTGAAACAGTTGGCAACTCCATCCGCAAATGGCTAAGTTAATGGAGCACAAAGGTGCCCCGCGTAAAATCAAATCAGCGAACCGCAAAGTCGCGACCGACCAGATCTGCCTGTATTGGATTCACCCCAAAAATTCGATATTAAGTTTTCAACAGATCTTCACCTTTTCGAGTCCCCTGAACCCAAAAAACATGTTTTTGTTCATTGGTCTGTCTGTATGTCTGTGAACAGAATATCTCAAAAACGAAAAGAGGTATGGCTTTGAAACTTCATATATAAGTTTTGTGTACTATGTAGACGAGACAGCAAGCTTTTGAAGAAAATCGCATAACCGGAAGTAAGTGTTTACTCTTGTGGTTTTTTAAATTTTTTCAAAAACGACTAACGATTTTTTTCAAACTTTACATTTTTATTAAATTTTTAATGTGTATTGATGTGAGATAGGTGATTTTCCAGTTGAATACTTCTAAAATGGGTTTCTTTTGTTTTTTTTTCAATTTTTTTTATTAACTCTTATTTTAAATAGAACACCCGGTATATTATTAAAGTTTTGAATTCAGCTTAAAATTTTAGAGAAAATTGGTCTCTTGAACTAACGCTCTATTTTGTACGGTTTTTGTAGAATTGGTAAATTAAGAAAAATTTTGACAATGCTTAAAAATTAAAAATAAAATTTATCTACGACCACTACTAAAAGTAGGCCTTTTAGCGCTAGCCTGTTTCACTAAAAGTGACATTTTATAGTTTAGTGTGGTAAAAGAAATCAGCTGTTTACTTTTAGCCCATGTGCTAAAAGTGAAGTGGGGTTATAAAACTACAACTTCGAACTGGAAGTAAAGTTGTAAAGTTATTTTATACCTTTTCAACTTCAAATTGGGACTAATCAATTTCAAAATGGGAATAAACAATTTCAAGATGAGAAAAAACAACTGAAAAATGAAATAAACAATTTCAGTTTGAGAATAAACAACGTCAAATTGGAACTAATCAACTTCAAATTGGGAATAAACAATTTCAAATTGGGACTTATCAATTTCAAATTGAGAAAAGCTTTTTTTTAACGGTATAATCTTTGGAAAATGCCAATTACATGGTTGTGACAGGACAGAATTAATTATTGTTAGTTGTTGCTGATGTTCATTAATCTTATAATATAAAAATTACCGTACATCCAGAAAGTAGATGCTGACAATGTAAAGAAGCCAATTCGCGCGTTATACAATAGTAATGGAGACTGGAAAGATCTTGCAGTTACATTGAACATCAACAAATTGACCGCCTATCGAATCGATGTGTGAAACACCAACTATATAAAGGGAGAAGAGAAAAAACGTGGAAGAAATTACTGTATGAACATCACCTATTTATGAAAGTGCGCATTCAAAAAATCCTAAAATTACTTTGAAAGAAATGAAGCTAAAAATACAAAACAGTTATCATATTGAGGTATGGGCGATGCTCATATAGTAATTTGCTTCTTCTCTCCTCCACGTTTTTTCTCTTCTCCCTCTTGTTCATGTTTCGCCCATCAATAGGCGGTCGATTTCTTGACATTCAATGTATCTGCAGGAGCTTTCCAGTCTCCATTATTATTGCATAACGCGCGAATCTGCTTCTTTACATTGTCAGCGTCCACTTTCTGGATGTATGGTATTTTTTATATTATAAGATTAATGAACATCAGCAACAACTAACAATAATTAATTCTGTCCTGTCACAACCATGTAATTGGCATTTTCCAAAGATTATACCATTACCAAAAAGCTTTTCTCAATTTGAAATTGATAAGTCCCAATTTGAAATTGTTTATTCCCAATTTGAAGTTGATTATTTCTATTTTGAAATTGTTTGTTCCCCTTTTGAAGTTGTTTAGTCCCAATTTGAAGTTGAAAAGGTATATAGTCTGTTTTTTTGCTTTATGATTCAGAGCAGGCTTTGCATTTGCATTTTTGTAACAGTGTAGGTAGTTAGTGACAAAGGAAAAAACTAGTTATGTCCAAAACCATTAGAACTGTCAATGTGTTAACTTATAAGCACTATTATACTTAATAAGAGCTAAAATTACTGAACCATTGACATTAAATAAGGTATTGCTTTATTTTAAGTACGTTTATTTAAGCGTGATTGATATCTAACTGTACAGAAATGTCATAAAATTTCTAGACATCTATCTTTTATGTACTAATGTAAAAATAAATATATTATTAATAATTTGGGGATGATTTTTGTTTGTAGAACTCTGTTGTTCAAGTTATTATTTATGCTACACATATAACAGGCATTTCAAAATAAAGAGATAATACAAAATACTCTGGTAGAACCATTTTCAGAGATATAATTTACCAGAATTTAGATGGATACACTTCAGGATAATCATCCATAATCTGATTCAGAAGAGGAATACAACTCGTCTTCCGATTCTGTATCAGATTCTTCCAACCTAATAATAACAGGAGGTATATTATCCACACCAATTTAACAATGTGCTTTGCCCAGTCACTTTATATTAGTAGTTCACGGTGTTCAACGTTTTTTTCCATATGTTTGCTGTACACAGTGATAGAGATTTAAGCCATAAATTAGCAATTATGTCTTTTGAGGGAGGCTGAGAATTTATGTCCTTATTATAATAGTTCTTACATAAACTCCATGCCAATTTAATTGGATTGTATTGACAGTGGTATGGAAGTAATCTAAGAACTTCTTGCCCATGTCGTTTTTTGTCAATTAAGTATTGCTTTTGGTCAATATGTAAAGTAAAATTAAACTCTCATAATCGTCGCTTTATTATTTTGTCATCAAATTGTATGTCACTTTTAATTAACCATTCCTGTATTTGTAGTTTATTGGACGAGAAATTGGGTGGTTTATCGATAATAACCGAATTATATGGTGCATTATCCATAATTAACACACATTTTCCATTCAATTTGGCCAAAGCAGGGATTAACTGTTTTTCAACATTGCCTAAAAATGTCACCATTGATACACTTATGATAGCCCCTGTCATTATTGTCCGAGTCCAACAGTAAGTCACATCCTGGTAAAGTTTCATCCAAAAACATGAATATACATTTTTCACTATAATTTCGAAATTGTAAATATTTCCTTTAAAAGGCAATCCGCCGAAATGATATGACTCTTCTCACACAATTTTCTTCCATTCACAATTTTGTATTTATATCCCATATTTGTTAATGTGTAGTATAATTTTAAACGTCTCCCAGTATAATTCAGTTCCTCCCTTGCATACAGCAACAAATTATCGAAAGTAAAAAATTCCAAATTTTCTTCTTAATATCTTCCCTGAAACTCTGTTCCTCCCAAGTTAGAAATTTCTTTTCTTTATTCATATTATCATTCGGTTATTGCTGGAGTTGTGATTTTGCTTCGTTTCGATTTCTGTGTTGCATTCGAAATCTAGCATTATAAGAAATTGTTAGAAATGTTATATCTGTTTAATTCTTAATACTTACATCGAAGATTTGACCAATTCTTCCAATGATGGCTGTTTTACTTAAGTTACCATTGATATCTTTTGTATTAGTTGAACGGCGTTTTATAGCCTCTTTGGTTTTATTATTACCTAATACTGCTTTTTCGTGGCATTTTATTAAGATTTGCTGAAGTGTCAATTTGACAATCCCGGCGACCTGGATTTTGACATCAGTTATATTTTGTAACTAAACGGTTGTACACTGCTAAAATAATATAAATGCAAAGCCTGCTCTGAATCATAAAGCAAAAAAATAGACTATAGTTGCTTCTTGCATTATAGGTAAACTGTTTTTGAAATAATTAAAGCGTTATGTAATGAATACAGTCAGATATGGAGTATTAATAATTACATTTCGTAACTGAGTTTGACAGTACTGGCTTTGCAACATTCGCCCATGCGGCATGGCCTACTGTTTATTATGACATAAATTAGAAATGTCGTAGATACAAACCTTTGTTTGATTAATAACAGCAAAATTAAGGTCGTAGATAAAATATTGTATGCAACGCGTGCTAAAAGTCGGTTATGCACGAGACACGTCGACTTTTAGCACTTGTTGCATAAATAGCTATTTTGGCTAATTATAAGATTACTATAAAAGGAAGTTGTGTGAGTGTATTACACCAGATTTTTTTTAATAAAGCTCCGCTGTAATAGCTTGGATGGTTTATCGTTTTCTCCTGCACTTTATTATTTTTCAGGACTAGTACTATTTATGCATTTCTTTCTATAGGTTCTGATATTCCGTAGTCCTCTGCACGTATTGTCCACTGATTTTCCCCCTCAGTAGAGATGGGAAATAATGCTATTAACTAGTAAAGTTACATTTGTTCCCGTTACCGAAATATAACGTTCCGTAATAACGTTGTCACGTTATTGATAAAACTGTCAGATACACACGGCGTTCCTTAATAATGTGAGTCATTCGTGACCGCTGACCGGTAATGCAATTATCGTTGATGGTAATGAACACTCTTAACCCTTTCGCTGCTCTTGACAAATAAGTTCGCAATGCTGTAAACTGCTCCGGACAAGTTTATTCGCATTGGTAATACAAATAGGATCAGACTATTGTACCCGAGTAAACTCGCTCGCTTCATCGTATCAGATCAGAATGCATTGCAAAAATCGGTCGGCTCAGCAGAATTTTCCCACGCCTTATGATGCAATTGCACTTGTTTCTTTGTTTGCATGCATTTGCAAGCGGCTGCTCGTACATTATGTTTGTTTTGGTGTTTTAAATAAAAATAAGCATGTCGCGACATCGTAAATATTTAACGGACGAAGATCTTGCAGAAATATTAGCAAATAGTGATAGTGAATACGAAGAACTGCCTGAAAACAATGAAAGTGACAATGGGTGGTCCGATGAAGATGACAGAGGAGGCGGTGTAACTGATACTATGGAAGACATTGTAAATTTTCTGTCATACAGAACTGAATTAGTAAATCTCGAGGATTCTGCTGAAGGAAATAGGGAAGCTGAAGATGTGACAGCAGCACCTCCAGCTAAAAGCGATTTTGTATGGACAGCAAAGGCCTTTGACCCAAAGATTCACCAATTTGAGGACACAAACTGTGGCTGTAAAATTGAAGGTAACCCTGATAATTCAGCCCTGAAATATTTTGAATTTGTTTTCACTCAAGAAATAATGGAACTAATAGCAAGTGAGACAAACAAATATTTCGAGTATCTAGATAGACAGGAGCATCCTAAAAGTTCCCGCAACCAGTAGAATATAAGGAGCTATACTGCTTCTTCGCTGTTTCACTGTTGATGCCACATGTAAAAAAAAAACAAAATAAACTCTTACTGGTCAACTGATGAATTTATAAGCACTCCTATTTTCAGTCGGCTCATGAAGAGAGATCGATTCTTGCTGATAGTTAAATTACTGCATTTTAGCGATAATGATAACTGCCTTCTTGAACCACGAGAGTCCTTACAAAAAATAAGAGTAATTGTTGATCATCTAAGAAATAAATTCAAAGAAGCTTTTTGCCCTTTCAAAAATATCTGTATCGATGAAAGTCTCTTACTTTTTCAAGGGTGTCTTCATTAGGCAATACATACCGTCTAAAAGGCACTGATTTGGCATTAAATTTTTTTTTACTGTGTGATTGCGATACTGGTTATACCCTTGACTTTATAGTTTACACTGGTGCATCAACTAACGTGAAGAATTTTCAAAATGAAGCCGATAGTGGGAAATCCAGTGATATAGTTTTGACTTTACTTGAACCCTATGTTACAGGATTAATTACTCAGATCAGCATTGATCATATTTACTGTCCAAAAATTGGGGAAAAAGTACAGGGTTTGCCAGATTTACTAAAAAGAACACACATCTTGATGTGTCGGAGCAGATGACGGCGCTCCAGTTACCCTCGGTCTAGCTTAGTCGAGAAAGCGTGGTTCGAAAGCTCACTGAAAACCGACAGCACCTACCCTATGCTTTGCTCAAAAGAATTGCCTAAGGACGCCACTCGTTTTGATGAAATTAACAGCCCTCGTGGCCCAAAACGAGAAATGCCACAGAGCTTTACCTACGCTGTACTGGGTTAGCTGCAACTGCCTGCTCCTCGACGCTCCCCAAGCTTCCTCCAAGCGGCTGGTGTAAGCACAGGGTGACCGTCAAGCAAATGTCTTACCTGAGATGGTCACCCTCCTAAATTGGCACAAAAATAACTGACACTGGCCCCAAATCTTAGGGTTCACTTATCAAAGGGACATGCTTTCAGCTTTACAATTCAAATACATCAGGCCTTTGCCCTGTTAACTTGGTTTAAGACCCAAACAAAAAAAAGAAAGGTTCAAAATTCACTAAAAGGGTAAACTGACTTTAACCAGTTTATTATGGAAAACATTAAATTTACACAAATATTCACATTGAAGATAATCACCCGGAGGTGAAGGTAAAGTTGATACAAGAGGTACATCCTACATGAAATATCAGGGACCCCAGGAAAAAGTTACCTTAGCATCTACGTTAAGTTTAAATTATAGGCGATAATGCACACAAAAAAACAAAACAGGAGTCAGGCCCCTGTGCATAATAGTCAAATAAAAAGGTCGTACGCAGTGTTCCTTAATTAATATAGCGCCGAACGCGTCGTTTCTTTCGACACTTCCCGATCACTTAATTATTCGCAACAAAATACAAATAATTTACTTTGTAGCTACCAAAGCATGTCATTGGAGAGGTGTTGGAAGTTCGCCCCCAGGAGTCGCTTGCAGAGGCGAGAGAGAGACAGGGCAGGTTCCACAGTGTAGGCAGGGGTTGATACAGAAGAGTCGAAGGGCTATTGCACCCTCACAAAATAAGAACAGCAGCTAACGGTGGCATTCAAACAAAATGCGGTGGCCAGTGGCGGGCAGAATCTTCAATGGTGAGCGCAACGCTAACACAGGATTTGCAAAATGCAACAATCTCGTACAAACAACACGGAAATTCAATAGGGTTCGGCAAAAACGTTTTCTAACAAATGTGCACAATGGCGAAAGACTTCTCAACAGGAGAACTCAAACTACCAGAAACGTAACGCCTTCTTTGTTTGCGTCTGCCCGAATTTTCCACACTACGCCCGCTGCGCGGGCCTTTGACTTATCGAGTTCGCTACTTCGAGGGCTTAAGCAGAACTCCACACACAATTAGTTAACGACACGGTGAAATCGAAATCACAAGTTTATAAAAGAAAGCGCCCCGGCTCGCGGCAACATAGAGCGCGAGCCGGGGTGCAACGATCACCAAAGTTTTTCTTGCACGAGCGCGGGCTGCTGGTCACTGATTCATTCAGAAACCCGCGGGTTCAAGCAATTCTTCCAAATCAAGAATTTACCAACCTTGCACTATTTCTCAACGAGTTGTGAAACCAGAAAATACTAAGTATGCTTTAAATAAGCGCGAGGCTTCGAGAAAGAATTCTGTTGTTGCAGCGAGTTTCAGGGTATTGGGTTGCTACAAAAATTCCCCGATGGCTGGGTATAAATTATTGCCCAACAAGGATAGCCTTTTAAAACCCAATTTCTTTGTTGCGTGAAACAAAGGAGTTATTTAGAATACGTTGGACGCATGTGAATTCTAAGAATTTTAAGCTGGAGGCGCCCAGGGTTGCGGAACAGATAAGGCCGGTGCAGCACTGGACTGCTTACGAAGAGAATTTTCAGCAATCGCTTGCATATCAGAGCCTAATTCCAATGAATTCGAATTGCGACTTTAAATTACACGATCAGTTTTAAGGCAAAACCGGCTTCAGAAATTAACGAGGTCGAAACTAATCTAACACCTACTTAAATGAGGGACATACTTTCTTCGTAGATAATTGGTACAGTAGTCCCAATTTATTCGACTATTTGTACAGAAACAAAACCACTGCTTGCGGAACAGTGAAGCAGAATCGCAAAAATATGCCACAGTTTACAGAGCATATGAAAAGATAGGAGTTTACTCACAGGTCCACCGAAAATCTTCTTGCTGTGAAGTGGCAAGATAAAAAAGAAGTTACTATGTTGACATCTTGTCATATCCCTGACGTAAGAGAAACAGAAAAAAAAGATTATAAAACTGGAAGAACAATCAACAAGCCAAGCTGTATTGTGGACTACAATGGGGGGTGATAGATAAGTCAGATATTCTACTTTCTTCTATAGAGTGTGCACGCAAATCCATGAAATGGTACAAGAAAATGTTTTTTCACTTGTTAGATCTTGCTGTTCTGAACGTGTACCAACTATATAAATGCAAATGCGAAAATTATGTGGCTCTTGAAGTATTTCACCTGATACTGATAAAAGAAACTATTGCAAAATACCACACACCGGCTTCTACTCGCACTGTAGGCAGAAGAGTGCTGGATCAGAATTCGGAGTTGCGTCTGACTGAAAGACACTTTTTCAAATTTGTTCCGTCCAGGGCTCGCAAGAAGTCCTCTACAAAACAGTGTGTAGTTTGTACAAAAAATAATAAAAGAAGCGAGTCAAGGTATACGTGTCGCACGTGTGATGTACCACTTTGTATAATTCCCTGTTTTGAAGTATACCATACAAAAAAAACGCTTCTGAATTACACCTTTTATTTTATATTCATGAAAAGTTTGTTTTTCTAGAAAATATTTAGCTAATTTTGTAAGAATTTGATATCACCTTTTTTTTAAATAAATCTGTTAATTTCTTATTTTTGGGTTTTATTTTCCTAAAACATGGTAAAATGTACACTAAAATACTTCAAACAAAAAGCTATTTTTAAGCTCAACGTTATATTTATAACTAATTATAAGAAAAATGTTTATTTTTATAAGCGAAAAATCCTCCACCAAAACCTCTAATTAATAATTATTAACGATTCATTTATTCAATTCCATTTGTAATATTTGGAACGACAGCTTCCCATGCGCGTACCATTGTCATTTACACCATTATTTTTTGGGAAATTTTACATAACGTGTAGCTAAAATAACGGATGTTACTGTTTTAACGCTAGTGCCACTGTCCATATCTCACTTTGTACCATAGAACTCATTAACAAAGTTACAAGTTATTTAATGAGCAAGTAACGAAACGTAACGTTGGTGTAAAATAACGTTACTGAAATAACGACTCATCTCTACCCCTCAGTCCTTTCAAAATTTTCTCCCGTCTTTAAAAGTCCATTGAAGTATTCTTTCCGTATTTCTGTAATTTTCTGTTCATCCTTGCAAAAATGTATTCTATTTTATGTAGCTACTTTTGTTTGCTGGAATTCTCGTTTCATCCTTCTGCATATCTGTTTTCTTCTTTTTATCTTCTCGTTTCTGCACTTTTTGTTGAACCATTTGTTTCTGTTGATTTTCCCTATTGCTTTCACGGCTGCTTCTTTTATGACTTTCTAGGTTTTGCTATCTTTCGTTAGGCGAGTTCGTTGCTACATTTTTTTCCATTTTCTCTTGTATCTTCTGTGGGTACCGAATCTGCTTTTCTCTCACTAATAAATTTGATATGTTAAATGTTACCTTTTTTTGTTAATTTCTTACAGGCTGGTATTATTCTAAAAAATTACATTTTCCAGATGGCAAAGATGAACCAAGTGCGGCGGCACTGTTTGGCGATGCAGATGACATTAGTAGTGAGGAAGAAAAGGATAAAGGAGAAGATGGTGGAAGAGCAGCAGAACAAAGAGACAGTGGCGACGAACGTGGAAGACTATCAGAATCAGATAATGAAAATGAGCAGCGACCAGCAATTGGAGATGTATGATAAATATATAAATCATTCTTTATTTAGCATAACTAATATATACAACTCAATAGAGGAAAAAAAAATCTGTTTAGAAAGTTTAAGAATCTTCAACAAAAAATCAAATTTCAATACCACCATCCTTCTTTATATACAGTTCCTTTAACATCCTTTTAAAGGACTTTTTTAGTTGGCACCACTGTTGCCATCTTTCATATATTAGGGACCTTCCCAACCTCCATTGATGTGTACTATATTAATGATTGGAGCCTCCAATTCCTGCCAAAACATTTTCATAAGAGCAACACTCGAACCATCTGGACTACTTTTATCTTTTAAGTCGAACATAATTTTCTTTACTGATTCAGCATCCAGTAATTTAAAGTCACTACATACTGTGTTTCTGCCAACCAGGTTTATCTCCATGTCATAATGGGCTACAGAATTAACTGTATCTTGTATACTACTTATAAAATAGCTATTAAATCTGTCTGCTGCTGCTTGATCATCAGAAACTTTTTCATTTTGAAAAATTACTGTGTTGCATATATTAATATATTTTATCAACTAAAATCACATCATAACACTGAATAGTTACAGGATGAAGAGAAAGAAGCAGAACCTGAACCTGTTCCAGAAACGAGAATTGACGTGGAAATTCCGAAAATTAGTTGCGACTTGGGACGTGACATACATTTTGTCAAATTACCTAACTTCTTATCCGTCGAGACCAGACCTTTTGATCAGGAAACCTATGAGGATGAAATTGACGAAGAAGAGACTTTGGATGAAGAAGGGCGGGCAAGGTTTGTCCAAAAAAATTATGGTTTTCTCGTAATTGTTTCGGTGTACTTACAGACTGAAACTAAAAGTTGAAAACACTATACGTTGGCGAGAGGAAATTGACAAAGAAGGTAACACTCTTAAAGAATCCAACGCCAGGCTTGTGCGCTGGTCTGATGGATCGCTTTCCCTCCATTTAGGGTCTGAAATATTTGATGTCTATAAGCAGCCTTTGCAGGTAAATACTCCGTTTAAAGAAATCAAATTTAAATTGATTAATATTTCTTTGTAGGGCGATCACAACCATCTGTTCATACGTCAAGGAACTGGTTTGCAAGGGCAGGCGGTGTTTAGAACTAAATTAAGTTTCCGACCGCATTCGACGGAAAGCTTTACACACAGGAAAATGACTTTGTCGCTTGCAGACAGGTCTCAAAAGATATCTGGCATCAAAATTTTGTCACAAGTTGGTGTTGATCCAGATCAAGACCGGAAGACACTACTTAAGGTAAAAAAAAAATTAAATATTGGCATCTCCAGTAACATGAATTAAATAACAGAAAGAAGAAGAGAAATTGAGGCAAACTGTGAGAGTAACTAAGCCACGTAAGCGTGGTGAAGGAGGACCAAGGTCGCATGCGAGAGAGACGTTCAGAGAGGAGGAGGGAAGTGACGAAGAGGGTGCTATATCGCTTAACGCCATTAAAAATAAATACAAATCTGGAGCAGCTGCTCCGTCTAAAGGTAGCTATCAATGTATAGTTTTTACTCAATTTATTTTTGTAATTTTTTAGGTGGCGGTATTTATTCCTCCGATGAAGAAGGGTCCGACTTTGAAGCACGAAGGAATAGAAAGTTGGATAAACCTAAAGCCCTTAAGGACTCTGAATCTAGCGAAAGTGAATAATTTTTGTAAAGAGTTTTAAGTTAGTGTTACGACGAAAAAATTGTGTGCTTTAATGATGGAATAAAACATAATTAATGTTTTTGGTTTTGTTTTATTTGTGTAAGAAACAATAAGTGTCTGTATTAAGAAGCCGCATAGCGTAGTTGGGAAAGCGCTAGACTTGCATTAAGCAAGTCCTCGGTTCAAATCCCACGGGGGCCGGAATGTTTCCGCAGCCTTGGTGATTGGAATCGGGCTCGGTGAGACCATTAACAGTTGGCCACCAAATTAACTGTGCTCTATCTACTCAGGACCATGGTGTAAAGAATACAAGGTGAAACGCTCCCGGGATGGGCAGTCGTTCAGAAAATAGAGGGGAGATGTCAACCAATCCCCGATGGTCCTGCTCAGGAAATCCATCACGGCCGCGATCATGGCGTAACCATGGTTGCGATCGTATATGTTGCTGGCACTGTCAGTCGATGTCAAATTCGGGGTTAGCAGGTTACATTTTGCGTCAATCTGACAGCAACTGACGCAAAACCTAACCTCGAATTTGACACGACAGCATCTTCAGTACTACCAATCGTGCCATTTGTCGGACCATGTCCTATTGGTTGAATTTGAGGTCCGCCCACATTCTGCGGAACGTTACACCTTGTATTCTTTACACCATGCTCAGGACCACAAATCTAAGAGATAGAGTAACAAGGTCAACATATCACGAAGACACACACCGCACACAACGGTTGCTGCGCAAGCACAAAAGGCGCTCCTCTGTGTATCCCGAATCCGGTGCAAGTTGAGCATTGTACCGCCATATGCAAGTGCATAAATCACCAGCTTCTACACCGCAAGGTAAAATGAGGTTATCGATAATACATACATACAATACATGTCTTTATTATTAGTTACATGTAAAAAACATAGCGAGATATGAATATACCAGGCAAAGTTCAACATAGCGATCAAGCTCTGTAGGTTAGTGGTTAGCATGCCTACTTAGCATTCGGGGAGTCGTGGGTTCGATTCTCGCGGCCGTCTGCTCTGATTCAGGTTTTTAGGTGGATTTCTTGAGTCAACAGAGTACCTTCTCTGAGGTGAATGCTGGGGCAGTACTTCTCCACCTTTCTTCCATTCTTCTTTCTCTCACCCATCCTATAATTCCCGTTCTTGACTGAAGAGGGACGGAAGGTTCCTATGGCAACCCGCCTCTAGTTGGGGGAATTGAAATTACCTTAAACCTTTACCTACCTTTACCTCAGCATGGTGGCATGTCTTTGCCTCCTGCTGCTCTTCCACTTAACCTGCGTTAAGAAAAGAAAACCAATTAATAATTAAGTAGAACCAGCACAAGCATTTCAAACAAATCTCTTAAATTAATATCCACAACTCAATTATATAATAAAGTATAATTAATAATAAAATATTCTACTCCCGAACATTCTGTCTGCAATAAATTACAGAATTAAAAAAGTATAAAATCAATTTGTTAGTTACATAAAAAACCTAAAAGCTACAGGTATGCATTTTACACCAATAATGGAAAGCATATGTTGGTTAAGGTTAAAAGGAATTTATCAAAAGATAAGCATAAGCATAGTCAAAAATTTATAAATTACGTTGTTCGAAGGTATTTTTTTAAGTTTCAAACGGAATGTAAAAAATTATCTTTGTAGAAACTAGTAATTAATTCTATACTTTAATCAAATAGACATTTTCAGAACCTTGTAATAATTTCTTTCTCCTTTTGCTTTGCATGTGTAGATGATATACAGTGCGCACCAAAAGTATGGAACATACCAATTAAAACTGAAATAAATGTTTTTTTTGTAAAAATCCCGAAACACGTCAATTTTCTTGTTTAAAAATACACATTGGAATGTCAAAATCATTTTCCGAAATTCATTTGTTTGTTAAGTGATGACGTCATCAGTATTTTTTTTAAATGTTAACCCCTATTTTTTTCAAGTTTTTGATAGATCATTCAATTGTTTAAATGACAGTAGAAAAATGTTGATACCTTACATAAGAAAATTTTCGATAAATAAATTATTTAATGTTTAATAAACACATTCTTAACTAATGTTGAAACATGATGTTTAATGGTATCAGTATCGAGAAAAGAGAATCAAAGGTAACAAGAAACAAATGCCCACAAGTTGTCAATTATTCAGAAACTAGCTGAAACCCGCGGCATTTGCCGCATTTAAAATGTACGACGAATTTAATAACTTTTGTTGCACTAAAGAAAGTTTTAAAAGCACGCTAGAGATTTGCAGTAAGGAAAAGTTCCACAAAATATTTTTTCAAATGGAAAGTCTCTGGAAAGGAAACGCTCGCCTCTGGAAGGCATTTTATTTTAAGGTTCTGGGATTCGGTCCTGCTTGGTTTGAAAAGAATTTTAAGAATATTTTCAGTTTTTGAAAAACAAGTAGGCCTTGACAGGGAAGCGAAAACTATTTTATTTTCAGGTAAACTATCCTTTTTGTTCATGATACGGCAAAATTTTATTAAGAAAAGTTGTTTAGAATGTTAAATTACGGCCCTATGCAAAGTTTCAGAAAGATCTGTTGACTTAGAAAACACCGTTATTTTTTAGATAATTGTATTTAATTTTCAGGTAAACTATCCTTTTTGTTCATGATACGGAAAAATTGTATTAAGAAAAGTTGTTCAGAATGAAAAGTTGTGGCCCTATACAAAATTTCAAAAAGATCTGTCGACATAGATGAAATCATCATTTTTAATAAATGCAATTTGTTTAATCTAAAAAATAACGGTTTAATCTAAGTCCACAGATCTTTTTGAAATTTGGTACAGGGCCATAATTTTTCATTCTAAACAACTTTTCTTAATAACATTTTGCCGTATCATGAACAAAAAGGATAGTTTACCTGAAAATTAAATACAATTATCTAAAATATAACGGTTTTTTCTAAGTCGACAGATCTTTCTAAAATTTTGTATAGGGCCATAAACTATCATTCTAAACAACTTTTCTTAACAAAATTTTGCCGTATCATGAACAAAAAGGGTAGTTTACCTAAATAGAAAATAGTTTTTTCACATTTCTCATGGCCGACTTAATTTCGAAAAATTAAAACTCTGCTTAAAATTGTTTTTAGACCAAGCAGGGCGGGATTCCAAAACATTAAAATAAAATTGTAAATTTTTTTTGTCGATTATACCTATAGTGAACTCAATCCGGGGACACACTGTATAATGTAAAATTATTTGATTACCTTTTTCTGCATGTGGCCAATTAATAAAAAGCAAAATTACAATATCACATAGCAAAAATTATTAAATAGTACCTATACGATAAGAAACATAAGGATATTTCGAAACTATGTAAGCTACATTAACAATCAATAAAATTACACATGCCGTCTACACAACATAAAAGAATAATTAAATATGAAAAATAATTTTTCCTAAAAAAGGATGGATTAATAGAAGTCATTAATACACTGTTTTTGATTAATCCACTCTTTTTCATTAATTAACTGTTTTTGTGATTTTGAGGTTTTGATATTTTGCATGGAGGTTAGTTGTATTAATCAAATTTTTCACCACAAAAAAAATTTTGCGGTCAACGAAAAAATTTTGTGTAATTGTAGGCATACTGAATGGTACCATTTTATTCTACATTTTCTGTCAGAACATTTTATCATTTGTTTGCCGTCGTCTGGTTTCCTACATTGACACCATAGCTGCAATCCATAATTAAAATAGGTACATTGTAACATATAATTCACAAAAATACAAACCTTTTCATCATTTATGTGCCTATTACGATGTCACTGGAAATTGAACCAACACCTATAGCTCGCATGTCCATGGGGATGTCGTCTGAACTTGGACCAGCACTCATAGATGGCATATCCATGGCGATGTCACTAGAGTCCCTGTATATAATAAGATAAGAGTCGGGCAAACGCGGTTCAATTTTTGATTGGCTACGATCCACTGCGCATGCGCAGTAATCTAAAATGGAAATTTGAAGGGTGGCTATGGAAATGACAATTAAATTACGTACGTAATATTGTTCGATTCAACGTCAAGACAAGTTTTTAGAGGTTATATGTTTACTACGCCACCAAAAAACCGCTCGTAAATTACTCAATCCGATCTATCTACTGCAAAATCAGCTGATCACCAATCGGTAAACGGTAGATACCTACCAGTTTAGTTTTCGTAAATGCATTAAGTTTACCATTTATTGACAATGTCAAACTGACAAGTAATTAAATTCATCAAAGTGACACATACTAAGGAAAACAACTCCGGCCTTGAACGCATCATTTATTTTTGGAACACTAATGGCGGCTGACATTTGTGTTTGCCCGACTCTTATATAACTATATACAGGGACTCTAGATGTCACTACAGTGGCTATATACAAGACAGTGTGGCCATAGGGATGTCTTCGCCGCTATTGGTCGACGCGAATATCCGCCATTAACAGGCAAAATATTTAGTTACTTCTAAGTTGTTCTCAAAGAGGTTGGTAGAACCTGTTCATTTGGTTATGGAAGAGAATAAAACCTTTCAAATCTGACAATAATTGTAAATTGTCAGTGTCAAATAATTCATTAGCGTTACAAGCGGGTCAAATTTTATCATCTAATGCCCTGCACAGTATTTAAATGTGACAATTTATAATTATGCTATTGTTGTAATAGCACAAGATGCGTTCGACTTGGAATATATGATAAAGAGATTACATCGGTGCTACGATAAATGGGGCCTTAGCATATGTTTAGAGGAAACGGAGTATTTAGTAGTCAACTCGAAAGCACAATATGAAGTCTTAATAAATGAAGATGTCGCAGTAAGACAAGTAGAAAGGTTTAAATACCTCGGTGCTACAATACAATCGATGAAAAAGGTTTGGGAACAGAAGAGATCAGAACTCGAATAGTACAAAGTACTTAAAATCAATTTGATGGGACAATACTATCTTTAACAAAAACAAAAAAAGAATAGGTAAAGTAATGGTAGAGTCGGTGCTATGTTATGGCAGTGAGGTATGGACTGTAACAGCGGAAATGAAACGAAGACTAAACACAGTTCAAATGGACGAAAAAGCGCAAAAATATCGAGACGAGATAGAGTGACGAACGAGGAAATAAGACGCAGAATGGAGGCACCAGAATCAGTTGTGGACAGAATTGGAGAATAGAGGAGACGACGTAGCTTATGAAGATCTTTAAATGGTCGCCGCCGGTTAAGAAAGAAAGAGGTAGACCACGCAAACCGTGGAATGAGGGTATTCGGAGAGCCATGGAGGAACCTGGAAGAAGACCAAGCACAGAACAAGGAGGTTTGGAGACAGGGAACAGGAAGACGGCATTTAGCTGTATTGTAAACTAGCATAACTGAAACCGGTTGTAAACTTCATGTAACACCTTAAAGCACTACGAACGAACGCCAATGAGAAATGTTCATGTCCAAAAATAACACTGCACGTGTAACTAACATCAACTAGTTAAAATAACTAGCGCCAAAATAATGACCACTCAAAAACGTTCGATTATTTCGAAAGGCACTGTATAACTCTACGCTCAAATTTGCCTGTTAATGGCGGCCAACAATCGTATGGCCCACGGCCTCCTGGATTAGTGCGAGACTGACCCACGGCCTCCTGGATTAGTGCGAGATTGACGTCTCTTGGATTAGTGCGAGACTGACGTCTCTACGCGGCCCGCCACATTTGCATAATTTTTGTGATTCTGAGGCCAACGTACTTTGGCGCCATCTGTTGGGTTTTTGATAAATTATCTGTAACGTAGGCGTGACTTTCTAGATTAATTTTAATCCAGGAGGCCGTGGACGTATCAACCAATACCAAAGGCACAAGCGCAACGTACTGTAGCGCCTCTACAAACCAGAAAAAACGCCTTGAACTAAAAATGCGGCGGGCCGCGTAGAGACGTCAGTCTCGCACTAATCCAGGAGGCCGTGGTATGGCCACACTGTCTTGTATATAGTCACTGTAGATGTCACTACAGTGCCTTTATATATAAGGTCACTATATCATTAAGGTAACGCCATTCCTTTCCTCGCTTGAGAATGTGAGAAAATTGTGAGATAAGGATAACAAATACAAATTTCCCAAGTGCAATAGGGAGGACACTAGTTTTTGGGGATTTTCTTTTTGGTGTAATGGCACTTGTAAAGTGAGGAATCTGTTAGGTTATGTGTTTTTATCCCCAGTTGGAGAAAATTGTGCGACAAGGATAGATTAAAAAAATCACTAATGGCGGTACCTTATTGATATAGTGACCTTATTTATATAGACAGTGGCGACAATACAACTAAGCCACACCCCCGCCGCCATATTTTGGCAAATTTCTAACGGGTGTTTATTTAAATCCGTGATCAGAGTCGACTGTGATACGTGTTTTACGTTTGGCAGTACTGAAAACATTTGAGATTTGCAGGTTAAGATTTGCGTCAGTTTGTGTCAAAACTGACGCAAAACCGAACCTGCTAACCTCGAATTTGACATAGACTGACAATACACTTCAGTACTGCCAAAAGTATAACACGAATCACAGATGATTTAGCATAAACATGGCGGCTAAAACCACGTGATCTAGGGAGCCAATCAAAAATAGGACACCCCATTGTCGCCACTGTCTATATAAAGGCACTGTAGATGTCACTACAACTTGAATCCAAACCAGTGGTCATAGATGGCAGAAATAATGTTAGAATCTAGTAATTTCCAAGTTTTGTATTGGTAACACTTTTGACATCTATCATATTGACATTAAATCGTTAACCTTATTTAAGCTAAACGACTCAATAAATCGGAGGCGTACTCATCATTGTGGTATGGCGCATTTCAAAACAGAATTAACAACACACACAAAAATAGCGACAATAGCAATAACAAAATAACAGAATTAACAAAATCAACAGCAATTTTCACACTTTGACTTGCACAATATCGCAAGATAGTCCAGTTACATTAGACGGACAACCGCAGCATCTGCCGAAAAAATCCAAGTGAGCTGAAATTTTGCATACAACTTTATTTTGAAATTACAAATAATGTCTCAAAAGTTCCCATCGATATGGCGCTTGCGTTTTGAGTTATTCAAGGTCAAAGGTCACAGAAATAAGTTTTTCGCAAATATCTCGCTTTCTATGGGTCGTATGACTTTTTTAGTTATTACAAAAAATGAAGGCTAGGAAATTCTCTACAAAAAAGATTATATAGCTTTTTTACATACAACTAACCGTTCAGTAAATAACACACTATTAAGTTTTGCAGACGGGTTTTACTTCTTTTTACGATAAAGAAAGTATTGGATTCACCCCAAAAATTCGGAAACTGGGTTTTCAACAGATCTTCACGTTGTAGAGTCCCCTGAACCCCAAAAACATGTTTTTGCTCATTGGTCTGTGTGTCCGTCCGTCGGTCTGTCTGCCAACAGAATAACTCATTAACGAAAAGAGGTATGGCGTTGAAACTTCATATATAAGTTTTTTGTACTATCTAAATGCGACAGCAAGCTTCTGAAGAAAATCGCATAACCGGTGTGTATTGATGTGAGATAAGTGATTTTTCAGTTGAATACCTCTAAAATTCAACTTGAAAATCACTCATCTCAATCAATCCACATATAAAATGTAATAAAAATGTAAAGTTTGAAAAAACTCGTTGGAGCCGTTTTTGAAACACAAGAGTAAACATTATACTTCCGGTTATGCGATTTTCTTCAAAAGATAGCTGTCGCGTTTAGAAAGTACACAAAACTTATATATGAAGTTTCAACACCATACCTCTTTCCGTTTATGAGATATTCTGTTCGCAGACAGACAGACAGACCAACCAATGAACAAAAACACGTGTTTTTGGGTTCAGGGGACTCTAAAACGTGAAGATCTGTTGAAAACTCAATTTAGAATTTTTGGGGTGAATGCAATACTTCCTTTATCGTAAAAGGAAGTAAAACCCGTCTGCAAAACTCAACAGTGTGTTATTTACTGAATGGTTAGTTGTACGTAAAGCACCTGTATAATCTTTTTTGTAGAGAATTTCCTAGCCTTCATTTTTTGTAATAACTAAAAAAGTCATACGACCCATAGAAAGCGAGATATTTGCGAAAAACTTATTTCTGTGACCTTTGACGTTGAATAACTCAAATCGCAAGCGCCATATCGATGGGGACTTTTGAGACATTATTTGTAATGTCAAAGGTGTATGCAAAATCTCAGCTCACTTGGATTTTTTCGGCAGGCCGATCCTACTGTAGCTGGCCTAAGAGATTTTTGTAGGTATAGATTATAGTACAAAACGCCACCATAACGATGCAATAAGCATAAAATTGTGGGTTGAAGATACGAAAAGTCTATGTGACGAGTGTCCAGTATTGTTATACCGGGTGACCATAAATATCTGAGATCTCGGTAGCCATGGAATTAGCTACTTATAAATGTTGGGTTAGTATTATATTTCAATTACAATAAGTATTGGTACCTATGTAATGTAATAAAATGCAATAAGAGGAGGAGAATGTGCCCCGGATTCTGCAGTTTAGCCTACGACTCGATTATAAAAATCTCCTGTTCTAACTCCATTACTTATTGCAATCAGTAATAATTTTTGACAGACAGGAATTTTAGTTGTGATGACATTAATGACATTTATTAGTTTAGTTGTATTCATCGCTTTAATAAAGCGGTGTTGATTCCAAAGGTAATGTGATATCAGGTACTTATGGCCACCCGGTATAAAGAACAAGGTGTTGAAAGTGATTTAGGGCTTCTTGATATCAACGATTTTGCTTTGATAATAATGACGTCTTTTCAAATTCAACAGTTGCTACAATTTACTTACTTTACTTAACCGGCGTTACAATCCTTTGTGGATTTTAGCCTCCTTTACAACGTTGTTCCACCGGGCTCTGTCCTGTGCGACTCGTTTCCAGTTGAGCACCCTTAAGGTTCTCAAGTCCCGCTGAACACCGTCTAGCCATCTTTCCTTGGGTCTTCCCCTGGTCCTTCCGTAGTCCGGCCTCCATTCGAAAACGCTTTTTACTGCCCTGTCACTCGCCATCCGCTCGACATGCCCCAACCACCTGAGTCTTTGTGCTTTCACAAGACGCACTATATCTGCACCACTTATTAGCACGTCTAATTCCACGTTCGTTCTACCCCGTGGGCCATTCATATCTTGCACTGGGCCCCATATCTTCCTCATTATTGCTCTTTCTGCAGTTCGTAGTGCGTTTTGGTCTCTCATTGTTAACGACCAAGTCTCGCACCCGTAGATCATCACTGGCCTTATCATTGACTTATACACCTTCCATTTGGATGCACGTAGCAGTATTTTCGATTTCATCAGATTCTTGTACATAAAATAAATTTTGTTTCCATTCTGAATGCGTCTTGTTATTTCCTCGCTAGTGTTATTTGTGGTGTTTAGTTGTGAACCTAAGTATACGAACTCGCCTACCCCTTCAAAATTATAATTTCCTATTTTTAGATTCTGCAGCTGGTTTTCACCTTTGTTAATTCGCAAGTATTTCGTTTTTTTCTCGTTTACGATCAGGCCAACCTCTTTTGCTTCCATCTCCAGTTTTCTGAACACTATTTTGAGCTCGTTCATGCTTCTACTTGTTAAGACGAGGTCATCTGCGTATGCGTTGATATGGATCATTTTGGTTCTGATATTTCCTTTAACATCTATTTTTCTTATTACTGACTCCAACATTAGATTAAATACTACCTTTGCTGATCTCCAAATTACTTTGCCTAGAACACACAAAAAGTTTACAGAGCGATGACAGTTGTAATATTGTTTCTTACTGCTATCCGCCAGCAATTTAGAGGAAGTGTGAAGTACATACGATGAAAAAGTGCGTCCTTCAATTTGGTCTTTCAGTGAAAATAATAAATGTAAACTTTAACCACACTTACAAACATAAACGGCAAGGATCGGTTACGTCACCGATGGCATCGGCAGGTCGGCACGACTCGGGTCAGAATATGCAGGGTTGCCAGACTGAGCGCATGCCCGTTTTAAAAATGTACTTTTGTAGGAAACGGTTTCAGAATGTACCAGATTCGTAGAATTGTACCAGGTCTGGCAACGCTGCTAATATAAAGACCACGCCCAAAATCGAACTACACATAGACCACGCGCATGCATGTTTGACCTTGGGAAGTGTTCTGCTTTATTATAGAGTTATGAAGTTATGATGTTAGTTGTCAACACATCGTTTACTCGTAATAATTAACATCAGCTTTATAAATCTGCTATGGCTCATTTAACAATTACACAACGCATAGAACTTTTAATTTATCTTGGGTGTGAAAACCTTACAAGAACACAACAAGCAGTTTGTGATATGTTTAATGCGAAGTATCCAGATCGACCTATCACGCGATCAACGGTTAGTAAAATTCAAAGAATTTAGGGAGACGGGAAATGTTACACATATTTCAAAAAGTGGTCGTGCTACAGTGATGAATGAAGACAAGAAACTCGACATTCTTTTACAAATCGAAGAAAATCCTAACTGTGCTTCCCGAAGAGTCGCAGCAGAAAATGATGTCAGTCAGAGTTCAGTACTCAGGTTACTGAGAAAAGACAAATATCGTCCTTTTAAAATTCGGCTTGTTCACGAGCTCAATGAAGATGATCCTGACCGACGCTTGCAATTTTGCGAAATAATGATGAATTTTCTTCAAACAAATGAACGTTTCCATCACCAGATTCTTTTCACGGATGAAGCAACTTTCTATTTGAATGGAACAGTTAACCGCCAGAACTGCAGGTACTGGAGTAAGAAAAATCCTCATTGGATGTCTGAGGCACACACCCAATATCTACAAAAGGTAAACGTCTGTACTGGAACAGTGGACACCAGAATAATAGGTCCTTATTTCTTTGATGGAAATCTGACTGGACCAAGGTATTTAGAGTTTCTCCAAAATGACCTTATTCCAGCACTTGCGATACTTTACCCAAATCAAGATGACCAAGATGTGCCAAGTAATACCCTTTGGTATCAGCAAGATGGCGCCTCGCCACATTATGCGCGTACTGTCCGCGATTTTTTGAATAATTGCTTTCCTGCAAGGTGGATCGGTGGAAGAGGACCACTAGAGTGGCCAGCTAGGTCGCCTGACCTTACACCCCTCGATTATTTTTTATGGGGCTATTCAAAATCAAAAGTATATTCTACTAGACCGCAAGACATCGAAGATCTGAAAAATCGTATTCGACAGGAAATTCAAAGAATTACTGCAGATGTTATCCATAATGTCTTAAGAAAATATGTGGATAGACTTGCTTATTGTCAAGAAGTGAATGGATGGAATTTTGAGCATTTACTTTGATACTTGCAGTTGCTTTTACATTAAAATTTTCTGTGTATTCATTGTTTATTGTGGTTTTCAATAAAGGCGTTTATTAAACATTAAATAATTTATTTCTTGAAAATTTTCTTATGTAAGGTATCAACATTTTTATACTGTCATTTAAACAATTGAATGATCTATCAAAAACTCAAAAAAATGGGGGTTGACATTTAAAAAAAATACTGATGACGTCATCACTTACAAACAAATGAATTTCGGAAAATGATTTTGACATTCCAATGTGTATTTTTAAACAAGAAAATTGACGTGTTTCGGGATTTTTACAAAAAAACATTTATTTCAGTTTTATTTGGTATGTTCCATACTTTTGGTGCGCACTGTATAGATAAGTACTAATTACATTAAAACTTCAATACGTACCGCACGTACAAGCTCTGATTTTTTCTGGAATAACCTTGTTTATTTATTTCTATTTATTTATTTATGTATTTAATCTGAAGTCCATTTGTACCGTTAGGTGTTGAACTGTATAGTTAATACAATTAATTAATATTTACATCCTGTAACGTTTATAATATATTATTGTTATTATGTTATTATTTACATGTATAATATATTTGAGTGATACTATTAAATATTACATTTCACCATTATGAATCTTTAATTTTTCTTTTCCATAACTTCCTGTCTTTTGATATTGTTCTCACTTCTCCCCAGCTTATTCCTCGTTTCTCAGCCACTTGTCTAACCTGTTCTTCCCAGTGTAATCTTGGGCGTCCCACTTTGTTTTTCCCTTGGCTTCTCGCTTCATACACTTGCTTAGTCATTCTTTCTTCTTTCATTCTAATTATGTGACCTAGCCAGCTCAGTTGTCTTTCTTCGATTATCCTCTCTATGGGTTTTATCTTCAACTCTTCCACTATTACTGAATTCCTTACCTGTCCTCTCTAGTGACCCCTTGGATCTTTCTTAGAAATCTCATTTCCGCTGCCTTGATACGACTTTTATTTCTTTTTGTTAAAACCCAGGATTCACTTCCATACGTTAAGGAGGGTCTTACAACCTTTTGGTATACTTGAGTTTTGATTCCCTTTGGTATCTCACTTTTTCCCAAAAATTTATTTCTAAGGTAATTGTATACCTACCCTTCCTACTTTTCCCAATCTTTCTGATATTTCCTTTTTAATTTTTCCGGTGTTTTCTATTATAGTTCCCAAATAGTTAAAGCTTGAAACTTGTTCTAGTGTTTGTCCGTTTAATTCTATCGTATGTCTTTTTTCTTGGTTGGACATTATCATCGTCTTTGTCTTGTTTACATTTATTTCCATGTTTACTCGTTTTAGTTCTCTTTGATATTCGTTTAGGTTGTGTTGAAGTTTTTCTTCTGATTCGGCTATGATTGCCATATCCGCGAATAACAATTCTTGAAGCTGAATTGATTTCATTTGCCACATTCCTATTTTCATACTTGTGCATTTGTCTTTACATTTCCTGATAGCTTTATCTATTACAATTGAGAATAGTAGTGGGCTAAGCACACAACCTTGCTTTAATCCTAACCTTGACTTAAAAACTTCCGATTCATCATTATGTGTTCTGACTTTATTCAAATTGTTACTGTATAGTGCCTTAACTATACTGTCTTCCATAAAAATCGCAACACCTAGAATTAATTGAGCGATTTTATTGAAATTTTTATAAAATCTCTATTTGGATGAAACAAAGTAATGATTAAAATTTGAATAAAAAGTATCGATCGGTTGTTGTTTTTTCTTCGTTTGTTTGTTTACACTTAGTAACAACAAATTTTTAGAACAAAAAACAATCGGTGCTTAATAACTGTCAATTTTGCGAATTGTTTGATCACTATTGCCTTCTGACTATAACAACAATACCAAGAGTTTTAAAACGTGAAAATTATTGTCAATTAAATGATTTTGAACGTGGCTGTATTAGTGGCATGACAGAGGCCGGACTTTCTCTTAGAGATATTGCTGGCCGTGTAAACCGTAATGTTGCAACGGTGTTGAGATGATGGTCCAGATGGTCCGAAGAAGGAGTTCAACAACGTCGCCCTGGACCTGGACAATTAATTCTAGATGTTGCGATTTTTATGAAAGTCAGTATATTTCTATCATTTCCCCTTCTATTCCTCTTTCTCTTAGGCATTCGCTTTCCATACATCACATCTTATTTTATTGAAAGCCTTTTCCAAGTCTATGAAGCCCATATGAATGTCCTTTCCTTTTCTTACTAGCTTTTCACCTACTTGTCTTAATATAAATACTAAATCTTGTGTGCTTCTTCCTCTTCTAAACCCGTGTTGTGCTTCACCTATCGTGTCCTCTATTTTTTCTCTTATTCTGTTTTTGATTATTGTCGTAAATACTTTACTTGGTATACTTGATATGGTGATCCCTCTATAATTCGAACATTCTCTTGCATCCCCTTTTTTATATAGCGCTAGTATTATGCCGGTATTCCAATCTTGTGGAATTATTTTTGTTCTAATGATACTGTTAAGTAGGTCTGTGAATATTGTTTTTGCTTCTGTCCCCATGTATTTTAACATTTCTGCTGAAATGTCATCTTGTCCTGCTGCTTTCCCTATTTTTATTTTATTTGTAGCTTGGTTGATCTCTTCTTCTGTTATCGGTTGTATGCCATTTCTTTCAGTGTCTTCTACTTGTAATGTTTCACATTCTTGTTCTTCAGTGTTTGTTTCAATTAGATCCTCGAAGTATTGTTTCCATCTGTTTATGATGTCCTTCTCTTCTGATAATATATTTCCTTCTTTATCTTTTAAATTAGCCAGTCTTGGTGCTTTCTTTCGTCGAACCTGCTTTAGTGTGCCATAGAATAACTTCTGATTTTCTACATATTGTTCTTTCATTTTTTTACCAAAATTTTCTTATGATTGTTTCTTTGCTTTCTTCACTGCTTGTTTAACTTCTCTATTGCTTGATTTATATGATTCGTAGTCTTCTTTTTTTGTCCATAAATATTTTTTCCATTTTTGCTTTTTATCTTTTGGTTTCTATTTTATTTCTGGGGTCCACCATTGACTTCTTTTGGAGTCAATGTTAGTTATTTTACCTGTACCACAAGTTTCTTTGGCTGCTAGAATCATATTTTCCTTCCATTTATTTTCTACTCCTATTTTTTCAGCTTTTTCCTTTTTTAATCTATTTTGTAGTTTACTTTGATATGTTTTCTTAATTTCTTCATCTTTTAATCTGTAACTTTTATTTTTTTCCTTAATTATTATTTTCCGTTTTATTTGATTTGTTTCTTCTTTTTCCTTTATTATTTCCATTCTTACTAAGTAATGGTCACTTCCAATTTCTGCAAGCCTTTGAACCTTTACATCTTTAACCACTTTCCTATATTCTCTACTTACTATGTAGTAGTTTATAATAGACTTTTCATTTCTTGATTGGGCCACTCTGGTATATTTGTGTATATCCTATTTATTTCTAACTAATTGAAATTGTATTTGTAAAACTAATTTGATTAATGAGAATTAAATAACACATTAACCTTTTTCTGTGACTTCAGAAATAACAAAACAGCGTTTAAAATGTATATCTTATGTTACAGTGAAATTCAAAAAAATAATTTATCTACTTCTATTAAATGATATTCACATTATAAGGACATTTTTGAATAATAATAACAGTCATAATTTGCAGTAGTAAATTTTGAATTCATACTAGACGGCAACACTTCAAAGACGTAGGGTTCTTCTTCCGAATAATAATCGTGTTACAAATAACATAAACACCAGTTTCAATAATAGCACATAAAGTTTATTTATCAATAATAAATTATCTTTAGTTATAAATGTGTTAAACTAAAATTATTCCCAAAGAATAAGTACAGAGATTATTATTTCGATGAAACGAACAAATTTTAAAGAAGTTACTTACAATACATGTCTAACCTGGAATGGCTCGTGGAACTAACAGACAACTGTGCTTGGCCGTTGTATGCTTTTATACCATTTTGGGTAATTAGGAAAATTGTCAGTTACAGTTTTGGATTGTTTATGCTATCCTTTCCCAAGTGCCTAGAGCCTCTGAATCTCCAACTAATTACTTGCATTCTGACCTTTAAATTTCTGCTTTCAACAGTTATGTGACAAACAAACACATTAGTGAAGCACCATTCCAGATTTGATATTAATGATACAATAGTTGTTGCCTATTACACTATTTTCATAATTCAATAGGTTGTAGCCAATCACAAAATTTATTAAAATTCTATTTTTATTAGTCAATAGGTTGTAGCCAAAGCCAATCACAAAATTCATGTTTATTATCAAATGGCTTTTGCAGTTGATAGTTGTCACAAATGTCATAATTTGGAAATATGAACACAAAACTCCTATTGCATAGGAGTAGATAAAGTACCGTATTACATTCGCGATTATGGCTATTATTCACTCAGATGACTTGCGCCACGAACCTTCGGCTTGTGGCTCAAATGTCATCTTCGTGAATAATGGCTGTCATAATCGCTCATATAATAATGGTGAGGTACTAACACCCCATGAAAGCGCCGTGTGGGGTCCGGCGCCGGGCTTAGACCCGTAGAATAGTCCCACGGTATGTCCTGCCTGGCGTAAGAGGCTCCCTAAAGGGACAGCACACACATTTACACATACACCCAATAAACACATCTACACAACATGTACACGGGGGCAGGGAAGACCGGTATCTCTCCGTTTTTCAAGAAGTATCGAGGCGGTGACCTGGTTGGGTTGATCTGGCAGTGGTAGCTGGCTTAGAAACCAGGTATGGCACACCTGGGCCGACGGGTAGTATAGGGGCCCACCCTTTCCTAACCAGCGTAGGGGGCTGCCCTTTCAACCGTCGAAAAATCCCGTGGTATGTAGTAGTGCCAGGTGGTGCCTGGAATAGGGCCCTGCTGCGTATCTCGGGGGCTTCGTCAGCGGCGGCCCAGACCTTCTAATCGGGACCAGCTCTGCCATGATATTTCGCGGAAACTGGTACACGGAGGACCCCAACCCCAAATCAATCACTCATACTACTTCACGCACACTAACACAGAACAAGTACAAACAGAAACAAAATACACACCACCCCCAAAACTTAAGCAATGGAAGAACAAAACATGGATTATGAATTTAGAGTCCGTCAAATGCCATTTTGCCATGTTTCTTACTGTAAGCCCCTTTAGGGTCAGATTTCGTATTTAGGCGTTTCACGTAGTAAGGGGTGGAATGAACCACATTTGTTGATGCCATAAATGCTATAAAATGCAATTTTTCGTGATAAATGCTATATTTTGAATAAATGCCATATTTTAATGCTATATTTCAATCAAAATCAATATTATGTGGCCAATTCACGACAAAAGGGCTTACAAATTTCAAAATAGACATGCAAAAGTTTTGATAAGTGCCAGGTACTAAGGTCCATGACCCAGGGCGGGGGTAATCACTCGTCGCGCCCCTCAACGCTCAAGTAAGTATTCCGTTAAGTCTACTCGTCAACAATAACCCCGTGCTTTCCCCCTTCCCTTCAATGCACCACGGATACCAAAGTTCCACTTATTTGCCATGTGCCCGTCGTTTCTATCAGATCACTTTGTTTTTTGTATTTGTGTTGTAGGATTTTTAATATTACTGGTGACATTTTTTCTAAAATTTCAACTTTCTGAAATAAAACTAACCATTTTTTTATGCTTTATTTTGAAGTAAATGCCATTTTATATGCCATATTTTGAAAAAATAAATGCCATTTTGCTATGCTATATTTTGAAAAAATACGGGAATATTTTGACAGACTAACTATGATTCAAACGTGCCACAAAACCTGGAGCACCCTAGCTCCAAAAAAGTAACAGAGGAAGGCTCCGAAATAAATTCGGGGAAAGAGGAACTGCTTCTCGGGTCATCAGGCAGCGAATCCGAGGGGGAGACTAGCGTTTCCCCCATGGATAAAGCGGCTAGGGAGGCCCGTCGCAAAGAGAAGCGAAAGAAAAATAAGCGTAAGACCAGAACGCTTAAGAGGCGAGAAGAGAGGGCAAAACGGAGGGAACTGCGGGAACGCCAGGGTCCATCGGCCCAGGCAAGCCAGGCAGAACACTCTTCCCAGGAAGCGGCTGACAAGGGTCCTAGGGAAGCAAGTCCAGGCGACTCTCCAAAGAGTGGCCAGGGCCAGCAACCTAGGGGCCCATGTAAGCTGCAGAGACAGCCCTCGGGAAAAATAAGAGGTCCGGAGGCGAGGAGAACAAAAGGGGCTGCTGCACGCAAACCCATAGAGCTCATCACGCACTCCATGGGACGAGTCAGGGTAACGGAAGGCCAACCAGGTCCTTCAGGTACCCGACCGACCATTAAGAGACCGAGGAGTGATGACACTCCCCCAGAGGCAGTGGAAAAAAGGCCAAAAAGCTTACCGAAGCAAGCAGGGAAAGCCAAGGCTTCTCATCCTTTGAGCGAGCAACGGAGCCGAAGCCGCCTAATAGGGAGAACCAGGTTGTAATCAGGTCTGACCGACCAGATGGCCAGGTTCTCCCAAAGGAAGCTGAGGCAATTAGAGCGAACATAATTGCCGAGATGTTCAGTGCCATGGCAGGCCCCGAAGGGGGTCCCCAGGGGCCAGAACTCCGGTTTAGGAACTCAGGACTCGTGAAACCAGGCTGGTTCTTAGTCACTGCCCAGGACGACACCTCAGCAAGATGGCTGGAGGGCTGGACACCTCTCAGTGCCGAGGGAGGCATGTTCAGACGACAGGAGGACCAAGAGGGTGGTTCTTGACCTTCATGGTCAGCGGAGATACTGTCCGAACTCTGGAGGAGTCTGGGTGGCAGCTCTACTACCAGTTGGTTACTCTGGCAGTGCGAAGGGTGCCGACGTGAAGTGGAGCAGTCCGCTAGGACTCTTCTGAGGCCGGCGTGTCAAATCAGGCCAAGAAGGACAACTGAAAGGACCACAGCTCCCGCACCATTAACTCCCCATAATGGATTTACTGCGGGTAAGTCAGATCAATCTTTAGCACAGTAGGGGCGCTACGGCAGAGCTGATGAGCGCCCTAACTGGCAGGAGAGAAATAGTCCTCATTCAAGAACCGTATGTTTACAGGAATAAGGCCAGGGGACTGAGGATGGCCAACTACGATGTAGTGGTTGGCGAGGAAGTAAATGATCGACCCAGGACCTGTATCATGGTGTCCAGGGATCTCAGCATGGTACCACTACCGCAGCTGGGAACCAAGGACCTCACTGCAGCGGTTCTGGAGTATCAAGTAGGTGGTAGAAACCATAAGGTAGTAGTAGGAAGCGCCTATTTTCCTTCGGATGACGCGCGTATACCTACGGAGGAATTCGAACGCTTAATATCGTTTGCGAGAGATAAAGGTCTTCCGGTAATTGTCGGATGTGACGCCAACGCACATCATTCGGTGTGGGGGAGCTCAGACATTAACCCTCGGGGCGAAACCCTACTAGAATATTTGGCGTCCACGGATCTTGAGATAATGAACAAACGTACAGAGCCCACTTTTGTCAATAGCATCCGAAAGGAGGTAATTGACATTACAGTGGCCTCTAGGTGTTTTTCAATCAATATTGAAAACTGGAAAGTGACGTCGGATATCGTGACATCTGGGGCCTGTAACACAAGCCTTACAAGTGTAACAATTGTATACTTGTACTTGTAAACTTGTTGAGATTCTGTAACACAAAGGAACTTGTAATAACCTGTGCCGCACTTGTAATTACGGCAGATATTCTACACTTGTAGGTCTGTTCTGTAACTCAACGCCAACACTTGTAAGTTTGTATTACGGATTTTACTACAATTGTAGAAAAATTTCTACCTATCCTAAACCGTGGGTTTGAGCTTCTCATGTGTCAATATCAATAAATCCTTCTTGGTGCAATAAGTCCCAATATGTGGTCAAGTTCAAGTGCAAGTGATTAATGTGAGAAGATGTTGCTGTCCAAGCAAAATATCGATTTAGAGCAATAACTGATTTTGATTTTCTCTCTAATGAGAAATTTATAGAGATTCAGGTTGAATAGGACACATTTCACAAATCATCTTTGACATCTTTCACCAACACTGGAAAATAATACCAACCGTTGGTATGGGCTATACCCTACGCAGAAAATGTCAGTTGCACTACACTGGCTAGGAAAAAGTGGACAATACCATAGTATTTGCGATATGCATGGGATTTCAAAAATGACTGTAGATGCGTTCTTGATTTTGTGGATGCTGTCAACTAAATTAAATTTAATGAAATAGTAGCATGGCCCGCTGACACATTAAGCGTGGTGCAGCAATTTCATGAAATGGCAGGCATGCCTGAGGTGTGTGGGGCAATTGACGAAACATTCATAAATGTTAATCAACCGACTTACGTAGATTAACATGGAAAATACTCAATAAACTGTATGGCTGTTTGTGGATCAGATATGAAATTCTAGTATGTGTGTGGTCATTGACCCAGAAGCGTACACGAGGTCAAGGTACTCCGCATTAGTTGAAAACAGTTGCAGACCTCATCCCAATGCAATAATTTTAGGGGATTCAGCATATCCTTTAAAGCAGTGGCAGATTCCACCAACATATGAAGATTTCTTGAATTAAGCTCAAAATGGTTTTAATAGAGCTCATAAACGAACGAGACGAATTATAGAAAACGCATTTGAAATACTAAAAGAAAAGTTTCCTTGTTTAAACTATTTGCAAGTTAATCCGGTATTTGTGGTAAATATTTTTAAATGTTGCACAACTTTATGCAATCATGAGAATCAAGTCGATGACGAACGTCTGATGGACAACTAACTTAAGGGGACGTCAGTCCAGTGGATGATGCACCGGAATCACCGGATTGGCCAACTCCTTCCATTTGTTGACTCTTTCCGTAGCGTATTACAGAAAGCTCCAAAGAGAACACCTTTTGTTCTCTCTAACCTTATTTAAAAATTGCAACTTTCCTTGCAGAACATTTTTTTTCTAAGCCATTACTTATAAATAGGGTAATTACAACAATAAACGAACTTCAACCTTTTTGTATTCCACAACTGAACAAACAAGTGTAGAAAGGGGCGAGAAACCCCCTCCACTTTTTATTTGATTCGCGGATTCGCGGTTTAATTCGCGGATTTATTCGCGGATTTCGCGGTTTTAATTCGCGGATTTCGCGGTTTTAATTTCGCGGATTGACCCAATTAATTTTCGCGGTTTGATCTAATTAATTTCGCGGTTTGATCTAATTAATTTCGCGGTTTGATCTAATTAATTTCGCGGTTTGATCTAATTAATTTTCACATGTGCTACTGAATAAATTACGCATTAGCTTCCGATTAAATTACGCGCGGCCATTTTTAATTTGCTTCTGGAATTACACGTCGGCCATCTTGGTTTTCTGGCGCGAATATTTGAATTTAAATTTTCAGATTTTGTTTCTAAGTTTAATTTTTTGAATTTGAATTTCCCGGGGCGTCGGCCATCTTGGTGCGCGCGCACTTCTCACGGCGGTTGTTTTTAATTTTGAATTTTTGCGGAAATATTTGAAATTCAAACTGATAGATCTATCTCGCTCTTCGAAGCTGCTGTCTCTCTCTTGCATTCACTCGCGGAAATATGTGAATTTAAAAAAATCTCTGGACGAGCGGGATTCGAACCCTAGTTTTCTGGTCAACAGCCTTAGGACCTTACCGCTGCGCTATCGAGGTCTGTTGGATATATAGGAATTGAACAAGACGTCATTTCGCAGCTCTGCCGTCACACCGTTCGAATTTAAACAAACTATTTTTCAAAAATTTATATTATGAGAATAGGGAATGTTTAGCATATTGTGTTTACAGGCAGACACAATTTTAAATTATATTTGTAACAGCTTTGCTAGAAATAATAATTTTATAATTTACAATATTCTCGTTGCTTGATTGATTTTTGTGTGTTTTTAATATGCGTACAATTTCTAAACAAGGCCTCGATCTGATATTTCACGTCAAAAATTACAGTAAATGTTCAAAGACAGAAATAAATAATTTATAAGATGCTAGAACATGACGAATTTTTGGTTTGCAGTTTAAAGCAGGTTGAGACCTGTTGCTGCGGTTAACGTTGCATTGTCCGTTGAAAACCCAAGCTCCAGCATGATTTGATCCGAGAGTGGGGTGCCGCTGACGTATTGTTTTAGTACCTGTATAAAAGTGACTGCAGACTCTATAACGCATCGAATTGCTTCACTCTCAACCGTCGTGACAACAGCACCAGTGTAACTAAGATGGATCCTCGAAGTGTTAATAAGTGCAAAGAAACACCAGGCCCCTACACCAGGAGACCGGCAGCAGAAAAAACAAGTAAGAAAACGCATCTTTTAAATAAAAAAACAACACGGTGCACCGCCACAGCCTCCAGCCATGAACGTGGAGGCCAAGGGGTATTCACCACGTCTAGATGCCACCGAGGAGAACCTGCGGGTGTTCATTGAGGAGACGATGCCTTCCTATGACGTAACACCGATCGTGACGCCTGAGATCCGCCAAACCCGACGGGAAAAGAAACGGTTATTATGCGACCTAACTGTACCTTTAAACAATAGCGCCAGCAAGGTTGTTCATTTGGGACTGGATCCTTATAAACAATTTTCGCCTGTTGCAAGAATTCTGAAGACCGACATTGGAGCAGGTGTTTCATTCACAGCCGAGTCGTTCATGACTTTTGTGGAAGCGCTACCGAACATGTTTGTGATGGCCAAGCAGGGGACTTTCAGATGTGAATTAACTGAGCACACAGTGGAGTACGTAAACAATGATACCTGCAGGATTATTACAAAGGTCCCCGAGAACAAGTTTACTCTTTACGTAACGTATGAAACACTATCAAATTTATTGCCGATGTACAACTTGATGGTTGTGAAAATAAATGACTTGAAACGTGTAAAGTGCAATTTCCAAAATTTTGGTGAAGTGATCGTTGACAAAGTAATACATGCAGAAAATTTGTGTCTTGATGATTCAATCATTTTTAATACTCTGCACTGGACTTTCGCTAACGATATTTTATTGTGGGAACTTGTGTTCAAATTTAAAATGTATGTTATTATAGAACTGCAGAAGTTGATTGATGCAGATGAGCGCATGAAACCGTACATGTCCTAGTTTATATGAAATATTGTATGAAAATGTAAATAAAGAATGTTTTAAACTGTATTTCTTTTTAATTATGCGGCGAGTGTTAGTTTATACATGCGGTAGGTTGGCCGAGTGGTTAAGGCGTCAGACTTAAGATCTGATCTCGAAAGAGGTCGTGGGTTCGATTCCCGCACTTACCATTTTTTAATGTATTTATTATGAGCGTGTTGATTTTTTAAGTTAGTTTATTCACGACGGCCCTACTGTAATAATCGCTCACTGCATAAAAATGGAACACCAGTTTTCACATCCGTTTTCTGCTATCATAGCAGGCCCCTCAGGATCGGGCAAATCGTTTTTTGTAATAAATTTCTTGAAAAATATGAAAAAACTCTGCACTGTAAATTTCGCAAAAGTTATTTGGTGTTATGGCGAGTGGCAAAAATTGTACGAAGATTTAAAATCTTTAGTCGAATTTCAACAAGGTCTGCCAGACATGACATCTTTTGAGGGGTCCGAACCCAAACTTTTAATAATCGACGATTTAATGAGGGAAACAAATAGCTCAGTCGTAGACATATTCACCAAGGGGAGCCATCACCACAATCTCAGTGTTTTTTTTATTAAGCAAAACATTTTTCACCAAGGAAAAGGACAGCGGGATATTTCCCTAAATGCCCATTACATTATTCTTTTCAAAAATCCGCGAGATAGAGCTCAAACAAAGCACTTAACCAGACAGATATGTCCCGAAAATCCTCGATTCCTTCAAGAAGCATACGAGGACGCAACAGCTAGGCCACACGGGTATTTGTTATTCGACTTAAAGCAAAGTACACCTGATATAGCGAGGTATAGAACATCGATTTTTCGCCAAGATGGGGCGTGCTATATTTATATGCCGAAAAAGGGGTATAAAAGCTCGCACACTAACCAGTTTACTCTCATTCACTAGTGATGTCTCGATCAGTAATTAGAAATTCGGAGTTGTTGCGTGCTCTACATAAACTCGGACCAAAGGAGCGAACCGCGTTATTAAAAGCCGTAGGCGATAAACAAATTCATTGTATCTGCGAGTGTGTGCATAATACCTTAAAAGGAAAAATACCTTTATCGCCTAATCAAAAATCAACGATCTCGAAGCATAAAGCTGTTCTTAGGAGTTTAGTCAAGCCTGGAGAGTCTATAAAAAAGAAACGCCAAATACTAATACAGAAGGGGGGCGCTTTCCTACCAATGATATTAGCTCCATTAATTACTGGTGTATTGAGCTCTATTTTCAAGTAAAAAATGGAGAATGCCCGAAAAATGATGATTGTACCGCCAGAATTCATGCATCGCTTTAAGGATACAGAGAAATCAGAGCAAAATATATTATCCCAGCTTGATGACGAAATGCAAAAGGTTTTATCGTCTAAATTAAGCGATCACGATAAATGGATCCAGTACAATCAGGTTTTACAAAGGTACCTTCATTTTGCGGATCAAACGAGGCAATCAATCAAGATACCTATAGAATCGAACAATAGTGGTATTTCAGATGCATATATTTTATCGACGCTCCCTAATACTTTTAAGAAAAACAGTGAAGCCTTTTTACGACTTCTAAGAATGTCAGATGAAGTGGAGTGGGACGGCAAGGGAACAGTCAGCATAAAAGTTGAAATTTTACCGTCCTCCAACATTATTGATTTAATGCATGATGTTCTAAGACCTAAGAAAACTACAAATCCGCCAGGCCGACACAAGTTCCTCGATTACATTAAAGAGAACAATGTACCTCAAGTGCTATTTGGGGATCCTAAACGTCAAAATGTACCAGACGTGAGTAAATCAGATGTGGAGAGTGACGTCGATCCTAAATTAACGTTAATAGCGACTGCAACAGCGTCCAAGCAAGAGGGTTCAACGCGAAAAACACCGAAAACAACGCAAAGATCGATATCGAAAATAAAGGGTATTTCTGCCTGGGAGCGTCTTAAACTTTAACATAGCAGAATGAATTTGGACGCCATCTATTATGACGCTGCTCACCCTTCAGGCTTCGCAGGCGCAAACTCATTAATTTCTTCCGTGAAAAATAGTCACCCCAGTGGTGAAGTAAAGGATTGGCTAAAGAAACAGGACGCCTATACTATTCACAAAACTGCAAGAAAAAAATTCCCTAGAAACAAGTACATTGTTAGCAACATTTTCGAATTATGGCAGGCTGATCTCTGCGACATGCGTAGTTTAGCGCCCCACAACGACGGATATAATTTTATTCTAACCGTAATTGATGTGTTTAGTAAAATGGCATGGGCGAGACCCCTGAAATCTAAAACGGCTACTTCAGTAATAAACGCATTTCGTGAAATATTTGTTGAAGTGGGTAACACGCCCATAAATTTACAAACCGATAAAGGCAAAGAATTTATTGCTAGAACCGTACAGAATTTTTTCAAACAACACGATATCACGTTTTATGTGACGCAAAACCCCGATGTTAAAGCAGCCGTCATTGAACGATTCAATAGAACATTAAAGACCAGAATGTGGCGCTATTTCACATACTCTAATTCATACAAATACATAGACGTATTACAAAATTTACTGACTTCGTATAACAGTCGCTATCATTCAAGCATCAAGATGGCGCCCTCTACTGTAAATGATGGCAATATACTGGAAGTGTGGAACAATCTGTACAGAAAGGGGATGGGAGTCGACAGGAAGCCTAAATATAAAGTGAACCAACATGTAAGAATTAGTAGAACGAAGGAAGCATTCGAGAAAGGATATGAAACTAATTGGAGCGGCGAAGTGTTTATAATTAAAAAAGTGATTCTTAGAAAACCACCTGTGTACGAAATAGCTGATTTAAGCGACGATACGATAGAGGGCGTCTTTTATGAAGAGGAATTACAGCCAGTGACTTTGGATGATAACGCTTTGTTTAAAGTCGAACAAGTGCTAAAAGAAAGAGGACACGGTCATCGCAAAGAGTACTTTGTAAAGTGGAGAAATTATAACGACAAGTTCAACTCCTGGATTCCTGCAGCTAATCTTCAGCAGCTATGAATACAGATGAAGAATTTTATCTAACATTACTTAGCAATAGTTCTATGGGCTATTTTCCAAATAACACCACAGCACAATTCATAACGCAGCTCCCTAAACGAATAAGGTTACCGGGGCAATGGGTTACAGGTATTTCGGAAGTGCAATATCCATGCTCCTTTTTGGCCGTGACAGATACAGAAAATCTAGTCTATTATCGCACAGAAATACCTAAAGTGCAAGCCGGAGAAGAAACGTATACTGAGTTGAAAAAAGTATTGCAAAACGCTAATTCATATTTTAAAAGTGATAGAGAGCAAATTTACTATGGTAGCGATGGATGGCACGTAATCTGTATTCAGCCCGGAAATTATGAAAACATTGAACATATTACAGCCGAAATTAACAATCACAGGTTATTAGAAAAGTTGCTGAATTTTCAATATAATAGAGTAACAAAACGCGTGTCTCTTGAAATTAAAACGTCGTCATTGAAAATGCTAGAATTTTCACAACGTCTGGCCTTACAACTTGGTTATAAACCTGATATAAATATAGCTGAAGCACCTGTACCAAGCCACCCCGCAAATATCTGGGTTGGTTTACCATCACAAATGTTTATTTACTGCGATATTGTGGAACCACAGCTTGTAGGAGATGTCTTGGCTCCGCTTCTTCGCATTGTTAACGTGACCTCTGATAATTATAATTACGGTTGCCACAAAGACGCCATATTTTCGCCGACTCATTATATAAATGTCATGAAGAGGGAATTTGAGAATATCGAGATAAATATAAGGACCGAAACGTCGGGTGTGATGCCATTCGAGTTTGGAACGTTGAGTTTAAAACTACACTTTAAGAGGATACAGTAGCTGCTATGGATTGTCCTTATCAACAATACTACACCAATCAGGCAGGTCAAGGCGTTGGAGCTATCTACAGAGGAGCAGCCTACCAGAGAGGTCATGGGATCGGAAGCTTTTTAGGCGGAATATTTCGTAGTATCCTGCCTCTTTTTAAAACCGGTGCTAAAGTTGTTGGAAAGGAAGCTTTAAGGACAGGCGCTAACATTTTAGGAGATGTTAGTGAAAGTCGACCGCTAAAAGAAGCGTTCCATAACCGTGTACAGGAGGCTGGAAAGAATCTCAAACGTAAAGCCGACAGAAAAATAGATACTCTAATGGAAGGATCGGGATATAAAAGGCAACGCACTCTGAATTACAATCAGTCTACAAGAAAAAACGCTAAGCAGAAGCTGGTCAAACCCGCATACGCCGATATCTTCACCAGCAAGTAGTTTTCACAATGGCGTTTTTGCATGCGCAGTCTTGTGAGTGTGTTAAATCAGAGTTAGATTTGTTCGCTCTGCCCGCAACTCAAACCAGTATCGAAAATGGACAATGGATTTTTTACAAACCGCTTTCCTCGCTTAATGACGATGCACCGATTGAATTTATTGTGCCTGGAAACGGTAACGATTATATCGATTTAAGTCAGACCATGTTATACATTACTGCTAAAATTGTTAAACCAGATGATACACCATTAACCGACAAAGATGATGTAGGCCCTGTTAATAATTGGATGCACTCTATGTTTAATCAAGTTGAGGTGTATTTGAATCAGAAGCTTGTGAGTCCGCCAAACAATACATACGCATACCGCTCATACATTGAAACTCTGCTGAATTACGGCAATGGTGCTAAATCAACCCATTTAACATGCACACTATGGTACAACGACACAGCCAATAACATGGATGACATCACTACGCATAATGAAGGATTTGTAAAGCGGAAATTTTTTACTGCTGCAAGTAAGCAAGTCGAGATGATGGGGCATGTGCATTCCGATTTATTCAATCAAGAAAAATTTCTTATAAACGGAGTTGAAATGAAAGTCAAATTTATCAGATCCAGAGATTCTTTCAATTTAATGGCAGCCGAAGGATCTACATTCAAAGTGAAAATTAGTGATGCCAGCTTACTAGTGAGAAAAATGAAAATAAACCCGTCTATTTTGTTGGCTCACACCAAAGCTTTGGCGACTGCGCCTGCTAAATACCCCATTACAAGATCCGATGTTAAAGTGTTAACTATTCCGGCTGGTGTGCAAAGAAAATCTTTAGATAATATTTTTCTGGGGCAATTACCAAAACGCTGCATTGTAGGCTTTGTATCGAATAAAGCATTTAACGGCCATTATGCAGCAAACCCTTTCAATTTTAATAACTACAAAATCAATTATTTCTCCCTATACATCGACGGTCAACAAATTCCTTCAAAACCTCTACAGCCTGATTTCTCTAAGAATGGCATGTACGTTCAAGCATATCACACACTATTTTCCGGTAGCGGTATACATTTCCTCAATGAAGGCAACGCTATAAAACGTGAAGATTACCCTCATGGCTACTGTCTATTTCTTTTGATTTAACCCCCGATCTGGCTGCAAATGCAACCACACACTGGAACCTTCTTAAAAATGGCGCTCTACGTTTAGAGGCGGGTTTTCAAGACGCGCTAGAAGAAACTATTAATTGTCTAGTTTATGCAGAGTTCGATAACGTCGTAGAAATTGACAAACACAGAAATGTGCTGGTGGATTTTAGTAGTTAAAAACCAACAACAGTTTTTAAAATTTAGTCATGTTCAAACATTTCGTCAGTATGGACAGTGTCTTCGTAGATCTGCAAGGGTTCCGTGGTGATAAGAAACAGTTTATCCCGAAAGAAGTGGCTGTTATTTCAGCAGATGGCAACCAGTTAGCAATTTTCGTTTTAAAACCCCCTGCAAAATATGACACTCTGCCCTATTTCGTTAAAAAAGGCATAAACTATCTGGAGCATAGACATCACGGTCTAACCTGGGATTCTGGTACTATACATTTTGATGAATTTGAAACAGAGCTAACAAGACTTCTCAAAAAATTTGAAAAAGTGTACGTTAAGGGCCAAGAAAAGAAGGAGGTTTTAAGTTTTCTGAATAAAATCGTCGTAAATTTGGAGGATCTCGAGTGCCCGTCTTTAAAAGTTCTGCGAAAAACTACTGCTGCCGTACGTTGCCTCAATCACAACATCCGTTCGCCTGTATGTGCATTGGAAAACATACTAATTTTATCCGACTGGTGGCGCAATGAATACACTGGAAGTTCAGAAAATATTGCAAACAATCCCGAGTCTGTTGAATGTGAAACGCTATGTTTTTGCTTCTGATCAATTTCCTACAAGAATTGCAAGACCTGTGGCAATCATCGTCAACACAGATCCAGCAAACCGACCTGGACAACACTGGAATGCCGTGTATATAGACCAATATGGATATGGGGAATACTTTGATTCATACGGCCGCCCTCCAAGCGGTTATCATTTAAAATTTTTACAACAAAATTCAATCAGCTGGTCTCATAATCCAAAAATTTTGCAAGATTTTAGCTCTAACGTTTGCGGCATATACTGTTTAATGTATTTATATTTTAAAATGAATGGTGCATCTATGATAAGTTTTGTAAACCTGTTCACTGATAATTTAGTTTCTAATGACACATATGTAAAAGCACTATATATCCAATACTTCACCTTAATAAACTTGTTTAATGTTATTTAGAAAATAAAAACACAAATAGTTTGTAATTAAACATATTTTTATTACACACAAAATATTTAATAAATGTATTTACAATATTCGACTGTTTTATTTACAAAAATTAACAGCCTCTTAAGCCTAGCATGCAAAATAAAACTAACATGCAATTAAAATCTAGCATGCAGTTACAGTTAGCGCAAATTGGGGCATGTGACAATAAGTGCAATATTTAATGTACGTTTTGCGACAGTCGTGGTTAGTTTTCTAAAATGATTGAAATTAAATATTATGAAAACAATTGCCACAAAGCGGGTCTTATGAAATGTGAACACTAACCACACGTCGAAAATACGTACGAACAAATAAGCAATTACATGTAAACATAATGCATAAATCAAAAATTAGTTTAAATACTTTTGTTTTACAAAAATATGTGGCTACAAGTGCAATAAGTTGTTGCATAAAAACATCATAAGAGTTAAAAAAGACAATACAAAATATAAAATATTGTTATAAAAACAGTTGATTATAAAAATAACGAAACTATACGCAATAAACATTAGAAAAATACAATTTACGAACATTTTACATCCTAATAAAATATGCAGCCTCACTTATCTAAGTGGCTTTAAAGCCGTAAGGCACAGTATCAAAGGTATCAGGTAACCGCCGTCGTTTATTATAGCCAAACTGATATTTTTTCCTCTCGGGCTTTGACACAACCTCATAATTTGAGGTCCGAACTATTTTTCGATCGGTATTTACATATAAAGGACCATCTATACCGTTATTGCAAATCATTTCTTTCATCGAATCGAAATTTATAATATTTGAATTATTAAAGTTTAAGGTGATCCCCTTCACTTTGCACACAGGAATTTCGGCTTTTTTGTCTGTTGAGTATACCTTATAGCTGTAGTTTTTAGGGCCTCCACTTACAAACTCAGTTATGTAGCTGCCCTGTCCGAATTCTGCCGATTCATCTGTTAGCTGGCCTAAAAATGACCCTGTTTCGGGCATCCAATCACCTTCTCTCGAAATAAAGAAAATCGAGTCGGTATCAAAATAAAATACTCGATCCCCTAACTTATCTAAATAGCTATAAAGCTGAAGACGAGCATGTGCCGTTGTATACGCAGCAATTACAACATTAACAGTGGGCGAAGGTTTTACAGCCTCTGCAACTTTAGCCCAGTTTACTAAAATTACCTCGTCATCAATAGGAACCAATGAGTGAACCTCCACATCAGGACTTGTCAAGAGTTTAAAAAAATCTGCAGGATTCGTTATTATCGAGCACTGCATCAAATTTTCACGCTGCCCAAACTTACTCCATAAGCTAACCAACATTAACTTCGCAAGATATCGTAACCCAGGATTTTTATTGATGTTATCCTTATTTAAATGAATTCCCTCTACCTCTAAATAACTACGAATGTAGGCCTCTTTATCAGCGTCTGTGATGCAGTTGCTTGGCCACCCCGAACACTCCTGATTCATTTTCAGAAAGTTATCGACATACCCACTAAAAAGTCCACCTGCTTTTAAAGTTTTATCATATTTTATGACTTGGTACCCCCAAATTTCAAATATTTCCACAATTTTGTAGCCTTTCTCCAGGGCCATTCTTAATTCGTCGGCAACAAACGTACCTTCAAAACGACGGTCTTCATCGGTACGCATACACAAGCCCTGATGTAAAGTTTCAGCACATGTTCGACATAAAATAAACATGAGCTTATTATTAGTTCTATAGGGGAGCACCGGGTGAAATAACGATGCTGGAGGCAGGACAACACATTTTATAAGACCCTCGACAGTATCGAGGGGTAGCAGAGAGCAGGCTTCGTGGCCTATGTGAATTTTGGGATGTTTTACAGGATATTTCCCATACTTGTTCACGCTGGGATATAGAGAGCAAACGTCGTAATAATAAATTTTCTCCCCGGGTTGACATTTATAGTATAATTTGACCGCGTTCGTCCGCCCACCAAAGAAACTGTCGCGGGGGTCTAGGGGCTTATGCTGTAAAATGGGGAGAGCTTCGACGTAATTTTTAGCGTCACGATTATGCTTCAAAAAAGCTGTGAATTGACACTCCCACATCTCAATAAGGGTGTAGCCACTATTGCGTATACGGTCAGCCCTGGCCATCGTATTTTCGCGCCGTAAAAACATAGCATCCGCATCTCTATCAACGTCCGATGTTTGAAGGGGGGAACAGAGTTCGCAACCGTGCCAAAAACAGCCTAAAAATTCGTACACAGTATTGTTTTCAGCACAAAATCCGTCAACTAACAGTCCATTAGGGAGGCGAAATTCGCGAGCTTTACCGCTGTGCTGAATATTTACACCGCTACTATACTCTAACCATGACATCCATTTAAGGGCCGCTGCAGATTGCTTATCGGCCATCCTATAACCACCGGGCGGGATAAGGCCTATGGTATCATTTAGTAAAAAACGCCTTCGAAATAGCAAATTGCAGGCACTGGCAATCGTGACAGATTCTTGGAAGGGATCTACACCATTTTCAGATGTAAATAACTTCCAAAATCTTAAACAAGCCTTACTTAAAATTTGGACGTCTAAAATGCAGTAATCTAAAATTTCTTTTTGCATATCGAAAACGTACCCTCTCTGAACCTTGTGGGTGTGCCAAGCTAGTAATTCGCGTCTATCTGCAGCGTTCATAATATCTGGACCGTAGTAGTGGATAGGGGGTATAACACCGATATAATTTTGGTTGTCTATTGTATTGAACAAGTATGGGAAATATCCTTTAGTTTCCGGAAAATTAAAAGTTTTTGGGAGCTTGCATAAAGGTAAGGGCATGAAATTTAATGAATCTATAAATCTAATTTGACCGCATGTAATTGACATAATTTTTGTGCCCGTTGTAATTATTTTAGGGCTCCAGCTTGATCTGTTTTTAATAATTTCACGTAGAACAAAGCAGCCATCATAACCCTTCAGGTTGTGGGCAATTACCGTTACTTTAAAAAAGTCATTTAAGTTTGAAATGTATGTAAGAAATGATTTAACGGGGTCATGTCTAAACACATGTAACCTTACATAGCAGTTTCGACAATTTTGATTCAAATCTTCGTTGTCTAAACAGGATAGGCAAACGTGCGCTGCAACACAAAGGTTAGGCTCGTGCAAGAAATTATTGGGACTGCCTGGGATTGGTGTTTCTTGCCTACACTCAAGATCATAAAAGACAAATAAAACTTTTTTCAGGGCATTTGCGCTAACCGTTTTCTTAACATTCCTAGACATGTAACAAAAATGTCTAATTGGTTGTATTTTATTACAGGGCACACAAAATGTGTGGCCACATTTATGTTTCCGGTTATTTTTCCAAACAGTAGCTAGGCAAACAGGACAGTTGTAAAGTTTGTCACATAATTTTGAACTTTTATGGGCCTCGAAACACACGGCTCCCCGAAAGTCCCTATTACACACAGAGCATTTTATTGTGTCTAGCATGATATTACAGGGAGGGCTAAGCTGACAACAAGGACACGTGTACTTACATTTCAAATGCTGACGTTTATTGTTAAATTTAAATTTGCAAAACTCACAAAAATAACTTGCGCAAAATGCTGATGTTAAACTTGTAATTACGTTGAAGTGATTTTCGTCCAAAATTAAATTTAGAACAACCCTGGTCCTATCACGAGGACCTTCAAAATATGTTGTACTACCGTCTCGAGAATTATATACAACTACGGTATAGTTTGTTAGGTAAGCCTGCAGTTTTGCAAGATGCTCATAATTGCCACCGGCAGTTAAGTCGACCTGACTAAACCTAATGAGTCGCAGAGCTCGGTTAAACAACAGTGGCGATCCTGATTTTAGTTCAGGCATCCTTTCGTCGCTGTCTCGATACGCTATTGCAATTACAATAGCCGACGCTAGGCACATGTTGTCTTTAGTCGGCACAACTATTATACCTACTTTCTTATTACAAAATTCATCAAAGTTAGCGCCTGTTAATACAACTCGTGATCTACCACGACCTATAGGTAACGATACCTTGTCCACGTTCAATGTCATGTCGTCTTGCAAGAAGAACCGGGCGTTACTCTGGAGGACCTTTGAAACGATGTCGAGAATCACAGCGACTGACAACTGGTCGGCCCTTCTGAAGGAGATTCCCAGGGGCTTTTCAGGGTAGTTGTGATTGCGCAGCACCAAACCAACTCGATCGGAGGGCTGCGTCTTTTTAAGAATATAGCCCAGGAGTTCCTTGAACGCATCCTATAACATCAAATATTTAACATTATAATCAGGAAAAATATAAATGTATAGGCATCTGAAATTACCTCTAGCCAGACCATCGGATTTTTAACGTTGTTTACAGGCCTGAAGTTCAAGGTGACGCTGTCCGATGTGGTGCTGAACTTTTTAACTACTTTCTGATATTCTCTCTGAATAGCCAGATAGCGCAGCTAGTCATTGTTTCTAGAAATCTGGAATTAAAATCAATTAAACCATTGCTTACAAAAATACGTAGCAAAACAGTGTTAGGATTTGAAATTTGTAAAGACACTTACATTACTTATTGCACCGGCTTCAGAATTTGGGGTAGTGCCTCGAGGGACCAACGGTGCATCACTTCGAGATGGGGTTGAAAGTCCTCCCGATTGGTCCTTGTGCTGAATGGTCGAGTATTCGTTGCGTGAGACACCACGCCTAGGTGCATACTGGATCTGAAATTAGCGATAATTTATTGTAGTAGGTATAACAACAGATAAACACTCTTCGAAAATAACGTGGATGCAGTAAATAAATGAGTCCTATTTAAAAAATTACTTACAACTGAGGCTGTAGACGGGCCTGCTAATGGTACATTAGAAGAGTCTTCCGACGGCCCATGCTTAAGGGTGTCCAATGCAGTTTCCAAGATGGCTTTCTTAACCTTTGAGTGCTCAGCCATATCGGTATTCATCTGTTGCTGCAATATTAAAACAAAAATATTACAAACAATTCCCGTAAAATTGCGAGAGCTTAGTGGTAGATATGCATTTAATTTTTAGAGTGCATAAAATAGGAATAATTAATTTAAATACAAAAAAACACTTACATTTATAGCCACCGATTTGCTTGCATCCTCCGAATCAGCCAATCTACGATTACGCGACGACGTAGTTAAATCCAGTGCATCTGTCTCCGAGGCATCCAAGCTACGATTACGCAATGACGTAGTTAAATCCTGAGCATCTGCAGTTGGTTCCACCTGGAAAATTGTTAATTTTATATGAGCGTTTCTAAGGTGTATGTACTGATTTTAAAAATGCATAATAACAATTGACTTTAAGCTGTAGAGGTTTTACAATTGTAGCTACATAGGGAAGAAACACGTGTACATTTAAAAATAGGAAATAATTTTACTTACCGACAGGCAAGCCATCGAACTTCTCGCATTAATTTTACCAACGGCTTGGCACAAATCAGAATAAATTAGCATGTAATTAGGATCCAGAATTACACAGCCCTTAGTTATCTTATGCTGGATAATTTTGAACCCCATTAGCACAAACTCGGCGTTGGCATGGACCCCGTTCTTGAACCAGTCGAGTATAGCAATAACGGATAACCCCTGTTCCATTTTTAAGACACAAAAAGCACAAAGATGTATATATAGAACAACGATACACTGCTCACACGCGATGGTACAGGTAGAATGAGACCCAGCTCAAGTAAAAATGCAGATAATGCCCCACCAAACCCTGCAGGCTTAAACATGTAGCTTTCTCGCGCTACAAGAATGTAACGTCTTTTCAATAGCCGCCGGCTAAATACATGATAACAAAGCATTCTGCTGGCTGCCGACCTTCGACTTACAAAAATAACTCCGCTAGCTTTCAAATTTTCGGCGACTTTCATAAATAATTATAGGTAAATACTTTAATAAAAAGACAGCAGCGTCTAAAAATAATTCATTAAAATCTATTTGGCTTTACAAGAAAACAAACAGATCGAGAAATGGCTGATTTACCAATTGCAATTCAAAACGGGAGACCTTGAGTAGAAGCGTTTCTTAGAAATTTCGCAGCCTCTGAAGGACAATGCAGCGTTAGGCATATCCGCCTGTCTCAACCTGCTTTAAATTTCACTCATCGCTGTTTGCCCCGCTTATTTAAATTGTAATATAAAACGCCTAAGCATAAAATAGCCGAACGTTTGCGAGCTCGTAACTTGATTGCATTTTCCGCTTGAATAATTGTACGCATATTAACAACACACAAAAATCAAACAGCTACAAAGGAGACATTAAAAAATGTAACTTTATATTGTTTTTAAAATTACAGAGCTATATTATTTTAAAATTTCGATAAATCCAGGTTTTGTGCAGCGTCGTGTTCGGACCGCCATTTTATACAAATAAAAACTTCGATTCGTTCTAGAATTATTCCGCTGTTCGATGGGCAATATTTTAAAAATTCCACTCATCGCTGTTCGTCACAACATGCTTTGCAAAAACTGTTGCGTTTTCCAGACAGGTTTTGACAGGCATTTTACACCAACAGCGATCAAAATTATGAGACCTTTTCATACTCAATAAAACATTTTGAATAATTAGCGAATACAGTTACACGATGCAGTATGTTTTTCCAGGAATCGATTCGTGCTAAAAGACATTTACAAAATTCAAACGACTCCTGCATAAAGACGCCGCGTAATATTATCGTTTATTTAAATTCTAATATAAAATGCCCCAATTGTAATTACATAAAACAAGTTATTGATACATAAACACGCCGATGAGTTAATTAAAAATATTAACACGACTAAACTTAAGCGTAACGGCTCACAAGCACGAAATGTTCTGTTGTAATTGAATGAAAATCGATACAGATATCAACAAATATTTATTTTAAAGGCCTATCGACTGATAACAATACATAATTAAATCAGGCAATATGCCAGAACGAAATTAAACTATGTAAAACATCTATTAAACGGTATTAAATTGGCCTCTCTGAAATTTCTTCGAGGGACGAAATGTAATTGTTCTAGTAAAAGTGAGAATAATTTAAAAAATATCTATGTTCATAAACAGCGATGTAAATTTGAAATTCATTAGTTAAACAGGGCACCGAAACTGCACGCAAGTGTTGAAGTAGTGACCATGTTTAATTCCTTTAACCTCGATCGCTTCGATAGCCCAGTTGGTTAAGGCTTCGTACTCGTAATGCTGCGACCGCTGGTTCGACTCCAGCCATGGGACATCGCAGGAAGCTTTTTTTAAATTCAAATATTTCAGCGAGTGAATGCACGAGAGAGACAACAGCTTCGAAGAGCGAAATAGATTTACCAGCTTGAATTTCAAATATTTCCGCGAAAATTCAAAATTAAAAACAGCCGCCGTGAGAAGTGCGCGCGCACCAAGATGGCCGACGCCCCGGGAGATTTAAATTCAAAAAATTGAACTTAGAAAAAAATCGGAAAAAATTCAAATTTCAAATATTCCCGCCAGAAATCCAAGATGACCGCCGAAGTCCGACGCGTAATTCCAGAAGCAAATTAAAAAATCTAATGCGTAATTTAATCAGTAGCACATATGTAAATTACATATCAAACTTCATATGTGATTAATTAGATCAAACCGCGAAATTAATTAGATCAAACCGCGGAATTAATCCGCGGATTTAATTCGCGGATTTAATTAATCGTTTGATTGACAGGTTGCTCCAGTTTCTCTGCCGCAATACTACTTGCATGTCAGAAATCATTTGATTATTTTAATGATCAACTTGAGGACCTCAAAAAATTAATTAATGAAAAAGATCGTCAAATAAATGAGTGCTCCTATCAAATTGATAAGTTAAGGAACGAAAATGCTTCTTTAATTCCTGAAAACTGTGCTATCAAAAACCGGCTAAATCAACTCGAAGAGTACAGTCGCCTTAACTCAGTGGAAATTCGTGGCGTTCTTGAACCAAGGGACGAAAATGTCATCGCTACTGTGTGCTCTATTGGTAGAGCACTTAATTTTAATATTGTTAATAACATGATCGATGCCTGCCATAGGCTTGGAACCAATCCAAACAAACCTCAAGAACTGCGACCTATAATAATTAAATTTGTTAGTCGTATTCATAAGGATGAACTAATTCAGGCAAGAAAAGTCAAGCGAAACTTCTCTACAAGAGATTTGGATCCATCTGTTACAACACCAGCACCGATTTATATAACTGGATCGTTATCGCCTGCTAATAGGAAACTGTTTGCACAATGTCGTGAGTTTGTGAAATCTAATAAGATAAAATACTTATGGATTAAAAATGGCAAAATTATGATGCGCAAGTCGGATAAGAGACAAGTATTTGTAATTAATTCTGTTTCTGATTTCCCTGATGTACATTAATTTTATCTTTTATATAAATATGTTACATTTGCGTTATTTTAAATTCAATCCTATGTTATTATTTCTTTTCTATATTGCAGATTTGCTCTATTCGATTTTTTATTTATTTTTATTTTTAGATGGCTGGTGTTATTAAAATAGTATATTTAAATGTAAGATCTCTCCTAACTCACTACTCAGATGTTAAAAAAAGATGGCCGCCGAAGTCCGACGCGTAATTCCAGAAGCAAATTAAAAAATCTAATGCGTAATTTAATCAGTAGCACATATGTAAATTACATATCAAACTTCATATGTGATTAATTAGATCAAACCGCGAAATTAATTAGATCAAACCGCGGAATTAATCCGCGGATTTAATTCGCGGATTTAATTAATCGTTTGATTGACAGGTTGCTCCAGTTGCTCTGCCGCAATACTACTCATGCATCCAATTTATTCGACAGGATTTTATTTTCCTCTTTGACTGCGTCCTTCACTGCAGATTTAATAGCAGTAAGTAAATCATTATTGATATTTATACTTGCACTCGTGGTGATATCAACCGCTGGTTTGGTTTTACACTCCAAGCCAATTTCGCCTCAACGGAAAGTTTACGATAGTAAGTTTCTCGCATACCGCAACAAACGAAATGAATTTTTCCATCGCAGCCCTCACACTTCACAAAGTCATTATCCGGTGGTAAATTATTATCACAGGTTACGCACAACGACATTATAAACAAGTAGTTAGCAGAATGCACAAATTAAATAAATACTTTTATGCAGATCGAAACGCAAATACGTCCGTACCTCAAGACGGCCAACACTCTCTCTTCGCGTAAAACTGATTCCATATCCAAGGAGTTTTGATCGTTTAGGGTAAGCCATTCGTTAGAGTTTTTTGAAAGCCAAGAAGGGCCACTCCACCATAAGGGGTGGTTCAGCAATTCCCGAGGAAGCAGTCCCCTGGATGCGCAATCCGCGGGATTATCAGCGGAAGAAACATGGCGCCAAGAAGATGCTGGTACGCGTTCTTGAATGTAGCTAACGCGATTGCTCACAAATGTTTTCCACCGATGTGGAGACGAATGAAGCCATGATAAAACTATCGTAGAATCAGTCCACGCATAAATTGCGGCAAAGCTAACAAACGACGAGTAGGACGAGCAAATAAAAGAAATTAGTTGTTACGGGCTAAAAGTCATTTACAGCTATTTATTTAATTAATTGCACTAATTTTCGTTAAAGCTGATTTTTGCTTTATCTTTATTTAAACCTAAGTTTGCCTACAATAATACGGAGCATTCAGATCTTCTATAAACACTATTTCAATCTAAATAAGCCATTTTATAAGAATTACAGGCTTGGGACCCCTGGTGTGTAGGCTTCACTTTATGCATATTGGGTTGCTTTTATCTGACCCCTTCCCAAAATTTGATTTTTGTTATCAGTTTTTGGAAACCATCTTCCCGTTCGCCATTTTTGTGCTGCTAAAGGCAGGTGCCTCGAAAATTAACGTCTTGGAGACGTAGCTTTATTGGATTCCTTCGGTGGCATCTTAGACTGGGAGTTACTTTTGGTGTGTTGTGAATTCCACGGATGGTCCGGAATAGGCCCCGGGAATTGTATTTGTGGTAATTTCCAAGCCCAAACCTCGTTTGGAGATTTCGCTTTAGCAAGCTCATGTTTCTTATTTTTGGCGTAGTGCAGCCGTAAACATCTAAAACGGGTATGTGTTAGTAAGTTTACTTTGCTCGATTCTATGGCCTGATGCCTTTTTAGCTTTTTCAGTTTGGTGACGTACCTCTTCCTACCTGGCGATGTACAACGGCTTTTCTATTTGGAGGCGCAGTTTTCGTTGAGTTACGTCTATTGATCTGGTGGCGATTCGAGCAATGTTCCGCCCCCCTGCGAGCACATCCGCACCCAGGGCTAATCGACGCCTCTGGCTGCAGCCCCCTCGAGCTTGGCACGCACGAAGGGATAGCGCAAGTGTACGCCTGTGAAACCTCCTCCGACAGTCGCCTGGTGGTCGTCCGCTTTGTGGCCGCCTTGCAGTCCTTCGATCCCTACCTGCGTCCACTGCAGTTGGGGAAAATCCATCGTAAAGGTCGGTTACTTAATATTTTCATTACGATCTCTCGAACTTCGAGTTCCTCCTGGGGACGCTTTGGTGTTTGTGCTACGGCGTGATCGATAAACTTTCAGATGTTTTTAATCTGTATTTTAAGCGGTTATCTCACCTGTGAAATGTGGTTGTCAAAGCAGTTATTGTACAGTGATTTTTGCGGTAGTTCTTTTTGGTATCTTGTAGCATTTTCGGTAATCTGAACGGTGGTGTCTCTGGCCACGTCCTAGTTAGAACGGTACTGTACTATTTTTTGTAAGACAAGTGCATGAAAAGCCTCATTTCACTTTCGATCATCACGTTGTTGTGGTGACTTAATTTACGTTTGGACAACACCATCATATGCGCCCCGCTTTGCAAGAAAATTAAATGTAATGTTCGCTTACGACCCTTTAATGCTGATTGCTTAGCATTATCGTGAAATCGCGGTTTTTAGCGCCTTATACGGAAACAAGATCTTGATCCCCGTGTTAGCGATTTTGTTAATTAAAAGTTAAGCCTTGCATACTGGGTGCTTGGTCGCATTCAACGTGTCTTTCTAAATTTTGTAATCATAACAGTTGTATCGTAGCCACGATGCTAGCGACCGTTAGTTTTCAGTAGTGCATTTGGCCAAGTTTAGCGTCAATTTTGTAATTCTTAATGCTAATATTTTGTCGCAAATTAATTTATCACTTACCGTTTTTAATTACTTACTTAAGTCGAACCTACTCGTCAACTACGCTTTAACATTTATATAGATTTATTGGTCAAGATTTTGGGTGAGATTTAACTTAATGCTTTATTGTGACTTACTGTGATATACATTTTGTGATATGATTTGGTTGCCGTATATTGTGTGTGTGTATTTTAATTGTCCATGTATTCTTTGTGTCTCTGGATTTGTGCCTTTGCCGTTACCTTTTTATTTTTCAGGTTTGGTTAGTAGCGCCTTCTGTAGGGTATCTTTTGTTTAGCAAAGTGCTAGGTTACTAGCTACTTGGCGCCCATATTTTTATTTTTCAGCTAAAGCTTTTGAGTCCTTTGTTTTACCCACGACCAGCTCCGGCTGAGAGGTCGTTGGCCTTTGCTTACTTCTTTTTCAGTCGCCGTAACGGTAACATAGTTTGGCTAGCAATTGCGCCTCACATAATTCCAATTGAAGAATTGGTCGCCGTTGTAAGGGGGCAACTTTGGTTTTAGCCATCATAAACCTCACTACTGATTCATTCGGACCGATTACAAATCGAAGGTACACTATCGCGGCAAAACCGGCCTTTGAACTGTCAGAAAACCCGTACAACTCACAGTTGAAATAATTCGCAGGAATTAATTGGCGATGAATTTGAATATGAGATATGTCCACTAATTGTGACTTATATAATTCCCAACGATCAATTATATCCGAGGGAGGCAATTCATCCCATCCTAATCCTAGACACCATAAGTGTTGTATAAGCCGCTTCGAAAAGAACGTTAACGGCGCTAAGAAACCGATGGGATCGAAGACCCTTGCGACTTCCGATAGGATGTGCCTTTCGGAACAGGGACGATCAATATGTTCAACCTTGAATCTAAAACTGTCACTTGATGGAGACCATTGTAAGCGAAGGATCTTCAAAGGAGAGCAAGGCTCACCGGAATCGAAAGATACCATATTCTCTACCAGATGCGTGGGGTCTAGGTGGTTGGTTAACGCTGGAGAATTACTAGCCCATTTTCTTAATTCAAATCCGCCACAACGCAACAATTTTATCAGTTGATCCTGTAGGATTAAGGCCTCAGTCACGGAGGAACATCCAGTGGCAATATCGTCCACATAGATATCTCTTCGAATGGCAGAAGATGCTTGGGGAAACCGGCGTTGCTCGTCATCAGCTAATTGAATAAGTGTTCTAATTGCGAGAAACGGCGATGAAGTAACTCCATATGCGACCCTATTCAAGACATATTCTTTTACAGGCTGATCTATGGAAGAGCGCCTCTATACGTTGGAAATCACAGTCTGTAGTCGAGACGATTATTTGGCGAAACGTGTGCTTAATGTCGCTAGTTATTACTACTTTATGAGTGCGAAAGTTTAATAACACGGAGACTATGTCTTGCTGTAACTTTGGCCCAGAATACAATGTGTCATTTAGCCATTTGAAGCTCTCGAACTGGCATCAAAAACTACACGAAATTTTGAATTCGTCACACAATGATGTGGAATGTAATAACATTTATCGGGACGAGGATTCGCCGATGCAAGGACCATATGCCCTGTATTAAGGTATTCGTCCATAAAGTTGACGTATTCCCTTCCCAAAGAAGGATTGTGCATAAGGCCATTTTCGAGCAATTGCAGCCGCCTCAAGGCAATATCGCGCGAATTGGGAAATTTTGGATTTTGCAACTTGAACGGCAACGAAACGACATATCGACCAGTACTATCACGGGATACGGCAGATGAATATAACGACTCGCAAATGGCATCCGCGGCGTCGACCGTAGATATCTGCGGGGGTTCTTCTGTTCGCCAAAACGCTTTCAATGTGTCATCGAGGGTTGGAATTTCGACCGACGTCAGATAATTTTTAGCAACTGCGTTCGACGCGGAACCAACGCATCCATTAACAACCCAACCGAAGACCGTGTTAAGAGCTGCGGGTTCATTTTGGGACGTGCTCAAAATTGCGCCAGGTTTAATCACGTGTGCATATATATCGGCACCTAACAATAAGTCTACTTGGCGGGCCCGATAAAATTCGGGATCAGCTAATACTAAGCCAGAAATATGATTTCATTTAGAAGGTTTGATGGAACTGGCCGGTATATTTCCGGCGATTTAAGGGATTACCTGGGCCTTTATGATAAATACAGGCACCGGCTTATTGCTGTAACAAGGACGAAGACAACATGTTGCAAAACCTGCAGAAAGCAAGGCCTTTTCAGAGGTTTTTGAACCAATATCATTAATAACGGTTTTAAGTGGTGTAAGTGTTAATCCCAAGCGCCTTAAACCTTTTTGCGTGATAAAGCTACTCTGTGAACAATTATCAATAAGACAGCGCAACTTCTGAAAATTGCCGAGCGCGTATTGAATTTCGACAATAGCCGTAGAGAGTAAGACTGTTTCGCACGACAATATGCTTGCACAAGCGGTTAAGCTCGTTTCCACCTCAGAATGTTGAACAGGTACACCGACCTCCGAATTTGCCGAACTTTGGGATCTTTCCGGAAAATGGAGCATCGTGTGGTGTTTATTGCGACAGTTTCTACATACCGATTTTGATAGACAAGAATTACTCATATGGTTAGAACGCAAACAATTCAAACAAAGACGATGCGATTTGACCATTTCAAATCGCTCGTGCGGCGTTTTTGCTGCAAACACAGGGCATGCATAAACGGTATGTGCCAGCTGACAAATTAGACATTTCGAAGTGTTTTCGCTACCTGAAGTAAGTTTATTATGCGAGGATTTATTTACAAAGAACGCCGATTTAGTAGACGGCTTTGCAAACAGGTGTTTAAAAACCCTTTGTTGGCTGAGTTATCAACACTTTCCAAGACGCGACATCGACTTTCAATAAAATCTTCTAATTGTTTTAGCGTTGGAGTGTCTGATGCCTTAGACCTAATCTCCGATTCAAATAATTTTCGCGTATCTGTGTCAAACTTATTTAAAAGGATGCTAAAACACATAAAGTCCTCTAATGAATTAGCAATGTTTAGAGCCTTAAGGGCCAAACGATTCTCTTTAAAGTGGTCAAAGAGTTTTCGCAGGTCTTTCGCGGACTCTGCTTTCAATTTTGCAAATTATTAATTGATGCCCAATAGTGATTAGCCACTCTACGCTTATCATCGTAGCGGTCGACGAGTGTATCGTATGCGATTTTATAATTATCTCCTGACAAAGGTAACGACTGAATAAGATTTAATAGCTCGTTTTGTAAAGAACTCAAGAGGTATTGCAGTTTTTGAATGTCAGACAAATCAGATCTAGTATGTATTGCACTTCTAAATAATTCGATAAAACCGGTCCATTGATTATACTCGCCGGAATAAATTGGGAGTTCCAGCTTCAGCAAACGGATGTTATTAGAATGATTGAAGCTAAGATTCGAAGAATTGTCATTATGATTGCTAAAACTCGGGGACGAATCATTATCAGGAAACAAAGAAAAATAAATGGTTTCAATACTATTAAAGGCATCATCAAATTGTTTCCTAATGGCCTCTTCGGATGCTAGGTCTGGATTAGCTTGAGTGGATATATTTTGAATAATTGCTCGATGCAAGGGTTGAAATTCATCATAAATCGACTTTGCCCTGTCAAGTCGCCTTTTGAATAACGGACGTAACGCGGTTTCTTCCTGAGATGAAGAAGTCAGGTCACGGATTTCCAATAATTGATTAATTAAAGTACTGCGGAGTGCCAAGTTCAGTTTAAGCTGATTCGCCATGATTTATTGGATGCGGCGGCGGAAGTCTGCGACAGAGGGCTATATCCAAAATCCAAGACTTTGAGGATCGACAGCCGCCTGCAGTAGCACAGCAATAAAAGCAAAAGCAATAAAATCCAACCGTTCTACGATGGTCACTTGTTGACCATATGCCCGGCGCAACCAAACTAGGAAATTCCGAGAACGAGCGACAATGGATGCAAAAATGCGGACCAAATTAGGCATAACATTAATATGTGGGACGGCGAAACGTAACGACATACGCAATATACACGAGAAGGTTACATCAATAAAGTTGAACCAATAATAACTCGTAAATAGCTGTACCTACGCTGGAGCTTTGAATTTGGAAAAAAAACGATATCAAAATTTGGAAAAATCGACAATTTGACGCGTTTCTTACTACACAACAAAAAACGGATAATCTCAATTAATTAGATCCCGCTCGAAGAACCAGAAATGTATCTGTCTCCAGGGCAATTAATAACTAAATTAATTCTACCTAAACGGAGAGCGTAAGACTCGATAATACCCACGCACAGTAGAATTTCGTATAGAAACTTACCTTGAGGAACATACAGGAGGGCTTACAGGTGGGGTGGCACGTCGATTGACCCGTGACTCCAGGAGCACAAAACGATAAACACGAGCGATTACACAAAACAACAAAAAACGCGATCAGTTGACCGACCGTTCCCCAATTCGTCTTAAGTTCCTCTCTCTACAATGTGGGCCACCGACCCAACACTTAGGGGTGGCAGGAGAGGGGACAGTAAGCCCCATAACTCGACGTTCCACAATAGTGGGTAAACTTACCGCTAGGTAGAATTACAAACTACACTAAATTTATGTACAGCTATTTACTTGTATTAAGAATTACTAATGAAATAAACTAAACTAATATGATTAAAAGCTAAATACCAAACATTACTAAAGTCAAAATAAAATTTGACAATTCATTTGCTGAAGTGAAAGAATGGATAACAGCATCATTAATATACTTGTGTGCTTACATAACTCGTGCTACGCACTCGTTTGTAACTTACACACACGTATATTAATGATGCTGTTATCCCACTTGTATTCTAAATAACTATTAAATTGTACTAGCAACCCACTGATCAGTGTCAAGTGTGGTATTTAAATTAAATAACTGCATTATATAACTATAGGCATAACTTGGAAACTGTACGTGTTGGTAAATTTTCAGTGCCATTTTTGAAATCAGGGTGTACGAATTAGCAAAAATCAGCTGTTTTTACATATTTTATTAAAAGAAAGTTCAAATTTTTGGCCAGTGATTATTAATGACAGTTGTTCTTGGTTGAAAGAAAATCAACAACACTTTACGAACTAATGAAATCAGTGTTGCCACTTGCAACCAATATAATCTGTAATTGCAACTTTTGAATGTTCCTAAAACAGAAATTAAATATTCTCCTGTTTGTGTAACTGAATTGATTTAATGGGGTTTTACTACTCTCATGCTTTAATGTACTTTTCTGTAATTTTGACCTAATATAATGACATTATGTTGTTTTCAACATCAAAATTCTGCATATATTGTTACATATACATCGAAACACAAATGGAGGTTATATTTTTTGTCATTCCGAATTCGTAGGTGTCCATAGGGTTAATGTAGGTATAACAGTTTACTTGTTGCATAATAGAATGTTATAAAATTAACCACCAATTAAAAGCAGCTAAAACGTACCGAACTGATAACCATTTTATAGAAATATTTAAATTTTCTAGTGCTTCAGTTATATGTATAACTCGGACTATTCAACTCACCCCCTTCAAGTTAACTATTCACCAATCATAATTTAGTATTTATGTCATTTGCCACCAATCAGCGTAAAATTGCGCAACAATTCCGCTAGCGGAGTTTTAATGACAATTTTTTTCTCTTCCTGTGACATTTATTTAACTTCCTGTAAAATTAATCAAATATGATATTAGAAATGTCAACTTGGACAAACAATTTATTTTACGTCAACAGATTTTTATTTTCAAAGAGGACGTGATAAAATTGATTAATTACTAAGAAATGTCAATTTTGTTCGTTGAATAGTCCTTCAAATGCCGCTTGCAGCCGACGAATTGCATGAATTTTTGTCAAAGTGTTTATTCTTGTTTATTGCTTCAAAATTGGTCTCGTGCTGTCGCACTCGACCAATTTATATCGAAGCAATAAACACTCATACACTTTGACAAAAATTTTCGGCAATTCGTCGACCGCTCGCGGTATTGTATATGAGAATTTTTATAAATTGTCTGTGACGCTTCTGTGTGACAACCGGAGGTTACAAATATACAATTGTCTAGTTTACACAAGAGCCAACATAACAAACCAAAAAGTGCTAGTTTTAATGGCAGTTAGTTTACGAACATTATACGAAATAAATAATCACACATGGTGTATGTAATCACACACATCTAGGCACTCTAGGTTAGGCTAAAGAAAGTTGTAAGATCTACACTTTACTCTTTTTCTATGATGATAGAAATAATAAAATATAGAATTAAAAACGTATGTTTTATATTAAATTATACGTCGCAGATGGTTGACATTTGAAGGAAATTGACATATGTATATGACATTCGCATTGTCAAATCGACGGTAAGCTAGCACTGCTGCTATTTCTCAGGAAGTAATTTTTAGTTTATCGTATTGGTGCTACTTACAAGCTCTTATGTGTCAAACATTTTAAATTTCAGATTAGTTATTATCAATTTATTTAAGAAGGTTTCTTGTAATGGAGTATGTAGAAAAGTGGAGATGCACAACACTTACAATTGAACTTACTTGATTGTCTGATTCACCCACTATTTTGATTTAAAGAAATATTTAAACTATAACCTTAATTTACTTCTTCAACTTTTGTGTAACTTATTTGCTGTAGCTACAGTCTGAAAAACGTTTTTTACAATCAAGAACTAGTTACTTAAGTCACTTGAAGAATTAAAATCGAATACGTCTGATGAATCGTCGTCATTAGTACTGATTTGGTCAATACTAGAAGCCTCGAAAACTTTCGCAGTATCCCATGCTTCTCCAATTGCTTTTCTAACAATATCGACACAAGTTGCTCCAGTGGTCAATAATAACCCAGTAAGTACACTATTCTAAAGGCGAATAGTTAATTCTGGTATTGAATTTGAGTACTTATGCTATTAACTAATCATATTTTCGTTTGCACTACGACCAAACCATTTCTACGAGTTTTGTTAATGTTCTAAATAGGCCATTATAAATACCAAGATATGCTTGACCTATCTGACGTTTCTCTTCTTCGAAGAAGTTTCTAACATTTTTAAGATAAGATTCTGGATGTGCTCATTATAGCGCGGCATTTTTAGAGTAATTTTGGACAAATGTCACATTGGCAGCATTATCAAATAAGCGCTATTTAAAGACGACGTGACCAAAACTTGCAGATTTTTTGTTTCGCCCAGTTCCTTATGGTTAAATAAAGATAGAAAATTATTATGTCACAAAAAAAGGGTAATGTGTAGAATTTATAAACCAAACATACATGTAGCCATGCTTTTGCTTCTAATGTTAACTGATGATTGCAATTTACCTTAAATATAAACAAGGAAAAGTCTGGAAGAGAAGGGTGCAACGGTCTGGAACTACTCCAATAATAAAATCCTGGCTCTTTAAACAATCTGCAAAGTAAAAAATAATATTTAATAAATCGTGTCCAACTGCATGATACTTAACCTGTTTCAGAAGGGGTTTGTTGATGGTGACACTCATGTGCAACTTAAACATAGTAATTTACAACGTCAACTTTGTCAAATAGGTAAAGCCGATAATTTCATCAGACACTAGACGAGAACGACAAATTGATTGATTCACGACCTGCTGAATTGTTTTGACCACGGCCTGCAGCAGACAGTGGTTTTGACAAACGTCACTGTATATGGCCTGGGCATATGTGAAGTTTCGCGATTCTCCGAGAGCGCTGTATACCCACGAGCGGGAATTTCAAATTTGCAATGTAACATCAGTTACTACGTTGACTACAATGCAAATATTTGATTAAATTTTACGACTTTTCTTAAAATTATACAACAATAATATAACCCTCCCGTGTATTTTTTACTTTCATTTCCTATTGTGTTTTTTTATCAGTTTCCTGCTAGTTTTTTCGTGTATTTTCTCATTTACATTATTTACGTTCAGTTAGAGTTCGATAAGTACAGTTTGGTTTATTGGTAAGGTCAGATTTGTATGTACAATAATATCAAGGATATCAGGTAGTTAATTGGACTTATGTAGATAGTATGTGAACCCATCTGGAGCAGAAACTTGTACTGCTAATTCTGAAGCAAAAGTATGTGTATATTCATTAATAAGTAGTCAGTTTTTGAATTGTTGAGTTACTCACTAGGGTGAGTTTAATTGCAGGGGCTTCAAGTTGGTGTATGTCGACTAATTCTACAGCAGTTACTGCAAGGTTAGGTTTAGTACCCCAACCTGTTTCTGATTCTCTATCTTTCCGAAACATTTAACGCTCAGGGATCGTAAATGTCTCATTTTGAGTTAGGTGAGTCGCTGTAATACATGCAATATCAATTCCGTGCCTGGCTAAGAATGAGATAAATATGGATCCCTGGGTGTTTAGTCCATTTGCATTCCAGTTAATCAAAATTAACTTATGTATATTGGTTAGGTTATTTGCCGCCATTTTGGAACAGCACCGGAATTAGGGCAAGAATTAAATTTTTGATTTGATCGATGTAAGAAGAGATTAATTTAAGTAGGTTTTTGAGAATATTTGACGAAAATGTACCGGATGATTCATTATTTTCATTGGATTTGATAAGGTTGGAGTGGTTGGGGAGGTTGTTTCGAGTTATTTGTGAATAGGTAAGGTTGGAAGTGATATTTCCTATTAGTGATGCAATAGGATTGATAGGTCTTATAGTAGGTGGAAAGGTTTTATTGGTAAAATTTCGCGTGTAGCTACAGCCTCTATAGTTAACTGTATGTTGTTCATTGCAGTTAACGCAAAAAGGTTTTTCATTAACAGGTTGTTTGCAGTCAGTATAATGATGTTTTCCAGTGCATTTGACACATCGAGGGGTTAAATGGCAATAATTTTTTGTATGTCCAATTAGTTAACAGTGGTGTATTTGGGAGGACCTCTACTAGTGGGGCGAGTTCAACAGATATTACACAATATGTTCTTAGAACTGTCTGTTTTATTTACTTCTACAGCAACTAAAGGCATAGGTATTTTTTATTATTTAATAACCGGGTAGCTTTAATTATCGGAAGAAATTTCTAGTTAGCGCTGTGCGAATTTCTTCTTCGGTTATTGATATAGGAATATTGTGTACTAGCTTTTACCCGCGACTTCGCTCGCGCGAGGTTCGTTACTTGTGTATTAAATAATGACTAATTATTTTCTGTCATCCCATCCCATCCCATCCCATCCTATCCCCGTCCCCGTCCCTTTCTTCGTCCCCGTCTCCGTACCGTCCCATTCCGTCCCGTCCCGTCCCGTCCCGTCCTGTCCCGTCCCGTCTTGTCCCGTCCCGTCCTCTCCCCTTCCATCCCATTCCTTCCCTTCCCTTCCCTTTCCGTCCCGTCCCGTCTCGTTCCTTTTCGTCCCGTCCCTTCCTTTTCCGTCCAGTCCCTTCCTGTTCAGTCCCGTCCCGTCCAGTCCCGTCCCTTCCCGTCCCGTCCCGTCCCTTCCCCTTCCATCCCATTCCTTCCCTTTCCTTTCCGTATCATCCCGTTCCGCCCCGCCCCGCCCCGTCTTGACCCTTCCCGTCCCGTCCCGTCCCGCCCCTTTTCCTCCCGTCCAGTCCCGTCCCTTCCCGTCCCGTCCCGCCCCTCCCCTTCCATCCCATCCCCTCCCCTTCCATCCCATCCTTTTCTTTCCCTTTCCGTCCCGTCCGTCCAGCCCCGCCCCGACCCGTCCCGCCCCGCCCCGTCCCGCTTTGCCCCGTCCCACCCCCCGTTCCGTCCCTTCCCTTCCCGTCCAGTCCCGTCCCGCTCAGTCCCGTCCCGTTCAGTTCGTCCGGTTCCGTCCAGTCTAGTCCCGTCCCGTCCCGTTTCTTCCCTTATCTCATGTTCACCGTCTTGGACTTAAAAATAAATGTAATTTTCGCAATCAACGTCCCAAAAAACCTCAATAACGACACCCATATCGATTTTTAGGCTTACTTACCCCATTTCACCCCCTAAGGGGTTGATTTTCGGAAAATCACGAAATACGTGTTTGATTATTTGTTTTTAGGAGTACTCCTACGAAGTTTTAAGTCGAAATGTCTATTTAATATTATTTCTCCATACAAAATTGGAACCCCCATTTTACCCCTTTTACGAATTGAATTTCGAAATATGCTTCCTTATTCCTTGTATACATCATAAAGGAAACCTCTGTGCAAAATTTCAGCTTTCTAGGTCCAAGGGTTTGGGCTGGGCGTTGATGAGTGAGTGAGTCAGTGAGTCAGTCAGGACTTTTAGAAATATATATAAGATAATGGCAGCTAAGTTAGAATATTCAGGATTTCGATAAGTGTAGCAGTTAACTTTTTGTTCGTCGTAGTAATTTTTTAATTTGCTCTAGTCATCAGTATTAGTGAGGTTAATTCTTAATTGAGTGCCTTTATACGCAGTAGAGCAAACATTTTTAACGATTTTTTTATGTCTAATATGTTTTGGTAGTGGGCGGGGGAGTGAGTGGGGAGAAATATTGGAGGTACCTTTGTAGAACTAGAGGTAGTTGTTGTTTGTTTATTTGTTTGTTAATAAACAGTACCAGGTACCTTAGACACCAACTGCTGTGGTCATATGGTCAAAGTCCTACTTAGAATTTTGCCGAACTAGGGGTAGTTTCACTACTATTATTTGGTGTTAAAAGTTGAGAGAAGTTGGATTTCGTTGATTGTAGACTTATTTTAGATTAAAAGTGTATCTGCGTTGAAGAAGTATCGTTTATTTATATTTTGAACATCAGGTGAAGTTAGAGATCGTTGATGGGGGCTTGTACTATCACTTGATGATTTCTGGCATTCCATTTCTGTTGGAAGAGATACACTGTTTACACTGTTAAAACTTATGGCTAGTGGTTTTAGTTGAAAACTGTTCCCTTCACTTCCATTATTTATTGACATTGTTCAAAAAGTGTGTGTTGATGTCGATGGGTAAGAAATCGAGAATGTTACTTTATCAAAGTTACTCACGCATCAGCGGGGCAAGCAATGCTTGAGGTTCGATTGCGGCGTGCTGCACAGACACACACACTACACAGATGCTACACTTTTGTATCAGAAGAGTTGATGACTAACGTAGAAATATATTAAATTAAATTATAACTAGGTACTCAAACGTTACTAGAGCGAACTCAAAACAAGTCCGATCACAAGTTACTTATTTCTGAAGTACTGGTGAATATTTACAGTTTCTTTGAACACGGGATCTTGGTGACATCTGTTATAAAATGCCGGTGGTCAGGAAGCATAATTTGTAGGGCATTGAACAGACTTGTTATAAACAATCAACGCATACGAAGGTACAATTGCTTTGGATTAAGTGTATCCAAGACCACAAATTATTTTGTCAATTTGACAGTTATTAACGTATAGTACAGTAAAATGGTCGTTTTACCTTAAAAAAATTGACCGCGGCGATTCCTCTTGCCCAGTGGTTTAGGGTCATTAGACAAGTGTAAAACCAAAAAGGCGTCACCCCACCCCTTGCCAAACAGCCGCCATCTTGATAACAATTTATTTTTTCTCGCGATCCATTGGTCGCACAGAAAAAGTTATTGAACAAAAAATGTTGGAAATAAAATTTTACACATTTTTTATCCTTGCCGCGATACCGAGAAGTTGGTATTTCAAACGGTAGAGGGCGACAAAGTTACCGAAAATCTGTTTCCGTCATTCTAGCGCTGTGGGGGTGATTTTCTCCGAATGTGCAAATGTGAAAGTTGTAGTGCTTGAAAAAATATACACGAATCTCTTCTAATAATGTGATTGATTTAAATAGTCCCCGAGTGACAGCCCTTCAAAGTCCGCGCAGCGCGGAGAAGTGGAGAGATGTAAATTATTTATATCCCGCACTTATTATAACTAACGAGATGCCATGTCTGCCATTTGGTTAACATAAAGGAAACCATTATCGCTCGTACTGTTATCTACTTTTAATCAGAATACAATCACGAAACAGCACTCGCGGTCGTATTCACGGATTTTTCCAAGAATTTTTTACATTGCGTTTATAACAGGTTGTGGGCTCTTTTTTCAATAAAAGTTTTAGCAACATTTCTATCATGGTCGATAATGAATCGGTTGTGTCAGAGACTCCGAACCAAGACGAAAAAACAGCTCCAAAAAAAGAAAACGTGTCTGAGTAGACTACAATATATCTTAGGGTTTATGCAAAAAGAAATTACTTTGAATATATGAGCCCAGAATCAAATCATTTGGCACAGTTAAGATTTTTCTGGTATCTTTATTTTGTACCTACAAAAGAAAATCTTCCAGGTCAATATTCTTACATCGTAATTGTAGACGTTTTTAGCAGTATTATAACAGCTTTAACAATAACAAATTACAAAAAGTAGTCGGGAAACAATAACTTTAATAAATATTATAGACCACGTGAATTAAACATATGTTTATTCACGAAAAGATGTTGAGCTCACGAGCACGTATTGCGAGTGAGATCATATCTTTGAGTTAATAAATGTTTAATTCACGTGGCGTATATATGCTTTTATTCAATTTTGACGAAATTTTGAATAAAAAATTTAAAAAATATTCAAACTAAGATATAAATTTGCCCATTCATCGTCGATTTGATCTAAATTTTAGTAATTATATATTACACACTACAAAGAGAAAGAATAATTAAATGTAAATATTTGTAGATTATAAAAATATGTTGTTCTTCATTGAAACTTTTTTAATTCTCTAGCGAATTAAACTTTTTTAATTCTCTAGTGAATTAAAACCCTTTTATTTCACTAGTGAATCATAGACCGTTCATGAAGGTTATGGAGTTAATAATGTCACTTTAAACTGTCAAAATTGAATAAAATAAATTACCGATTCATTTCATTTGACCCAAACGATCAAAATATAATTTCGTTCACCGTAGCATGTTTTAGTTTGAAGTGAAACAAGCTGTTTGTTGTTTAATAACATATAGACAGTCGGGTGTCTGTATTATTTTTGCAGAAATGGCACGTGGTAAAGCAATTGTCAATTTGTTGAAGTTTGGTCATTCCGGTGGCAAAATTTACAAACAATCGCAATTATCATACTATGTAATAAATATTACACCAGCAAATTTAAGAGCTATACAGATCTGAGCCAAATGATATCATTCTGGGCCCATATACTCCTTTCCCATCATTTTCATTTCTTTTGCCTATACCAATTTCTCGGTATCGTGGCAATGACCAAAAATGTGTAGAATTTCTGTAGGTTGTGAAAACCTATTCACATTGAAACTACTTGAGTGACGCGACGATTTTATCTCGCAAAAGAGAAATGGTTACTTCGCTGCGCCGGAATATATCGTACATTTCCCACGCTGCGCGGACTTTGAAGGGCTGTCACTCGGAGACTATTTAAATCAATCCCATTATTAAAAGAGATTCTTGCATATTTTTTCAAGCACTACAACTTTTACATTTGCAATTTTCGGAAAAAACCACCCCCACAGAGCTAGAATGGCGGAAACAGATTTTTGGTAACTTTGTTGCCTTCCACCTTTTGAAATACCAACTTCTCGGTATCATGGCAAGGATCAAAAATGTGTAGAATTTTATTTCCAACATTTTTTGTTCAATAACTTTTTCTGTGCGACCAATAGATCGCGAGAAAAAACAAATTCAATTGTTATCAAGATGGCGGCTGTTTGGCAAGGGGTGGGGTGACGCCTTTTTGGTTTTACACTTGTCTAATGACCCTAAACCACTGGGCAAGAGGAATCGCCGCGGCCAATTTTTTTAAGGTGACGGGGTATTTTCCGACAATTTTACTGTACTAGTAAGGGATTTCCAAAAATATGATAAATGAACAGTATTTTTTGGTATCTAGCATTCTGTGACTATTGAATATTGGGTGGCATACATTTGGCGTAGATCTCGGAAAGTTACGTGAAACACTGTATAATTCGTGTTATTTTTTCTTAGCTCTAGATCAAGTCTTGTTGAAGCTTACTGAAGCGGGGATGTATCCCTTTTTGGCCAAGATTTAGTTTTGTAGCACTGTCACAGAGAATTATGTCTTGAAAAAACTTTGTGGTGAGCTTTTTGAAAAAGTCAGTTATTGATGGGACGTGCAATTCGTCCAGTATTTGTAAATTACGCACGAACCACGCGCACTTGATTGCCAGTCTTAGCCCTTTATGTTACATAGTCTGAAGTTTCTTGAGTGAAGTCTTAGATCTATTGGACCATACAGGACATGCATACGTTAAAATTGGTCGGTGTATCGTTTTATAAAGTAGTACAGCACATTCAGCTCCAAAGTTAGTCGATTAATTAGTGGATATACGATAGCTAGTCTAGTGTGGCATTCGTTAAGTTTTTTATTTAGATGGAATCCCCAGCTTAGTCTCGAATACAACTGAATATGAATATGTCGTCTTGGAGCCGGGAGAGGATTGTCTTCTCAAGAAGCGTAGCTAGTGTTGATAGCAAGCTTATTGGTCTATAGTTGTCCGGGTTGTGTTTATTTTTCCTTGTTTTATAAGTAGGGAGTATATCCTGCTGTTCTCCAGCAAGCAAGAAAGTATCCTAATCTCAAACATGCATTAAAAATTGACGCTAAATAAGCCATTGCCTTTTTTGTTAACTGATTTCGCTAGTTACTAAGTCAGGACCTGGAGACTTACGCTTGGGAAGGCATTTTAAATAGTTCTTGAGTTCTGGGACGGAAACTGAAACTATTTCCTTACTAATTTGTGCTTGTAGATTAGCGACTCTATTTGTAACCTCGTTTAAGTGGTGGTGATCGTTATCTTCCCTATTAGGGGTGAATACCTGTTCACTATGTGTTGCTAGTAGTTCTGCTCGTTCCTTTTCCGTATTATAGCTTAGGTTGTTAAATTTTAGTGGATAAACAACATTAGGCTGTCTCAATAGACGTTTGGTAGCCCTTTACAAGGAGGGATCTGAGGGGTGGATTTCTTCTAAATAACTATTCTATCTTTGTATTTTTATTCTATCTAATTCCCGCTTAATTATACCGGATTTTTTTTAACTCTGAACATATTCCGTAGGTTCAATTTAAAAAACACAGATCAAAGCATTGCGAGTATTTGCTATACAACCAATTATAAGTTTCTTCTGTTAAGACAATTTGTTCTAGTTCTTTTGTGGTGTTTATACTCGACGCATCCGTAATTGTTAAATTTTGAAATAATGTTAAAAATTGTTCCGATTGATGAAATTGGGCTATCCTCTATCAGGAAAAGTGACAAAAACGCACATTTCCTTTGCTCTGATTGGCATGGTATAAATGCATAATGTATATTTTTTGTTCAGTTGAATGCATTTTTTAAAATTTATTTTATCACAATAATAATTCAAACAACTTGACACATTTTCTTTTGTCAATTAGCTATTTTAACGTAACATTGGTTACTTGATTCCATACATTCATTGACCTGTGTTTTTTTAAACTGAACGTAGAGACTAGGTATGGGGTTCCCGGTATGGTTTAGTCGATTGTATAAGGTTTCGAGAGGAGGGAGTCTCAGTTTTTGCCACTCCGTTCTTGTTTTATTATTTGTCTCAATCATTTCTAGTATATATTGTCTGGTGTTCTATTGTGTGAAGCGATGCTTTTTCGTCTCCATGGTGTAGTTGTTTCTTTGACGCTTTCTTGTACAGCGGCTGTGTATTGTCTTACTACTTCATCTATGTTTTGGGGTTCGTTTAAGGGTCCAGGCCATTTCAGTTTTTGATTGAGAGTTGTTTGAAATGCCTTCCAATCTGGGTTTCTTTCAGCTATTTTCGGGGTTGGATGTATTGTCTGCGGTGTATCATGAGTAGTCATAATTACAGGTAGATGATCTGAATCTAATCTAAATATTACCGTTTGCTTAATAGGTTCTCTGAAGTTTCTATATAGGACCACATCTGACATACCTGGTAGATGATCCGTTCTACAGAGTGGCTAGAAAAGCCTCGGCCACTTTTCCAACTATTAACACCAGCTGTCGCGGTTTTTTACAATGTTCTATAGCCGCTCTATTTACAAATAGTAGCGACGACGTTTGATGTTGCCGCTGGGGCAAAATCGCGTTGGTATCCCTTAAAGTCCCTAGCATGTTTAAAAATTGACAAGGAAGTTGCATAACCTGTGACATTGACATTTGTCGTGTTTTACTCTTCGGCGGATAATTTTAAGTCAAGGACGTGGAAATGCCAGGGTGTTGTGTCGACAAATGTAAAAATAGTGGCAGAAAAGAATTTCAGCTATTCAGAATACTGCACAATGAAAGTAGGAAAAATGCGTGGTTGAATATTATTCAACGTGATCACGTACAAAACGCGATCGATTTGAGAGTTTGTGAAGTGGTAATTTGACTTATTTCTGGACTTGCGGACTTACTTGCGGACTTCCTTGCGAACTTGCGGACTACACACATACTTTAAAACATAAATTGCAGGTACATTTCTCAGAGTCACAGTTTCACATGGTTCACAAAAGGCTTAAGATGCTGAAACATAATGCTGTCCCTGATTTACTGTTGGTGCAGCCTGTAAATAAAGAAAATGCTACACAAACTGCATATAAAGATAATGCTGCACTACATGATGTTGGTTGATGACTTAGATGCTGTCACATATTTAACAAATAGCTTTTTTTCACTGCTTACACTAAAATTTTAAATATCCCGCGGTTGCTCGTATCGTTTAGTAACTTTTTGTATTTTCATGTTTGCATCAGGTTTGCCCCACGATGTCGCTACTATTTGTAAATAGAGGGGCTATACTGTCCGCTATAGCCCCTCTCTTTACAAATAGTAGCGACAACGTTTGATGTTGCCGCTGGGGCAAAATCACGTTGGTATCCCTTAAAGTCCCTAGCATGTTTAAAAATTGACAAGGAAGTTGCATAACATGTGACATTGACATTTGTCGTGTTTTTCTCTTCGGCGGCTAATTTGAAGTCAAGGACGTGGAAATGCCAGGGTGTTGTGTCGACAAATGTAAAAATAGTGGCAGAAAAGGATTTCAGCTATTCAGAATACCGCACAATGAAAGTAGGAAAAATGCGTGGTTGAATATTATTCAACGTGATCACGTACAAAACGCGATCGATTTGAGAGTTTGTCAAGTATAGTCTGTTCACTAAACATAAAAACACAAAGTGGCCTTTGATTTCTAAAATTTCATGGGTGTACTTCCAAAATTCATCTTTTGTCTAGGAATGTACTTACAGAAAGTTACTAAAACAAATAGGTTAAGAGTGTGACATTTAATTAGCATCTGTCATAACTACTTTTAAGGATGTTAAACAAATACTGTGTTGGATACTATTGATGTAGCATTTATTAATAGGTATTTTTATTGCATTTTATAAAAGTTCAGGCAAAAATTTCCAGAATAATATGTACTTTGACACTGCAATAATGACATTTATTAATTGTCATTTTTAAATTCAAAGTCACCTTTATGAAGGTATGGAAACCTTTGCAAAACAAATTACAGAATCCCTAGCACAAAAATTTTACGTATATGCCAACTTCAAGAAAATTTAAATGTTTTTGTGTTTACTGAATGGCCTATAAGTGGTCATTTGAGTTACTTCCGGACTTGCGGACTTACTTGCGGACTTACTTGCGGACTTCCTTGCGAACTTGCGGACTACACACATACTTTAAAACATAAATTGCAGCTACATTTCTCAGAGTCGCAGTTTCATATGGTTAACTTTTAAAATTTTTACTAAAATTGAGGCAATTTTTAAAACTAATGTTTCTGCAATAAATAAAATAAATTACACTCATATGCAAGCACACTAGAAAACCAGATTCTACAGTTGAATCTGGATGTTAACTTTGGTATTCGTAGTGGAATTTAAAAAAAATGTAAATTGTTATATTCGCACACGAATGTATTTTGTTGTTACAAAATGGACTCAAAGATTTTACCAAAAATGTATATAGTAGTTTTTCTGAGTAAAAAATTGTAATGATTAATCTGTTATTTTTTCACTGCTTACACTGAAATTTTAAATATCCCGCGGTTGCTCGTATCATTTAGTAACTTTTTGTATTTTCGTGTTTGCATCAGGTTTGCCCCACGATGTCGCTACTATTTGTAAATAGAGGGGCTATACAATGTTCATTCATTCATGATCTATAGCCTCTTTTACCTTCCGGTGTTGAGGACCATTCATACCTTAGGTATTTAAATTAAAATTAGCTACGCTGCTTTCCACTGTCCATTTCAAAATTAAATTCTGTCAAACTGACAGTGAAGCAGATATGAATACAAATCTCCAACAACGTATTGCTACTGTGAAATGCTTTTATCAACCATAAATCGATCATTCTACAAGAATGGCGGTACAAATAGTGCAACATCGTTGGCTGCAAACTTATGCTATCGACCAGCACCAGCTCGTAGTAGCATAATTACAATTGTTGCTACACGAACTAATTTCAGTAGTTCACTTGGATTCTGAGTTGTTGCCAGTATTTTAATTTAATTTTTATTTACTAAAACGCCATCTCTTGACCGCCGCAAGAAAAGTGGCAGGGGTTTTCCTAGCCGCTCAGTACATAATATAAGGGTATAATTATTCACTCGGTGCTGATATATAGCATGTCATCGCCATATTTTATTGCTTGCGTTTAAATCTCTGAGCAATAACATTGGCTCGTTTCTATTGAAAAGATTACCGATATTATGATCCAGCATTCGTTTATTTGGCTGTTTGTAGCCACTAATTAAGGTTATCGATTTATTGATTTTCACTCGGACTTTTACAGCGATAGCCTCAATGTGTTCTGTATCAGGAAGGTCTATTGGGTGGTGTTTTAGTTTATTTTTTAGTAGTATAGCTACTTCGCCAGAGGCAATTCCTGCATCTCTACCATTTCGCTGTACATGATAGCCAGGGATTCTGAGGGGCTCAGTGTATGTTAAGTGTGTCTCAGTTATACAGGCGATATCGATAGCGTGTCGCTTAAGAAATTCAATGAAGATTGAGCGTTGATTTTTTTAGTCCGTTGGCGTTCCAATTGACTCCTGTTAACTTTTGTATTACAGGTACATTAGGTGGATCTATTATTTAGGAGAAATGATAGTATTGTTGTTAAGAGTGGCATTAGTTTGTCCTAATGCTGAATGAGCAATTGCACTAATTTTTGTAATATGATTGGAATTAATTCCGTAGGTTCTAGGAGATTAATAGATGATTGAGTGTTGGGTTGGGGTGTATTTTGCTGGTGTATTCTCAATGCTGGGAGTTGGGTTTTTTTGGTTTCTTGTGCCGCTGTTGCGACTTGGGGATATGTTCTGTTTTGGGTTCTGTAACTACTGTGTCTGGTCTTATTTTGGCTTACTTGGTTACATCCTTTGTAGTTTGTTAGATGCTTTTCTAGGCAGTTAACGCAGTGAGGGTCTTCTGCGGGGGGTTTCTTACGACAATTGTTGTATAAGTCTTGGCCATTATATTTTAAGCAGCGCGGTTGGGAATGGCAATAATTCGAGTATGGCCGTATAACTGCCATTTTTTGCATTGGAGAATCTCTTTTGATTTCCTTCTTGAATCGACTTCTACCATACAGTAATTGAGATTCTCCAGATCGAGTATTTGATTACTCTCTTGGGTATTATTGAGGTCCACTGCGCACAGCGAGATTGGGTACCTGTTCTTATTGTATAATCTAGCTACCTTTATAACAGGATATTTTAGATAATCTAGTTCATGTTTAATTTCAGTTTCAGTTAGCGATACGGGCACGTTGCGTATTATCACAGATAAGTTGTTGTTTTCCGGGTCCTTGAAGTAAGTTATTATCATATATAATGCAACTAGTGCGTTCTTGATTCTCAAATAATCATTGCTGTTTACACGAAATATATTGTTTGGTAATCACGCGAGTGCGATAGACAAGAGTGATTGCCTAAAACAATATATCGAGTGGAAACAGAAATGGTTTGATCAAGAAGACACGAGTTGCATTCGGCTAGATTATATCATGGATCAATAAACAACGTTTGAACAGTTGATAAATATTAAAAGTACAGTTAGTGTAGTGGTTATGACGATTGTACTTTCAGCAGATAGCGCGATGTTTGTGAAGGTATTTGACTATCAGATATTAGTCAATCAGGTAGATGATTACCACAGTTGCTCTGTACATTATCAAAAGTTAGTACATGTGTCATTATGGTTTTTACCGTTTTTCATTAGTTGATGTTATAGGCAGTGGTATAATCATATATAATGTAACTAGTGGTTCTTGATTATCAAATAATCATTTCTGTTTACAGGAGATATATTGTTGGCAATCACGCGAGTCCGAACGACGAACGTGATTGCCTAAAACAATATATCGAGTGGAAACAGAAATAATTTGATAATCAAGAAGATACGAGTTGCATTCGGCTAGATTATATCACGAGTCAATAAACAACATTTGAATAGTGTATTTTAAATATTAAAAGTACAGTTAATGTGGTTGTTATGACAATTGTACTGACAGCAGGTAACGTGATGTTTGTGAAGGCGTGTGATTATCACCTATTAATCAGGAAGGTATGTGATTGTCAGTTGTTATGTACATTATCAAAAGTTAGTACATGCGTAACTGTGCATTTTGCCGTTTTTTATTGGTTGATGTTAGAGGGAGTGGTATAATCATATATAATGCAACTAGTGGGTTTTTGATTATCAAATAATCATTTCTGTTTACACGAGATATATTGTTTGGCAATCGCGCGAGTCCGAACGACGAACGTAATTGCCTAAAACAATATATCGAGTGGAAACAGAAATGATTTGATAATCAAGAAAACACGAGTTGCATTCGGCTAGATTATATCACGAGTCAATAAACAACGTTTGAATAGTGTATTTTAAATATTAATAGTACAGTTAATGTGGTTGTTATGACAATTGTACTGACAGCAGGTAACGTGATGTTTGTGAAGGCGTGTGATTATCACGTATTAATCAGGAAGGTATGTGATTGTCAGTTGCTATGTACATTATCAAAAGTTAGTACATGCGTAACTATGCATTTTTCCGTTTTTCATTGGTTGATGTTAGAGGGAGTGGTATAATCAGAGAAATGTTTCGTCATAGCCCGATAGTCTTCTATGCTCGTAACATTAATTAATTCGTAATTGGTTATTTTTGTGTATGGTCGTGAATTCACTTTTAGCGGTTTTCTTAAGGTCAGCCAGTATTTCCTGGAATCGGAGTTTGTCTACATTGCGCAGATATATTGGAGGGATTTTTATCTTCTTCACAGGTTCAGGGGATTTCTGATCATTTATTTCTGTTGTAGTATCCATATCGTTTATTGCAGTCTCAGTGTTTAACTGTCCGTGCTTAAATGTCCCATGATTATGTGTCGCGTGATTAACGCCCGTATTCATAGTCGTTCGCCAGCGGATCGCCGGCGACTCGCCAGAGATTCGTTATGAATAGTATGTTGGCGGCACTGTACGTTTATGTCAAATTCGAGGTTAGCAGGTTAGATTTTGTGTCAGTTTCTGTCAAAACTGACTGAAAACCTAACTTGATCACCTCGAATTTGACATAGACGTACAGTGCCGCCAACATACTATTCATAACGAAACTCCGGCGAGTCGCCGGCGATCCGCTGGCGAACGACTATGAATACGGGTGTAAGTGTCATATAACCTTCACAGACATCCTCTTAAGACTAAAGCTAATTCAAGACTGTGGCTAACACTATGATTAGGATAGAGTGCCGAAATGTGGGTAATTATTTATTTCGTCAGGGTTTGGAAAGTAATTGTCAAAGTCTTACACCCGTATTCATAGTCGTTCGCCAGCGGATCGCCGGCGACTCGCCGGAGTTTCGTTATGAATAGTATGTTGGCGGCACTGTACGTCTATGTCAAATTCGAGGTGATCAGGTTAGGTTTTCAGTCAGTTTTGACAGAAACTGACACATAATCTAACCTGATAACCTCGAATTTGACATAGACGTACAGTGCCACCAACATACTATTCATAACGAAACTCTGACGAGCCGCTGGCGAACGACTATGAATACGGGTGTCACTCTCTTTCTGCCCAAGTGGGCATTTATACGACAGATAATTATCGTTTCGTTCTTTCTAAGTTAGTAAAATAGTTTATTTGTTCCTCACTTGTAAACATCAATTTATCACATCTTGTAAAATCTTGACAAGTTACCTGTCAGTTTTACAAGCGTGCTCATAGATAAATGATAGCGTGCAAAGCCGCCAGAGTTGTCTTCCTTAGTATGTGTCATATTGATGAATTTAGTTGCTTGTCAGTTTGACATTTTGAATAAATGGTAAATTTCTAGTTATTTACAAGTGAGGAACAAATAAAATATTCAACAATACACGCAAGGTAACAGGTTTTACTGGCTCAAGAAAATGACTGGCTCGTCTGCGGATCGCCAGTCATATACTTCTATTCGCCAGTAAAAAACCTCTTATCAAGCTAGTAATGTTAAATACTATACACATAAACACGTCGAAACATAAAATGTAGGTTATATTTTTTGGCATTCTGAATTCATAGGCGTCCTTATAACTGCTGTTGAAAGGGGAATAGAATGTTATAAAAATAACTACCAACTAAAAGCAGCTAAAATGTACCGAACTGATACACCATTTTATAGAAATGTTTTAATTTTCTAGTGGTTCAGTTATACATATGTATAACTCAGAGAATTTTTATAAATACTCTGTGACGCCTCTGTGTGACAACCGGAAGTTACAACTATACAATTGTCTAGTTTCCACGAAAGCCAACATAACAAACCAAAAAGTGCTAGTTATAAAGTTATAATGACAGTTAGTTTTCGAACATTATAAGAAATAAATAATCACACACATCTAGGAACTCTAGGTTAGGGCAAAGAAAGCTGTATAAACCACAAATAAATGTAGCAGCCGTTTTGATTCTACTGTTGACTGATTGCAATTTACCTTAAATATAAACAAGGAGAAGTCTGGGGAAGAAGGGTGGAACGGTCTGGAACTACTCCAATAATAAAAGCGCGGCCCTTTAAATGATCTGCAAAGTAAAGAATAATATTTAATAACTATTCGTGTCCAACTGCATGATACTTAACCTCAGTTTCAAAAGGGTTTTGTTGATGGTGACACTAGTGCAACTAAACATAACTAAACTAAACGTAATTTACAACGTCAACGTTGTCAGATAGTTGAAGTCGGTCATTTCATCGGACATTAGACGAGAACGACAAATTGATTGATTAATTATTAATTAGAGTTGTTCTTGGATGAAAATAAATCGTCAACACTTTACGAACTAATGAAATCAGTGTTGCCACTTGCAACTTTTGAAAATTCCTAAAACCGAAATAAAATTCTGAATGCGACCGCGAAACTGAACACAAGTACGGCCTAAGAACTCGTAGTGCACCTGTGTCTGAGGACATCAGCGATACACTTGCCCAAAAAATTGTAGGCAAACTGATAGTCAACGACGTATTTTTGGAGAAATTGGAGGGAATTATTTCAAAATCCATTAAAACCCACATGTGAAGAGTAATTAATCGTCTCGAAGATAAGGTTGAGCAATTAGAAAAGCAACTGGGAAAACTACATCCGAATTCGATAAAGTTTTAGATGGATACGAACAATATACACGTAAAACAGTATAAGAATATTTGGCCTCCCTGAAACGCCTCACGAAGATACGAATGAAGTGTTTATCAAGCTGTGCACGGACCAATTAGGTATTGAGCTGCCAGACAACGCCATCGATGTGAATCATCGCGTGAAAGTTAGAGAAGGTGTCCATCGACCCATTATAGCAAAATTCGTGCAATGAAGTATCAAGAAGCAGATTTATAATAATAAAAGCAAACTGAAGGGATCCAAAATAGTAATTCGTGAAGATCTAACGTGGAAAAGAATGAAACTAGTGGAAGCAGCTGTTTGGCCACAATGCAGTTTGGACTAACCATGCGATGGGGTGATTTTAGTTAAGGTAAATAACGCCATTTACAAAATTAATACCAAGAGATCACTATGCAAAAAAAACTACGTGTACAACACGTTTTTAAAGACCCTTTTTTAATTTATTTGCTTGATTAACTCGGGCTTCACCTTCGTTATCAAACTGCAAATTCAAAACTAGTTGTAGAAATTACTATGTTAAGCTGATTTGTGCTGTTAGCGTTAATGATAAACACGACCTTGAACAGATATTCAGTTGTTAAACCACTGTATCCTACACTTACAAGCCATGCTGTTAGACTTGGCAACATTGCATCTCTGGTAGTTGGTGGTCCTAAATTACAATACTCCAATTTGAAATAATTTTGCTTTAAAGAGCACAGTTTTACTCTTCATCAGATTTTACTCTTTAATACACACATGTAACAGTATATTTATTTATAAAAATCAAACGACTTAACCTATGTAACCCATGGATAAAAGAACATTTCTGTAATTATTTTAGAGTTTGTAATTTTCTAGACACCACTGCTGATTGAGAGTACAACATGTATGCAAAAACTATGGTGCTACTGCTGTAAATAATTTTATTTGAACATAATAAACTTATCTGCTCGGTAACATCTAAATTCGTGCGACGTAAATTGTTCCATAAACTTCGAAAAACTGCTAATGTCATCATTTAAAAACACTTTTACTGTTTGTGCATGTCTTTCCAATATTTTTTTTCTACATTCAAGACTTGTAATTTCGTGAGGCGCTTTCGACGACAAATATGTTTGTAACTTTGGAAATACTCTTGGGACAGCATTTTTAGCTAATCGGGGGTAACAGGGGGGGACAGCACTTTGTTAGGGCCCAACGTTCTCCTGCTGTTGCCCGAAGCCACGCTTTCTTTCGGATATCGTTTATTGGAAAAGAAAATGTTATAGTTTCAATTCGATTTTCTTTTAAGGTAGGTACTGTTGTGGTTGGTACACAGCGGCTTCGTGGCACTTTAAATATAAAATTAAAAGTTACAAGAATTGCCCTAAAAATGAGGTTAGATTGTTGCTTACCTCAGTGAAATCCGCCATAATAATTTTCATTGCTTACTTGCTTGACGCCACTTTGAGAGCGAACCCGTGGGCCGAATTGGCTGATTTTGGTGTCAATCGACCCAGGGTGACGCAAGTAAGCCAGTAGTAGGGTTTTCAAATTTTTATAAGTGACCTTTTTTCATGTGGATTTTCTAACCTCAAAATTAACTCGACATACAAAATGGATCACTCTTGTACAAATTGCATTAAATGAATTATTTCGCCCACAATTTGGGTGTAGAACGCTAGTACTTAATAAAAAACAATACATTGTAGCAGCAGATTTACTTGAACTTATCACGAACAGTACAGTAATATAAATAAATGTATTTCTTCAAACTTAGAGCGACCTGCTTATGCTGCACAAGAATTATTTATACCTTCATACAGAAATAGACATTCAATACCAGGATGGGTACCGTTCGACAAGCTGTAGAGTGGGGATTTGGCAAAATTACATCTGAATTTGCATTTGTTGATTTTCGCAAGAATTAAAAATTACTACTGCAAAATTTAGAAGAAATGTATGCAGTAGCTACTATGTTTACTAATTGTCATATCTGGTTGTATGGTAGTCAAGCTCAGAATTTTTTGGCATGCAACCACCTACTTTAGAAGAATATTTAATCAATAATCAATATACATGGGATACGGCAAGTTCGTTCCCCACATTTCGTTCCCCACATTTCGTACCCCACATTTCGTTCCCGGGATATTTCGTCTACCCACATCTCGTACCCGGAAACTTCGTTCCCGAGAGAGCTCAATTTGTCTCCTAGATTACAGGGCGTTGAAAAACGAGTGCATAATGTTTATTCACTTGTCTCTTGTATAAATTGTTTAAAATAATAGTATATTATGTTATTAGGAGCAAAAGTTATATTTTATGTGGCGAGGCTGGACGGGTTATCTGCCGAGCCACACAAATATACTTTTGCTCCGAATAATATATAGTATTTTTTCTCCAAACGTTTTTATAACAAATTATTTACAACTTTGTGAACAAAATTCGAAGAAAATTACTTGATCTCGTCAGCGGCAGATAATATTATCTGCCGCTGACGAGCGGCAGATAAAGTTGTCAGCGGCAGATAATAACTTTATCTGCCGCTGACGAGCTGCAGATAAAGTCGTCAGCGGCAGATAATAACTTTATCTGCCGCTCGTCAGCGGCGGATAATATTATCTGCCGCTTGGCAATAAAGTGACAGTTTAGCATCATCAATCCAGCAGTATAATGCCATATTTTACTGCCGTTTGAAGAAAAAATTATTTTTGTTGTGATAAGTGCTTCAATATAAAGTTGTTCTAACAATGTAGATGGTCTCTTTCGGTCCACTATTTCAGCTTCTAAACGTTTTAATCTTTCCTCCTTTTCTACATCAAACTTTTGTTCTTCTAATGCTTCCCGCTTTTCTTCTAGAGCCACTTTTCTTTCGTATAGCTTAAGTTGTTTATCTTTTACCTAGTGCTCTCTGTCATTTTTTTTTGCAAAAACGCCAAACTGTTTGTTATTTTACGTAATTTACGTTTATGAACTGGCTCTGAAAAATAGTATATAGTTAAATAAGAAATGTTGGTGCAAGAAAAACAAACCTAATATGTTTGATATTGGAGTTGATTCACATGCTTCTTCAGTGCATGCCGCTGGTGCTACATCCCTTAACCTTCTTCCATTTTCAATTTTCTTTTTAATTCTTGAATTTCTGTTAGAAGTCTAACTTTTTCGTCGTATTCTTCCTCCGTCCCAGATCTGTAAAATAAAACAGTTTATATATTTAAAGGTTGCAACATACATTAACGATAAACTCACTTTTTTAAATTTGCATTATCCTCTTGGCGATGGAGTTTTAGTAAATATTCTAGATGATCCTTTATTGCCCTCATTGTAAACGACTTCGAAGTTTCACGACTTACGGTTTCCTGGACCCACCACCATTTAGAAGGACCATCAAATGGATTTTCCGCTAAAACTGCTTGTAGCAGACATAAATCGTCTGCCATTAAAAATCTAAATCTGTTTTTATTTGCCATTATTCAATTACTCGGTAAGGTTCAAGTTCAAGCAAACTTCTGCCTTTGTAAACAAAGTAACGTAACCTCACAAACCAACTTAGCGTTTACGGTAAACCTCTACGCTATTCGTAGTGAAATAACGTGCTCCGATAAGTGTTTGTTTAGCTTTACGGTATTTTTTGCGCATGCGCAGTTGCCTTAAAATAGCGTTAGCGTATCACCTATAACGTACGTGTTAAACCCCGTCTCCGGCAAATTCATCGAATGCAATTGCTCGAAATAAATTTCTCGAAAATGTTTTGCTCGAATTTATGTGGTCTTAAATACTGTGTCAATACTAAAATCTCCAAAATATTTTGTAGTAATTGGTCAAAGACAGAATTATGTTCTTGTAACAGGAAAGTGATTACCATTGAAATGTAATTACGGGTATACATAATCAGGATAATGGGTTTGTTGTTATTACAAATAATGTTAAATAAGTTTTTCTTGGGACACGAAAGTGATTATCATCGGAATGTAATAGATACCTATACCTATTTTTTATTAATAAAGGTTATAATTTGTAATTTGTGTTTATTTATATTTGATATTAACTCTTAAGTTAAGGTTATTTCACAACTTAATGTTTTTCAACCAACAGATAATCGAGAAATTGCTGTTCGAGCAACTTGCAATGGGAGCAATTGACTTTCGAGCAACTGATTTCGAGCAATTCGTTTTCCAGCAATTTACCTAGAACCGTTAAACTCTAATGATTTGGTTTACTGCGTTATTAATATAAACTTCTTTAAGCAACCTCCAATAATGAAAACCTTCCGCGATTTTAAGTATTTTGATGATATCTCTTTCCAGAGGGACTTGCAATTGTTGATCTTGCAAGAAATATATTTTACAACCAATATAAACGACAAACTTGCTATATTAACCAGTACTATAATAAAGTTGATCGAGAAACATGCTCCTTGGAGGACAGTAAAAATTACTAAGAGCCCGCTCCTTGGTTGACCGACAACATCAAGTTAATGATGAAGCTAAGAAGCAAGGCAAAAAAACCGATTCAAAGTTCAAAAGCGAAGAACACTGGGAATATTACAAAGTCTTTAGAAATCTGACCAATCAAAGTATAATTAACGAGAAAAAAGCGTATTATGCTCAAAAATTTAAAGAGAAAAAATCAATTTGGAAGTGCCTTAAAACTCTAACTGCCGGTCTTATAAAGGTCACTAATCTGACGTTAATTTTAATTCGCTGTTAAAATAAACAAAAGCGTATCAAAACGTCAGTGCTTATGATATTTTATTCATTAGTAAACAAATTTTGATGCGCTTGTGTTTATTTTAACAGCGAATTAAAGTTAACGTCAGATTAGTGGCCTTTATAAGACTGGCTGTAAATGTTGGAAATAAAGTTAATTATCAAATTCCCGATCACGTATCTAACGTAGAACAAATTATTAATAATTTTATTGACAATATCCCAAAATTAGCAGTAGATAATAATATAAAATATTACTATTTGAAAAGCAAAACTACTAAAAACAATTAAGATTTTTAATTCACATCGGTAACAAAAGAAACAGTTAGCAAACTAATTAAGGATATAAAAAGTAATGCTGTTGGATCGGACGGTATAAACTTAAATATCATTGTTTTGTGTTTTATTATAAATATTTAACACACATAGTCAATGTCTGCCTAACAGACAACGTATTTCCTGATTGTTGGAAACATGCTTTAGTTACTCCTTTTCCCAAAATTAATGATCTTTAACAGTATTCAGATTTAAGGCCAGTTAACATCCTTCCTACCTTGTCAAACCTATTGGAAAAAATTATAAATAATCAAATAAGGGTCTACTTGACCACCTTTAATTTAATTCCAGAAGTCAGTCTGGCTTTAGGCCATCGCATAGTTGCTCGACTGCGCTTCTAAGCTTAACGGATGACATTCTACAAACAACCGGTCAAGGAGAGCTCACTATTCTTACTGTGCGGGGGGATGCAGATCTCTCTAGTGTTCAGAATATCTTAATATTAACTATAGATAATGCTAATTTACCTGTAAACAATAGAACCAAGAATTTAGGAATTATTTTAGACAACAGTATCAGATATAGAGAACATATCAATAAATGTTTACAAAAAGCTTATACAAGCCTTAAGTTATTGTGTACTCATAAGCAATATTTAAACCAATCAACAAAAAAGATGCTGTGCTAAGCACTTCTACTGTCACATTTTTCATGCTGTTCAGAATTGTATTCCTCCTGCCTCGACACCGATACTTCAAATAGAATACAGCGCGTTCAAAATTCATGTTTGAGATTTATATATGGTATATACAGGGTGTCCCAGACTTCACTCCCCCGGCCTATAACTTTGTTATTTTTAAAAATAACTATTGTAGTGACAGCTCAAATTTTATTCTTATAAATTGATTTATTTAATTGAAACTTTAAAATTCTATTTTAATAATAATGCCGGTATCGCTTTGAGACTCTTATCAGGGGTAGTTCATTAATCTAGTTGCTTCTTAGTTGCTATTTTATTTTTGATTATGCATTTAAATTGATTTATGACATGCGCTGTAACCTTTTACTTCAAACAGTGCACTAAGACACTTTCAATCAAGTATGACAACTATAAATCCTTTCCAACTCTTTGTGACTCAATATTATATGATAAGTATTCAATTACAGTTTAATATACGAGTACTTCTCTAATTGTCTTTTATTTCAGACTGCTTTAATATAACTAATTATAAACCCACCTGGATTCTTTTCACTCTTAACAACTCCAAATCACCTTAAGACGACAGTCTTCCTTACATCCACCACTCGGACTCCCACACAGTTCAGCCACGACGCACTGTCCACGAACAACCAACCATCAACTCGCAAAACCTTAGAATGCTTGTAGAAATGGTTCCTTTCCTACACCTACGCCTCTGATACTCCTGCAACTTCCCTTTTTCAAACGTCTTCACGGTAAGTATGCTTCCGCATATGAATGTAAAATAATCTTCTCCTTCCTTAGTTCCTACTCCATCCATGCACGCCGTCAGCAGCCAACAGACTCTCCGACATCCAGTAGTTCCTCCGTCAATGTCTGTCAATTGGCCCTTACGTCCTCAGCAATCCCACAAGAACTCCAGCAATCAGTCACCCTCCAATTAACGTAACTTCTTATAACTTGTAGTATTAAAATTAACTCAATTACATCCAATTCTTATTATTCATGCTTCTTATTCTTGTTAGTATCTAGTTAAACCATATTCCAACTTCTCTTGAGTAACTATTATATTCTTCTTTTAATATTTCATTAGCTTTCACCTCGTAGATTTAAGTAAATTTCTATTTTATTTTCACCAAAAATACCAAATTACATGTTATGTATTGTTTGAGGCTTTCGCGGTTACTCGAATTATTCTCCTTAGCATAGAATTTCGGCTTAGACCGCGTAGTATTTGTATATGAACACCCAGCATTTTCTGGCTTAATGTGCCTTGCACCTTGTAAAGTCGAGCAAAAACCCGCGCAATGGCCATGTTCTTTGGTGGCTTGTGTTGTTTGAGTATCTTGAGAACGAGGATACTTAGGCAGATTTGGCCGTTTTGCTGTTTGCGCATCCATATTCACTAACGTTTCGCAAAACCTTGCAGCAGTGCGACTTTCACTCTGATGATGCAAGCTGTAAGGTCTTGCGAAACGTTAGTGAATATGGATGCGCAAACAGCAAAACGGCCAAATCTGCCTAAGTATCCTCGTTCTCAAGATACTCAAACAACACGAGCCACCAAAGAGCATGGCCATTGCGCGGGTTTTTGCTCGAGTTCACAAGGTGCAAGGCACATTAAGCCAGAAAATGCTGGGTGTTCATATACAAATACTACGCGGTCTAAGCCGAAATTCTATGCTAAGAAGAACAAATTACATGTTGTTTTCAAATCTGCTATTTTTTCAATAATCATAACAAAATTTTATTTCTATGCTAAGTTACAATTATTTCTGCCATCTATAACTTTATCGTATCTGAATGCTACCTACTTTATAATTTTCTTTCAATAGAACTTATATTTGTCACATGCTACATGAGCTTGTATTTATCTTATTCCTTATAAAACCATCTAAGAATACTCAAATACTATACCTTTCATCTTAGTTTGCATCTTATTTAAATTCTATTAATGACTTTCAAATAAACAGGCAATTCTTTTATAAATTTCCCCAATTTGATTACGTATATTGATCTAACGACTTAATTTAAATTAATCTTTAACATTGACTTACATAAATATCAGCCTTTATGTACCATTGCACTATATTAAACTATATATATTCTAAATGGGAGCAAATTGTCTATAAGACAATTGAAAGTTTAAGCAGTGTTTGCCATGGAAATCACTGATTTTTGTAAATTTTATCTAGTCGGCGATTAAAACAATAGCGTAATTTAAAAAATATTATTTATGTTCATATAACGTTAATTAACTGTACGCTAACAACTAATTATTTATACACAACTATAACAATTGTTTAAAATTGCCTCTGTTGTTATTTGAGCAAAGCTCTAAACCTAAACGATGCAGAAGATGTCTGGTTGTCGTTTCTAATAAAGTTTCTCTGGTAATGTTTGCACATTCTGCTCTTCTTCTGTTTTTTAAGTCATCCACATTTAAGAGAGGCAATTTATAAACGGGCTCCTTTAAATTACCTCACAGGAAAAAGTCCAAGGGCGTGAAGTCAGGAGAACGAGCTGGTCATTCTACTGGACCATATGTTCTCATCCACTGCTTAGCCCAGCCAAATTAGCTCAAAATGGTGGCGAATCGTCCATTAAACCATGGGGTTCCAAATTGTGTAAGGGGTGGTCATCTCTGAACAACGCCTAATAAAGTCCCATCGATTTCAGGTGCCGCGGGGGTATGGTGGGAGGTGGGAGGGAGTCCCAAAGGTCGCTTTTTGCAGTTTTCGGCTTTTATCGAACCTTTTAAAATTAAAGCTGAAACAATTCTTTTCCAAATGGTATATCCATGTTTCTACCTATTTAAGTGTTACCGTTTTCGAGATATGAGCCGTTGAATATGAAAATTTGTCAAAAAAAGTGGTAGCGGTTCAGGTATCTCGTCAACCTTCCTCTTTTAACTCTTTCCCCTTCCATTTCTCAGAAAACGGGTTTGAAAGAAAGTTGTAGAGAGCAAAATTTCCATAAAAAATGTATAGAGTTATGCTAATTTATCTTTACCCGGTAACTGGTTAGAGCGTTTTGAAGTTTACGGGTACTTTTCAACATTTTGCTAGTAAAATGCTCGTCACTCAAGTTTCGTTTCCAAGGTCTGTAACTCTCTTAATCATTTTGTATGCTGTTTAATTAAATTCGCCATTCGTCCACGCTCATTCATTTCCCTGATCCTCACAGGCATTTCTTATTACATATTGAAAAATTTAGTGTCTGGCTTTGGGTTTAGTGCGTATTATTTTGATGCTCAGCAACTGGAACTCTCGTCCCTCTGCCATCCCTCGAAACCCACATCTGACAGAACATTTCGGCAAAATGTTTTTGATAACGCCGATTTCAATGTTGCCACTCTGGATGGACACGTTTCACAGCTTCGGGGATGTTAAATATATAACACCTGCTCAAGCTCTTCCAAAATCTGATAACATCCAACGGCTCACAACAGCTCCTGCTGCACTTGAAGTAAGAAAGCTGAGTGTTTTGGAACTGGTCACCTATGAAAACGTGCAGAGAAAGGGACTGAGACATTATGTGATTCAGGATTTGAACGCTTTGAGTCCACTCCGTGGTGATGAACTTATCCCAAACATCAAAGACACTCTGTGGATGACAGGAAAATGACTATCTTTCCGGAACACTCCAGGGATACCATAAATCCCAGAGTGGAAAAGCTTTTTGCATGTGGCTTCTGATCCAATCAATGCTGAGCAAAGTGCAATCATACCGCTTGCATTCATCAAAATTTACCTCCACTTGATGTCGACACTTTGTACACAACCCCAAAATATTCTGCAAAAAAGCACATCGGCAAGGGTTTCCAACTTGTTTAGTAACAATCAATCAGCCACTATATGTCAAAGCTAGATAAATCGTAGCATCGAGCTCTGATGACCCCATAAAAGGAACAACACCAAGCTCATTACTATGTTAGTTCAGGTCTTGGGTGCAAGATGTATGCGGTCTACTATTGCCAAAAGAGATGCTGACTGCAGTATTGTTAGGGGTATGTTACAAAACACCTCTCATTCAACTGTGTTGATAGTAGGTGAGGACATAGACCTGCTCGTCTTACTTGTGGCACTCACCCCATGAGACACGAATGTGTTTTTTATGAAGGCCGTAGGGGGCAACATAGAAGACAGGCTCTACTCTTCACAACACCTTCAGGCCTTATCATTCAGCCAGTACATTGTCTTCATTCCACAAGAATAAATAAACATAAATAGAACATACTAAATTATACAGTACAGAGTAATGAAATAAAATTTACTCTATTTGGCGTCACCGGAATCATAAGACGCAATTCAGGTAATTCCCTGTTTTTTAACTGGACCTTAATCTATTTTGTAACATATGATTTAAACGTGTGCCTAATTTAGAGAGTATTCTGAATTAAGTTCAGGACACAAAACAACTTAAAATAAAACTTATATATAATACATTTCAGGCAATTTGTTAAAAATTTTACTTATATTATACTGACATGACCTCTTAAAGAGTGTTGTTTTATGGCGAGAAGGTGTGATAAAGCCTTTAAACCTCAAATTTAAATTATGCACATCAGTTCGAAATTTTATCTTGTTATATAGATAAAGAGGTTTTTTTAAGAAAATAATTTTATGATATAAGCAAGATGTGCGAAGGAAACGTCTGTCTTCCATATTTAGCCAGTTTGCTTGAGATAACTTGTGTGAAACATGGTCATATTTATACAGGGTGTCCCAGACTTCACTCCCCAGGCCTATAACTTTGTTATTTTTAAAAATAACTATATTAAACTATATAGATTCTTCAATGGGAGCAAATTGTTTATAAGACAGCCAAATAAATTTTACAAAATCTGCACTTGTAAACACATATGGTTGTTACATGAGAAAATTTTTGAGAAAAATACAATTCAAAGTTTAAGCATGGTTTTCCATCGAAATCACTGATTTTTGTAATTTTTATCTAGTCGGCGTTGAAAACAATAGCGTAGTTTAGACAAATATTAGTTTATGCATTTGTTTATTAACGCAAATCTGTCAATTTATGTTGTCAAGTTAATTTAAGCATTTATTATTCTGTTTGCTTTGATAATTATGAATTATTCTAATTCCGAACTAATAATTCCGTAACTTTGTTTTTGCACTTCCGGGACTAAAGTTGATACTTTAGTCCCCGTAAACAGGGACTAAAGTAGATCATTTAATCCCTAGGGACCAAAGGAACTAATTTAATCCCTAGGGACTAAAGTAAAAATGATACCGTAACTATGGTAAATTTATGTACACACGAGGTTAGTAGGTTAGGTTTTGTTTGTCATCTGACACACACTGACGTAAAACTTAACCTGCAAATCTCGAATTTGACATATACTGACAATACACTTCAGTACTGCCAACTGATTCAGGCTATCCAGGACCTGCTGCAATTCAGTTTGTAATAAATTATAATTGTCAGTTTCCAAATTGACAGATTCCAAATTTTGGAAATGTTTGATGATAATGTTCCCAAAAGTGCAAAAAATAGCGTATATACCTCGGGACTAAAGTGCCTAAATCCCTTGAGTGGTTATTGCCCTCGGGCTTCGACCTCGAGGCAACAAACTCCACTCGCGGGACTAAATGGTGCACTTTAGTCCCTCATGATATAATATACTATTTTTACACCTGTTTTGTTAAGCCCAGAAAAATAAACAAAACGCCGACATCTTGGGCACTGTATTTCGTGCAGGGCGACGTCACCGGCTGGCGCAGAAGAAGCAACGCAGAAGACACGTTCCAACCACAGGCGGCAGGACACCTCCTTCGCACAGTACGTGTTCATTTGGTTGCCTAAGAACCAGAACCAACTAAACACACCCCCAAAGAAGATCCCGTAATTTTATTATTGTACAAATCATTTAATTTCAAATCTCATCTTATTATGTAACCGTAGTTAAAAACAGTATATGTATCGTAAGTACAAGGTGTTATTACTGATATTATGTATATATTTGAGTTGATAGAACCCTGCCTCCGATTTGAGCTTAACCCGAGGTAGAAATTTAATAAATGTTTGACGCCCTTCACAGGGTTCTAGAATTAATTGAAACGTCATATGACGCTTTGAGCAGAGAGACATTTCGTAACGTCGCAAACACATATTCAAATTTATTCTTTCGGGACGGGGGGGAGGGGGCGGTCAACCGCCAAAACCTCCCCTCAGATACGGCCTTGAATATATTGCTTTCATTGCTAAAATGCGTGGGAAGAACACTGTACTTTGGAATACATGCCCTTAACAGCAACCTGAAAGGTTTTCTGCAAAACGGTAGTGGTTGTGACGGTAGATTTTGACTGACTCAAGGTCGGGAGCACATCGCTCACGAGTCGAACAAATTGTAAATAAACATAATTTAATCTGTTTGTCTTTTAATTTCTCAAGTGGAGCCTTTGGACAGTGTAACTGGTAATCTGTGACGACCTGAAACTCCCTTCGTTAGACGTATCGTTACAGGTTTTTTCCACACGTAGCGGCCAACGCAACAGACACCTTTTCATAAAAATGTATGGAGATGTTCTCTGAAGCTTTGGGACAATACTACCACTACGTTTCACCATTCGATATTAGGATTATTTTCACAGACGATATTTACCTCTTTACTCATAAGTGCTACCCCATAATCTGTATTTACCCAAAAATTCCAGGAAGGGAGTTATCTGGTGGAAAATTTTATTTCAGTGCAAGGCCCACTGATCGCAGAAATACTATTAGCGATGGTACCAAACTTTTATTTGGTTTTATTGAGGTGCACTTTTCGGTTTCCGGAAGCCCAAATGCCCCAAAAAAGCAAAAAAACGATAATTTTCAAAAATGCCCTACGATTTTGATCATTTTCACAGACATTACACCTTTACTCATTTGTGATATCCCATAGTCCATAGCTCTCCAAAAATTCCAGGAAAGGAGATATCGGGAGGCAGGAGGGTTTAGTGGTTAGTAGCTTATGGGGAATGAAAAGTAGAGTTGCGTGAGGTCTACTGATCGCAGAAATATTAGTTTTAATAAAAAATAAAAAAAATCTTTTCTATTGCTTTGTAGCTTATAATCTTTGGATTTCAGCAAATAAAATATACTCACATTTATTTATTTTATGGCATAAATATACGGTACCCATAAAACTTCTCTAAAAGGCGTTTAGTTCGTTGCCAAACAGCTTCAGTGGAGCTACAATTTTTATCTTCAATTCTAACATGGCAGTTATCTAAACTGCTCAACAATTGAAGTGGCCTAGCAACGAAAATTATGCTACCATGTTTATTTTGAAAAAACAACATCGCATGTAGCTGTCAAGTGTAGTATTTGTTGATAGAAGCTTCTGTTAGAAATAAAATAAGATTGCTACATTATTAGGCTATAACACTTAATATTTATTACTTTAATCGTAAAGGTGTTTTTACTTATAATTTATTGACATTATTTTAATGCGGTTTGTGTTGTTAGGAAGTATATCGCGTAAGAGCAGGTCCCAATCGATACTAATTTAAAAACTACGTTTAAAAAATATTAAAAAAATTGCAAGCATATTAACATCTACTATTTTTGTTCTTCCATTTGAAATTATTTTGCTGCTGTATGCTAATTTTTCAATGGGCCACTTCAATTGTTGAGCAGTTTAGTTATATTACTATTAGTTACGGAGAAGATGTGTAAAATGGCGATAAGCCCCATCTGCTTATCTGTCGGCAGATGGCTGATGGAATCCCCTACAATAGAGACATCAATCACGTCATTGTTTCTTTCAATGAGCTATGGAAAAAACGAAAAAAAAAGTGGGTACAGAAGTAGACATTGCAACATCAACACCAAGAAAAGGAACACACCAAAAAATCCCTGAAATTTTTTTTAGAATGTGATTATGTAGATTTCGAGCAATTTATATTAAGGTATGAAATCGGAAAACAAAAACTACATTTTTGGAAAAAACAAAACAAGTACCTAGTTTTTACTGAAGGATGTTTTACACATATATGTATTATACATATATTGCTAATAGGGCCTTGGAACCCTCGAAAACATTACGGCGCCGACATAGTCTCACTTAGAGTATAACGCATTGCGTGCGCATGCGTGAGAATTCGAACTCCGCCTTTAGAAGCGAATTTTAAACTTGGTTGGTTCACTTCCCCACCGCGCGGACGACGGGCTTGCACACAGCTCACCATTATGCATTGAAGAGTTGGTTGTCTGTCTTACTTCCTTCGGGAGTTTCCCACTCATAGGCGCTAGCAATATAGTAAGTATTACATATATGGTTTTACACAATTTTCTTCTTTTGGAAGTTCAAAAATCGCAAAAATTTTAAAAAGTTCCACATGTGCCAAAGCAAAAAATAGTTTTGGTGAGAGAGGCGTGCATTAGCGTGAACCAAGCCATGTAAGGTCGACCGTTTCGCTTAATTCCGCTTCCTTAAATAGCTATTTTTGTATTAAGGACGTGAAGGAGGCGATTTTGGCCCGCGGCGGAATTATAAGCCAGAGGCCCGAAGGGCCGAGGAATTATAAAACGCCAAAGGGCCAAAATCGCCGTTCACGCCCGAAATGCAAATAAGATTTTTTTTAAAATCCACCTTAAGCTTTGAAAAAATAAATGGCACGATTCGTTCTCAAAAATCAAATTGCTGTTGGTTGCTAATGTGATGCTGGTTTTTTAGGCCTTAGGGAGCAAAAGGCACTATTTACGGTCGCAAATTATTTTTAGGCCTTAGGGGGCTAAAGGCACTATTTACGCCCGCAAATTATTTTTATGTCTTAGGGTGCAAAAGGCACTATTTACGCCCGCAAATTAATGCATAAATGACCTTATTTTATTACCTTTTTACAAAAACTTATTTTTACCCGATGATGTCTATTATGCTTAGATCTTTCCAATAATTAATAAGAAAAAAACATCGAAGGCTCGAAAAGTACAATGTAGTTACGGCTTGTAATGATCAGTTGCTTAAAAACAATTATTTTACATTGAGAGAACAATCAAAAGTGTTAAATTCGACTTACCTGTGGTAAATCTTCTATCTGCTGAAACTCTTCATATATTTTTTGCTTATAATGTTGACATATTTCTACAAAGTATGATGTTTGCACCACAGTCGAAGAAAGGAGACATACAAAAAAGATCTACTTATAATTTTTGATTTATTAATCTACAATCCTCTTATGCCATTATTCTATTAACAATTTTATCTATAATTTAAAGGACCTAGGACAAAAATTATTCCTTTCATGTGACATATTTCAACCATGCCTTCAAGGAACTGGCGAAGTCTGTCGGATACGTAACAACAGGTAGGTAAACATGTGCTCATTATTGGAACTTGTCAGCTAACTTGCGCAGTGGAAATTTGTTTGACTAAGAATGTGACCAACGGTTAACAAATGTCACATGAACGAAATAAACTGTTTTAAACATAACAAATATCCACTAGCATGATTACAAAACTATATTTACATCACTAATCTCATACTTTGCCATCGTGTTACGATTCCAGTTACTTTTTCTCTAACGACAATGAAAGACTAATTATTTTAAAGTAGCGTTTACATTACAAATGCAATTTGGATTGAGTATTTAAATGCAAATACGAACTATAGAACCTGTGCGAGGTCCTACAAAACGCTTTATGGAACCAACATTTATATTAAGCTCTATGTATATACACCATTACATAGTAGCTTTATCTTAGGTTGTATAAAACCATAAGGCTGCTCGTGTAACTTTTTATTTGTATCTTACAACAACGCCGAAGAAGTTCAAATGGAATTTCATTAAGTCGAATTACGCCTAATTGCCAGCGGATTTTTCATATGTGAACGCAAGTAAACGATCGGAATTGAAAATGGGGCAAACAGTTTTACGTACATGTATATAATTTAGGCCTCATTGTAACATTTTAAGGTAGATAATGTTGATGTTATTAAATTTCAATATAAGCATTCTCTAGTAACAATTCCACTTTCTAGTACTACTTACAACAATGTAAAATAAGTACAATATTATCACCAACTATTATGCCATCGGCGAAATGGCGTAAACGCTGAAGCATGCTTCCTGCACGCCGAATTATTTTTGCTGATCTTTTCAACTCAAGCGCAACGAACGCAAACAGTTTTATTTGAGAACGAAACGTAAAAATATGCATTTATACAACTGCATATTTGGCAGCCATTTTGTTTTGGTTTCTACCCAGCTCCGTTTCTGCGAGGGAGCGAATTTAGCACATGCAACGAACAAACAACATTTTAACACTCCACATATGCTTTTGAATTTACATTTATTGAACTAAATTGCGATACCTGACTCGCTTCAAAGTCAACGCAACACTCGTTGGACTGGCACGTTTGAAGCGAGTCATTTACAGCAATTCAAAATGGTGAATACTATCTGTTGAACGGGGTTACATTAAGTTATTAGGGTAGCACAAAACTCCCTTTCTATACTCAAATTTGGTAGACACTTCCTGCTTTGATTAGTTTTGTATTATTTGTACTGTCTAGAAATAAGTGCCGCTTGCAGAAACCGGTCCGACTTTATGGAAAACCTCTTAAGCGTTTAAAATTCAGGGCATCTTTTTATCAACAACGGCTCTTTTTATCCCCGTTTAATTAAACCTTCGGCAGTTAGGTTTTCTACAACCTCCAGTTTATTTCTACTGTATTTCCGTTCGAAGTTCGCAATTTCGCGCAACAGTTATCACTCACCAGGCTCGTTTAGGCAAATGATTTTTGCTTTTTACGAACTGTTAGCGCGACGCCTACGAAAAATGCGGTCGTTTGTTACTCTGCATTATCGTCTGCCGCACCCATTTTCTCCCCTTCGGCCTTTTGCTCAAGTGTATGGAAAACGTGTGCTCGTTTGGCAGTTTAATATCCTGTTTTAGGTTGCTTTCTTAGCGAGACCGACTTTAAAATTTCATGCTTTTTCTTGCCATCAGACATCATCATTACTGCATGCACTTAGTCATTAGTCAGTTTTCGGACGTCTATGGGGACCGGTTTAGATTTTTTGAAAGAACCCCTGCATTTGGCTTGAACGTCAGAAGTCGTCAGAACTACATATGAAGGAGGCGCCGATAAGCTACATCAGCTGTAAGTGACAACTACACAAATATGGTTAAAATACCTCTAATACACACGAAAACACATCACATTACATGAATATACTTGTGAATATTTCGTAAACACTGTGCTTGTGCTAGATATACGTGCATTAGAGTATTGTAAGCAATAAATTTTAAGTCGAATACTTATATCAACATGCACTGACACCGATTTTTTTAGGTGAGGAATGGTTAGAGGCTGCACCGCAAACTAACTGATCCCTCGTTTTCATTTGTTTTTCCATCGTCTTAATCTAGGTCTACTCTAACACTTAATATTTAATCATAATAATCATAATCATAGTGAATGCAAGTGTATATAGAAAACACCTAAAGTCGGGTTCCTCGATGTCAGTTCTGACCACGGCTGTGAGCGCCGGACGTCGCTTCCGGGAGAACCGCCGTTGGGAGGAAGTCACTGTTGGGCCGACTTTAAGGGCTCACAAGTAAGGCTCTCGAACACCGACGCTGTCCCAACGCTGTTAATCCCTTCTGCGGACGTCGACGTTCAGGCCGCGCCTATGCCCTACCAAAACTTGGGGCTTTTTGAAACTGCCTTTCGTGCAGAGGTTTCTTTATCAAACGCCAATATATATTTAAATTTGATAGGGGTGCTTTTTGGGTGGAAAAGCCGCTGGATGCATCATCAGCCACAAAACTTTAGTGACAACGGTGGGCGTTCATTTCTGAACCTCCTCAAAGAGGAAAGGCCGATGTCAAAGCAGTAAAGATGAAGAGGATGTTTTAAACCTGACTCAAAAGGACGTTTCTGACTTAGTAATTTAGTGAGACTAAGCGGGTGGCATCATCGGTCACAAAAATTGAGTGATTTGACAACCGCGGGGCCTCATGCTTAAACCTCCTTAAAGAGGAGAAACCGATGCCTCAGCAATGGCGACGACGAAAAGGTTTCAGACCTTGTTCCAAAGATGTTTCTCATAAAGTGGACAAATCTCTTAAGATGCTTAAAATAACGGAGCGCAATACAAAAACCGGGTCTGATTAACAGTAGTGAGCAATTCGACGGGTCGCAGGAGGTGTTAAAGGTAACCAAGAGTAGCATATGTCTTCACAAAAGGAGCGTCCACTTTGCACGTCTCCCTGTGGAGCAAAGAAGGTCAGTGTTTAGCTCAGTTGGGATGTTAGTGCTAGTGCGACGGTGCGGTGTGGTAACTTACTCGTCTTCCCACGGGCACACGTCGTTACTCTTTGCCTCGGGGTCCGGACTTGGTTCGGGTTCCGGCGGGATTTCGCTACCAGGGGACTCCGCGTCGGGCTCCGCGAGCGGGGCCAGGGGCTGGCTGCAACTCGCCGCGGGCTCTTCTTCCCGCTCGAGGGGGTCCGCCACCGTATCGTCCGTCACTGAACTGACACTGATAATGGGAGCGTTCGCGCCGGTCACGGAGCACGTTTTCGTAAGACTAGAGCTCTTCTTGAAAGTTTTAGTAGAGGGCACTTCCTCGTCCTTATTGTCCGAATCACTCGCTGTCGCGGGACCCTCCTCGAAAGAGGACACCGCCAGCTTCACATCGGCATGCCGGATGGGCACCGAAACGGAGGCGCGGCGCTGCTCCACGAAGGAGGCCGTCGACAACTTCCTGCCCCTGCGGTCGCCATCCAGCGTGCTCTGCTGCGTGATGCCGCACGTGCGGCGGAATCGGTCGGAGACCTCGGTTACGACCGCGCTCACGTCGGAGGAGGAGCTGCACGAGTCCATCGCTGACGAGTTCTTCCTCGAGCGGGGTTCGGGCGCGCTCTCCCAGGGGCACACGTCTTCGGAGGTGGATACGCTCGCCACCACGGCGACGCTGGGCGGCTTCTTCACCCTGCACGCAGAGTCTGGATCAGTGCCCCCGTATTCGTCGTTGACCTCCGCCCTGCCACAGGTAACGTGTGAGCGGGCCAGACACCTCGAGAGGTGCCGGGCCCGGGTGCGACCAGAATGATGTGCACACTCATCCAGAAATATCAGTGGTAGAAGGAGAAACACTTGTATATAGAGAGCATCTGAGCACGAGCAACATAAATAAAGCATGCGACAACCAAATGGGGGCTACTATGCCCATCTGTAAAGACGTGGATCGTTGCGTGCTGGATAAATCAAAGTAAACGTACATCTTCTGGTGTAAACCTGACGGATTTATATAAAGCTACGGTCACAGTAGATACATATTCGATGGAAAAACAATTCTGACAGGTTCATCGAAACCTTTTTCTCAGAAGTGAATGGTTGCAGTGAATTCAGCGATTGCTTAGTATGTAGATACAAAATGAAGCTTCTGAAGGTTAGTGGTTTCCATCGCTGCACCCGAGGTTATAGTGGAACACGGGACCTTCGGGTGTGAGTTCGACTCCCGGACCGGGCGTTACGGTTTCACTTAGTTAAGGATTAATTAACGTAGTTTAAGTGACGCCTGCGTCTTTTAAATTAATGCGAAAACGATTCTAGCGGAAAACGGTAGATCTTAGGTAAAAAATATGTTCAGGACAATCCCGTACTCTGCGTATGCTACCAGATGGGTACATTTTAAACGTTGACTTTTACAAAGGACTTAACTTTCTTTTTCAAAAGAACTAAAGAAACGGTTCCGATTAAGTTCGTAGGGTAACTTAAAGATATCAAGATGTATCGTCGACGAATTTCGGCCGGTTTTACTAGAAGCTCGCAATTATGGATTAATGCTCAATCAATGCTTCTCGTGTAGTAGCTTTTTTGTTCAAAATAGAGATGTGAGATCTCTTCTACTAAAAAAGGGCTTTTGTAAAATTCATTGCAGGACGAGGTAGATTTTAAGAGATCCTCGCCCGGCAATGCTGACAAGATTCTTGAAAACCATGCTGTTTTTCATGGAGTGAATTATGTCGTTCTCTTGGTCTCACTCATGAGAAATTGAAATCCCTAGGGAGTGTAAACGAAAAGTAGACGACACCTGACGCATGGTCAGAGTAACAGATTGTCCTTAATTGTCCAAGGTCTAAAGAATCATGTGAATGCGAATAAACTGATAAAATGTCCGAGTTCATAATAATAATGATGACAATTAATTTTTTTGTCTACTTAACTTGAAGAATTGAATACACGAATACCGAGTTCATAATAATAATGATAATAATTAATTTTTTTTGTCCACTTAACTTGAAGAATTGAATACACGAATAAAGTTTTTGCTTCAAGAGAAGTGAATTGGGAACACCACACGCGATTTCAAGAACTATCAACTTAGCCAAATAAGCTTGCAGGGTATTTCAATATCGTCATAAAAATCTACTACATTCTTAAAGGCATCGAAGAAGGTCTATTTCTTGGCTACTAGTCATCTTACGTTACTCGCACAAATCTCTATTAAGAAACAATTTTGTTTGATGGATCAACTTGTTATCACGAGTTTGTCCCATATAAGAACAGTGTACTCGCATAACAAACACTCCTTTTCCTATAAAAGCGCCCAATATTTGAATAAAATGTTTCTATTGGTCATATTTCTAAAACCCGTATCACAAGCAAACCGGGCAAGCCATTTCGTTTTGCTGTTTCGTATAGTTAACACTTATTTAGTCGTTGTTTCACTTTGCTATTTTAATCAATTTATTTATCTAAACAGGATCTTTTTAAAGATTGTGTGCACATTATTGTATACTAAGGTAGGTAAACGACTGATATTGATTAATGATTAACCTTGAAACCATTTTTCGGCTTCGCTCAAATGTTTTCTCCACATACCAATTATTTCAGGACCAGCTTGTATATTGTCTTCGTATAATAATCAGAATTATTATAATTTACCAGTTCGCTCAATTCGTACCAATATCTGGGAAACCCAAAAACTTCCGCGCGTTTATCGCGAGGTCGCAGCGTCCAGCTGTGTGGTTAGTTGGCCGAATGCGCTTGCATTATTTTCCTGCACCTCGACGAAGCGATCTGCTTCTAAAAAGGTCCCGTTCGTACTTTATTACGCCACGACGATTAATTTTGAAAAGCTGATAGTTTTGATTCAGGTGCGATTGAGATTTTCTGTTTGCTATTCTCGTATTAATTATGTTTCTTTAGCTCTTATTTGACATTTTTACCCAAGAATTTAATCTTGGATGCAAGGTTGTCATCAGGATTTAATTTTCAACACCTGCTAACGTCCTACCTAGCTCCTGCAGTTTGGGAATGGCTTCGCTTCAATTACTGACGCACCCACGGCGCTTTTAACCACGGGATATAGCAGCTCCCGGCCAGCTTTTGTCTAAGCAACTTATGGGCGTTGGAGGTATGTGATACTTTTGTGGTTATACTACACTAAAAGTGGACGAACTCCCTGCTTTCAAGCAGATTCGGGCTGGCTATTCCAGGATTAAACCTTATATATTTAATTATCACTGGTTCTGTGCAACCATCAATTTGTGGGGAGTGGCTTAACTAGGTATATTGTTTGACTGTTTTGATAAACCCATTCGAATATGCATCCACTGTAATCGAAGTCTAGGTCATTTGTGACGTTTAAAACCCGTTTGGATCACGAAGTCTTCAGTAAGCTAGCAAAAGATAATAGCAAGTAGACACTCGACGTTTATTATTACAGTTCGTAGCAAACCAGATCCATATAATCCAAGTGAGCTAAAACGGACTACCAACGGTCAAAGACAAATTAGATGTGATGTTAAAGATTTTGCAATAAAAGAAATTTGACAAATGATATGTCAAAAGTTCACCAAAATGTAAGCCCAGAAAAGTTTCGTTATTTTTCAAAATGGCTGACTTGTACAAAAGTACCAGGAGAGATAAGAGTACATGCAGTAAATGTCGCGTAAAAATAGGTTGTGTCTTCATGGTAAATTTGATGTACCTAAATAACGCTTAAAAGACAACGGTTTTTTGCTAAATCTCATCAGAAGCGGAGTGTATTTATTCTCTCAATTATTATATTTTGAATAGGTGCAATATTTTTATAGAATATAGAAGGGAGTAGCGTTGGTAAATCCATAATGCGGAAGTATTGTAAGACAGAAGAGATAGTGTTCAAATTCTCCGAGTGTTGACTATTCAGGTCTGATTATTTTTTCAGCAATAATTATAGTTCTGGAGTCAGAAGTTGATTTTTACGTATGTAATTTACACACTAGGGATAGGATATTAGACGATAAGCTGTCTAGAAATGATATGTTCACATTTTTGCGGCAAGATAAGTGGCAAGGTTCAAACTTAACAATAAAGAAAGTAAAACTTTGACAACAAGAACGTTTGCTTGTGAAAACGGCTTATGAAGTGACAAACCATAACGAATAGCCTTACCGGTAAGCGATTGCCAGCCAAGTAGATCAATACAAATCAAAAACTACGTGCTGAACAGTACCTAATTACTTTATCAACTAGCTTGCAAAAAATTAGAAACGTACGACTATATTGTAAATTCGAATGTTTCCTTCAGAGCCATAAAATACGACAAGGTAATCAATTTGATGGTTATGATACTACCAGTCCAACAATGAAAACAGTACGCAATGGCGAAGACGTGTGAACTCCCAGCTCTTACCAACACAGAACAGAACTTCCTGCCACATAACACCTTTGTTGTAAAAGAGAAAATAATTCTCAAGCTAACAGATGATCCTCTTGTTACTACGAGATTAATATAGTGTGAGTAAGTGTTTTATTTTCAATGTATCGATATAAGACTGTACCTACTGGGAGAAGGATATGAAATTCAAACGATTAAAAGATACCTTTGGCATGCATTGAATAAAAGAAAAATACACAAGCTATCTATGTGACGATTACCTTGTCAGGAAATAATGATGCTGATATTGTACAAGAAAATGTTATTAGTATCCTTCTAGGTTCTAGGTCAGCAGCATAATGCTAAGCAAATTAAATCCCATAGGAAACAGAGTCCTGTAGGCTAAAGAACAGATGGGTGGAAAGTTGGTTGTCGCCATCATTGAAAATAAAGCGTCAAGAAAAAATGTGCAACAACTAAGAAGAAGAAGAAGAAGAAGAAATACATGATTGCAAACGCTGTGGGTGAAGCTTAGATTTATTTGTTACGTCTCCTACAATAGCTTCGTAAAATGTGTGTAAGGGTCTAGCGTCAGCTATGAAGTATAATTATTACTTCAAAGAGTGTATAGAGAAACACACTGCATACAGTTGCTTCTGAATAGGGTTGGGTGGAGAAAAATGATCACTAGTTTCAAAAATTTATGATTTGGTGCCAGCATCAAGCTCATCGTTGTTATTTATTGCGACGACTTGCATAAAAACAAACTTGCCATGTATAGATGCTTGTGGATAGTACCAAGAAAGAAGAAGAAGAAAGAAATAATCGCAAAAGTAGTGTGTGAAGCTTGAATTTATTTGTTACGTCTCCTACAATAGTTTCGTTAAATGTGTGTAAAGGTCTAGCGTTTATAGAGTCAGCTGTAAAGTATAAGTTTTACTTCAAAGGGCGTACAGAGAAATATACTGCATACAGTTGCTTGTTAATGGGGTTGGGTGGAGAAAAATGATCAGTATTTCCAATACTTTGTGATTTGGTGCTAGAATCAAGCTCATAGTTATTTATTGTGACAACTTGCACTTGACATGAATAAAAAACCAACTTGCCACACTGTTTGTGGAAAGTTCCAAGAAAAAAGAAGAAGAAATAAGTGATCACAAAAGTAGTGTGTGGAGCTTGGATTTATTTGTTACGTCTCCTACAATAGCTTCTTGAAATGTGTGTAAGGGTCTAGCGTTCAGAGAGTCAGCTGTGAAGTATAATTATTACTTCAAAGAGTGTATAGAGAAACACACTGCATACAGTTGCATGTGATTGGGGTTGAGCGGTGAAAAATTATGACTACTTTCAAAATTTTGGTATTTGGCGCCAGCATTAAGCTCATAGTTATTATTTATTGTGACAACTTGCACTTGACCTGCTTAAAAAACAAACTTGCCATGTATCGATGTTTGTGGAAAGTGCAAAGGAAGAAGAAGAAAGAAATGATCGCAAAAGTAGTGTGTGAAGCTTAGATTCATTTGTTACGTCTCCTACAATAACTTCGTAAAATGTGTGTAAGGGTCTATCACCTATACAGGCAGCTGTGAAGTATAATTATTACTTCCAAGAGTGTATAGAGAAACACACTGCATACATTTGCTTCTGAATAGGGTTGGGTGGAGAAAAATGATCACTACTTTCAAAACTTTGTGATTTGGTGCCAGCATCAAGCTCATAGTAGTTATATATTGTAACAACTTGCACGTGACCTGCATAAAAAACAAACTTGCCATGTATTGATATTTGTGGAAAGTGCCAAGAAAGAAGAAGGAAGAAATGATCGCAAAAGTAGTGTGTGAAGCTTAGATTCATTTGTTACGTCTCCTACAATAACTTCGTAAAATGTGTGTAAGGGTCTAGCACTTATACAGGCAGCTGTGAAGTATAATTATTACTTCCAAGAGTGTATAGAAAAACACACTGCATACATTTGCTTCTGAATAGGGTTGGGTGGAGAAAAATGATCACTACTTTCAAAACTTTGTGATTTGGTGCCAGCATCAAGCTCATAGTAGTTATATATTGTAACAACTTGCACGTGACCTGCATAAAAAACAAACTTGCCATGTATTGATATTTGTGGAAAGTGCCAAGAAAGAAGAAGGAAGAAATGATCGCAAAAGTAGTGTGTGAAGCTTAGATTCATTTGTTACGTCTCCTACAATAACTTCGTAAAATGTGTGTAAGGGTCTAGCACTTATACAGGCAGCTGTGAAGTATAATTATTACTTCCAAGAGTGTATAGAAAAACACACTGCATACATTTGCTTCTGAATAGGGTTGGGTGGAGAAAAATGATCACTACTTTCAAAACTTTGTGATTTGGTGCCAGCATCAAGCTCATAGTAGTTATATATTGTAACAACTTGCACGTGACCTGCATAAAAAACAAACTTGCCATGTATTGATATTTGTGGAAAGTGCCAAGAAAGAAGAAGGAAGAAATGATCGCAAAAGTAGTGTGTGAAGCTTAGATTCATTTGTTACGTCTCCTACAATAACTTCGTAAAATGTGTGTAAGGGTCTAGCACTTATACAGGCAGCTGTGAAGTATAATTATTACTTCCAAGAGTGTATAGAAAAACACACTGCATACATTTGCTTCTGAATAGGGTTGGGTGGAGAAAAATGATCACTACTTTCAAAACTTTGTGATTTGGTGCCAGCATCAAGCTCATAGTAGTTATATATTGTAACAACTTGCACGTGACCTGCATAAAAAACAAACTTGCCATGTATTGATATTTGTGGAAAGTGCCAAGAAAGAAGAAGGAAGAAATGATCGCAAAAGTAGTGTGTGAAGCTTAGATTCATTTGTTACGTCTCCTACAATAACTTCGTAAAATGTGTGTAAGGGTCTAGCACCTATACAGGCAGCTGTGAAGTATAATTATTACTTCCAAGAGTGTATAGAAAAACACACTGCATACATTTGCTTCTGAATAGGGTTGGGTGGAGAAAAATGATCACTACTTTCGAAACTTTGTGATTTGGTGCCAGCATCAAGCTCATATTTGTTATTTATTGTAACAACTTGCACGTGACCTGCATAAAAAACAAACTTGCCATGTATTGATATTTGTGGAAAGTGCCAAGAAAGAAGAAGGAAGAAATGATCGCAAAAGTAGTGTGTGAAGCTTAGATTCATTTGTTACGTCTCCTACAATAACTTCTTAAAATGTGTAAGGGTCTAGCGTTTATAGAGTCAGCTGTAAAGTATAATTATCACTTCAAAGAACGTATAGAGAAACATACTGCATACAGTTGCTTGTGAATGGCGTTGGATGGAGAAAAATGATCACTACTTCCAAAACTTTGTGATTTGGTGCCAGGATCAAGCTCATAATTGTTATTTATTGTGACAACTTGCACTTGACCTGCATAAAAAACAAACTTGCCATGTATAGATGTTTGTGGATAGTGCCAAGAAAGCTGCGAAAGTGTTTTTCAAGATCACTACATTGGTGATTCAAAAGATTTTGATATCGAATGAAGATGTTGTGCTACACACTTCCCGCGGTTAACATATCACGAGTTTGATATCTTCTTCGTATTTTTTCCATTCCATTTTAACGATTCGGTTATCTTAATCGATAAAATTAAATTTATGGTCAGCTGCTATAGCCCTCATTGTTGAACTATTTCAAAATGAAATAAAATGTTAAATATAATAATACGATCACAATAGACAAGAAGATAGTAATCATGTTTCACATTTATACATTACGACGTAGAAGGAAAATTGCCAAAATTGGTCTCCTCGTAGCAGCCATTTGTAAGTGAACTTTTATGTTTGCTTGTTACCGAAATTTGGTAAACTTATGATATTATGTAAATAAAGCTATTTTAAACAATGAGTGCGACTGAATTGCTTTTGCTGCAGTTTCTTTAACATTAAGCTGTTTACTTGACTAGTTCATAGTGCAGGAGCTCGATCTAAATGCACCGAAAAGGTAAAATATGGTCTTTTTTGAATCACGGCAGGAGTAGTTCCAGTATCCAAACAAGTGGCGCGGTTCAATTCAGCGATGGGTACTTACACATATTATTGTTGAAATGTTTATGTGTATGTTTAAGGTTGTCTATGTCAATAATACATCAATATAGAAACATTTGTACTGACAACAAATTATTTTGCTGAGTTATGGTAAACCTGTGATTTGACATAAACGTAAGAGATGTCCTTAGAACGTCATTTTGTAAATATGACGTTTAGATTATCTCGAAAATGAACCATTTCACTTTTTAGATAATGGAAGCACTTTAATATGATCTTTTAATGTCTAAATGAATTCAGGTCGAGCTTCTGCGGTATGAGTAAGTTTAATACGTTTTGGCTCAGATTTGGTCTGGATAACCTGAAACAACAACGATCCACCTTTCTACAAATGAGGGACTGTCAATCAACACTAATAAAACCAAATATATCTACAATTTACTAAAAGCTGATCTACGTAGAAACGCTACTGAACTTGTAGTAAAACAAACTGTAGTAAAATGCTAAGTGCCGAAAATGTTAATACAAAGCGCAACAGTGATAGGATGGTTGTCCTGCGAAGATCAAGGTAGGCACAGTTAATTTGGGGGCAAATGTCTGTTTTCCCTATCTGAAATAAAAGGAAACACACATATCGACTGTACATGTCCACACAAAGACCGGAGAAACATAGAAACTGCGTGACAGAGCGTGAACAGCTGCCAGCTCAGGCAAGGGTCAAACACATCGACGTACAACACCTAAAATGGACAATGAGTTGCCATGGCGCTCGACTTACGGGCTTGGAAGAGGCGCACTCGAGCCCTTAGACTGGCAGGGCAGGTCCCCCCTGAAAGTGAAGCATGACTTGACTAGCTCTACCATCAGCATGGCGCAGTATATCATAGATATACAGAGTCATGTGCCCTACATTTTGTACATATGTGGGTACACACAGCGCGTTGAAGCTCATGCGCGTGCAGCGGCGTTCCGGCAGTGCTTTACCTGTAGGGGATGTCGCTGAGGTTGCTCTGGGAGTGCGAGTGCGGCACCCGTGTGTCCTTGACGCCGGAGATGGCCAGCTCGTGCGCCGATCCTGAGAGGCTGCGGTCGCTACCGCGGCGCCGGGCGAGGTCGCTGCATCGGACCGCGGCTCCTTGAGGGGCTTGCTGCTGCAGGAGAGAAGGATTTGGAGCGCTGCTTGTCGATACTTTCTTCTTGGTCGGGCCGAATCCAAAAAACCTGCGCAAACATCCTCGATAAATATTGTTAAAACCGCTATAAAACGTGTTGCAAGTTAAAATTATGTTGTAGGAATGATTAGCAAACGACTGAGCTGCATATAATACAATCTTGGCGAGCTTATGATTTTTGGGGGTAAGTGCTACTCGTTTTTTTTCAATGGCACTACCAGGGGGTAAAACTGTGCGTCCGTGGCTAAATGCTATACTTACCCCCCGGTTACTATTAAATGAACAGTCTCACAAGAACTGCTAGACAACGCAAGATAACCGCGAATTCAACTTCGAGAGATGCAAACAGTTCTTATCAGAACCAGCTGACAATCAATTCTAATACGAAAAAATGCTATCCAATTATAAAAAGACTAGAAGAAAATACTAAGGTACCCTTAAATAGATTTGGTGGTTTTCCAATATACCTATCAACACGACGACTATAAACTATAACATAATCTACACATCAATCAATGAACTCTGACATATTTATTGCTGCAGTCGAGATGATGGAACACAATTGTCAATAGCTTACAACCCTCTGATGCCCAGTGGGCAGCACTCAGGTATATCCGTGATTTTAATAGCCACCATTTCTGGGGTTATCACAACATAGGTTGCAGCGGCGAAAAGTTCGCTAACACAATAATGCAAAACAACTTCAACATAACGTATGACGTAAAGCAAAAATCGACTCTTTACTCGACTAGGGGGAAATGTGAATACAACCCAGATATATCATTGGTTAGTTGTAACAACAGCATACTCTCAATAACGTCTTATTTTCATCGCAGAGTTAATATTCTCATTATTAGTAATTCCATTCGCAAACCAAGATGAAATTCTAGAAAAGCTAAATACAATAAGCACAGTCGTGCATCAGGTGGATAAAGTCACTCTCAGTCAGTTATAACTGCTTTGTAAACCGTGGTATACAAACAGCCAAAGAACATATTCCAAGAAGATTCCGACAGAGATATTCAGACTGCAATGTTCTCTGTGAAGCTATACCTTAAACACCAAAAAGGGCTCCTGAGCCGGTCTAGGACATTTGGGCGCGGCCGTTTGGGCGCGGCCGTCTGGGCGCGGCCGTTTGGGCGCGGGGACACTTGGGCGCGAGACACTTGGGCGCGAGACACTTGGGCGCGAGAAAGGGTCAACATTGGGATTCAGGAACACATTAGGTGTGAATAATTTCAATTTGGCATAAATAAACAAAAATTTATTAAATCATTATTTATCCTGAGAAGTTAATGTAATTAATCAAACAATATTAAAAGAATAATCCAATTATTTATTGAAACCGTTATGAGATTAATTTTAAATAGGGTGGTAGTATGTACCTATATTAGATAAATTTTTAAATAAATCCGAATAAAAATAAAGAAGGTAGAATATTAGATTAGTTTTGAAATAATTCTGAATACATAAAAAAGGCAGTACCTATGTTAGATATGAAATAATAATTCTGAATTGAAATAAAGATGGAAATAGATTCTATATAGGTGTTGAAAATAATTTTAAATAAAAATTCATTTATTGTGCTGGTAAATAAATAATGCTGTGCTATATTTAATCGATTGATGGTTCTAATGTTTAATATGTTTCTAATATGTGTTCTGTTTTGACCGAAACTAGTCGACTTCGAGTTTTGTTTATAATGATAATACTTAACAATAAACCTTAAATTTTAAAGTAATCAATTATTTTCGTTATGTTATGAACCGAAATAAGAATAATAATAAATAATCATATAAAAAGATTAATTTTAATAATCAAAATTTATTTTTGACATTTTTACCATTATAATACATATTATTCTTAAAGTAAATATATACATTTTTTAAAAATATAAACAAGAAGCACCCACGCATTTATTTCATAATTGTACGAAATGCCTCTTAAAAATTCTAAAATGTCCTTATTGTTTACGCCGTCTACATGATTATATTGATTATTATAATCTTTAACCAATTTTTTTATTTTCTATCAGTCTGGATACATTTTTGTTTATTTTTCAGTGTTCTCATTTCCCGCAAGTAACTGTTCATAAGCAACATCTCTCCTTCGTTGAATAGTTTTCAGGCTGTCGACGAATCTCCAAATGGTTGGATGGTTCATCAATAGCTCTGTTTGTACCCAATCTCTATTCATTTATTCTTTGTTACTTATTATTTTAATGTAATAAATCTCCGCAAAAGATTTGCTAGTATTTACCGGAAAGTTAAAATTTTTAACTTGCTTTAATAATATTCTAATTTTTGACTATTAATATTTCTATACTAAATTTTTGCGGCCCGCCACCTCCTTGGACGTGCTTTAGGTAATTTTCGTTATTTAAAATAAATTTTCAGACCTATGAATAGTAAAGCTAGCTAATACTAATATTCGTTAGGTAATTAATTTCCTCGCGCCCAAATGTCTCGCGCCCGAATGGCTCTGCGCCCAAGTGTCTTCGCGCCCAAACGGCCGCGCCCGAACGGCCGCGCCCAAACGGCCGCGCCCAAATGTCCGGCTCCGCTCCTGAGCATAGCTATTTATAAAGATGGACAACTACAGTGGAGACTCCTGCACCAAAATGTATAGTCAGTCGAATTCAATGAGCTACGAGTATAAAATGATAATTATCCGAGCAAATATTCGTAAGTTGAGAAACAGTTACAATTGATCAAGAAAAGTGTACAAGATAGAGAATATATAAAATCTGTGGAAAAGCTACTGGCATCGATAATTTTTAGCCAGACTTTCTTAAAAACACTGTACCAAGACCTGCAGATCTTCTTCAACGACATAGTTCACACGGGAACAATATCAACGGCTTTTAAGAAAACCAGGTAAACCCCACAACTACTTAAAAACCATACCTCAATAGCTTTGCTCAGTATCAACTATAAATTGTTGGGAAGACTGACATACAGAGTGTTTCAAAATTCGAGCACATGTACTATAGGATAGTGTTATACAACAAGAATTGAAGCCACAGTTCCTTTATGATATGACCAATACTTTTCAAGTTATCGTAATTTTTTAAATCTAAAAACACTAGAAAAGCATTAATAACACGTCACCAACATCGTTTGAGTTAAATGTATGGACTAAACCCCCGAAATTCCTAGATAAAGTACTTCTAAAGATAAGCTTAGATATGAATTTTATGCATGATGGAGCGGGTCCTCATTTCGAATTAATTGTTGGCGAATACTTGGATTGGCAGAGACGGTCCAATTGTCTGGTCACCTCGTTCGCCAGATCTACCTGTCTAATACTATCTCTGACCACACCGAGCGACTTCTCACACTACATGATAAATTTAGCAAATTCTCTTGCTTAATTCATCAGACAAATTGGTTTTACTGGTTTTATGTTACCTAGGAAATACTGGAAAACACTTAACTTCATTATAACCGATCAAGGAAGAACACATGTAACTATGGGTATGACAACTCATCAGAATGTAGACGGCGCGGCGAGACTATGCAGCATCTATTGAGGAAAAATTGCCAACCACCTCCTTTGATGAAGCACTTGAAGACGTTCACAGTGTAACTTTAGAAGCTTTGGGTATTTAATGAATAATTTCGCACGAGAGATGTATTAAAATGTTATATTGACATGAACTTTATATTTACACTAGTTGTATACATATATCAGGCTACCAATCGGTCAAGTCTACTCATTAATTTGTTCTATCAAAATCTGACTGTTAAGTAGCCTCTATTAAGTTAAGGAGGCGAACTCTAGGAGGTTGAGGAACCCAACTGGAGATTTGGTAGCCACTTCAGATGGAAACCGTGGTCAAGGCAGATGAGAGCGGTAGAAATGGCTTTTAGAAAAGGGGATTGGTATGAGGTTAATCGCCTTGTATCCGGAAAATTTTAATTGATTTTGGAACCTTGGAATGTATAAACCGTGAGTTTACTTTATCTCTGAACATGGGAGGTTTCCACGACTATGTAGCTGTAGTAACAATATATTACTCCATGCTACAGTAACTGCATGTCAGCAATGTATTAAAGCGTTTACAGCAGAACCATTGTAGCGATGCGGGCGGCAAAATGCAGAACTAATATTAGAATCTAGTAATTTCTAAGCTTCATATTGGTAAAAATTTGTGACATCTATTAAATTGACATTAGTTTATTAACCTGATTAAGATAAAATTACAGGATACGTCAGTAGCGCACTAAAAACCTTTAAATTTAAGTAATTATGTTAAATGATAGAGTTTAGCACAATAAAGTAAAAAAAAACATTGTGATGCGATGTTTAAATGGTAATTTTTGAATTAAGAGCGCGAAATTAATGATTTTAGAGCGTGAGAAGTCACTTGAAAGTTCTAAAATATTTCGCGCTCACAATACAGACAATGTTTTTCTACAACCGTCAAACAAGAATATCAATTTTTGACGCTCTAGTGCGCGAAATGCCTTTTTTTCACGTCGTCCATGGTAACGTAAATAAAAATCCCATTTTTTAACATTTTAAAAAATGGCAAACTTCGCACATTAATAGCGATGCGCGAATGTCCCCTTTTTTTGACGGTTGTCGAAAAACTAAATTATTCGAATAATCCAAAACCCACACTACACATTGTAGTGTGGAAACAAATTTTACTAATTTTTGCAATCGCTGCTACTGATTTCTTGACAGTTGTAACATAATCAAACTTGATATATATGACATTTATTTCGCTTCATGTATTACCAATTTAGTGTAATCAATTATGATCACAGCGCCTTCCATGGCCTACCTCGACCTCAAAACTAGAATGCTTCTACTGTACTTTAAAATGAAACATATACCGAGACAAACTCTTGTGATTCGTGTTATACGTTTGGCAGTACTGAAATGTATTGTTGGTGGCACTGTCAATCTATGTCAAATTCGAGGTTAGCAGGTTAGGTTTTGCATGAGTCTGTGTCAAATAACAAACAAAATCTAATCTGTTAACGTCGAATTCGACATAGGCTGACAGTGCAACCAACAATACACTTCATTGCTGCCATACGAATAACACGGATTAGAGGCGATTCTATACATTTATTTGGTCTCTCGGTATTTTAAAATAAACGTTTTTCCTTCACCCTTCCCGTAAATCATACATTACTGTTCATTAAGGCCGGAAAGTATTTCTTTATAGAACTACTTCAGAAAATATTTTTCGAAAAATTGTCTAGTTTGAAATATTTGTTGACTATAGTTACTAAGGAAGTCAATTACAGATATCTCTAGATTTTTACGAAGGTATAACGGTGGCTTTTTATTGTAATGTTTCAATATTTATATACAATTAGAAAGAACACTGGGTACCTAAAAAAGATTGTACTTCACTCATTAGCCCAGTGGCCAAGTACTTTTGACCTGACAAAAGGTCACGTAGTTTTGGATTTTGGATATGTTGTATGTACCTAGGCCCTTATTAAAAATTCAGTACGACCACTTCAGTGTCACTTTTTTCGGTTTTTGCTCGATAACTCTTTACTGATGCGATTTTTTTTTAAACCTCATATTTACCGAAATACCGAGCCTCAAAGGTAAAAAAGTTACGAAAAACTCAAAAACACGTTTTTTAAATAATTTATTCCACTGACGTTTGGCCTACTTTTATTCACCAAACTCATTCAAATATGATCCACAAGAGATTCTATTTCTTCATGCATATAGTGGGTGTGAGGCTACATCGGCCCGATTTGGACATGGAAAAACCAAATCCTGCAGTGTTCTTCAGAAGCACACTAATTTAGTTGAAGCAGTAAGTGAATTTAGACAGTCAGAAGCTACTTCTGACTAAATTGGATTTTTGAAAAATCTGTGAGTAAAAGCAAGTTTTACCTTGCCAGACTGCCACCACCGCAAGATGTAGTCCGGTATCTCGCATTAAGCATATACCATCCAGTCCAAACGTTGACGGGATGTTATTGGATTATAGCAAATATATTGTGGTAGAACAATTTTTTGTAGAACGACCCAGTAAAGAGTTATGGAGCAAAAACCGAAAAACGTGACACAAAAGTGATCATACTGACGCGCGCACAGGCCCGCCAAATTAGAAAACTTGGACTTTTAATAAGGGCCTAGGTATATACAACATATCCAAAATCCAAAACTACGTGACCTTTTGTCAGGTAACCACCCTTTTCGTGACCTGGCCATCGGCCTGTTTCTTACGTAAACTACAGTTGTTATATTATGAATAGACAATGGTCTCCTGTGTAAAACTGCAAGCTTGCAACCTTGAACAATAATAGCTTCTTTATAATGAATTGCAAGTCTGCAACCTTGAACGCACGTGGCTTCCTGTCTCACGCTCCCTTTTAGAGATAACGCTTATCTTAGCTGATTAGGCATAGTATATATACTAGTAGCTTGCACCTCTAAGTTAAGCTCCAGTCAGTCGATAAGTTCCATTGTGTTCGTATCATAGCTAGATGTAAGAAATTGTCCGGCGGCTAGCTGTGTGCTTCCAATGTTATATTTCATTGTAAAATAAAAATAAACGTTTTTTAAAAAGTCGTTTCGGCGGCCTTTTAATAAAACTGGCGCAGTCGTTCGGATTTGTGGAGGAAAACCTGGAAAACTACAAACATCGAGTCGACCAGCAACTTTCCTTGAGGTTCAGCTCTTTGCCACAAATCGAAACCTACCACCCAGCGGATCTTCGGACATCTCCAACAGGGACAAACATCGCCCGATCGTGAGAAGCGCCCGTCGACCCAGCTCCTGCTCCTCCGTGGTTATTGGAACCATCTGGTCATTGGGACCACTCTTGATCATTGGGATCAGTCTCTGGTATTGGCAACGTCAACAACGACGACCCCAGGACAACTTTTGGATAACGCTCTAGCGCAAAGCTGGACTATCCAAGTCGGACTTCAGGACCTCTGTGCAGGCCAGCCGACATCAATAGGATCGACGCATCCTTTTTGAAGACAACAGGACGTAGCTTGATCGCACGCCGTTCGTCAATTTTAACGCACAATGTAAGTGCATATTTTTATAATAATTTTCAAGCTTTAGAGAAAAAGCAAAGGTATATTTTTATAATAATTTTCAAGCTTTAGAGAAAAAGCAAAGGTATATTTTAAAGGCAACAAAGTAACGACTATTAAAGCGTTCGCCTAAGTAATAATTTTTAAGTTTTAAAGAAAAAACAAAATAATTAATTTTAAAGGCAACAAAGTAACGTAATATAATTTTCAAAAGTAATAATTATTAAAGCGTTCGCCTAAATAACAAAGTAAAAATTTCAAAGGCAACAAAGTAACGTAATATAATTTTCAAAAGTGATAATTATTAAAGCGTTCGCCTAAAACAACAAAGTTAACTAATATAAAGTTTTAAAAATTATACTAACATAGTTTTAAATATTTATTTATAAGTCCAGGCAGAACGTAGTAAGCCAGACCAATTGCTGCACATACTAGGTGTGCTTAATTTGCATTTGTGCTTGCGTTCTTGCGCGTAGGTACCCCTGTTAAACATCCCCTAGTCATTAAACTGTTTACTAACATAAATAAAAATTAAAAATAAGTGAAACAAATAAAGCAAAATTAATTTTTGTCTATAAAATTTTTATGTTTAGATCACTATTATCTTGAATCATTAGTTAAAACACCTGTAATTATATTTTGAAACAATTGTAAAAATTTTATGTCACGAGATCGATCACGCTCACCAAGGAATTCTATCCCTAGAATTTTATTTTTAAATAATTTTGGGTTGTTACAACAAATATGGTTGATCAAAACGCATCATTGTTTCCCCCACATTTTAATGTAGCTTTATTAAATGAAATTCCCACATATGATGGTAATCAAGCCACTCTTTCGGAATTTATCAGATCCGCAGAAATCATTGCAACTAAATTTTGTACAGAAAATTTAAACGATTATATCAACCAAGTAATTTTAAATTCGATAAGGAATAAATTAAAAGGTCAAGCGTTAGAAGTAATCACAGGTTACCAGTATGATACTTGGAAAGACTTAAAAAATGTCTTAATTGAAAATTTTGGCGACCAAAGGTCAGAATTGAATCTTTTAATTGATTTAACCAAATTAAAACAGAATAAAGACTCTCCCATATAATTTTTCAATAAAGTTAGAACCCATTTGGCTATTTTTAATTCAAAAGTTTCACTGAGTCAAGAATCAAAAGACATTATCACTTATAAATTAAAGGCTAACAAAGACTTAGCACTTCGCACTTTTACAAGTGGACTAAATGAAAATTTAGGAAGCTTCGTAAGAAGTAGAAACCCAACTTCACTAGAACAAGCCTTAAGCATAGTAAAAGAAGAAATTGATATCAGATATTCTCAAAATAAAAATAATTTTCAAAGTCAAAAATTAAATAAATCAAATTTAACTTCCAATATTCAAACACGAAATTCACATCAACCTAAATTTAATAACCCAAATTTGATGCAAATACCATTCCAATCAAATCGAAGTAATTTTAACCAAAATCCTAAAAATAATTTTAATCAAAATCCCAACTATTTTAAAAATCCAACGAATTTTAACAATCCTAATAATTCTAGAATAACTCAAAATTCAAGCTTTAATGCATTTGCACCAAAACCAAATTTTTCACCAACAAATAAACCAGAACCTGTAGACTTTAGCACTATAAAAAGACCAGCTACTCAACAATCAAATTTCCCCAATAAATATCAAGCAAATTCTCAAAGCGTTAATAGAAATTTTAATCATTTAAATTATCATCAAGAAAAACCTCAGGATAAATATGAAAACTTAGCCGAAAATTTATTTGAAAATGGAGAATTTTCAACTCCAGAAAATTTTAACGAAAACCCTCAGGAATATTTTGACCCTGACAATTTTTAAGATACAACTGAAAATTACGAATCACAAGATTTAGACCATACTTACGATTATTTCGAATATCCAAATCCAAACGATACCGTAAATTTTCATTAAGAGCCTCGGAAAAGAATATTTTAACTTTTAATATAAATCCAAAATCAAACCTTCCTTATATTATAATTCCCGCCACCGGCGATAAACTTTTAATAGATACAGGTAGCTCACAAACAATAATTTCTCCAGATTTTGTACAACAACATTTTCCAAATTATATTTATGAAACAGAATTCGAGATAGTTACATCTCATGGAATTTCTCAACATAACTTAATTGCAGATTTACCCATTCCTAATCTTTTTTATAAAAACGGAACACATACGTGTTATTTATTCAATTTTCACCAAGACTATGTAGGACTTATTGGATCCGATTTACTTTCAAAATTATCCGCACGAATAGATTATAAATGGATGCACATTCAAACAGAAAAAAACAGTAATACCATTCTAATATAATCCATCAAAAACTAAACAGGAAATTCAAAAACGTAATGAATGTAATTTTTCCTAATTTAAAAACTCAGACTTTGTCAGAAAACTTGTAGTACCTCCGCGTACAGAATGTTTTGTAAATTTACCAGCAGTAGGAAAGAATGGAACTAAAATAGCTCCAAAACTAAAATTTAATGAAAAACTA
>OW679196.1:52272078-52340332 GCA_940337035.1 Agriotes lineatus
CATAGCAGAAACCCATATCTAAAGCAAACTTTCTGAAATAAGCAAATTCTTTTAAGCCTCATCAGATTACCGCTAAGAAAATATATTTCCAGCTGTTTTAAAATTAAGATAATTTTCTAAATATGTGCCTACTCGTATTTTAAACCATTTTTATTGATTGGATGTCAAATAAAAATTTGAATAAATTTGACATTTTTTAAAATGACGTAACACATAGAATGGTGGCCAACCAATAAGAATCGTGACCATATATTACCAAACTGTTAATGCTAGTTTATATCATTAAGGTTAGGTGGAAGAACGGCGAGGCATCTTGGATGCTATGCCGAACCGCGAACTTTTTAGTTATTTTTCTTATATGTATGGATAATTTTGGTTTTGTGGAAATAAAAGACAATTTATTATTATTATTATATTATACAAGGTTATTCACGTAAGCTGACGAGCCTGACCAGGTAAAAATGCAACCCAAAATACGGTTTACTAAGCACACGTCTATGAGGCTGACGTTAAAAGCTATCTATGTTTTATGTGCATTATGCTAATGCAATAGGGATTCAGTTAGCTTTATAAATCGTATTTTGGGTTGCATTTTTACCTGGTCAGGCTCGTCATCTTACGTGAATAACCTTGTATAGTCACTGTAGTAATAGTTATTTACTATAGAAGTAGTGTTATGTGGATACTACTCACTATAGAAAATTTTGGTCCACGAGGCCGTAGGCCGCGTAGGCTTATTTTTTCGTGTTGGTAATACCTCGTAACACTATGCGTGCAGTACAATAGTTTATCTACGCCTCTCAATAAACTTAGAAGAAGCATTAAATTCAACATTTCTGTGTCAAATCACAATACCTGTTTGTTTTAGCCTTTTCGGTTGCCAGGTCACATCAAACCAAAAACTTGCTAGCTGAATTATGGTAATCAAAACGTCACTTGTGTGTAAAATTGATATTGCGATTGTTAAAATCGCCATAGTTATGGGGCGTTTATTGAGAGGTATTGGATAAATTATAATACATTGCTGTCATGCAGTTACTATAAGTTACTATACCATCAACTAATATATTGTTATTCTAATCAGTCATGGAAACCTAGGACTCATGTTTAGCGATAAAGTAAACTCACGGTATTTAATACAAACCGTGCTAGAAATGCGGACTGTCTCCACTACTGGGGTGCGGTACTCTCTCCAGGATTTGACTGTGGAGTACTAACTTAGTATGTGCGTCATATTACCCATGATTGTGGTCTTCAAGGTTTCAAAGGAACACCAGCTGACTTATATGAAGCAGCACCTGACGCAATTGGATGGATAGAAGTATTAGACATTCCACGATGACGCACGACACGGTATAATGATGTACTTGATGTATAATATATATTTCTTTATTTATACAACTTCATCTTTTATGTTTTATATTTATATTTTATCCTAACTTTCACATTTTATCTATACATTCCGTGTTCGATTGTATCACAACGTCTTGTAAACCATACGATATAATAACAACAATATATACTAAACGTCCCCCCCCCCCCAATTATTAAATTGGTATGGTTTAGAAAACGTTAGTTTATGACGATTCGAGATATAAATTTAAATGAAGCAATACAAGAAGACAAGAGTCAACAATCGACTATGTTCAAATTAACAGAGACTGTATGCCTGGTCAGATTGCAGACGTGTCAACATCTAATTCTGCTGATACAAGAAGTGACCATAAATTACTATTATATAAAATAGCAAAACACCAAAGCCAAATGCAGTTTCCGGTCTACAGATACGTTAACGTAAACAAATCTTAATCATTTTAAAGAAACCCTGAACTAGAATTAGGAGATAGTAGTACTTGTGTTGCTCTTTAACACATATTTGGGAATGCAAAACCAACAAAACAATATCGATTAAACAGAGACCAGGAAAGAACTTGGAATTAAATAATCTACATAAGAGGACATTAACGGATGAGATAGTTCGGACACTTAGACAAAATAGCAAACAATAGGTTACCAAACCCAATATCTGAAATATTAGCTTTAATGACTCGAAAAATTAAAGAAGGGCCGAGAGTTATATGGAAAGATATCAAATGCATCAGAGATATGGGTATTGGAACTGAGCCATTGATGTAAAGTAGGGGTTGACAAGTAAACGAATGCGCCAGACAAAGATGAAGCAAGTCTGCAAATACTGAACGGTTCCCTTTATCTCTGACAACTTGTCGTTCACTAGTTGACGTGTATGATACGAGGTGGGTTCGAATGCTATAGCGCATCGTTCAGGGGGTTTGTTCCTTGCATAAACTCTCGATAAATGATGATATCGCTTGAAATTAACTTAAAAGCTACAAATTGAGCTAAAGGTAAGACTCTTGTTATGTTTATTTCAACGATATACGATATGTTTAGGTGTATCTTCGCGTATGGTTCGTAAGTTTAAAATAATTGGTTATTCCATAAAGGTCTACTTACCGTTTCTTTTGAGAAGGTTGGACACCAGCGGCTAGAAGGTTTTTATAATGCTCGGATCGAACGAATCTCGGGTAACAATCTTTTTTCAATAACAAAGTGTACACGTGTTCTTGCGCAGCGTCGAACGTGAACCTGCTGGGAGATTTCATCTCTTGGTGCACCTTCTCCATCGTCTTGCCGTCGATGTTGATTTCGCAAGGGGCACCGGGCGCCAAAAACTCTCTAAAAATTCACTCTCATCAGACCAACGTCACGGCCGACGCCCAGGGTACTTACTCAAAAATTTCGCTAACTTTTCGTTGTATTTGAGACTGAGAGGAGCGGCGAAGATCATTGACTGCCATCCAGAAACGGATGTTCTCGTGACTATATTCCTTCCTAAGGTAGTTGGTGAACTCCTGGATCCCCGTTGGGTCAGAAACTAGCTCTTCCATCGACAGCGCCCACCTCCTCACTCGTTTCTCCGTCGGAACGTCCACCCTAAAGAGGAGTGTAGTTAGTTTCTCAAACCTGATCTCTTGAAGTTCAACTTACAACGGACTGTTGAGTTGCCAGAAGTTTATGTCTTCACTGACCCAAGGATTCGATGGTTGCGTGTTTACTATTAGCGGATCGTACTCCGCATACGTTTCAACGTGCTGCACCATGCTTTCCAAGGCTTGTGACACTTTCACCCTAGTTCTCAGCAAGCTGTTTTTGAGCAACTCAACCTGGAAGAGAAACAAAAGAAGTTAATAACCGGAGCTGCCTGGATTTTCATGCTTTGTCAGCAACGAAACTTATTTGCATTTATATATACATTCTCCAATTTTCCAATTAACCCTAGTTTAATTAAGAAAATTTTCCATTTTCCGCATTCCAGAGTCCAGAGGCAATTCTTAATATATTAAATGAGCAGCCACACGCAACTGCATAAAAGTGAAGTGCCTTTGAAACTTTTTTTGGGCTCTGCCTTCTGTTAATTTAAAGCCCCAAGCTAATTAAGAAAAGTTACAATTAAAAAACGACACGACGCCACTTTGATAGTTTGCTTTGCTATTGAATTACCATCAACGTGAAACGAAATTATCAAATCTATTTAGCTAAGAGAGGCCTGGCCATTTTCTTGCTTCGAGAAAAGGGGCAAGGGTGTGAATTAAAAGCTCGTGTAAGAAGACGAATCTAGTTAATTATAGAGGGTGTTCCGTAAATGCCTTAAAACATTCAGGTAAACATTGTCGTTTATGCATGCAAAACACAAAACTGTAAAATATTCTCCGCAGTATAGCTTTTTGTACGCGCATGTTAAAGTTCAAACTTTAATTATTAATTTTAGCGAAATTAGTATTATGAGGACTTAAATGAAACATGTATTTGTTTGATTAGAAAATTAGAATGAAATTGAAAAGCTAATTAATATTGAATTAGTGATTTAGTTCTTTTTTCTGAAGAACTGTTAAAAACCATACCTTGGGTAAGGGCAACATTTTACAACAATGCAAATGCATGGGTTCTGTGATTAAAAATTCGAATTTATTTTGTGTGGGTTTTGACATATTTGTTAAGCAAATTAATTTGCAATTCACATTTGTTCAGTATGCATGATTTTTTCTTGTTGTTTGAGTTTTTCGATTCGTTTGCATTTTGTATTATTTGTTGTTTTAGCATTATCCCGTTACTTTAATATTTAGTCTCTTTAATTTTGCATTTTTCTACGTTGTTCTTGGAAGTTGAAGTTGAAGTTATGCATTAATCATCGTTATGGAGTACACTATAAATGAGTACATTGATATGATATGGATTCTCAGTGAGTGTAGAGCGAATGGTCTTGAAGCTGCTAGGGTATACGCTCAGCAATTTCCTAACAGGAGACATCCGAACCTATTTTAATTAGAGCTGCAAATCACAGACTTAGATAAACCGGATACATCCTTCCTGTTCACAATTTGAATGAAGATCGATCAAGCATTGTTCAAAATATTAATTTAGAAGAAGAAGTTCTTGATATGGTAGGAAACGATCCTAATACCAGTGTGCGTGCTGTTTCTCAAGCTGTTGGTGCATCAAAAACTACGGTTCACAGGATTATAAAAGATGATGGACTTGATTCCTACCACAAAATTAGAGTACACCATTTGTTGGAAGAATATGATGATAAATGTGTTGACTTTTGCAGCTGGTTGTTAGTGCAGCATAGAAGAAAACCTATATTTGTAAACAACATTTTATGGACGGACGACGCTACTTTTACGAGAAATGGTACTTTCAGTGTCCACAACCAGCATATTTGGGACTATAAAAATCTTCACGCCATAGATGAAGGAAATTATCAAGTTAGATTTTCAGTCAATATATGGGCAGGGATCGTGGATAATAAATTTGTTGGTCCTTTTGTTCTACCTAACCGACTAAATGCTGACAACTATGTTACGCTTCGTCGACGCATCTATTAATTTCGATTTCTGTGGTTCAGATTTCGTATTTCGCGCGCGTGACCCACGCTTACTTTTTCGCTTTGAGTCAGTGAAGTGTCAGTCGACAATTGTTCTTTCTTTCTGGTTCCGTCTTCATGCCGTGATGGGGTCAGCTTGAGCGTTTTGTAAAGTGTCCAGCGGATGTATGGGCGTGTAGTTGGTTATTGTGTAGTATTTTCCCTCGCCACTGTCAGCGGATCGTTGCATTACTGGCCTATTTAATTAGAAAATTCTGTCCTACGCCATATCGGCGGATCCAACGCTGGCTAACCTATTTTGCACGTGCCCCAAATCACCTTGGGGTAAGTTGACTGAAGGTTTCATCAGGCTGTATCTGAATTTTCCGTTTTATATTATGGGCTTTTCGTCTTATAGCTGCAAATGTGGAGCCTCATTCCGGCCCCTTGCAATTAGTCGTGGAAGCATCCAAGGTATAACCTTGACTCATTCACATTCAAATATAGTTTCCTTTTTCAAATTTTGTAAAATACGACTGACAACGATTACAAGTCAACTGTATCTTACTTTTAAATTCTATAAGGGGTGGGCAAGTGCCCCACCTTGCCCCCCTAGTGACTTGCACTGAGAACACCTGTTGGCCACGGCCCGCTTCAACATCAGCTACGTGAATTTCATAGCACACAGAAAGGGACCCCATAAGAAACACACACACATACATGTTAAATGTTCCCTTTATATAACATTCACTAGCGACCAGCGATCGGATGCTGCAAGCTCCACTCATGCACTTGGTGTTTGGAATTCTGACTTGAGCTCGGGATATACAGTTCGTCGCGCGAACTGTGTACGCGGCGGCATCAAACGTTTTCTCCCCATCCACCAATCAGACACCGCTGCCAGATTGTCTTGTAAATTTTTGTTTTATTTTAATGTGGACGATAAATGAAGTTGCTGTACTGTAAACTTTTATAAGTTTTAAATTTATGCGTTTTATGCGGTGCCTCTTAACTTTGCGGCCTATACTTTAATCGCCTGTATTTTGTACCATATAGTATTGAATTTGCGATTATACTGTGATACCAGCCTCGTGGGTTTGATTTTGTTACTGCTACCTGTGCGTCATTTGAGATTTTCTTTCAGAAAATTATGTGCTACTTGAGTTTACGCATTCTCGTTGAATGCCTGAATACATGTTAATTGGTAAATATTCGTTGGCGCCCTTTCGGCTTTTCATTATTTGTGCGTATTTAAAAGCTGCACTCCGTCTTCCTGACTAGCCGGCCGGCAACTGTATCCAAGTAGTCGTAAAGTTTGTTTTTTTATGGAATTAGCCGACGAATCATTTTGATGCTAACAACTACCTCAACTTTCTAAATGAGGAGCTTCCAAATTTATTAGAAGATGTTTCTTTGTCCGTTCGCAGCGATATGTGTATACAATTGGATGTAGCGCCTTCCCACTACGCTGCAATAATTAGAAACTAGCTTAACCAATATTACATAAAAAATTGATAGGTCGTGGAGTCGAGTAGCCTGGCTTTCAAGAAGCCCTGATCTAACAACACTGGATTTTTTTAATGGGATTATTTGAAAACGTTTTGTATGTAACGTCTATTGATGATGAAGATAATTTTATACTTCGTATTCGTAAAGAAAAGCAACCATGAATGAACGAAGGCTTCAGCGTGTCCAAGAGGCCATCCTTAAAAGGGCACTCAAATGTTGTGAAGTTGATGGCAGGAATTTAGAACAGCTGTCATGAAATAAATTGTATTGTTTCACAGAAATAGGGTCGTTTGATTGACTTAATTTTAGTACAATAGTTTGTTTAAAGTTACATGAAGTACTTATAGCTATCAATTAAAACGTCAACAGTGTTGCCAAATTTCATATTCTTTAACTGGCACGTATGAGAAAACCAAACGCCGTAGGTGCTTTGTGTTAGCAATTTTGGAGTCGTCATTCATTATATAATAGCGTTACCTGAGGGTTTTAAGGCATTTACGGGACAGCCTGTATTTCCACCATAATTACCTCTAAGCGTTTCCTAATAAAACCAGCGATAAAGTGGCATTCTCCGAAGGTTAGATTTTATTGTTATGCATGATGACAATATGTGAAATAATAAACAAAAATTTGTTAAGAGTAATTTGTCGTGTTATTGCGTAAACTTTTACAATGTTTATACTTCATTTACTCCATTTGTGATTCTCATCAAGCTTTACATGTACATTTATAACGGTATAAGTCACAGTTGATAAAAAATATGAAAGTCAAAGCAAAATTTGGAAGTTTATCATTCCTGATTCCCTGATTCCTTCAGTCCAACAAGGTGCCAAAATGGGTTTTTTATAACTACTTTTCAGAAGTTATAAAATGTCAACGTAATTGTGATATTAGTAACCTTTTGTAACTAAATGTTTGGTGCACTGGTAAAAATATTCACATTCAAGGTCTGTTGAGGATCACAAATGAAGTGAATCGGGCATACGTTAGATAACCATTAAAGAGAAACGCATTTAAGTTCAGTGAAGTTTTTGACAGGTAAGTAAAAAAAGAATGACGTATATGCAATTAGAAAGAATGTGTTTTCTAATTGAATTCGTCGACACATTTAAACAGTTCCGAAAGAATTTTAGTAAACGTAAAATCGACTAAGGTCTTTTGTTGTTGTTTGTTATGATCAAGGTCTGTACATGCGGAGTACCAGGTACCTAGACACCGACAGCTGCGGTCAAATGGTGAAAGTATTATTCAGAATTTTGCCGAATTTAAGGAGTTTCAGCCTTAGCAAAGGATCTTTTACATGTTACCGATCGTAGTAACATGGGACCCACGGATTTACATCACTTCCGAATGATTGCATTATCCTATTATGTTACTATGATAATAACTCCTTAGCAACGAGTTGCGTTAAGATACATTTAACAGCACCAGTATTGTTAAAAAAAAATTATATACCGATACTTTATTAGCATTTAATCACATGTTGGCAGTACTGACGTGTATTGTTGGTGACACTGTCAGTCGATGTAAAATTCCATGTTAGTAGGTTAGGTTTTGCGTCAGTTTTGACACAGACTGACGCAAAACTTAACCTGCTAATCTCGAATTTACCATAACCTGACAGTGCTACCAACAATACAGTATTGAGTGACTTATGGTTTTTATCTTACATACAACCATAGCCATAGCAGATATACCTGGTGACAATGAAACTACTGCCCAAGGCGGCATTTCGAAACGGCTTGAGATAGAAATATGCAACTCGGTATGTCGATAGGGTTGAAAATTGTGAACAATTTTAACATAAAAACAATTGAATGTCGTTTTCGGTCTCACCGGAAATGACCTTGACTTTGTTATTTTAAATGGGATACCCTATATATTTTCTTTTTTTATAACTCTCTAAACAATTCTAAATAACTTTTGTTTAACATACCCTATGTCTAAAATTAATAGTTTTTGAAATAGAGCCGCTTAAAAATATGCCGTAATTCCTATTTGTTTGCATTTTACGGAAAAACGGAGTAGGTCAGGACAGAGGTTGCTGTTTTTTTAAAAACAATTGAATTTTGACAAGTATTTTCAACCCTATCGACATACCGAATTGCATATTTCCATCTCAAGCCGTTTCGAAATGCCGCCGTGGGTAGTAGTTTCATTGCCACCCGGTATGTCTCGCTGTTTGTTGTAAGTATCATTAATAAAAAAAATTCTATTTTTTTGAAAAAGATTAGTATTTTAGAATAAAATAAACCATGTTACGATATACGTAACATTATCTGCTTTCTACATTACTCGAGAACTATTCTCTCGTAATGTAAAAAACTTGATAACGTCACTTCCATCGTAAATTACTATTATTTTCATCGGTGTTGTTATAGACTATTTACCAAATCAATTTAAGTATCGTTAAGAGCACTCAGTGCGTTAATAGATGTGACGACATTCAGTGCGGTTATAGATGATGATATTACCGCACTCAGTGCGGTAATATCCATTATCGCACTCTTTGTTACAAAACAAAGAATACAGTAAACCAGAATTTATTGATGAAGATAAAATATTAAAGAAAACACGTTTGCTTATGGTACTTAACGAAACTTGTATCGTTAATATCTATTATCTTCATCCGTGTTGTTATAGCCTCTTAAGCAAATTCATTTAGTATCATTAAGAGCTTCATTACTGCACTCAGTGCGGTAATGAATATTACCGCACTCTTTTTATATAAAAAAATACATTGAACCGAGTTTATTGATGAAGATAAAATATTGAACAATACACGTTTGCTTATGGCACACAACGAAACGAAAGTTTTAGGTTGACTGGTTTATTCCCTATAGAATTTTTTCAAGTGTCTGCAAGCAAGTTTGGCTAGTTACGCCATGGCTGATAATAAAGAACCAAGAGTATATGTGAATTTTTGCTTTACTTTAGGAAAAACGGCCGTTGAAATTGATTTAATGCTTCGAAAAACTTTTACAGAAGACCATTTAGGTAGAACGCAAGTGTACGAGTGGTATTCGTATTTCAAGCAACCTCGTTTAAAATGTTCTTCCTTAAAAGCTTTTCGAAGCATTAATTCTACATTACGTTTCGAAGACCGTAAGTGCAACATTTACGGCCAAGGATCTAGTTTGCAAAACCGAGGCAAAGTCGAGATTTTCGAAGCATGAGAGGCCATAAATGCACTTATGGGGCGAGGTACATATAGTATTTTTTCAACTACCTGTACAAAGTGGCGTCGCAGTTGAGTGACGGTGGGCGGGGTTTAAAAATGAGCACTTTCCACCTGGAAAGAAGGGAAAAGCCTTCATCCCGATTGAGACTATTAGAGTGTTTGTAAATCCCAATGGCTTCGCTAATCTTTCTGCTAAAGAAATGGAGATTTGCCGATAATAGAAGTTTTATCATAGGATCAAGGATATTATGGACGGTATCGCGACTTGAGGCAACGCTGGTGTTCAGAGATACCAGTTTTTACTTAACGTCCCGTTTTACCAATATATACAGCATTCCAACTATAAACACCATGTCATCTATCTAGATGACCTATATTGATAAATAAGTTTTGTTGTGTGGGAATTATTTCGCTCCGTTGAGCTGGCGTCTATTTCAAGAAAATGGTTTTATTACCATCTAACCTTAGAAAATCTAATTTTTGAGTCGCATTTATGTTTTGTTTTTATCTTAAAAAGATATAGCTTATTAGTTCATTTGCATTTCATATAGGCAACAACTGTTGAAATTTCATCTTCAAGGTAACGACACAATTTTCTAATTTAGATTTGCGAATTATTGATTATTTAAATTGGTGGAGCCTGTATTTAGTTATATTCAGTTTAGTGTTAATCCACTCCCTCTTCCGGAGTTTATTTAGCGGGCCTCGTTGAACGCAATGGCCATGAGACCATTTTTGGGTATATACATTCTTCGCTATCCGGCTTGCTCTGAAGAGGGTAATGGTGGTCATTGGTTTAGTTTGGTGCTATTAATTATTAGATCGTTCAATGGCGTAACAACTTTCGCAAGATAACACCTGTTTTTTCAGTTTCAATCCCCGCCCATTCCACTACTCAGCCGTGGCAACCTTTAAATCCTATTGCAGGTAGTAAACGTGTTTTTACCTGCAACACGAAGTACGCCGGTTTAAGAAGGTTTCTTCTGAACTGTGATATAGAGACTTCGTTTGTATTTTTTGCAAGAACTGTGGAAGATACGAAAACATAGACACGTCCTAGGCTTAAGAATTTTTTATCAACAAGTTTAAATACTCACGTTTGGACCCCTGTGAAGTTAGCACTACAACTTCAAAAAATGTTATTTTTTTCAAGAGTTTCCGTTGCACCCCAAAGAGTTCTAGACTTCCTCGCTATTTTTAAAAATAGTTCTATGTATTTAAGAGAAAAAAATGTGCGTCGAAAATTTGGGGTGCTAACTTCACATTTTCCTAGGACAAATACCACTATAACTCTTTTTCAGTCACACTTATTGAAAAATTTCATTACACTTTTCGATAGAACTCGCCGGGATGCTACTAGAACACTAACAAAAAAAAAGATTTTCAAAAAAACTTTTTTATAAACTGGAAAAAAACATTTTTTCTATTTTTTATAGTTTCGGTAGTTCTAATGGGAGTTCTAGTAGCACCCCGGCGAGTTATATCTAAAACTCTAATTACACTTTTTGATAGGACCCGAAGTAAAGAAGTTCCTGTAGTTCTAATAGAAGTTCTAGTAGCACCCCGGCGATTTCTATTTATAACTCTAATAGCATTTTTTGATAGGACCCGAAGTAAAGAAGTTAAGCCTATTTCTGTGTTAGTATTTTTATAAAACCACGAAGTCCTGAAAGCAATTTTTTAAAAGTTCCGGTAGTTCTAATGGGAGTTCTAGTAGCACCCCGGCGAGTTCTATCGATAACTCTAATAACATTTTTTGATAGGACCCGAAGTAAAAAAGTTACGCCTATTTATGTGTTAGTATTTTTACAAAACCACGAACTCCTGAAAGCAATTTTTTAAAAGTTCCGGTAGTTCTAATGGGAGTTCTAGTAGCACCCCGGCGAGTTCTATCGATAACTCTAATAACATTTTTTGATAGCACCGGAAGTAAAGAAGTTACAACTATTTTTGTGTTAGTATTTTTACAAATACACGAAGTCCTGAAAGCAATTTTTTAAAAGTTTCGGCAGTTCTAATGGAAGTTGTAATAGCATCCCAGCAAGTTCTATCGATAACTCTAATAACATTTTTTGATAGCACCGGAAGTAAAGAAGTTACAACTATTTTTGTGTTAGTATTTTTACAAATACACGAAGTCCTGAAAGCAATTTTTTAAAAGTTCCGGTAGTTCTAATGGGAGTTCTAGTAGCACCCCGGCGAGTTCTATCGATAACTCTAATAACATTTTTTGATAGCACCGGAAGTAAAGAAGTTACAACTATTTTTGTGTTAGTATTTTTACAAAACCACGAACTCCTGAAAGCAATTTTTTAAAAGTTTCGGCAGTTCTAATGGAAGTTGTAATAGCATCCCAGCAAGTTCTATCGATAACTCTAATAACATTTTTTGATAGGACCGGAAGTAAAGAAGTTACAACTATTTTTGTGGTAGTATTTTTACAAAAACCCGAAGTCCTGAAAGCAATTTTTTAAAAGTACCGGTAGTTCTAATGCTAGTTCTAGTAGCATTCCGGCGAGTTCTATCGATAACTCTACTAACATTTTTTGATAAGACTCGAAGTAAAAAAGTTACGCCTATTTATGTGTTAATATTTTTACAAAACCACGAACTCCTGAAAGCAATTTTTTAAAAGTTCCGGTAGTTCTAATGGGAGTTCTAGTAGCACCCCGGCGAGTTCTATCGATAACTCTAATAACATTTTTTGATAGGACCCGAAGTAAAGAAGTTACGCCTATTTTTGTGTTAGTATTTTTATAAAACCACGAAGTCCTGAAAGCAATTTTTTAAAAGTTTCGGTAGTTTTAATGGGAGTTCTAGTAGCACCCCGGCGAGTTCTATCGATAACTCTAATAACATTTTTTGATAAGACTTGAAGTAAACACAAAAATACGCGTAACTTTTTTACTTCGAGTCTTATCAAAAAATGTTATTAGAGTTACCGATAGAACTCGTCCGGGGTGCTAGTAGAACTCCCATTAAAACTACCGGAACTGTAAAGAATTACTTCCAGGTCTTGGTCGTTTTGTAAAAGTGCCAACATAAAAATAAGCGTAACTTTTTTACTTCGAGTCTTATCAAAAAATGTTATTAAAGTTATAGATAGAACTCTCCGGGGTGCTACTAGAACTCCCATTAGAACTATCGGAACTTTTAAAAAATTGCTTTCAGGACTTCGTGGTTTTGTAAAAATACTAATACAAAAATTGGCGTAACTTCTTTACTTCGGGTCATATCAAAAAATGTTATTAGAGTCATCCATAGAACTTCCGAGGTGCTACTAGAACTCCCATTAGAACTACCGAAACTTTTAAAAAATTGCTTTTAGGATTTCATGGTTTTGTAAGAAAACTAACACAAAGTGGTAACATAAAAATAATCGTAACTTCTTTACTTCGGGTCCTATCAAAAAATGTTATTAGAGTTATCGATAGAACTCGCCGGGGTGCTACTAGAACTCCCATTATAACTATCGGAACTTTTAAAAAATTGCTTTCAGGACTTCGTGGTTTTGTAAAAATACTAATACAAAAATTGGCGTAACTTCTTTACTTCGGGTCATATCAAAAAATGTTATTAGAGTCATCCATAGAACTTCCGGGGTGCTACTAGAACTCCCATTAGAACTACCGGAACTTTTAAAAAATTGCTTTTAGGATTTCGTGGTTTTGTAAGAAAACTAACACAAAGTGGTAACATAAATATAATCGTAACTTCTTTACTTCGGGTCCTATCAAAAAATGTTATTAGAGTTATCGATAGAACTCGCCGGGGTGCTACTAGAACTTCCATTAGAACTACCGGAACTATAAAAAATTAAAAATATATTTTTTTCCACTTTATAAAAAAATTTTTTTTGAAAATATTTTTGTTTGTTAGAGTTCTAGTAGCACCCCGGCGAGTTCTATCGAAAAGTGTAATGAAATTTTTCAATAAGTGTGACTGAAAAAGAGTTATAGTGGTCTTTGTCCTACGAAAATGTGAAGTTAGCACCCCAAATTTTCGATACACATTTTTTTCTTTTAAATACATAGAACTATTTTTAAAAATAGCAAGGAACTCTAGAACTCTTTGGGGTGCAACGGGAACTCTTGAAAAAAATAACATTTTTTGAAGTTGTGGTGCTAACTTCACAGGGGTCACGTTTGGATCACTGCTCAGAGTATTCAGCAATCGATTGAAGGACCTGAACACTTCGAGAGGTTAAATTCAACACTCAGAATGTAGGTATCTGACCGACCTGTGTCGAAATTAAATGATGGAGAAATGACATAATTATCAGCAGCGAATAATGGCTGTTTTAGACTGTTCTTTTCAAACGGCCAAATAGCGACAACCTTTCTGTTTCTCTGTATTAGCAGGGATTATAAATCTAAAAAAAGCTGCGGACGTAAGATGGTTCATCAAGATAAAGCAGGCGAAAAACGCGGGCCTCGCTCAGTGACGATCATGTTCGGATAAGCCTTTCAGCAAAGAAGGATTTCTTGTACTACTGCAGTTCTCACTCCGGGTGCCTTTGTTGGGAAGAAAGTAATTAAGAGCCCAGCGTTTTCGCCGACAGGAATTCCTCCGGAATTTAATCGCCGGCGAAATATCAGATGCTCCCAGTTATTCGCCCCCTTCAGGTTCGCCCCTTGCGGCGAATCATCTGTTGATTACCCGTGTCGGACGTGTTGTGTGGCCGCTATTAATCCGCAAACCGTACACACCGCATTCACTTAACAGGATCAGGCTCGCTTGCGGATATCAAATCTGAATTCTAAACAAACCTGGATCGGTTTGATCCCCTCCGGCGCCTCCGAGGTGCCTTGTGTGCGATTCTGAACCGAGATGAAAGCTTGTAAACGCGTTTTGCACCTTGAGATTCCTTCGGATACAAAATAAATAACCACTACTAGCGGCGGAATAAATTCAGATTTTGAAGATACATCTTGATTCAGCTATGCATGTGCTGTGCCGTGGTCTTCACACAATGAAAGTTAAAATCAATCTAAAAGACATTAATCCACAAACAAAAAGTACAATAAGACATCCAAATGTTAATCTGACCGATAACTATGTCATTGGGTATTTACCTACAGTACAACCAAAACGTGTCCTTGCAGCAAGTTTATAGTATTTAACATTACTAGCTTGGTAAGAGGGTTTTTACTGGCGAATAGGAGGATATGACTGGCTCGCATGCGGCTCGTCAGTCACCTTCTTGAGCCAGTAAAACCTGTTACCTTGCGTGTATTCTTGAATATTTTATTTGTTCCTCACTTGTAAATAACTAGAAATTTACCATTCATTCAAAATGTCAAACTGACAAGCAACTAAATTCATCAATATGACACATACTAAGGAAGACAACTCTGGCTTCGCACGCTATCATTTATCTATGAGCACGCTTGTAAAACTGACAGTTAACTTGTAAAGATTTTACAAGTTAGTAACTTGTTAAAATAAACTTTCTTGATTAATACAGTGTTCTGATAAATTGATGTTTACAAGTGAGTAATAAATAAAAATTATTAGTAAAAGATGTCCAATAGATAACATCTAGGAGAAAGTTCCTAAAGTGTTCTCCGACTGTATTGCATACTTGAGAGAGAATTATGGTAGTATACTATTAGACTAGTTCTATGAGTGAAGATATTTTTTGGATCATAGGAAAAGATTATTAACTTTCTATTAGAGAATATTTTGAATAATAAACATTGTTGTTATTTTTTAATTTCTAGAAAGAAAACTTTATAAAATGTCAGTAGGTCAGTAGTTGGCTAAACTGACTAATGTTCTGCAGCAACTGACACAAGGAAATCTATAAAAACTGTGACATTTAAATAAAAAAAAAAATTGATATATCTGAAAACATTATGATATTTTAATGAAATGGTACATAAAATTTTCTGTAATTTTGACCTAATATATTGACATTTTGTTGTGGTTTTCAACGTCAAAATGATGCATATATTCGCGCTAGTTGCAATGTGGGATTTCATATTGACACTAGTGCTAATATGAAAATTTAGAACAACTTTTTTGAAATCTATAAAGTTTAAGTAAATTTATTTACTGTAAAAATTAATATGACTCAAAATTACCGAAAATCTTGTATGCAACCCGTTGCTAAATTAGTGTTTTTCACATACAACGTGCTGCCCAACTTGCTAGCGCTCATAGGGCAAACTTCACATCTAGTGTGAAAAAACTTTAATTTTGCCACTTGATACATAAATAGCTATTTTATGTATGATGTTTTTTGGGAATTTCACAACACGAAGAAATTTAAAATATTCATATGAGAACGTTTCAGAAAAATATTTGTACCCATTATCCATTCAACAATAAAATGATCCAGTAACACATTTAACAAGTTCCTACTTCACAATGAAACACTGAATTTGGTCAGTTGCGAGGTGTAATATAAAGGTGTTTCTTTTTTAACATTAATGTATATATATTTTTTTATTGCGGGAATAGATTTCTCCGAAAACGCTATTGTATTATTATTATACTCAAAAAAATATCACGTTATAGGAAATATTATATTTTCCCATCAGCATATTATTTCTAAATTTTAAAATTTTTACAATTTCTCCTCAAAATCTAAAAATGTTGTTACGTATTTGCATTTAAACAAGGGTATTTAATCCTAATTTACATTTAAAGTATTTTTTTAATATTTAACCTATCTTCTAGGTTCTTAAAACTGACCTGACTAACGTCATTAAAGACTAGCTTTACGCACTTGCACCGTAAATAACTATCAAATGGCGAAGCACTATTAAAAAAATCAGGAATTCCTAGTGCTAAATCCAACTCCTAATATTTGGTTCCATTTTAATAACAGGCTAAAAAATAATGTGTTTGGTTTGTTTTTTGGGTAGGTAAAGGTTACCACCTTTCGTGTACACCAAAACCGGACATATTTAGTTTTCGTATTCAAAAAATTCTAATAATAACCCACATATACGGAACGAAGGACATTTATTTAATTATGTAATAATGAAACATAATTCTCTTCAGTTTTATTAAAAGGCCGCCGAAACGACTTTTTAAAAAAACGTTTATTTTTATTTTACAATGAAATATAACATTGGAAGCACACAGCTAGCCGCCGGACAATTTCTTACATCTAGCTATGATACGAACACAATGGAACTTATCGACTGACTGGAGCTTAACTTAGAAGTGCAAGCTACTAGTATATATACTATGCCTAATCAGCTAAGATAAGCGTTATCTCTAAAAGGGAGCGTGAGACAGGAAGCCACGTGCGTTCAAGGTTGCAGACTTGCAATTCATATAAAGAAGCTATTTATCGTTCAAGGTTGCAAGCTTGCAGTTTTACACAGGAGACCATTGTCTATTCATAATATAACACGTCCGCCGATAAAATGTTCAATGGGTGGTATTCAAATATGCCTCCATTGAACTTACAAAGAGAAAAGAAAATTAAACTTATGCATTTACGTTAACCGGTTCAAAATCTTTATTTAAAAATCTAATAAGTTTAATCTTCATTGTGTTTCTATTATAATACAAATACAATATAAAAATTATTAACATAAGAATAGTACACAGAGTAAATATAATTGCAGACACACTTAAATTATCAGATTTAATATAATTAACAGGTTTTAACAAATTTTCATATTTATTAAGTTTAATTCGGTCCTCAACCAATTTCTGGGTGTCAAGAGGTATCAAGTCAATCTTTGAAACATTTATGTGGTTTGATTCAGGAATTATTAAGCGGTCAATGTTTGACAGAATTTTTTAAATTAACAGTTTCATTTGAGGTTCTTTTTGCTATAACAACATATGTTTTTAATTTAACGAAACAAGACAGTCTGAACTGAGATGTAAAAGGTTGGTGCCAGATATTCTTTTCTGAAAGTTTTGATTTTACATTTGAATAATAAAGTAGCTATATGATTTTCATTAAACCGTTTCTAAGTGCGTCATGACAAATAAAAATAGGGATATAATATATGTTTCTAATAAGCGTCTAATTGCTTTGTTTAAAAACTACATTGCCTAAATATAAAGGATATAGTTCTGGATTATATTTTAAAATATTTACAATACTATATCGTCATGTATAATTGAATGTTTAATCAAGATACAGACGATGAAGGTAATAAGGCTGAATAGGGTAATAATTCATTTGCGTGTCTTCTGATATTGGAAGATCCATTATGCGGTACTAATTCATATGTGTCATGATCGAGAATTTGAGATATTGTATAGGGTCCTATAAATTTTGGTTCGTCTTTGCTTCTGGAATTAGTTTTAACAAATACTTTTTCGTTTAATTGAAATGTTTTATTTTTCCGAGTTGGATTTAATTTTAAATTTCGCTTTTCTTTAGTATCAATTTGCTTGCCTTGCAATATTTCGTAAATTTTTTTCATGCGGATTTTGTGACCAGATAAATAATCATGATAGTATGTTTTTGTATAGTCTAAATCGAACTGATTTCTACATTCAGTATGACCAAATACAATCTCAAAAGGGGTTAAATTGAGATTAGAGTGTATCGTATGATTGTATGCAAGAATACAATATTGAATTTTGTTTTGTTCAGGTACATCCGTCAATAGTCGATAGTGTTCAATTATTGTCGAATGCAATCGTTCAATTGGGGAATTAGATTGATGGTGATGTGGGGTTGTCGTATGCAACTGGATTTTATGTAAAGCTATAAAGTCTTTAAAAATATTTTTGTTAAATTCTCCATCAGCTATAATGATATTTGGTGTAGTAAAAGTACACATATAATTAAGTAATTGTTCAATGATGTCTGTTAAATTTCGAGATTTAATATAATATGCTTGGGCGAATTTGGAAAATGAATCTATTATTGTTAGATAGCTTCTCTTACCTATCTGAAAAATATCCAAGTGTATAGTATGAAATGGTTGGTTTTGTGTAGGAGTAAGCTGTAAAGGCTGCTTAATTGGGTTTCTATTGTACTTTTGCGTTTTACAAATATGACAATTATTAATATAATCGGTGACATCTTTATTAATTGATTTCCAATAATATTTTCTTTTTATGTGTTCGATTGTTTCATTGATACCACGGTGATTGGTTTTGCCTAGATGGTAATTTTGGATTTGATATTGACGATCTTGTGGATTTAGAACGTAAGTCACTTGTGACATACATCGATGAAACTTGGGTGTGTTATCGTTAATTATGTTTTGCAGAAAATTAGAAAAATCTAAACAAAGTTCGTCGTTAGGGAAATAACAATAGTAATGTGTTCTAGGTTCACAATGTTCAATTAATAGCCTGTTGAATACGTCAATTTTATTTGTATTATTTAGGGATACAGAATAATGTGTAATTCCGTCGTATTTAGTGATTCCGATATCTCGTGGTAGCTGAGAAATTACAAATTCAATTTGATTCTTAAATTGTTGTAGAGGTTTTTCGGCAATATCGATCACGGGGGTAGACGATTGTTGCGAATGTATTGTTTCGACATAGGATTTATTATCGTCGTTATTTGGTGGTCTTATTTGAATGTCGGATATAACTTTTACTTTAGGCGTTTCTGATTTTGGTGGTCCGATGGTCGGTACTGAAAAAAAGTCTTGTATGTCGGAGGTGCTCGCCCTACTTGCCATTAAACTTTCGTTACCTTGTATTGGTGTTGGTGTATGAAGTCTATCGGGTGTTTCTAAAGTCATGGGGTGAATTTGAACACGTGATAGAGCGTCGGCAACTTTATTTAATTTGCCTGGTAAATAGTTTACGGTGAAGTCGTATTCTTCTAATTTAAGTGCCCAACGAGTTAATTTGGAATTTGGTTCTTTTAAATTTTTGAGCCAAACAAGCGGTCTATGATCGGTATACAATTTAAATTTTACTCCATACAGATATGGACGAAATTGTTTCGTTGCCCAAACTATGGCTAGGAGTTCTCGTTCAATTGTAGTATAATTTTGTTCTGCATTATTAAGGGTTCTGGAGGCATAACAGGTGGGTTTACCATCTTGGGATAATACCGCGCCTATCGCAAATTTAGATGCATCAGTAGTCAGTTCGAAAGGTTTTTCAAAATCAGGATATTGAAGTACTGGTTCATTCATTAAAATTTGTTTGCAATACTCAAAGTTCTTCAAAAATTCAGGAGTGTGTACAATTTTATTTTCTTTCTTTAAACATACGGTTAAAAATTTAGTTATTTTGGCAAAGTCTTTGACAAATTTTCTATAATAGCCAAATAGTCCTAAGAATGATTTTATCTCGGTTCTTGTTTTAGGTGCTGGGAAATTTTTGATTGCTGATATTTTAGATGGATCTGGTTTTATTCCTTCTGAAGTAACTATATGACCTAAATATTTTACAGATTTATGTAAAAATTCCGATTTATCTAACTGAATCTTTACATTAGCATCTCTACATTTTTGAAATACATTTTTTAAACGTTGCATGTGTTCTTGAAGAGAACTTCCGAAAATTATAATGTCGTCTAGGTAAACTAGGCACTGTGTTGGAGTGAGTCCAATTAAGGCTGTATTTATCATCCTTTGGAAGGATGCAGGACTGTTACGTAAACCCATAGCCATTCTTTTAAACTGAAAATGGCCTTCTTCGGTTGAAAAAGCGGTTTTTTCGCGATCTTTCTTTTCGATTTCTATCTGGTGGAAACCAGAGGCAAGATCCAATGTTGTAAAGTATTTGGCTCTGCCAAGATTGTCTAATACAGTTTCTATACGGGGCAATGGATATTTATCTTCAATAGTTTGTTCATTTAACTTTCGATAGTCAACTACAATGCGCCATTTTTGTTTTCCGGAGGCGTCTAACTTTTTTGGGACGACCCAAATAGGAAAATTATACGGTGATTCCGATGGCTCTATAATATCTTCGTTTAACATTTTCTTTATTTGCCTTTTGACTTCTTCGCGATGAATATGGGGATAACGGTATGTTTTCGTAAATATAGGTGCATTGGTTTTAGTCCTAATGTGGTGTTTTGTCAAATTCGTAACGGATAAAGGTATTTCGGGAGAGTAAAATACATCTCTGTATTGAAAACATAAATTAGTCAAAAGAGTTTTTTCGTCTTCGTTTAAATGGTCTAATCTTAAATTGTTTTTTAAATTGTTATTTAAAATACTTCTGGTGTTTGGAGTATTTATATTAAAGTTGTTAAGTCTGATAGGTTGATTTTTGCTATCGGGTTCATAGTCTTCTAAAAATAATGGATTATAAATATTTATTTCTTGTGTTTCGTTTGAAGTATTAATTACACTGGTTTTAAACCAATTATTGTGTAATTTCACTAATGCTGAAGGCATAATTAATTTTTCATTAAATTTTAGTTTTGGAGCTATTTTAGTTCCATTCTTTCCTACTGCTGGTAAATTTACAAAACATTCTGTACGCGGAGGTACTACAAGTTTTCTGACAAAATCTGAGTTTTTAAATTTGGAAAAATTACATTCATTACGTTTTTGAATTTCCTGTTTAGTTTTTGATGGATTATAATAGAACGGTATTACTCTTTTTTCTGTTTGAATGTGCATCCATTTATAATCTATTCGTGCGGATAATTTTGAAAGTAAGTCGGATCCAATAAGTCCTACATAGTCTTGGTGAAAATTGAATAAATAACACGTATGTGTTCCGTTTTTATAAAAAAGATTAGGAATGGGTAAATCTGCAATTAAGTTATGTTGAGAAATTCCATGAGATGTAACTATCTCGAATTCTGTTTCATAAATATAATTTGGAAAATGTTGTTGTACAAATTCTGGGGAAATTATTGTTTGTGAGCTACCTGTATCTATTAAAAGTTTATCGCCGGTGGCGGGAATTATAATGTAAGGAAGGTTTGATTTTGGATTTATATTAAAAGTTAAAATATTCTTTTCCGAGGCTCTTAATGAAAATTTACAGTATCGTTTGGATCTGGATATTCGAAATAATCTGGGGTGTGATCTAAGTCTTGTGGATTATCAGGGTCAGAATATTCCTGAAGGTTTTCGTTAAAATTTTCTGGAGTTGAAAATTCTCCATTTTCAAATAAATTTTCGTTTAAGTCTTCATATTCATCCGGAGGTTTTTCTTGATGGTAATTTAAATGATTAAAATTTCCATTAACGTTTTGAGAATTTGCTCGATATTTATTGGGGAAATTTGATTGTTGAGTAGCTGGTCTTTTTATAGTGCTAAAGTCCATAGGTTCTGGTTTATTTGTTGGTGAAAAATTTGGTTTAGGTGCAAATGCATTAAAGCTTGAATTTTGAGTTATTCTAGAATTATTAGGATTGTTAAAATTTGTTGGACTTTTAAAATAATTGGTATTTTGATTAAAATTACTTCGATTTTGTTGAAATGGTCTTTGCATAAAATTTGGGTTATTAAATTTAGGTTTATATGAATTTCTTGTTTGAATATTGGAAGTTAAATTTGATTTATTTAATTTCTGACTTTGAAAATTATTTTGATTTGAGAATATCTGATATCAATTTCTTCTTTTACTATGCTTAACGCTTGTTCTAGTGAAGTTGGATTTCTACTTCTTACGAAGCTTCCTAAATTTTCATTTAGTCCACTTGTAAAAGTGCGAAGTGCTAAATCTTTGTTAGCCTTTAATTTATAAGTGATAATATCTTTTGATTCTTGACTCAGAGAAACTTTAGAATTATAAATTGCTAAATGAGTTCTAACTTTATTGAAAAATTCTATGGGAGAGTCTTTATTCTGTTTTAATTTAGTTAAATCAATTAAGAGATTCAATTCTGACCTTTGGTCGCCAAAATTTTCAATTAAGACATTTTTTAAGTCTTTCCAAGTATCATACTCGTAACCTGTGATTACTTTTAACGCTTGACCTTTTAATTTATTCCTTATCGAATTTAAAATTACTTGGTTGATATAATCGTTTAAATTTTCTGTACAAAATTTAGTTGCAATGATTTCTGCGGATCTGATAAATTCCGAAAGAGTGGCTTGATTACCATCATATGTGGGAATTTCATTTAATAAAGCTACATTAAAATGTGGGGGAAACAATGATGCGTTTTGATCAACCATATTTGTTGTAACAACCCAAAATTATTTAAAAATAAAATTCTAGGGATTGAATTCCTTGGTGAGCGTGATCGATCTCGTGACATAAAATTTTTACAATTGTTTCAAAATATAATTACAGGTGTTTTAACTAATGATTCAAGATAATAGTGATCTAAACATAAAAATTTTATAGACAAAAATTAATTTTGCTTTATTTGTTTCACTTATTTTTAATTTTTATTTATGTTAGTAAACAGTTTAATGACTAGGGGATGTTTAACAGGGGTACCTACGCGCAAGAACGCAAGCACAAATGCAAATTAAGCACACCTATTATGTGCAGCAATTGGTCTGGCTTACTACGTTCTGCCGGAACTTATAAATAAATATTTAAAACTATGTTAGTATAATTTTTAAAACTTTATATTAGTTAACTTTGTTGTTTTAGGCGAACGCTTTAATAATTATCACTTTCGAAAATTATATTACGTTACTTTGTTGCCTTTGAAATTAATTATTTTGCTTTTTCTTTAAAACTTAAAAATTATTACTTAGGCGAACGCTTTAATAGTCGTTACTTTGTTGCCTTTAAAATATACCTTTGCTTTTTCTCTAAAGCTTGAAAATTATTATTTTTAAAAATATACCTTTGCTTTTTCTCTAAAGCTTGAAAATTATTATAAAAATATACCTTTGCTTTTTCTCTAAAGCTTGAAAATTATTATAAAAATATACCTTTGCTTTTTCTCTAAAGCTTGAAAATTATTATAAAAATATGCACTTACATTGTGCGTTAAAATTGACGAACGGCGTGCGATCAAGCTACGTCCTGTTGTCTTCAAAAAGGATGCGTCGATCCTATTGATGTCGGCTGGCCTGCACAGAGGTCCTGAAGTCCGACTTGGATAGTCCAGCTTTGCGCTAGAGCGTTATCCAAAAGTTGTCCTGGGGTCGTCGTTGTTGACGTTGCCAATACCAGAGACTGATCCCAATGATCAAGAGTGGTCCCAATGACCAGATGGTTCCAATAACCACGGAGGAGCAGGAGCTGGGTCGACGGGCGCTTCTCACGATCGGGCGATGTTTGTCCCTGTTGGAGATGTCCGAAGATCCGCTGGGTGGTAGGTTTCGATTTGTGGCAAAGAGCTGAACCTCAAGGAAAGTTGCTGGTCGACTCGATGTTTGTAGTTTTCCAGGTTTTCCTCCACAAATCCGAACGACTGCGCCAGTTTTATTAAAAGGCCGCCGAAACGACTTTTTAAAAAAACGTTTATTTTTATTTTACAATGAAATATAACATTGGAAGCACACAGCTAGCCGCCGGACAATTTCTTACATCTAGCTATGATACGAACACAATGGAACTTATCGACTGACTGGAGCTTAACTTAGAAGTGCAAGCTACTAGTATATATACTATGCCTAATCAGCTAAGATAAGCGTTATCTCTAAAAGGGAGCGTGAGACAGGAAGCCACGTGCGTTCAAGGTTGCAGACTTGCAATTCATATAAAGAAGCTATTTATCGTTCAAGGTTGCAAGCTTGCAGTTTTACACAGGAGACCATTGTCTATTCATAATATAACACTTCATCCCTTATGATAATGTTATATCATGGGATTACTCCAAACCAAGTGCCAATACTTAACAATTACCTAATACATATAAGTCAAAAAAGTATAACGTAATGACTACGTTGTTAGATAAATGCACTGCATTGCCGATGCAGTAAGTACCAATACTACCTAAAGAAATACCTCAGCTCTCTGACGGCACGGAATCGTGACGTCGCGTCAGGTTAAAAATTCCAGTTACAGCAACCGACGTGAACTATGAGTATAGATTAACTACATGTGCAATTGTCAATAAATTATAATTGTTTACATTTTTAATAGACAAGTCACTGAGTGTTTTCGTTAGTGTTTGGTTGTATATGTGTGAGTAATTTACCATCCGTATTGCACAAATAAACATGGAAATAACCGTCATAGCTGGCTGTGCAGTAAATGCATTGTCAACGCATGCCGCTTTGCTAGCAAAGTATGCGAATTATATTTTATTTCAAGGAAGTATTATAATAGACCAGTGGTATTCAAGACTTTTCGGTAGTGTGGTCCCATATTGGGGTCTCAAGCATCTGGCGACTCCAGTATGCGGTTTCGGGTGCACATGATTTCAATGAATTTCTTGAACGTTTTAGGGTAACTGATAATAAGACTGACTCAACTTAAGAAAACTCCTTATTTCGTAACTTTCTAATACAATACTAACAAAGTATTGCAATCGTGAAAAAAATGTAATGGGATTTATACTACACTAGCTAGATGCTTTAATTTCTGGACTAGGGGAGCTCACGTCTGATATTCGCTTACGACAGCAACATAAAGGACGCGAGGACGACAAGGCGATGCACTGTTCACCCTGTACGTCTGGTGTCCAAAATATGCATATGTTCGTCTAGGGTGAAACCTTGAGCTATGAGAAAATATTACTTTTTTCTACGACTGCTCTGAAAATAGCCAAGAAAACATTCATAACTAATTTTGAAAATCTTACATTTCATACAGCGTATATTTGAAATCTAGGCGGCGGCTTGCAGTCGTAGAAAAAGTATAGTGTACAACACATGTGAAAAGCACTTTTCACACTTGTGGGGTTTTATGACACTCACCTGCGGCTCGTTGTCACCAAACTCCCGCTATCATGTAAAAAGTGCTATTTTCAACACTAGTTGTACAATATACTATTATCTGTTTAATAGTTCTTGATTTAGAGGAAAAATGGATATTATTTTATTTTGTAAGGTATTCGCCCTGTATATATTCGACCGAAAGTATACATATTTGGTTTCGAACCAGGTAGACATATAATCCGCATTAAAAATATCGTCTTGCTTCAAAAAATAAAACCTCGTGCTTTGCACGGAAAAACTACACTTTTCTCAATTTGTTGTACAATATACTATTGAGCCATACCACGAATAGACAGAGAGCAGACGGGAAGACCAGACAGATGCAATTGAGAAAATATGTTTTTCGTTACCGAGAGACTCTGAAACATGAAGATCTAAAGAAATCTCGGAAGGTGAATTTTTCACGATCACAATTATTTCTTCAGAGATGACGAAAAACATGTTATCTCAGTTCCGTCGGTCTGTCCGTCTGTGTGCCTGTCTGTTGGCGGTATAGTCCAAAAACTAGTTATAGGAAAACGATATTTTGCATACGGTTGATATGCTGTGAATCCAAATATACTTTTGGTCAAATATTTACAGACTGAGCATATTAAAAAACAAAATATTGTTTATTTTTACTTTAACTGAGGAATAGATAAAAGTAATATTTTACACATAACTTAGGTTTTTACTCTTGAGAGAACGGAAACGAACAGATACAGGGTGAAATCTTAAAATGAATAAAATAGTGCAGCGATGGTTGCATACCGCACTTGCGAGAGAAGTTGCGCGTAAAACCCTTTACAGAGTTTTTTAAATAAGTTTTACGTGTAGCTATAACACTTAATTTGAATTTGAATATGTGAGTGACCGTAATCGCATAAGACCTATTTGACATGAGCATGAACTTTGAATAAAAATAAATAATCGATATATATTGAAAAATGGAACTTTATTTTAAAAATTAAACTAAACATTTACTATTCTGATAAGGACCCATCTTTGTCACATTCTTTCATACGTCTCGCAACTCGAGCAGACTTCTTCGCGATCCCTAGTTTGAATACCATTGATATAGACTATAACGGAGCTGCTTTTGAGTGTTTTTTACAGAAAAGGTGGTGCATCGCCGTAATTTATATTGAAATAAAAACTAATGTTTTTTAAACCAAACTACCGGGAAGCAACCGGAGGGTTATTTAGTTAATTTCTTGAGTGTCATTGTCATAATGAGGAAATAATAGCTGACATTAACTCTGTAACCTTTAGGTACTCAGATTAAAAATGATTGTGGTAAAGTGAATAATAATCGATTGAGCGAAGGGGCTACGAGTATAAAATTAACCCTAGAACGCATAGGTGGCGTCATATGAGACACCATCTATTTTACTATCTAGTTTTTGGTGATTTGCTGTGATGTTATCATATTCATATTTTCAGTACCTCTCCAGAAGATTATTGTTGATATATCCTTTTCATTTTTAATTTCCAAAAATTGTTACAACCTTTATAATTAGTTCTTTACTTACTAACTAATCACGTAACAAGTTTTCTCGGTAGGTGTTGGTCGGAAACAACTTGCCATCTGCCAGTTTATGTAGATATATGTCATAGTAACGTAATGCGAAGTGGAATTTGTTAATAGTAATTATCACTACTGGGTTTATAGGATGGCCAGTTAGTTATTATACTCGAGCCGCCGAACAGATAGAGTCGTCCATGCAACCAAAATAACATATTACAAAGGTCACTCGATAATATTTTAACTATAATTACTAAAAGAAACAGAGATGGCGACCCTTATGATTAGAACTAATTTCAATTGACACTAAATAACTTTGAGGTTATGATGCCAATATCGAGAGATCCAAAAAAATTGATCCTCTGCGGGCTATGGAAATTCAAACGTATGAATAATATGTTGGTGGCACTGTAAGTCTATGTCAAATTCGAGGTTAGCAGATTAGGTTTTGCGTCAGTCTGTGTCAAAACTAACGCAAAACCTAACCTGATAACCTGCAGTGTAATTTATGTGCTAGACAGAGACTACCGAGTGATTTTTTAAAAACTCAATTTCAGCAGGCCCTGAATACCCTGATACAGTTGGCAGTACTGAAATGTATTGTTTGTGACATTGTAAGTCTATGTCAAATTCGAAGCTAGCAGGTTAGGTTTTGCGTCAGCTTTGACACAGACTGACGCAAAACCTAATCTGCTAACCTCGAATTTGACATAGACTTACAGTGTCACCAACAGTACACTTCAGTACTGCCAACTGAATCAGGCTATCGAGGGCCTGCTGCAATTGAGTTTTAAAAAAATCACACTGTAGTTATTTGGCAAAACTGTTTAACGTAGATATTAGTACCTGATCAGCTCCTTAGATTTAAAAATTAATTTAGAATGTAAGTTTTTATTCATACTCATAAATATATATTTTAACAACTTAAACTTCCGTTTTGCGCTTTAATATGCATCTATGCAGTCAAAATTGTCTTCCAGATATTAAAAACGGTGTATAGTAAAGTTAAAGTGCCTCACTAAACAAAAAAAGGTGTGGTGTCGTATACGACACCACATATGCGTTAATGTAACTTTCTTAGATGTATGCGTTCTAGGGTTAAGTATGTTAACAAATAAATACACCATATTTCGAATTCTATATTTTATTCCTATCACATTTTGGGATTCATATTCCGCTACATATACTAGAGTTTCGTATTTAAAATTACGGTTTTACGTTGAAATCTCGTTTTCCATTACAAAAATAGCGAATGGGGTGCGAATTTGGGCTCAGTTCGCGACTGGTAACTCCGTTGTCACATGATACCCTTTTTTAAGTTATGATGTTATGAACTCATGTAAACACTGAGCTTATGCGATTTAGCCATTTAACTATAGGCATATGCTTAAAATCTAAAGTATTACAAAAATAGTTTTCATCTAGTATGGCTATCAAATAGTTCCTAATATATGAATGCAATTATGTTTATACTGAAATGCCAAACTTGATATCTTAATTTCAAGTGACTCATAGTTGCATTCTCAAATTAGGAAATATTCCATAGCCATTCTAGATGAAAATAATTTTTGATCATACTATAGGTAACAGTTGCAAGCTTAGGCTCAGGGCCTTTTATGGAGGGAGTTTGTAAAATATTCCGTCCACTTTCCACAGGTTCTATTTACATATATTTTTTACGAGTGTTCTTCTTCTTTTTTGTTTCTGTCTTTTTTAAGCTGGTCGTAGAAAGCAAATAATGTTACCAAAAATAAAACATTCGACTTGCTTTTCATATGCATTACATGGCATTTGTTTTTTTCTTAGGGAAGAATTTAATAATGTGAATCAAATATTAAGCGAAATTAAAAAAATGTTTTTAGCTCCGCCTCGTATACACTTTTACAATGTTCACATCTTATTATTATTATTAGCCAAATTACGTATATCTTGTATTAACACCCGTAAGAAGGAATCTTTCTCGTATTGTAATCCTCGGCACCCTTGATGTCAGTTTTATGTATTTGTTCTTTACCAGGGTACGAACAGATCACTCTCGCTCTAAAGTACGTTTGAATAAGACATACTTCTTTCTTTGTTCAAATTTAGTAATTACTTGACACTGCTAAATTATAGGTTATGTTTCATCGTGGTGCGCGTACATTGGCGTAACTTAGGTAGTTTAACTTTATCATAGATTAAATAAATGATAACAATTCTGCCTAATTTATTTGTACACCCTAATACACAGAACTTTTTCATTGTGCAAATTCTAAAAGGTAGAGCATAACAGATAGTTTTCTTTAATATAATACAATAAAATACCTTCTACTAATTGTTTTCTGGAACGTTTATGGATATGTCAGTTGAAAAGTAATTTCGAGGTAACAATAATTAATTTACTATGCGATTGAGAAGCGGAGGAAGCTGTTGGTGTCCATACCATATCAAAGGACAAATACACCAAATTGACATCAAGGCTCCCTAGGTAATCCGAGAACTAATTGCCATTTTGATAGTCCGCTGATTACCACGTGCTATTTTGTTATGCTTCGTCTTTATTTTGTAACTGGATTTCGACCTTTCAATAAAGTAACTATTGTTATTACTATTATTATAATTATCTTCCACCTCCTCCACATTCGGTAATGACAAGATAAGAAACATGTATTGATGCTGATTTTTTTCATGCAGATAATTTACCGTATATAATAGCTATTTATGCAACAAGTGCTAAAAGTTGACATTGATGCACCAGACATGAAAATTATGAAACGAAGCCGAATGCTGAGTTTTATAACATGTCCAGTGCAATAACACTTTTAGCACGAGTTTGCATACAATATTTTTTCTACGACCTTAAATTTACTGTTATTCATCCATAAATGTCGATTTAACGAAGGTTTGCATTTATGACAGTTATAATTTATGTCATAATAAAGAGATGGCCTTGACGCACAGGTGAATGCTTCTGGAGCCAGTACTGTCAAAGTCAGTTATCAAAGGTAATTATAATAGTACACATCTGACTTTATTCATTACATAACGCTTTAATTATTTAAAAATACTTTACCTCTAACGCAAGAAGTAACTAGAATAACTTTACAACCTCACTTCCAATTCGAAATTGTAGTTTTATAACCTCACTTCACTTTTACACGCTAAATTACTTTTAGTGAAAAAGGCTAGCGCTAAATGGCCTACTTTTAGTGGTGGTCGTAGAAAAATAATATTATCTACTCATTACAAGTAGCGGCTCAGAGTATAAGAAAATGTAAGCGAACAATGCAATTACAAGAGCTGCAAAATAATTTGAATTTTCTAAAAAAACAGTTTGAGTCACGTTGTACGAATAATTACAACATGAAAATATCAAAAATTGTCCTTAGGTGAAGATGCTGATCTTTTTAAATTTTAAATTCTGGCACCACGGAGTCCAGGTTATGAAAAAAATAAATTCGATAATAAATGTCCTATGCAATTCCCAGTTTTGAACTTTGTACCGAAAAGTTGAGTTAGTTGTAAAATTTCAAGTTTGCTCTAATTACTAGTTGCGAGGTTGAATCATCACTTTATTGATTTAATTTTTTTTATCTCATTTCATATGGTAATGTACTGCATTTCTACATGCAAAATCGTTTCTAATGGGGTACTTTACAACGTAGCAACTATTACAGCATAGCAACGACGACTCGGTTTACGTTTGGTAATACTGAAATGTATTGTTGGTGACACTGTAAGTCTATATCAAGTTCGAGGTTAGCAGGTTAGGTTTTGCGTTAGTCTGTGTTAAAACTGACGTAAAACATACCCGCTAACCTCGAATTTGACATAGAGTTACAGTGTCATCAACAATACACTTCAGTATTGCTAAATGCATAACATCAACTGGAGTTGCTTGTTGTGCTTTAGCACATAAAATCGAGTTCTGATCAGCTTGGTTATGTTTCGACATTTAATGTCGCTTTTATATACAAATCTAATATTTGCGCTAAATTAATAAAAAATAAATCGTTCCTTTGGTAATTTTAATCGTATTTGGTACTATTTTTACGATGTATTATTTTTTTTTACGTTGTTTTCAGATAAGTATAACAAAAAATTGCATGACTTGTCACGCGCTTACTGAAAAATCATTATTTCTAGACTCGTAATGAAATATACTACTGTAAATAGTCTATAACAACACCGATGAAGATAAAAGATTATTATGCAATTGTATTGCAATCGTTGTAGGAAATTTGCTGAAAACTACTACATGTTTGCTTTGTTGAGAATTTACCGTATTTTTAAGGTAAGTTTGATGGAAATACAGGGTGTCCCGGGACATGATGTACCTACATGGCTTAAGACTATGTTGCTGAGATTATCTTAAGTAAAATATGTTTGATGAACATATGCTCTAAACTCAATCGTCATGGAGTTATGGTAATTTTAAGTTCAAATAAAAAATCAGGTAAAAAGCAGATGGTTTTTATTTAATTGAGTTTTATGATTTGAAAACTGTATTACGCTGTAATTTTTTTAAATGTTCACCTAATTCTTGTATACACAATACAGCTCTTCTTACAACTGAAAAAGTGGCTTTTCGAAGACTGTCATGGTCAATACGAATCCAGCAGTTTGAGACGTTGGGATTGGGGTAGCGAAGCGGAATATATGATGCTGCATTTTGTAAGCATCACTTAGCCTCTCCTACTCAATTCCTACTCTCACCTTCATGTGGTGAATCCTGTCAACCCGAGCAACCTTACCGGAGATTTGGTAGCCAATCCAGGTGGAAAGTAAGGTCGCAGTCAAACGAGAGAGGAAGAAATGGTCCTCCGAAAAGGGGGTTGGGCTAAGGGCTAACAACCCTCAACTGTAAAAAGGTACCTTTGGAACAATTGTTACGAAAACTGACGAACAGCCTCGGAAAACCGGTGGACGGATTAAACGGAAACGACGCTTGCGAAAAACGGATATGATTATCGGATCATGGAATGTACTCAGCCTCTATCGACCTGGTGCCCTAACAAATCTCATAGAAGAAGTATCTAAATACAGGGTCGACATAACAGCTCTACAGGAAATACGATGGCCCGGTAACGACGTTATAAAAATGAAGACCCACACACTATTCTATAGTGGCTCAAACCAACAGAGACACGAATTTGGAACTGGTTTCCTAGTCAACAATAGAGTTCTAAATAAAGTTATCGACTTCAAACCAGTCAACGAGAGATTATGAAAAATAAAAATAAAGGGTTTGTTCCACAACATATCCATGATATGTGCTCATGCCCCTACCGAAGAAAAAGATGATAATATGAAGGATATATTCTATGGTGAACTAGAAAATGCAGCACAACAAGGCAGCCAACACGATATGCAAATAATTTTGGGAGACTTTAATGCTAAAGCGAGTAATAGTGGCTACCCAATAAACCCAGCCACAGGCAAACACAGCCTGCATAACGACAGCAACGAAAATGGAACACGATTAATACACTTTGCTACAGCAAACGACATGAGAATAGGCGGTACACTCTTTCCCCATAAGGCCATACATAAAGTGACCTGAAAATCCCCAGACGGAAAAACCTATAACCAAATAGACCATATTCTCATTGACGGGAGACATGCCACGAGCCTGATGGACGTAAGGAGCCAAAGAAGCGCAGAATGCGATTCCGACCACTTCTTAGTGAAAGCGAAACTCAGGCATAAAATGTCAAGGATTTTCAATACAAAGGGCGAAAAACGGAAAATATGGGATACTGACAACCATATATATAATACACATATATTGCTAGTAGGGCCTGGAATCGTCAGAAAACATTACGGCGCAGACATAGTCTCACTTAGAGTATAACGCGTCTCGTGCGCATGCGTGAGAATTCGAACTCCGCCTTTAGAAGCGAATTTGAAACTTGACCACTTCCCCATTGGCCGGACCACGCCGCCGCGCTTGCACACAGCTCACCATTATACATTGAAGAGTTGGTTGTCTGTCTCACTTCCTTGGTAAGTTTCCCACTCATAGCCGCTAGCAATATAGTAAGTATTAGATATATGCTGACAACCTACGGTCAGAGGACTGCCTTCATAATTACAAGACGGCGATTAATGTCAAACTACAAACAAACAATGAACATGTGAATGAAGAAGCAGACATAGAAACACATTGGGAAGCAGTCAAAAAGATCATGACCGAAGTGGCGCAGGAAACCATAGGGAGGAAGAAGACAGCCAGAGGGAAAGAGTGGTTCGATGATAAGTGTAGAGAGGCCATAGCACGGCGGAAACAAGCGAGGATTATCTCTATACAAACCAATACCAGAAGTAAAGTAAATAAATATCGGTAAGAAAGAAATAAGACCAAGAATATCCGAAGACAAAAGAAAAGAGAGTTTATGAAGCGTAGAGTGGAAGAAATCGAAGAATACCACAACAGAAATCAGACAAGAAGTATGTAAAAAATCACAAAGGAAATAACTAAAGGATTCCAGCCACGAAACAACATCTGCAAAAGCAAAAAAGGAGACCTAATATGTAACGAGCTAGAAGTATTAGAACGATGGGCCCAATACTTCAATGACTTGCTGAACGGTGAAGACAACCAGAGGAAAGCGGAAAATGATATGGTAGAAGACAGTGAGGATAACAAACAAGAAGATCGGGAAATAGAAATACCAAGCTATACCGAGGTAGAAGCTGCCATTCACCGTATGAAGAAAAATAAGTCGCCAGGAACAGACGAAATACCAGCCGAGCTGTTACAATATGCGAGTAAAGAACTTGTGCAGTCAATCCACGAATTATTTATCAAGATATGGCAAAAGGAAGAAATCCCACAGGAATGGAAATACGGACTGTTGTGCCCAATACACAAGCAAGGTGACAAACTGGAATGCGGCAACTACAGAGGTATATGCTTACTGAATGTGACGTATAAAGTATTCACTCACGTTATAAATGCAAGAATAATCCCCCTAGCAGAAGAACTGATAGGAGAGTACCAAGCGAGGTTCAGGAAAGAACGATCTACCGCGGACCAAATCTTTACATTAAGACAAATCTTACAGAAATGCTGGGAATTTGATATCGACATTGCTCAGCTATACATCGACTATAAAAAGGCCTATGATAGCATATATCACAAACACATTTGGGAAAAGCTATACCATCTGGGAATACCCAGTAAATATGTTCGACTAGTTAAAGCAACAATGGCAGAAATCAAGTGTAGATGCAGAATTGGAAACAAACTATCCAGTGAATGCCATGTCAAAAGAGGGGTGAAACAAGGCGACGTTCTTTCGCCAGTTTTATTCAATCTGGTACTGGAACGAATAATTCGAGAAACACACATAAATCTGGGGGCAAAAATCTACACAAGAACACACCAAATAATAGCCTTTGCGGATGACTTATGTATCCTAGGCAGAAGAACAGAGGACATAGAAGAAATATACAATCTAATGCAACCAATGGGCCAACAATGCGGTCTTCAAGTCAACAACCAGAAAACCAAATTTATGAGAACCAACCGTGGACAACAAGCACAACCAGAGGTGAATATAGGAGGAAACCGCTTCCAAACAGTACATGAATTTAAATACCTCGGATCTATATTAACTGATTCGAACAGTAATCAGAGCGAGATTGAAGCCCGAATCAATGCTGGCAACCGATTCCTGTACGGTCTAATAAGTATTATGAAATCTAAACATGTATCTAGGAATTGTAAACGCAGATTGTACAAATCATTAATTAGACCGGTCCGGTCGTGTGCTATGGATGTGAAAGTTGGACACTAACAAGAAGAAGCGAGAAACTACTGAACAGGTTCGAGCGAAAGGTGTTGCGAATGATCCTTGGACCTATTCTTGATAGGGAACTAAACCAATGGCGACCAAGAATGAACCACGAAGTAGCAAGACTAAATGGGGAACACGACATGGTAGGGTGGATCAAAAGACACAGAATCAGATGGCTGGGACACGTATGGAGGATGCGTGCGACAAGAATTGCGAGAAGAGTGCTCACAAACGATCCTGAGGGACGACGACCTAGGGGGAGACCGCGCAGTAGATGGAAGGATAATGTGGAAAATGATTTGAAACAACTTGGAGTGCGCTGTTGTAAAGGGTGTTTTTTTTTAGAGGAATACAACTTTAAATTGAAATAAAACACAGAAAGATGTTTTTAATATCCATGAAATTGGCTTTATCTGAAAGATAATTTTATGGCATTTATGTTTGAATATGATTTCGGGCATGTGACCGCCGCGATTGGCGTATACATGACGTAATCTGAATCTTTTCGCAGTAAATCAGGCTGTATTTCATTTCAACAATAACGCGTCGAATTTTGGCTTTCAAGTGCTCAATTGTTTCCGGTTTATCGGCATAGACATGCGACTTTACATATCCCCAAAGAAAATAATCTAACGGCGTCAAATCGCACGAAAGAGGTGGCCAGTTAACAGATCCACAAAATGGATCCACGAAATGGATCTGTTAACTGGCCACCTCTTTCGTGTGATTTGACGCCGTTAGATTATTTACTTTGAGGATATGTAAAGTCGCATGTCTACGTCGATAAACCGGAAACAATTGAGCACTTGGAAATACAGCCTGATTTACTGCAAAGAGTGTGTGAAAATTGGACCTCCAGATTACGTCATGTACACGCCAGCCGCGGCGGTCACATGCCCGAAATCATATTCAAACATAAATGCCATAAAATTATCTTTCAGATAAAGCCAATTTCATGGATATTAAAACATCTTTCTGTGTTTTATTTCAATTTAAAGTTGTATCCCTCTAAAAAAAACACCCTTTTTAGAAGAAGCCAAGGTTCTACAAGGACCCTAGAGCTGAGTGTGTGTGTAGTTTGAGACGTTTTGGCATAAACAGGATTCTTCAGGCGTCTCCAAGTGAAGTAATCGAAAGGGTTGGGTCCCGGTGGCGACAAGCAATCCAACTATTGGGGTAATTGTATTTGAGAAAAGTTGATACTTGGTTACTAAAGCCAGGCCAACTGTATTAATAGAGATATCGTACTAAGTCCACATACAACTTCTTGGCCAACGAGGTCACCTACTGTCAACCGTTTCGATTACTTCATTTGGGGATGCTTATGCCGAAATGTATTAAACTAGAGAAGAGTTTATTGCTAAGATTATAGATGCTGCAGCAATTATTCTTGCTGACTATTAGTCTTGGAAGAACCACTTCTTCAATAATTGTATATGCAAGAATTGGTAGACATTTTGAACAATTAGTGCAGTAATTCAGCCTTCTAATTATACAATTTTCACCTATTTTTTTCTTTAAACTTAAAATTATCGTAGCTCCATGGCGATTGTGTTTAAAGCATACATTCGTAAAACATTTTTTACTTAAAATGGCCTCAGCAACAAGTTCTTAAGCTATGGCGGTCAAGTCGCGGATACCCATAGTACAAAATTTGCCACAATTTGACGATAACTATAAAAATACACTACAATTTCGCTACCTTAGTCTTGGTAAATGAGTATATGCTGCAAACTTGCTTAAAAGTTTCAAAATTTGCTGAATATTTACTAAAAGTCTGTTAACTTAATGAAAATTTACAGTAATGTGATTTAGTCCCAAACTTTCTCAAAATTTACAGTAATTTGCCTAAAATATGTTGCAAGCGTGTTAATGCTTTGCTGCAAAATTACTGCAAGCTTGAGGCAATACTGTATTTTTATTTAAAACTTACAACATATATTCCGCAATCTTGGTAAAACATGCTGCAAGTTTACAGAAAATTTATTTTGAACTTACTAAAAACACTTGATGAAAATTTTCTTGAAGCTTTTCAAAATTTACTGAAAATGTATTACAAGTTTGTTACAGAATTGCAGAAACTTACTGAATTATCGTTGAAAACTTGCTGAAAATCTATTTTTTTAAATTATCTTTAATGTTGCTTAACTATGAGCAGAACACTGTTGTCGCACATATCTTTTAAAGCAGCACTAAATTTTTATTGGTGACTTTCTAAAGATACATTACATTCTTGTTTATAAATTTCCAAAAATATTCGTGGAATTTAACTACAAATTTGAGAAAAATACACTAAAAATTTATAGTAAACAAAGTGAAAAATATTACTATAAATTTTCACTTATAATCGCATAAGAGCATTAATTCTTTCCGGATTTTTTTTTAGTGCGTTCCAGCAACATCGTGATGCGAGGGCAAATTGGGACGTTGTTGGAATGTACGAAAACTAATTTTCGGATATGAATTAATGCTCGAATGCAGATTCGGTAAGAAAATCTTAATGACGCAAACCCTAAAAAGAAGTAATGTCTACCTAGAAAAAATTTCCAAGAAAGTTTGTTGTTGTGTTGGTTACGGCTCGTAAACGAATTTTTCGATTGGTCATTAATGAGTGTCGTACGATTTTCTATACAATTTATACATTTTCTAAGAATTTATTATCATCTTGCGGAAAATCTCATGCTATAAACACAGGGCCTTTAAAAGATACATTAGGATATTTTGCCCACTTATAGATATCATCAATACAAAAAAAATTCTATTAAAGATGGGTCCCGAAACGCTTCCTTTCCGAGATAGGGTGTTAAAGTTTTTAAAAAAATCCGTTTTTTAATTGTAATCTAAGAAATGCTTTGGGCGATTTTAATTAAATTTTTACAGTTTGTTTATAACTTTACGAGTTATCTTTCGGACATATTACAGTTAATCCAATTTTTCCATAGGCGTGCCTACGGGGCATGTTGATTAGGTTTTCTCACAAAAAAAAAATAACTTCCTGCAGATTTTTTGCAATCTTCATGTTTTTTTCAATAAAGTAAGTAACTAAACATGCAACTTTTTATCTCCTAAGTTTTTTCGTATATTGCGTTGGTTTCAAGAAAAAAAAAGTCCAATAGTTTTGAACGTCTCTGAACCTGTGAAGACAAAACTAAAATGCTTCAATATCTCAAAAACCCCTTAGCACATTTTAGTGAAACTTTGAAGATTTATTGGTGCTATTAAGAATCATATTTTGGCCTACTTAGATTTAAATTATTTATTCTAGGAAAGGCCGGGATTTTTTCTTGAAAACTTTAACACTCTGTATCTCGGAAACGGAGAGTTCTCGGACCTATGTTTATTACGACTTTTTTATTTGTATGATGAGATCTATAAGTGAGTAAAAAGTAAAATATCCGAACTTAGTTTTGAAACACCCTGCATATACTATTTTTTTAAAACATTTAGTGAATACAAATTACTGGGACTGTATATTGTTGCAAGATCATTAAAAATTTGCTGTAAATTTATTGACAAAATGATTGCAAATCTATTGAAATGTAATAAATTTTGCTGTACATTTATTGTAAAGTTTGCTAAGCATGTATCCCAATTCTACTGTATAGCATTTTCCGACATTTTATTGTGCTTCTGCTAAAAAATCTGCTGAAAGTTATTTGGAAGTTTCTGAAAATTTAGTGAATTTTTTATTCTTAAAAACATTGCTGGAAATTTGTTATAATGCAAATACATTTGCGGTCAAAATTTTTTGAATATTTTCTATTTTCTACTGACATTTTGTATAACATTTTATGGAAAAAAAATTGATGCGAATGTTCTGTAAACTTTTTATAATTTGCAGAAAATTTGTTATTTTTGTAAAATTTTTGCTGCAAACTTTCTAAGAAGTTACTGCAAATTTACTCCAAACCTTATGTATCTTTTTTGCAAATAATGAATTATTAAGGTTGAATGTCAGTCCACTGCAAATGGAAATCAATCTCTTCTTCAATTAGCTTAAATGGAAATCCCCGTTGCTTTTTAATATTTTGAGAAACAAATAAGCTGCAATGTCGAATTCAAATATTGACATTTTTATTTTTAGATTATAGCTGGGAAACCAAAAGATGGATTTGATTTCTGCTACTTGTTATCCTAGAAGACTTTCCATTTAATCCCACCAAAGAAAGGCACCTCATACTCCGTATCTTACCTCTCTTCTGCAATCCTCGATCGTCCTTTTCCTGACCCTGGACCCATTCCTGCACCTGGTGGGCACGGGGCATTGCTCCAAGGAGCTGACCAAGCCTGGCGGGGCCGATGCACGCGCCAGTACGCCCTTTCTTGCGAGTCGCTTACGATTTTGTCCCCCTTTTTCAGCACTTTCGCCAGCCTCACCTGAAAACAAGCCGTTCGTTAGCTGCAGTCGCATGGGGCGAGGGCCCAGCGGCCCCAATTAGCGGCTCTTTGACACCCACGCTCTTGCCAGAGGGCCGCTTCTTACTCCTGAGCCGCAGCAGGACCTTCACCATAGCGAGATCTCGAATCGAACTGCGAGCGCGATATCGGAATTGAGGAATGTGCGAGCGGAAGTGCATGATAAAGTTTATCACGGTAACTGAGGCGGAAGTGAATTCACTTCCAGATTGGAATGATTCAAGTTCGCGGAAAGCGCGACATACGTAGCATCTGGCTAGTAATAAATGCTGCTCATCGAACTTCGCCAAATGCTTTAATATGGAAAAGAAGTTCTACTGTCGGCCACGTGTTTTATGTTTTCAAGGATGAACATGGCATAGTATAGGTCATGCACTGTCGTTATCTTCTTAACAAGACACCGTTTGGTGTGCACAAGAAATGATAAAAACATGCGCTTATAGAACGTCCGGCAATCAGTGCTGGCATAGTTTTGAGTTGGCGATAAAATAAAAAAAGTTGACAGCTAGTTGTCAATTGTACGTATTTTGTGCATTTATTCTCTGCAATTTAAGTAAAATAGCAATAATGCATACTGGAACACTATTATTTCTACCAAATAGATATAATCTGCTTGCAAATAACACGCCTAAAGGATGGAAAACCAGCTTATTTCAATGGATATAACTTCATAAATAAAACACAACATGCAGCACACGCCATCATTTTATCACCTTTAGTCGGCGTAATACCCGATATTTTATTTATTTTCGTAACTGCCATTTGCCACCAAGGTAAACTGAATTCTAATTTAACGCTGCATTATATGTTCTTTTTTATGTGCTAAACTGACTGCAAAAAAAAGGAAAAAATGTTGTTATATCACCACTCGATTTCGTTAACATTTGTCTCGTGCTGGAATAAGCTTCTCTTCTACACTTAGTAGACAATAGTTATTTGTCTACCAAATATGAAAATCAAGATTATTTCAGCACGATATAAATATTTGCTGACTTCGCTAAAGCTGGGTGGAATCATGGCTGGAATAATCGAATTTCCACACGTGGCAGACACCACATTTTTTCTACAGAGTTAGCTTTTTATATCAGTAAACGTTTAGTACCTTCATTTTTTAGTGTTTTTGAGAACAGAAACAGAAAATACTAATTTTTTCACTATTTTAGAAAGTGCATAAAACTAAAATTGATGTAAAATGATATGGAAAAGTCAAAGTCAAACTTTTTCTAACAAGTTAGAAAAACCATTATTAATTGACATCTTGTCACTAACGCGGGTTATACCACCTGCACAATAACAAATCGTACCAGTTTGACAGTTTAAACAATCCGATAATATATCGTGTGTTCAAAAAAAATCTCATTTAGGGTAGGCCTTGGAAAGAAAGATAAAAAATCTAGTAATATCTTAACTTAAGTCTGTAGGTGAATGTGAGATTGCATTTTGTTTATGAAAACATTTGTCACTGTGAAAGGTAAAAGTTCACACTGCATTAAGTCATTTGTATCAAGCAAAAAAAAATCAGATGGCATTTACACAACGAGTGTATTAATCGTAACGGTCCATAAAAATTGTTTTTGTTAAGTGTTTTGTATATTTTTAGAAAAATAGTTCAAGATCAAGATGTAATTTAGTTCTCCCTTACTTATGGTAGTTCATTTGCTTCAATGGGTATCTATCAAGTTACGGCAAAGTTCAATTTGATCATGGCATTCTGCGAATGAGTTTTTTTTTTTTGGAACACACGAATAAGTAATACACGGTTTTCATAGTTAAATTGGCACTATTGCTAACCTGGTTATTATTGGAGCTACAAAGTCAGTTAAGTAGGCAAACTAGTAGTAGTTTTTTGGCCAATTACAATGGTGAAAACGGAATCAAAATCGAACATCGTGTTCAGAATTCAACTTCCTATCGATTGTGAATATTGCATACTGAGTGTCCCATTTGAAAAAATATAATTTTTTGATTCCGTTTTCCCCATCGTAATTGGTGAAAAAAATACTACTACTTTGCCTCCTTAACTGACTTTGTAGCTCCAATAATAACGAGGTTAGCAATAGTGCCGACTTAACTATAAAAACCGTGTATATTATAATAATATAAGTACTTATACTATTTTACTACTGACAATATACACGTATACATTTCCATTGTAAAAATTACAATTGTTTGACAGTTTGAATTTTCGTCAAAATGAGCCATTTCCGAACAGCTTCTTTCGAAAAAATACAAAATAATATAGCTCAGATAATATAAAAAAATACGATTACGTCGAAGAAATCAGTTTGAAAACAAGTAGTGAAAGGCAACGAAAAGAATTAGACTTAAGCGGTACTTACCACACAGTTAGTACGTTAGCAAAAATGTTAACCGATTATACTTATAATATGAAGAAATCGAATGGGAACGACTACAAACAGAGTTGTATAAAAAGTATATGGCATACAACAGCTAAGATGTTGCAGGAGTAGGTACTATTTTGAAAATTTTAATGTCATACTTAATCCTTTGTCTGGCATTATTTTCAAAAATACCAGGCATACTAAATTTGCTAAGCGCATAGAGGTAGGAAAATACCCGCCAAAAGGAAAGAAAGTTCAAATGCATCAACTAAAACTGAAGTGTTTGGAATGACGCTCGCATGAGATGAAGACAGGACAGGACTGGCTAGTGGTTGGCTATGAAATCGTGGTGTCCCCAGGCCCTAGCTCTTATATGATCAATTATTTGTCATTCTCTTTGCCCTTCTGAAACCGTTAGCACATTACCCAAAATTCGTAACTACGATAAAAATCGAGGAAAATTGCTGTACACTTGTACTATATTATTTACCATTAACTAAAACTACGAGGAGAGGTCCATACATTTTCTCCTTAATTGTGAAAGGAAGGTTATGCATATAATTTCAATATTTTTATTTTTCAATATAATTCCCTTTCACCTCAACACATTTCTGACATCTTTGAATTAGTTGTTCTAAATGGTTATTTACAGCGGTGATCAGTTCTTTATTGTTGCAAACATATTCTTTCTATTAGCTTCTTTTATAAATTTGGAAAATATAAAAGGCACTGGTGGCTATGTCTGGTCTGTACGGTGGGTGGTTAATTCTTAACATCTACAAGTTTGCAATTCAGCCATCTCTGTACAAGCTTTATGGACAGGAGCATTGTCATGCAAAATCAGTACGCCGCTTTCTTCAACACTTTTCGTTAGTGGCTTCGATGTAGAATTTTGGCATAGTATTCTCCACATATCTGAGTATTTTTTCCCTTGCAATTGGCCAATGTAAATCCTAAGTCCCAAAAAATGCTTGCCATGATTTTTCCAACCGACTGCACAACTTTGAATTTCTTGTAGGGCTCTGTGTCCTTACGGTGTCACTGCATCAATTCTTGTTTAGACTCTGGTCCATAATACTGAACTCATGTTTCATCTCCAGTTACAATTTTATCAATAATCTCAGCAGAATGATCACTACACAATTCCAAAAACTCTAGATGTTGCCACTCGCGCTGGACGCATTATAGCATGTAAACTACCACGGAGGGGTGACTGAGGAACTTTTTGCATTATGCATTACTTTAAACACGAATATAATAATGACGTCCAGGCAACTGGAAGAATTGAGTACAATCCAGTATTTTCAAAAACCGCTGAAGGGGGAGAAAGAAAACTCGCGGATATCAAGTGGCTCATTGCAATCACCGATAATCCAAAAGCCTGTCGATTGCGATTCTTGAAAATGCTTTTGGAGTAGCGTCAAGCCCACATAACCACAGATGGACTATTCTTAAGAGTTAATCCTTCCTGGGACAATGAAAAGTTAATTGCAGTAGTATTCTATATCAAAATGAACTGTTATATATTTCGGTTACTCTTATGGAAAATAGTATTTCAACTTTTCCCAACTCATGGAGTTGCCATGTTCTGCACAATTTTAGACAACCTGTATCATTTTTACCGTTGAGAGAAGGTGGCAAAAAGTATGGACCTATTGAATTATCTGCTATGATGCCCACCCACACATTTACGGAAAATTTTTGTTGATGTCTAGATTGAATAATATCATGTGGATTTTCATCTTCCCAATGATGATTATTGTGGATATTTAGATTTTCCGTTTCTTGTAAAAATAGCCTGATCTGTAAAAAGTATTCTCTCACAAAAACCAGGTTGCAATCGATTCCCTAAAAACCACTTAGCAAACCGGACATGTTCAGGATAGTCAACTTCCGAAAGTGATTGTAAGTAGTTACTGTACCTGATATGGGTAAAGCTCTTGTTCTGTAAAAACTCTTAACACTGATTGATGCGATACATCAATTTTAGCACCAACCTATCTAGTACTCGTTGTTCAAGTACGTCGTCTTCTATATTTACGATTCCCACATTAATTAATAAAACTAATATTGGTTTCCACTCGTGACAGCAAGTCACGGATTAAGCTGTTTATTGAAAACATTAATTAAAAAACCCAAACCATAGCAAATGAGACCAAAACTTTCAAAGTACTGATTCTTCGAAATTGATAATTAAATGAACTGTAATTCTGCGGAGATGAGTTATTGCGACAACGTTTATCAGAACTTTTTTTATTCTTATGATGAACCCAATACATCTCTGATTTGGACAACTTATTTCAGGACCACCATGTATACTTAAACCTACGAAAACATGCGCCGGTTTTACTGAATACTATGTAACAAGAAACGACGACAAAAAGATACAAACATGCCTCAATTTTGTACAAATATTTGACCTTAGATAAATTAAATACACATGGATTTTTTTATTATATGACTGGGCTTACACACTAAGTGAGATTAGATACAAATTTTATCGATTAGAGTACACTATAGAAATACTTTTTGCTATTCTAAAGAAACTCGCTTATTGATCTTCGTAAAACAAGTTTCAGATAACAATTAGTCAAGAAACACGTTTAAGTAAAACATTTCCAAAGAGTTTCAGTGTGCGTAAATAGTACAGTACGCAACTAGTTTAGAAAAGTAATGGTTTACTGAACACGTATAGCTAGTTTGTACGAGCGAGTACTTAAACATAATCAAGCAGATCCAGTTGATGTTACGCGTTTGGTAGTACTAAAGTGTATTGTTGGTGGTACCGTAAGTCTATGCTAACTTCGAATTTGACATAGACTGACAGTGTCAGCAACAATACACTTGAGTATTGCCAAACGTAAAACGAGTCACTGTTGCTATGCTGTAATGATTGCTATGGTGGAAACTATTACTTTACTCAACGATTTTGAGTGTAGAAATGTAGTACATTACCATACGAAATGCGTTAATAGTATACTTATTGTACAGCAAGTTGAGAAAAGTGTAATTTTTTTCAAGTTCGAAGCGGAGCCGAGATAAACAACACGCCGAGCTCGGAGAATACTTTTCTCACGTGTTGCACATGCTATTTTTTCACGTACTACACTACTAGGAAAATGCCTAAAAATGTTGATATAAAAATTTCAAAAACTAGGCAAAAAAGTGTTGCTACGTAGAAAAGTATTACTTTTCGAAACGATTTGCCGTTGCTATCTAGAAATGTGTTGCTAAGCAGAAAAGTACCACTTTTCTATATGATTTTGTATTTAGAAATACAGTACATTTCTCTACACTATGTAAAAAACGACTTTAGGAATTGGACTGTTGTGACATCAAAGGTGCTTGATCCTGCTATTAAAACTTATACGTCCTTAAAACAGCTCCTTCTAACTACCGTTAGAAAATTTATTCTTAGATATTCTTGTTCTACAACGTTGGTTTTTACAATACACCGCCTTTAAGTACTAATGAATTTCAAGAGCATGAGCAGATTGAGCGTTTCGTACACCAATTTTGCTGAAATAATAATAACTGCAGCTCTTTCTTTTCTGTCAATCTAGGAAATCTAATATTTGAATTAACAGTTTTTACGCAGGCTTTTACGGCCATTGTCATTATGTAACGAACGGGTTCCAGAATTGGATCGTATCATTATTGATATTGAAGAACTCGACGTTTGGCCAACTTTCATAAGTGGCATTATCAGGAGATAAGTAAAAAAGCGCGGTAGCTCAACGTGTAAACCACGCCAGAGGCAAAACTCTGCTAACGGTCGGAAGGAGGAAGGCAAAGATTTACAGGCAAGTGTCGTCGCGGCTGGATGAAGAGGGCGGTAGGTGGGGTTTAGAAATCAATACTTTCCACATGGAGGGAAGATGAAAGCCTTCGTTGCAATTGACATTATTAGGGTGTTTGTAAATCTCAATGGCTTCGCAAATCTTGACATTGAAATCCAAGGTGGTAAAAACTCTTTAGCCATCTTCTTAAATAATCTCAATAGTCAACATCCGAACATTGACTTCACCATGGAGATAGAAAGTAACGGCTCTCTTTCGTTCTTGGATGTATGACTACTTGTTTCTGGTGTCAACAAGATTAAAATCAAAGCTTTAAGAAACAGTAGACAGATCTACCATAATGTATGGAGCAAAGTGTTACATACTGAAGAAGATAAGTTGCTATAGGTTGCCGAGATCAAGATGCTGGTCCATGGGTGTTACTATAGTAGATAGAATAAGAAATGGGGGTATAAGAAACAAAATAAAGACTCCTGACATAAATTGGAGGTACGTTAAGTGCGTGTAGACTGAGATGGTGGGAACATGTGCAGACAAGAGTGGACAACCATATCGCCAGGAAGGCCATGAAAATTGTGGTGTTCAAGGAGCGAAGATCAGGACAGCCAAAAATAATTATTGCTGAGAGAGTGAAATGGGACTTGAGTTAAGTAAATTTGATAGGCTACGATGTGGAAAGCAGAACGAACTGGAAAAAACTGCCGTACAGCTAACGCCATTTGTGCCACTTGTGGCATGCTGTGACATGCTGTATGTAGGACTCACACTTTCAACCAACTTTATTTCTTCAGTGCTTTGAGTGAGGGAATTAGTCATCTGTGTAATCATGGTTTTCATAAAGTCGAGACATCTGCAACTATTAAATATTTCACAAATTAACGAAAGACTCCGCGGCTCACTAACTTGTACGTATATGATAAAGGGGGCATCCTATTTTCTTTATTGGTATATCAATAATATATCCTGATAAACTAAAAATTACTCGTATTGCCTACACAAAATATCAAAAAGTTACATTTATATCATACAAACTGCACCGTAGATGTATGTATTCAGCAGCGATTACATTTTGTAATAACGGCGGAAAAAGCAAATACGTAAAGTTTATCGTGGAATAAAAACAAAAAGCTTACACGCGTTATATCTAACCTACTTGTGCAAAGTATGTGGAAAAGAGGAATTGCGATTATATGGTTACAGATTTCATTACTTTTTTTGCTTATTTAGTCCTCGCGATTCCTTGTGGGGCACAAGGGGTAGCAATGTTTCTATCCTTGTGTTATCGTCTTCTCTTATTCTTTAAGTTGTGTTATGGGTGAGGGGGTTGAGTGGGCTAGTCTTGATTAGTTTCACTACATATACGGTAATTCATAAGTACGGTCGTTCTTCTGAAGACCACTGGAAGAATCAGACGAGTAAATTAACCTAATGAACCAAATGTGATTGAAATACCCAATCAACTGCTTTTTGCTTCCGTATTTTATCCAAATACGGTCTTATCGCAACCACCTGTGGTAACTTATGTTCCTAAAGCTTTATTCGAGTTATCATCAATCAGATTAAGCAAGTAAATGTTTTAAGTTTTTATGAGATTATTATTAATTTTTGATGTACAGTTCATTATGCAAAGTTGTTCTGTTTGGTGTTATCAAACTACTCTTAAATTGAAGGAATCACCGTGTATACTGGCTACCAATTTTTTCAATTTCCCCTTTGTCTATGGCAATATGTGTCACCTCGCTTCAGTTGGTTTTTATCTTGTTATAGTCTTCTTTGACAGGTCTTTTTCATGTTCCACCTGGACTGTGCTGTTTATTTTGACCGTATACTCAAGGGCTTATTTTATAATATCTGTATTTGGGTTGAGAAGAGTATGACCTATTCGCTTCCATTTTCTTTTTTTAAATTATTTTGTAAGTGGTTCTTTGCTTGTTATTTGCCATAATTCTCCGTTTTAGATTTTGTTGGGCCAATATATATTCAGCTTTTTTTAAAAGAGCAAAATTACAACTGTACTAAATGATTAATAATTATAAATCATAGCGGATTCGAGAAGCGCATCATCCGGACAAGGGTAATGAAATGGAAAGCTCTAAAAAGGCACATCAGTTCCATTAATTTTTGTTCGAAATTAAAAAAACGATGACTTTCTGACGGCACTGGCAAGTTATGAATATGACCAGCGATCCAGAAACCTTGCAATTTTTCAAGCTCCATGCATAATGCATAGCCGCAGCAATAAATTTAAAATGCAGGAGAAACGAAACGGTAATTATACAGCTGTAGTATAGCAAGGTTTGACAAATTTAACACACCGGTCTTTGGGAAGCATTCAAAACTATGTTATTGCAAATTGTGGGCTTTGTATACAACTTGTGTTTCTAATCCGTCACATGCTCTAGAAAAACTAATTTCAGTAATAGAAATTCGTCTGGAGAAGGCGACTGGTCGAAAAGGATATATTTTCAGTTATGGTGCTTATTAATATTTATATTCTTTATTAATTAACACCAGAACATAGCATATAACAAGCCATAACATAACGTTCGTAACTGAGTGCCATTGAACAACGCGTATCCTTATTTTGCTGTATAGTCCGTTCGGACGACCTTGCAAAATTCAAACTAAGCAATTACGGCCTTACAAGGGGTTAAGCTCATTTTGCATGGACTTATTCACACCTAGGTACGAACTTGGATTCGTCCCACAAAGAATGTTTAGTATTTCAAGTGTTAATCTTTACTTAAACGTTGCTCGAGGAAAATTTTCAGGCTCGACCGAGCCGACTATACGTGGGGTGTGACGACGTTGCCAAATGTGTTGCCTATGTGTAAGCGGCATTCACTTACCACAAAATGCATAGTACTTTTTCCTTATACATACATATTGAAAATAATTATCTCAAGTGCTTTATTCGAATAGCAAAGAATATGACAAATAACTGAAAAAAATGATTATAGTTAGAAAGGTACTGATTGATTTTAGATATTTATAGTACATATACTAATATTTCATCAGAACCAATAGACCTTTTTTAAACATCAGAATCAAATTTCCAGTTGGACACAAAATGTTGCTAAAGAAGCTGGTTTGGATATTAAAAAATTCAAAATCATTAACCATTCCAACCGTAGTGCAGCTGTAAGTAAACTTGCGAAAAGTGGAATTAATGAACAACAATTAATAAAAATAACCGGTCATTCCACATCAAACTCCATCAAACCCTATCTTCAGATGGACCCAGAACACCATGGAAAAAATAAGTAAATGGCTTTACGCAGAACTTTCCTCGCAAGTGGAATTTGTAACACTAAAAATAAAAAAAAATCAAAGGACACTGGGGGTAAAACTATGTTAACGTTTCCAATAATACCGACACAATAAAAGGAAGCACTTGGTAATGCAAATTACATTAATTTTTAAATAAAGAAACATTGCAAGTGGTTAGATTCGAACTCATCGCGAATTCAGCTCCTGCGAGAATGATTTTAATGCTTGGCAGCAGCTAGCGCGCAACTTACCCATGCTCTCACTCGACCACAAAAGACCTCGCATTTGCCCTCGCGGCTGGATTATATACGCCGCGATTATATTTTATTTTTTTATTTTATCTCTTTTGCCCTATATCTGTTGGGTCCCATTTTCGTGAAGGGTAAAGCCTGAGATAAATGCAAATTACTACTTTTATCTACTTCTCAGTTAAAGCAAAAATAGATAATATAAATTTTTTTAAGATGCTCACCTTGCATATATTTGATCGAAATTATATTCGGTTTCGAAACAGGTAAACATATAATTTGCATGCAAAATATAAGCTTGCATTTTAAGTTTTGGACCATGCAGAACTTTTTATAAAGAATAACTTTTTTCGTAAAATTAATAATAATTTTTTTTCCATATGGTGCGAACTTAAGCAGACACACTGCAGATTATAGGTCGACCACCGCCATATTTCCTCAATATCTCGTTCACCAAAAGATCGTACAGACATTAAATTGTTAGAAAATTAATTATACCTAACGACTATTTTGCCTGAGCACGAATATATGAAACCCGGCTAATCATTCAGAAATTGAATGGTGCCAAACATCATCAACTTTCTTGGACTATAAAAATATACTTCGTTAGGGCATTTTTAGATTGTACGAACGTATTTTCTAACTACGACTCCACTTGTATATGGATTTTTCGAATTTTCCGCCTGAATTTGAGCATATCGAATTTTATGCAAGCATTGGCATTCTAACGCACACAGCTGTATTATGCGCTTACCGTCGACGATTTTGAAAGGCACTCATTTTGTGTATCTCTGCGTTTACGACTGGATTTTCTGAATGTTGTGGCGAGCAATTGAAGAGACAGCTGTCATGTGTGCAAGAGAGTGAGTTTCAGTTTTTACTCCCACCGCTTTATTGAACGCGTTGTCTGCTTGCATTTTCGAGGCTGTCTTGGCGTGGTTTTCGGGGAGATTCGATCCGGCGTCGCAAGAAGTAACAGGTCTCGCAGAGCTGTTTTGCCCCTCGTGGCTTCGCCACGTGAGGTGTTGCGTTTGTTCATTGTGTGTTAATTATCGCCTAACAGTCTGTTCTTTGAGGATGCACGTGTACCGCTGTTTATGTGTGATTTGGACACTCGTCGCTTCAAGACAAGTGTCGTGTTTTATGGGACAACGCAAGTTGAGTGTTCGGCCTTGTTTTAGAATTCATATTACTGCACGGCAGGCGTGGCTGATTGGGGTTGTGTCGTTTACTGTGGGCCTTGGAGTTTTCGTTGTCGAAGAGCTAAAACCCTTATAATACATCATCGTTTGAACGGATTCTTTGTGAGAAGTCATTATCAGCCTGTCATATGTTTGCGAAGCCATCGCTGTCGTTCTGCCATTATGTCGTGCTGCTTCGCATTTCGCTCTTATGAGAGGATCAGCCCCCAGATTGGTTCGGCCGCATCTTTACGTGGAGTTGTTGCAGTCATCTCCCTATTTGGTGTCTCCTGCAGTATCTGGGTACAGTAGCTGATTGCAGTAGCATGGGACATTAATTTACCGCACAGTCAAGCTCTTTAAAGGTATAGTTTGTATTATTATTAACGTTTAGAGTTGATGTAACGTCTCGGTTGTTTAACTGTTATTGTGTGCCTTCTGCATTTGTCAAACCATTACAGTTGTGTACCTATCATTACATTTAATTTTCCGTAAGTTTATATGGTTGTTGATTAGCTTTATGCAGTAGCTCTTGTCATGTGTCACAACCGCTACTTATTGTAGTTGAATTTCCATAATTTCAAGAGTTAATGTCAAGTTTACCGAATAATTTCAATAGAATTTACCGAACTGCCGTATACTAAACGATTTCATCTTTTTATGTGCCTTTTTATATATATTCAGATATTTTGTCAATACATTTCAGGTTAATTTAACTGTGGTTTTCTTTGTTATTGTGCATGCGTTGTGCGTATTGTATTTTATAGTGTAATAAGAGTAGCTGATCAAGTGGATTTTCGAAAGGTAGCTCCGATGGTGCTCAATCGGCTCACTGACCAGATTACTGCCAAGTTTAAAGTTGAAAGGTGAATTCATATGCTTCTACTGTTCCTCAGTGAGTTTAACTGTGCATTGTGTTATAGTGATGAAGTTGTGGTGGCGTCTTATCATTTTAGATCTGTTTACCGTTTATTAGGCCGTTGTCCTTGTGTTATCTTTTGTTGGGCCACCCCTTGCTCCACTGACGCCTAGTCGGCAACTCTTATTATGGGCTGGGCAGCGTTCCTATGTGAGTTACATTCCCAATTTTGTGAGTTATTGTACGCGCTAGTCGACTAGTTTTATCGTGGATTTTCGTAAACACCGTTACAAAGTGGAGCGTTGTCGTAATTGTCGATTTAGTCCGTAACAACTTAAACCATAGACCGTTCTTGATGTGAAAACCATTTAATTATGAATAAACAACTCCTTTGAGGTAAGCAAAATTTTGAAAATTAATTTAACAGATTTAAGACGTTTGAACTACAAGGTATGTTAGGTCAAATACCTCAATAATATGTGATACATGGTAAAACCTGTGGTTTTCTGCGTATAGCCGTCATAAATTAGAAACAGAAAAATTACGTTTTATGACGGAACGTTGATATTTACTACGAGTGCAGAATATTTTAGATTGTTATCAGTAACTTCGGGTTTGCTTTGTTGTAGGTGTATTACAGGCCACTGTAAGTAAGTCCTCGCCAAAACACATTGGGGTTTCAAGCCGTGTAGTTCCTCGAAATAAACCAGCATTAAATTACGTTTTCAAAAGAAGCGGGATGCAAAAGAGCGATAAGATACCATTCACCCAAGAAGGTTTTGCAGCTCGATATCGTATCTTTGGCATTAATGCGTGTTACCACGCGATAGCCGCACTTCTTGAGAGTTATTGCTGGTCGCAATCGATCGTCGGGAGAAGAGAAATTCATTTAAAAGCTGGGTCGATGGTGCAACGCATACTCCAGCCCGAAGGGGCTGCGGATTATTGCGTAACGAATGACAGATTCCGGGAAAGAAAGTGTTCATAAAAAGGCAAATACACCACATAAAGTTTTATTAGGGAGAACAAGGCGATTAAGCTCCTTGCCGAGGAGTAATTTGCTGCTGAGCAAAAACGAAGCAGCATCCCGCCGAAGCCCGGGTTGATTAATCAGATCAACACTCGAATTTATAACGCTCATAATTGAATTCGGCATTTCTGACCCAAAACTCGTTCGTTTCTAATTATCTGCAACTCGAGGCCTACAAATTTGGTTTCGAGGACGAGTAGTCCTGTATAATTTAATGTGTGGGCACTGCATCAAAACTGTCCAGGGAACTCAGGCATGAATTATCCTCTCAGGAAATTATCGTCTTCATGCTCCTACATTTAAACGTACGACAAAAACAGCAGAAAGTTCGCTTGGCGTAATTACGGGCTTTGCTAACGCCAACGTCTAAATAAAGATAACAAGCGCGGGGACCTAATTCATTAATCCCACCTGATCGTTAGGAATAAATGACGTTTAATAAACTGAAACTAACATTTATTATTAGGAAAAAATCTGTAAAAGGGTTTAGACGAAACTTCTCTCGCCATAGTAATGTGAATTACATCAATTTGTAAATAAACATATTATGAGGGTGGGATTTAAACTCAGATTCCGACACAAACCCACTGCTAGTCTGGCACTGTAGCTCTAGACTACTGAATCTCGCTTGTATTTTAAGCTTACAACAGCCATATAAACGACGCGCTCACGACAGGACTCAAACAAAGTGCCCACCCTGTATAGGTATGTCTGGTTTAAAACATGTCCCTCTCCATCAAGGGTTACAACTTTAGCTATGTGCAGAATATTACTTTTATTTAACTAATTCTTCTTGAGTTAAAGCAAAAACAGTATTTTTTAATGTACTCATACAGTATATATTTGACCGAATGTTTCTCGGTATCATGCCAGGTAGATGTATAATCTCCATGCCAAATATCGTTCTTTTCCAACAAACAGTTTTTGATTTATACCGCCAAAAGACAGACAGACAGACGGAATTGGTAATGGTTTTTGAAGAAGATTTGAAGACATCTTGGAAGATGATTCTTTTACGAATACAATACTTTCTTCGACTTTTAGACGAGGGAAATAGAAAGCATAAATTAGCAGCAAATTTGATCTCATTCTCAGCAGACTCCACCCTCTGTAAAAATGAACACTCAGTTCTAGCCAAGAACTTTTTATATCTTTGGAAGTGGATCGCGTCATAATTGAAACTTCGTGTAGTCAGAAAAAGTATTTTCAGCAATAACTGTCCATGATTGAGCCGTTTGGAAGTTCCAATTTTGGCGGAGACCAGAATAGTGACCGCGTTCACACTTGGTGGTTGAACAAGCAAGCTGTGTTATGAGCAGTAGCAGGCTTTGCATGCTTGGATTTCATATTTCTTTTAGACAAATTGGCGTTTCCATATTGTCGCAGCGGTGTGACCAAAGAAGATTCAGAGGCTCCAACAAATCTAGGCCGTCAACTCAACGGGGACCCACCAAGATCGGCAGATTCACTTATATTTTACACTTGTTACTGTCTAGAGCCCACAAATAATTCTGAAACCCGCGCTTCTTGCAATGGAGTTCCGTCAATACATGGTCGGACATTTTTTGCTGTGACTTTTGTTAGATTTGTTTGACTGTATACACCTAAAATTCTGTCGTTTGAGCTTCGTTGTTAGGACAGTAACCAGTTCCCCATCCTACTTGTCCTTTCTATCGCACCCGCACATGTCAAGGTATCACCCATGATCAACATCACATTCTGTTAAATAAAGAATGTATCAATTTGAGCTGTTTTAATTATATACAGGGTGATCATTTGAAAACGATCCACCCTGTATATCTCGTGAACCACACCAAATATCGAAAAAAATGTATAAGTGTTTTTCCATACAGGATGGCGGACACACGAAAGCGTAATCTGCGTCGCGCTAATACTCACCCCGCCCCACCCCCATCCAATCTTGAAAATCTTAAATGGCACTATGCCCTTTGTGACACCTCATTTTAAAATGCTATCTTTTTACACAAAGAAAATAAAAATGATAGATTTGTTTTAGAGAAATTTAATATAACAACTAGACAAAATAGCACAGGCCGTGCAGAAACAATTAAATTTTAACGTAACTGTTCAAATTGTCCTCCATTTTCGGCTAAACACTGATAGCGTTTCAGTTCAAATCCTAATCTAACATTCTGAAATACCTCTCGTGGAATAGATCCACATTCGTGATTTATTTTTTGCCGTAGATCTTGAATATTTTCTGGCTCAGTTTTGTACGCGGTTGACTTTAAATGTCCCCAAAGAAAAAAATCTAGGAGCGTTAAGTCAGGGGATCGTGGTGGCCACTCTATCGGTCCTCTTCTACCGATCCATTTATTCGGATAATTGTTGTTTAACCACTGCCTGACCGGTAAAACATAATGCGGAGGAGCGCCATCTTGTTGAAAACAAAGCTCCTCTTCTGCTAGAAGTAAGTTTCCTTCTTCATCACGTTGATTTTCTAGAGCCTCTATTATTAAAGGGTCGATTATATTTTCTAACATATTCAAATAAATATTGCCATTTAAGTTCTCTGCTATAAATACAGGACCAATTATAGCATCTCCCAATATACCAGCCCACACATTTATTTTTTGCGGCCATTGAGAATGGCCCTCTTTAAAGATGTGCGGATTTTCATCGATCCAATAGCGACAGTTATGTTTGTTTACAAATCCACTAAGATAAAAGGTGCATTCATCACTAAAGCAAATGTTTTTTAATACATTTGGATTGATGTTTATCATTGCTGTCATTGATTCGCAAAATTCCATTCGTCTATCAAAGTCTTCTTCGGCTAATTCATGATAAATCTGCATCTTATACGGATGAAATTTGTTAAGTTTCATAACTTTCTGAACTGCACCATATGAAATTCCAGTTATGGCAGAATCCCGGCGAAAGGAATTATTTGGATTTATTGCAAAATGTCCTAAAACTTCGATTTGCGCTGCTTCATGTAGAACTCCAACCAACTCCAAAACATACTTGTGTGAAACATGCTTGTCCGGATGATTTTCGTTGAAAGTAGCAGCGGTTCTTCGGGCACACTCATTTTCGTAACCGTAAATAAAAATAATTTCAATTCTTTCAGTTAACGTGTACACCATTTTTTAAATTTCACAAAAATCTCCAACCGCAAAGTAAAACACACACACTGTAATCACTGTAATATTAAATTTTCACAAAAGTCAAAACATCATTTAATTGTTTCTGCACAGCCTGCTATTTTGTCTAATTTTTATATTTCTTTAAATTTCTCAAAAACAAATCTATCGATTTTAATTTAAACGAACATCAACAATTATTATTCCCAAACACTTTGACAAGTACTGACAATAAAAACATCCAGTAATGCATTATGACAACAGCCTGCTATGCATTTGTTTTAATAAACTTTTCCCTTAATATCTCAAAAACAAATCAACCGATTTTAAAAAACAAAACGTCAAAATGTAGGTAATACAACGGCCTCTCAAATGAGGTATCACATAACCCCCCTTACCATTTAAAATTTTTGAGGAGGAGGCTCTGGAAGGTGGGGGGATAAAACGTGTTATATAACTTTTATGTAAAAATATGTGCCCTTCATTAATATTGTTGACGTGTCTCGGCGATTTCTTTAGAAAGCCTTGTGCACCGAGATATTGGGGGTGGATCGTTTTCAAATGATCACCCTGTACAACTTCATAGTACACCAACAGAATTACCTTTACATTGTGACACAGTTGAGAATTGTGTTCACCTTCAGCGCATAGTGTAGGCTTTGTTTTTTATCTTGTTTATTTAGGGTGCCTGTGCGCAGTTAAATTTCTGTTAGAAATCATTCAAGTTATAAACTGTAGACTGTCATCGTACCAGACCAGAGTTTAAAATAAATGCTCGCTGTGTGTTTTGCGAAAAACCCGTTTAAGAAATGCAATGTATGTTTTAATATTTTAGCAGTTTGATTGAGTGTAAAAGTGAAAGGAGATTTCAGGCAAAGCATAAAGCATTCTAAGAATCAAATGTTTCGATATCCTTGTAAGCAAGTAAATACTACAATTTTATACGAAAATATGTCTTTCTTATATGAGTTAATCTCTATGCAACAAATTTATACGACATTTTTGCAAGGTGGAATTTAAAGACGTCGACTGTTATTACAATTATAGCATTTTGAATTGTAGATTTATTTTGCCATATCCAGTTCCGCTGTTTCCGGTTGCCCGGAACGGTTCGTCGATGCTGGCGATTAAAGTTTAAAACTATGAATAATAAAGAGATTTAGAAAATTTAGTGCCTCGAGAAATATGATTAATAGAGTGTAATAAAAAATAATAATTTTATCTAAGTAGTCCCAGAAAGCATCTCTTGCGCCATTTCCATCCGTTTCTGTGCAGAAACGTTTCCTTAAAATACTTGAATATTCATTGTAACTATTAAAACTTTAATTATTTTTACCCTTTCATAACCGACGCAGGATGATAGGCTGTTAAAAGCGTCCTAAGTGCTCCAGAACGTGTTTATATAGCCAGCGAGTATTGATGGCCGCATCTTCCCAGAGTGCATGTGCTTCGGCAAAAATATCTTGGCGAATCCATCTTATCGGTCTCGAAACGGGAAGTGGCGCAAACCAGACCACAGCGAGCGGTGTCCTTCGTCGCTCGTTAACATGTGGGCATTCGAGGCCCCATAAAAGCAAATATGCAACGCCCGTATGCGATACTCAAAACAATGAGGTCCCTGTTGTTTGCGTCTCGGAGGAGTAATGAAAGTAATAGCGCGGAATGACAGGAGTCGTAAAGATCTGAGACCGACGCCAGCGCAGGGTAAGGTCAGCTTTACGGCTCCGGAAAATTATTCCACTTACTGTTTCGCCGAAATTCTGGAATTTATATAAATTTCTGCATGGCGCTGGCAGTAAGCTATAAATTCAGGCGAAAGTGTATTGGCTCTCTGCTCCTGGCCCCGAGACGTTTAGAATTTCTAAATTTAGGAAGATACGCAACTAGAAGGAGAAACTAATGGTATGTCATATTGCCGTAATATAATAGAATAATTCCAAACTTTGAAACAATAGAAGGCAGCAGAGATATTTACATCTTAAGGCCGACTGCATCCATTGAGACATTGCCAGTTGGCCTTGTGATTCTATAAGGGCAGTGTTGCTATATGCTGCTTATGGTTTCTACTTGTATTAGATGGGCGTATCATGTGATAAAATCCACCATGACTTTTCGATGTTATTTTTTATATCCGTGGAAAAGAAGCTAGAATAGATTGGCGGCATGTGAAACAGCGTTTTATTATTTAAGAACATAATTTGAACATTTAATGGACAGGTAAATATTTGTCTGTAAATTTCTATACCGTTCAAATGGTCGTAATGACGGAAACTAAGAAAAAGGGATGTGGATGTGAGACTTTGGAAGAGAGACATATTATGATGTACTCGGGGGTAGAGAAAACAATGGAGCGAGAGCTGGAGTTGCTTGCATTATAGAGAAGCAATACACAGAGAGTGTGGTAGAGTGGGAGTTTAGGAGCAAAATAATTTTAAGAATGGAGACGAAAGATCAAGAAAGAGGAGGAATAACCATAATTGTAGTATATGAGCCAAACGAAAATGAAAAAGAGAAGATTAAAGAAAGATGCTGGGAGGAGCTACAGGATACAGTGGATAAGAAAAAAGGCAAATTAATAATTGCAGGGGACTTTAACGAAAGCGTTGAAAATAAGTCGGAGAAAGCAGGGTATACTATAGGCAAGATGGCGAGAACGTTAGAAACGCAAATGGGCAAAGAATTATAGATTTTTGTATAATTAATGATTTAGTGGTAACTAATACCTTTTATAAGCACAAAAGTATACATATATGGACAAGGGAACTGGTAAGCAGGAAAGAGCGATCGATTATTATTGATTTCATTGTGGTAGCAAAAAGACTTCAAGCAGGCTGTATCAGATGTAAGGGTTAAAAGGGTTTCGAAATAGGCAGCGACCACTATTTAGTTATCGCATACTTTCGAGGGGAAGTGAAACGGGAGCTGAGAGAAAAAAGGGAGATAATGCGTTTCTGTAGCAGAAGCAACAGATTACGGGATCCAAAGGTACAGAAAGTGTATTGCGAAAAGGTAGAGGAGTACCTTGGGAATAGTAATGGTGGCGAAAGTTATTACGATCTCTAACTGAGGTGGGGAAAATTTAAAGAAGTCGTGTTAAAAGCAGCCGAGGAAGCCTACGGCGTAACTGTAACAGTCAAGAACAGGAAACAAACAGCATGGTGGAATGGAGAGACAAAAAGAGAGGTTAAGAGGGCAAAAGTATTGTGGAAGAAGTACCTACAGAGTGATATGTTTTTCGGACTTTTTCCACAGTGGAAAAAGTCCGAAAAACATATCATAATATAAACCACTGCCAAAAAATGACATTCAGAGAACTACCTACAGAGTAAATCGCAGTATAGTTATCAACAATATCAAATACAAAGACACTTAGTAAAGGATTTAGTGAAGGAAACAAGAGTCCTGGGAAGCTTTTTGGAAGAAAATGGAAGAAGACAGTAAAGGAAATGCGAAGTTATTATACAGAACGTTAAAAAACTTGTAGCGAAGTAAGAAGATGGCATTTAAACAGGTACTTGACAAGAAGCGGAAGGTGTTAACCACAGAGAACAATGCATTGGAGAGATGGGTGGTAGAACATTTTAAACAGGTTTTGGGGGTATTAAGTATTAACAACCAGGCAAGTGAAGTGAAGGGTCGTGATAAAGCGGAGTTAGCAGGAAAGCAGTTTAAACTAGGGATAGAAGAAACAAGGGAGGCACTTAAAACATTAAAGGCAGGCAAAGCAGCTGGACTCGATGGAATAAAACCTGAATATCTAAAACGTATGGGAGAGATAGGTATAGTTTATTTGAGTCAGCGTGGGAAGAGCAAAGAGTACCCAAAAACTGGCAGGTGGCAGTAATAGCCCCACTTTTTAAGAATGGCGATAGTAGAAACTGTAGTAGTTATAGAGAAATTTCATTCTTGAGTGTACCGTTGAAAATTTACGAATCAATATTAGAAAAGAGACTACGAAAAGTTTTGGAGCGTAGGATAGCGAATTCGCAGAGCGGCTTTAGGCCCGGAAGAGAGACGCAGGACCTAATATTTAGCCTTAGAGAGAAATTGATGCAACACCGAGGGCAACATTGCTTGGCCTTAATAGACTTACAAAAAGCTTTTGACAGTGTCCAGAGAGAAAACATCTGGAAAATTATGGAACAGACGAACATTGAAGGACATATGATAGAGGTGATTAAAAGTAACAGTAAAAGGTACGACAGCATCTGCTCAACAGAATTTCAGACAAGCAAACGGGTCCGACAAGGGAGTAAACTAAGTCCATTGCTTTTTGTGATACTGATGGATGAAATAGCCAGGATAAATCAAGAAAAACAAAAAAAAGTTACAGTTGGAGTCAGAAATTTGGAACCGGTAATGTTGAGCGAGTTTATGTATGCCGATGATTTGGTTTTGATAACGGGTAATGCGGTACATCTGCAAGAAAGCTTGGAGATTTGGAAGGAGACCTTGGCTGAATTTGGCATGAGTATTAATAGTGAAAAAACAAAAGTTATGGGATTGGGAAGAGAGGATTGCGCTGGACCAGAAGCCAATTAAGCAATTCTAAAGGGCAGCTGGAGAATAAAATTAACAAGAGAATCGTCACAGTAAACATAATCTAATTTTTTTATTATTTTCAGGGTATGACAGCTCCCTAAAACCACCTAAAATGGTAGGACCATTGGTTGCTCCAATCGTTCAGAGAAAAGATACCAGATAAAAAAGTGTTTCCAAATGATTCTAGAAGAAGAAACGAGTGGGTTGCTGAAGAGAGGGATGGACACTAACAGATTGCTCATATCTCTTTAACGTAATCATGAGTACTAGAAGTTAAATTTAACATTGAGACAGTTGTAGGCCAGGCATTTTCTTCTGCGGACAATGTTAAATTTTGCTATCTTCAGATACTCCTACACATTAAAAGAAAACTATTTGACCTAGAGCTCTGAGATTTGTACATAGAGAAACTGGTTCATTTAATTTAATTCACATAAACATTTGCCGTAAGTCCAGAATTGTTTACATTACAATTTTTGTTTGTATTCATAAATTTTTAGCACTTTTTTAAACATTTCCATAATATTCTTAATTTTGTTTGGTCGATTTGAGATGGTATGATACCTACAGCGATTCTAGGTTCATTAATTATTAAATAAATGTTAATTAAAAATCAAATATGAACAGAGTTGGTAATTTATTAAACGCTACAGTACAGCAATAGTCAGAATTAACTATTGGTAGATCAATACAGTATATTGTATGTTATAAGAGCTGAAAGTGCATTCTTGCCGCTTGCGCATGAATCATATTATTTCATTTTATTTAAAAAAAATAATTGATATCAATTTAAAATTACTCGTGTAGTCGCTCGGCGAGCTGCAAAGTGATGAAAACGCTCGCTCAGCGGCGAATGTCAACTTTTTGTTGTCAAATGACAAATGAAAAATCGACTTTCGATGTCGGTCGTCGAAAAAACAATGATTGATGAATGACAATAATTAATTAAACCAAGGTTAGCAATTGTGTTCTGAAAGAATATCGGCCAGGGTTACAAGTACATAGATTCAGTTTACATTATTTATGGAAGATTCAGCTATGATGTTTGATAAATGACTGAATATATATTTGAGTAAGGTAAAACATGCTAATGAGGTTGTATTAGTGCAAATTGGGTACGAGGTTCCACAAAAATAATGTGCAATGAAGTTTGTGTTCAAGTATGTATTGTCAACTAGTAATAATGAAGCTACGGAGGCGTGCTGCTTGAGCGAAGCCAATACATCAGGAAGAGAAAATTTGCATTTTGGAGTGGCAGCTGAGGCAGAGATTTGGAAGACGGCAGTAGCAGTAAGCAGGCAGAGCAGCGGCAGAGGTATCCTGAAACATCTATAAAAGGGGGTCCTAACAGAATTAAGAGGAGAAGCCCGGCTTAAAATTTGGATCAAGTTGGCAGAAGACAGAGCTTCGATGTTGCTCTGGAGACGAATAACAGGTATCGCTTAGGTTACGTAAATAAGAAATGAGCACTGTTTTATTTAATTGTAATGGAGCTTCGACCGAGTTTATTTGTAGGTTATTGTTTATTATGTAGATTTGGTTTTTGGCCATATAGGTACATTTGACATACAAAGCAATTAGTTCAACAGTGTAGAGACCCAACCCTGCAGATTAAGATATGAGCTAGTCTTGAGGTTAAAGTTATTACGATAGATAAATTATATGGAGGGCAACATAACTGGTATAAAAATATTTAAATCAAGTAATCTTTAATTGGCCAGATGTTTAATAGCACCTGAGATTTGGTCATGTACTAATTTATTATTATTATAATAATTCTGGGGGCTTGAAATTAGTAAGTAGGGTTGTGTACCTATTATTATAGAATTTGCATCAAATCAACGTAACAATTGTGAAAAAATGTATAGAATAAAAACCAGAGATGGTTCCCGAAGATTAATGTAAAATGCTGTTCCAACAATATTTTCATTTTGACGACCAACACTGTACATGATAAATCACTAACTGAAAGAATATTTCAACATGTAATAACTGCAACATCGAGCACTGCTGAATCGGAATTAACTACAACATTGAACAGCACACAAGCAGCTTCATACAAGGAAATAGTAATGCCAGAAATATTAGAAAGTCAGTAAATTATGACAAGGTCTGAAAGTAGTTCATTAGTGGAGACTACATCACATAGACAGGATATGTAGAAATTAATTTAGAGAGAAAGCTTATAAGAAATTATCATTAAAAAATCGTAAACGAAAGTGTTAAAAAGAAAATGTGACAAAGAGGTTGTCAAAAACAAAGCAGCAATTAGTCATCAATCGAATAATACGCTACTGAAGGTTTTCAATCAAGTATTAAAACTAAAATTCTCAGGTGTTGTTGCTAGATATAGAGAATTGTTTGAAACGTTTGGCAGAGATATATTTCTTAAAATTTTTGAGTTTTTGAAGACTTAGGTTACGTATTTTGCAATCGATCATTTAAAAGATTGTGTTTTTTACTCCATGATATACATATCTCAGTGCAGTAACTAAACATATTACAGCATATTACAGTACAGACAAGGGTAAACATTATGTTAAGTAGAATGACATTGCCCAAGAAATAAATTGTAACATACTATTTTACCGATACTTCTGTAAGTGGTGAGGTGTCGAATGACATTTTGGTTCAAATTGTTATAAAAACTGAAAACTGAAAAGAGATAAAATTGCTGAGCATTTGTTCTGATATGAGTGCCATGGAAAACGCGGAGTATTGTATTTACGCGATATTCTAATAGCTATTTACTATACAGTGGGATAAAAGTATTATTAGTATACGTGTATGTAAGTACACAAGTATCACGCATTATCACACATGCATTGTACAAAATTGTATCTACAACTGCCCATAACTGAGAAAAGGGCATTGTTAAGTCATTTTGCTGTTTTAGATGCTTAATTGCATTTCACGCCTTTGGGGCAGTTTGTTGCTGTGTTGAAACCATTTTCAAACTTTGCGCGCGGGTTCAATCTTATCTTCCGCACATTTGATTCAGGTCATTTTGGTATTTTAAATAGCCACCTAGGCTTTAGGGCAGCGTGCCCGTATGCTAAACCCTTTTAGTTCTTTATTTGGCTCCATCGCCTAATTCCAGAATCACGATTTCGCACATATTTAGCTCCAAAAGCAGTATTTTTCGTCGGTTGGAGCTCCCCTCTGATGGCGTTTTTCCGAATTCCGAATCTTCTAGAAAGCACGCCGTTGAGGGGTGATGCCATTGGTGCCGGCATTAACTTGTTTCGTTTTATCGCCCCGCGATTGGCTGCCAAGGTTTAGTCACGTGGGGACGCGACCAAGGTGACCTTTGCCAACGCTTCCCTCTGGGCAGTGGTCCGCAGCCCGTTGCAAAGAACGCTCGTGTGGTGGTTGTGAGTCGGAGTTTTCGAATTGTCTTCGGCGTAGCGTGGGTGTTTGGAGCCCAGTTCCTGCTTCCGTAAGTAAGGGGTCGTGCCCCCTTCATCTCGACCTACGAGGATCTGTTCCGCAGAACGAAAGTGGCCCATTTTTCGTCGTCCCGTTGTACGCGTCCTGGACGCGTCTCACGTCGCCATTAAGGCGGTTGTGCACTCATCCCTAAAGCCGTTGTAACATCGAAGGTACCTGCCATCTACGACTGCAGCCTGTCGCAACTCAACTGTACCAGGCTCCCTCGCCGCCTACGCATTAAGGTATGTGTCTTTAACCTGATTACCGCTGTGAACGCGAGTGCTAATTTAATCTTCGCTGTCCGCTGCATAAGGCGTCGCGCCAGCATATTGGTGCATTCCATCAGAATTGCAGACTGTCCATATCGCGAGTGCTAATTTAATCTTCGCTGTCCGCTGCATAAGGCGTCGCGCCAGCATATTGGTGCATTCCTTCAGAATTGCAGACTGTCCATATCGCGAGTGCTAATTTAATCTTCGCTGTCCGCTGCATAAGGCGTCGCGCCAGCATATTTGTACTCATTACTACTCATTACTGTTCATTACTGTTCACTACTGTTCAACATCTGTCGCTAAGTTTAGAGCGCGCGTGCCAGCTGGTGCCCTTAATTATAGTCTAAGTATAGATATAGGGCGACGCACTCTGCCGCCCCATTGTAACCCGAAGTTCAATACATGATTGGTTAGTTAAGGGAATTATTGTTTTGTTTCGACTTGTGCATGTTCTGTTACAGATAGACGCCCCCTTCATTGTACTGATTATTGTACGACGGAACGAGGGAGCTTTGAGCGTGCAGGTGGGTGAGACAGCTGCGTAGTCGCGGTCGGATTGACACCTAATTACAATCCTTGCATAAGGCAATCCCGAAATTGTTATTTGACCTTGCAACCCTTGAGTAATCCTATTGGCGGAGTATTTTGCATGCTTCGCTCCCGTCTAACCGTCCAGGCCCGGTTAGCCGGGTTAAGACAGGCTTGGTGGCGCCCTCATGATTTCGACATACCCTGTATATATTATGCCACCACACGCTTGCCCAGAACGTATCGTGTGACTCACGCCCGACTCCCTGAGCGTCCCAGCCGTGGCCTTTTAGCCTATTTCGAACCGATTTCAGGGCAAGTGTGCCAGTTTTTCAGGACTGATTCCGTGGTGCGATGCTCACCTTGGGTGGGTGTCGTAAGGTTCTTTTAATACCGTAACAACATTAAGAAAAATGTAAGATCTGTCATTTTCAAAAACATTTTAGTCATTACGTCATTCATTTGTTACTATTTCAGTTAGGTAATGAACTTCATTACCCAATGGAGATAGTGTCAAATGAGTGACGCAATAAGTTGTTATCCAAGCAGTTGTAGATAAAATTACTAACAGCATTTATGATCTTTGTGATCCTGCACGCAAGGTTTATATTTTTACAAGTGTCTCTTATATCTTTTGAAAAATGTAAAAACATGCTTGTCGCTAATAATTTGATAAAGCTATCCGATGAGGCAACACAGCGTTATAATGTAACTATTTTTTCAGTTCAGAGTCAGAAAAACCTTAAGTATTTAACAACAGCATTTAATGCCCCATTTCATTTATGCGTTACTTTTGTATTTCGCTCCTCGATGCAATCCACATCTCTATTTGTATTTTCCGCATGTACCTTATCTACGGAGCGTGCAAGAATTTGGTTTTTCTGAAAAGCGCTCGACCTTGGATACGAGGTACGTGGATAGTATGTTTGGCAGGTAGTCTTTTTCAATTACTAGCATTGATCGAGGGCAGCTGTGCTAGCTGAACATACGTTAGGCCAATTTGCATCTCTGATGAAATTTTTCTTATCGTTTTATTTTTATTTTGACTAATTTTATATTAATCAGGCTTGCTCCTGCTGCCCGTATCTGTAGCCTGATTTTACTGCTGCTGTTGTTGCCACCACACCACGATATGTTCTCATCTGTAAATTTGCAGTTTTGGAGGCGGTTGTAATTGAATTATTCGGTATTCCGATGCCGACTGCTAGCCTTTTGAGTCTGCGAAGTGGCGATCATATTTGTAAGAATTCCGAGTCATGTTGCAGTCTCCCCAAAAGATCGCTTCCGAGGGCGTTGGTGAAGACGTCGTAACAGTAGGTGCATGCTACCTTAATTTCATCCTGTATGTGTAGATTAAGGGCGTTAGTTCCTATAGTATTGGTGTTTTAATATGCGAAGGCCTTTGAATCTAACAAACTGCACGCGTTAACGTTATAATAGTTTTGGTCAAACGTGAAAAGGCGGTTTTATCACTTACAGAATGCTGAAATTGTGTTTTCACTCTGTGATAGCTTCTCGCAACGTGCCCTTGAACACCCGGCTCACAATATTTTCAACTAAACAGATTTTATGCCGATCAAGAAGGCTGCATTTCATAAATTGACTGGATGGCGGCATTGCATCCGGATTTCAATTGTTACATCTCACATTATTTTGTATCACTGTAAATCTGATACTATATTTTGTTGACTGCTATTAAGTAGCAGGCGCTGCTTAAATTATTTTCTTATTTGGCCATTCCAGGCTCACGAGCTAATTGTAAATATTTATATCTATTCTGGTTAACCTGTGGGAGAGCATGGTGTCCTGATGTTGTTGAACATTGGTTTAAGCTGATGATCTCGATACAGCCAGTGTTAGCCTTAAGCAAGGCAATAATAAATATTTTAAGTGACTTTATGATTATTTTTCGGGCCATACAAGTTGAGAAAAATTGGCAAGGAAACTATCACATATAGAAGAATTTATTTTTACACAATCAATAACAGCGGTTCAGAAGATTTTGCTTGAAGACAAATATTACATATTCCTTCTAACTTCAAGATTTACACAGGATTGACTAAATTACAGTTTTGTTATGTATAAATTCTACAAATCTTTTATTTCCTTCACTTCCTGAAAATACTAGAGATGAACACAGTCTGCAGAAATCTCGAAATCCAAAATACTACAGAATTTCAGAAACGTGCAAATCCAAAATTCCATATGTTTTCAAATGATCGAATAGCAACAAAACTATTGGATGTCACCAAAAAGATTATTTAACAATCCATTAAGGAAAAACTATAAAGAATTAACTCTAAGAAACGACAATACTGGATAACTGACGATACCTTCAAACTAGTAGAGGAAGGAAGAAGTCTTTAGAAAATTTCTGAAGAAGCTGACAGCATAAGCAGCGAAACGTCAAGTTTAACTCGACATCCACGGCATAACCTGGAAGAACCTACTATTACGAACAACGGCTGTGAAGGCCTGCATTTAACTATTAGAGGAAAGACGACAGATATGTATAAGTAGAACAAATACAGCAACTAAGGGTTAATGCATTGATCAGAAATAATCAAAGGTATTGCAAAAGTTATATTAATGAACATCTTAAAATGATGTAGCAAGGCATACCATGACAACAATAACACCAAAGATCTCTCCAAAAGCATGAAGAAAATAACAAAAACAGTTGTTTCTCGCACTTGAGCTATAGAAAATGAAGTCAATAAAGCAGTAACGGACATAGATGGTACTTTGCAGCTCTGTAAAAGATATTACGAGACAACGATACGACGAACCAAATCGGGTCACACTTGCAGCCGGACATTTTGAGATCGAAAGTAGAATACTTCATACAAAGACAAAATCAACAAATCCCTAGACGCTGATGTATCACAGCAGACGGGAGAAGATATTTCAAGCAATTTTCTAAAGGATTTGGTAAGTAGACGGAGGCCAAAGGATTCCAAAGAGAAATGTGAGAATTATCAACTGAGTTCCCGTGCGATCAAAATTCCTCTGTACATAATTAATTACATATTAAAAGCATACCTTTTATGGAAAATTTCTCCGTAGCAAACGGGTTTTGTGGAAAGCAGCAGAACGAGGGAGCTTAATCTCAGTCAGATCAGGGAAAAGGTCAGAGAACTTAATCATCCTGTGTATATGTGTTTCGGGAATTATCGTAAGGCTTAATATTAAATGGGACAATTTTTGGCAAATTCTAGTGCAAACAGGAGCACCAAAACCAAAATATCTGATTGCCTTAGTGTGTAGTCTTTGCCATTAAGAACAGGCCAAATAGAGGTAGAAGGTATTTTCCTAGCTATCAATAGAGTATTGTATTCGGTGAAAGCTTTTGTACAACAAACAGCATATTGCTTTATTCCTGAGAATTCTAAAGTAATTTAACTTTGATTGATATTGGGAGATCTCATATAACAAAGAAGTTATCTTAACACAACAAATTAGAGGTAGGAAACAGTTTGATGGTTATCTAATAGAAACTTTGCCTTTTGGTATAAAAATCAGCACACCTTTCTATCTTTAGGTACAGAGACTCCGATCTGAAACTGTTGTTAGCCAGGGTTAACTCTGTTAATACAAGTATGTGATTTTTAACAAGGAGTTTTCAAGGTTATTTCAGTTAAACTTATTGATAGTTTCTTCTGGCTATATCATTTTCTTGAAAATATAAAATTCGTTTTACGCACTATATAACCTTATTGGTGTACATAAAAATCAGATTTATTTATTTCGCTATAAACCACAAGCAAAGGACAAAATAAAACAACCGAAACAGCTTTTTTGGGGACGCCTTGTCCCATTTTTCCGTTTACGTGACGTTTTAGAAGCTAATAACATAAGATGTCGCAGTAAAAATCAGTAGCAGCTGTTATGACAGCTGACACTTTCTTATTCCGCCGTTGCTATTCGAAATAAAGGTATCTAAGCTCTGAGATTTAAAGTTTAGGGGAAAGCTTCGTAATTTTTTGGGATAAATTCCACCTTGGAGCGATAAATCCTGTATTGCAAATAAAACATAAAACATTTGTTCACGGATAGATTATACCCCGTTGACCTAACAGAAATAGTGGCTTATGCAATCCAAATGATATATTACAAAGTTGATTGGATTAGTATTGTTTGTTTGTGTGTTATATAATAATAATTACTAAAGAATGAGAGATGGCGGTTCTTATAATTAGACTTAATTTCAACTAACACTAAATAATTTTTGGAGGTTATGATACAAATAGAAACTTCAGCCAACTTAAAATGCATGGCATTTGTGCACTTGTAATATGTAAGCGTGTGGCCTGGCTCTTGCTAAGTCTCATTATTACCTATATATTACAAATGCACAAATGTCATGCTTCTTAAGTTGGCTGAAGTTTATATTTGCATCATAACCTCAAAAAAATATTTAATGTCAGTTGAAATTAGGTCTAATAAGGACCGCCACCTCCGATTCTTTAGTAATTATTATTAAACTACTGATCCAATCAACTTTGTAATGTCATTTGGGTTGCATATGCTACTATTTCTGTTCGGTGAACAGGGTATAGTTACCATTTCTAAAGTTTACATTTTTTTACAGTTTTTAGAAAGTTGTTGCCTCCAGGCGTCGATTGCTTTGACTACAGTGTGTCCAAGATAAGG
>OW679196.1:52340432-52612624 GCA_940337035.1 Agriotes lineatus
ATTGTTGAAAAATTATTTTTTTTATAATTATTAATACATTAATGGGAAGTAAAAGAGTCGCCATTTGATTTACAATGTTAAAAAAATATATTTTTTGAATACTACATCTGCCAAATGTCCTCCGTTGTCCGTTGACATTTATGCATTCTTGGAGTCGAGCCTGAAAGTTTTGCATCACTCTTCGTGGGGTTACCTAAGAACAAAAGTTTTTGGAACATCCACCCAGGACAATTCCAGCCCTCAAACAACGAATTCGTGACGAGATTGCAGCAATACCTGTTGATATGCTACGAAGAGTGATGCAAAACTTTCAGGCTCGACTCCAAGAATGCATAAATTTAATGTCAACGGAAGACATTTGGCAGATGTAGTATTCAAAAAATATATTTTTTTAACATTGTAAATCAAATGGCGACTCTTTTACTTCCCATTAATGTATTAATAATTCTAAAAAAAATAATTTTTCAACAATAAAATTATTTACGAAATCTTCCCGTTTCATTGCCGGACCCTGTATAATGCCCTGCTCTGAACCAAAATCTTGGGGTCTGTAGGACCTGTTTGCTAATTATTAATAACACCTGAATGTTCTTGCATTTGAGGATTTTGGGTGAAATTCAACACGAAACACAAAATCAACCTTTGATAACTTTGTCGCGGTCAAACTCCTTTACTAAAAACCTCCAGGTAATGCAAATTGCTAGTTAAACAGTGAACTTGTACTTCTTTCCACAATATTTATTTACACCAAATATTCATAAATTATTTATATATTTATACATTTTGATGATTTTCAAACCAACTCTAATTGCTGTGATATTGTCCTATTGAGATATTTTGATCTGGTTTTTGTGTTTGTTTATTTTTGTGTAGAGCTTCTTTATCGTTATAAATTATACTAATTCGTTATTTATACCTGCGAATTTTATTTGTGCCGTTCGACGTGTCCCTTTATTTGATTAGAAAAGTGCTTAGGGTTACTTGCTACTTGGCGCTCATACCTTTTTAACACCTTAAGATATAGTCTTTTGTTTAACTTACGACCATCTCCGACTGAGAAGTCGGCTGCCTTTACTTCTTTCCTATTTACGGTCAGAATGACGGTAACAAGTTCACAACTTGCTATTAGCAGATCGCCAAATAGAGTTGAATTGCCGAGACGGTTGACTTTTCTTGTGAATGGGTCATATACAATGAATATTATATCACACTTTGGACAAAATTATGGAAAGCACTTCTGGTCAAAATAGAATAGTATTGAAAGGCGTTTTGTTTCTGCAATATAGAACATCTACTCGCAAATTCGGTTTTGAAATTGATAAAGATTCGCCTTATTCTTCTCTTCTGGCACCCTCACATTAGTATCTATCTGCAAAGTAAATACTGCGGCATCATGGTCTACAGACCAACAATATTTTGGTAACAGAAGAGCCTTACACTTTGCTCAACGGATGTTTTTTTTTCATATTAAACTAAATAGTTGGCAATATGCTCCGTTCAGTAGCACTCCATTTTATTAATTAGCATTTATCTGTCTAAACTTTTCATACCACTTTTTAATTTTCTGAATAGACAACTTAAAAAAATGAACCTAGTCTAACACTGTCACTTCACCGAACCTAATTTTACCTAGTCTAACGGTGAATTTAAGTGAAGAAGGTAGCTTCTTCACTATTCACAACAATGGATAGGTGGTGATAATTTCAAGAGCATAGGAACTATACATCTTCATAAGACGAACGGGTACTTTGTACTAACAGAAGAAAACAAAAAGCAAATAAATAGGAACAATTCTTAATCTTTTTTACTTCTATCCTTTCTTTCAATATCAGTTATAACTATTATACTGACAGAACACGTTAGTTTGTTACAGTGGTCCGACATTTTTGAAAGTGCGCCACTCGGTTTTAGATCGGCGGAGGTGCAAACGCGAGACTAGTTTCTTGCTCTTAGTCTTGCCAAAAGTGTGATGCGCTAGCCGTATGGAAACGCTTTCTTCGTCTTGTTGACGTCATCAGTTTGGTTAAAGGATAAATACACGTTACCTTGATAAAGCGCAGAACGTTTTGAGTTACAACTGTAGTTCCGTTTTCGCTAGTTGTATTTGCTTGTGTACGCCTGATGTAATTAGGTTACATGCGTATCATCACCTATATTTTAAAATATACTTATTACCGCTTATGCCTTTACGCTACATGTACGCACCATTCGCGTAACGGGCTCATCCCCGTTTGGGTCCGTTGGTCGCTATTAGGGATCCTAGCTAACTTTCTTTTTTAGAGTGTAAGTGCCTATCACACGTTTAGGGTGTCTAAGATTTAAGATTAACTTTCTGAGCCCAATCCACAGCTGGCATTCAACAATTTCCTATAACCTTGTATGTCTTTAGTATGTATAATATTATTAGAGTACGTTCTGTTTGATATCTTGTGAAGCGAAATTCAGTAGGCGTTTTGAGGAATATACAAGAGCTTATTCCGAAGCTTTGTGGAGAGTTTTTCCTTGCTGAAGCTTTTCCGTTACATCACGGGCCAATAAAAACAACATGGTAGCGCCCCACCCAATAATGACAAATATACATATATTGGACCTACTAAGTTGAGTGCAGCAAATAAACTCCTGTCCTATCAGTTCAAAACCATGTCCATTCCATTGAGCTAGCCGCGTGCATGTAGTAAACGAGTTTTCACCTGTAACTTCTTAGTTAGTGTTAGCAGGTTATTTATTATTATGTAAATACTGTAATTCTGTAATTAGGAATGCAATTATGTTTCTTTGTCAAAAATCTTTAGTTTCGATTGGTTTTAATGCATATAAATATTATTGTATGCATAGATCGCATACGATTAATAAGATAGACATAACTGAAATTACTGGTGCCTGCGGCTTCCTCACAGAAAATCCCGAATGTCCCCCAAGTATTTTTGCTAGTACATATAAAACTGGAAACGACAACAAGTTTTCAGTAACACCACGACAGGGGGTACATTCAATTATCAAATATTCGCAACGATTGTGGTACACGGTGTCAAAGCAAACTGTTTCGAGTATAAAATTATGTATAAACCTTTAATTGGAGGTATGACGATTGTGCGACCAGAACTGCGGTGTTACCTTCATTGTTCGTTAATATTTTAACTTATTCTGTGGGTATGGAGTCCACAGTCAGGTAAATATCACCGACTGAACTATGATAAGCGCCCTCGCGCTCGCTCTAATAGCCTATACGAACGAAGATGTTAAAAAGAGCGTAGCATAACTACACAAATGGTGCAGTGGTTTGTACTGCAAAGGGCTACCCGCAAAATGAGACTAAATCCAAGTTTAGATAGCTTAAGGTTTCCTTAATATCATAGCTGCTGCTAAGGTCAAGTTTTAACATAATCGTTTGAGTTTCAGTGTTACCTTCTAGTACTAATATTTGACACTTTGTTGGATCGGAGCCAGAATTGAGTGTGCGGATTACTAAATATCCTAAAAGCCTAGAAAACCTGATGAGTATTGAAATTCTGACAATTCATTTTCTATAATCTTTAAATTACGTTTTGGGCATATGCACCAAGGTTGACCTGATAATAGCTGTAGCTATTAACACGTGTTGAAGGTAGCGACTTAATGTTATTGTGCTACGTTGACTTAGCCTAGCAGTGCAAAGCTTGTCGTAAACTGTATAATCCCAACATTGGTTAAAGGTTTCTGAATAGCAGAACCGTTTACTGCTAATCAACGTCACTCTGGATTCTCCCTTTTGGGCGCAAGGGCATAAACGCAGCAGCCGCGCCAACTGGGCGTTCGTTCGTTTATCATTTGAAATCTGAAGGGCGCAGGGAGTTAAAGGCGCTCAATAATAAGCGCGGCGAACGTGTCTAGTTAGTTTGCTCACTAACCAATCTAAGAGGCAGATAATTAGGACGGCAAGAAGCAATTTGACGAGACTGTCACTCGCAAGTGCTTGCGCTTTCGGCTGCCGGCGCAGTGCCATTAACTTCCACTCGACTCGATCAGCGGCACCAAATAGTGCATCGGGAAATTGCTTGTTTGATTGCAGCGGCCGTCACGAACCTCGTTTACCTGCCTAACGCCATTACGGCTGCTAATTGGCCGTATGTACCGAGAGTGGAAGTCGCTCAATTAGCTCTGAAGGGAACGCGATAAGGGCGCTATCTCATCTGCATAAAAGATATGACTTGTTAGAGTCTATCCAACAATGACCAGAAGTTGGAGGTAGAGGAAATGAGTGTCCTAGTGTTACAACTCGGACATTAAACAATTTGAGGCTGACCCCTGGTACCAACCGTCTCTAGTCTCTAATTTTTTATCTTAAAACATTTTATTCAGAGCTACTCGAAGACACCTGACTCTTAAATTATTGGTGGTTGGTTTCAGAACTATAGTGGTGAATGGAAACATGCATACATGACTTAATAGTCATTTGGTAGAGTGCAATGTCTGGAACATCGCATGACTCTATTTTAGTTAAAAGTGCGTGTCTTAACATCTACAAGAAGATGTTGAAAAACTTTTTGGGAAACCTCCATAACTTTATAAGAAGTATTTGACAGGGTACACCGATATCAATATATTCTAAGAATGTAATACTAGGAATAAGACATGGGAACTGCCCGGGTGCAGATAATTAAGGAATAGTAAAATTACATTCATTCCAAATTTCAACTATTGTTTAATTTTCGCCAATTTTCTTCACAAAATTCGTCTTTAAATAAAAGTGCAGTATACAAACAGGTTTTACTATTGCCCCTTAAAATTCTATCCCTACTTCAATTGGCCGAAAAATAATTGTGCGAAATGTATTCAGTTATTCGAAAAGGTTTTGTCTGTCTATAATTGAACTCTCTTTCTTAGTATTTTGGTTTTCCTTTGTTAACGGCGTAACACATTTTTCAATTTCAGTAATATCCAAAACGGCGTAATATAGCGTAAAAAATAAAGCAGGAAAAAGAACTGTACAACTAACCTAAACTAGTCTAATCTAAATGTATGACGATAGCTTCTCTGCAAATTGGTGTTTTAATTACTGTTTTCAATTTGCAAAAGGCCATCTGGTAACAGGGAAAAGCGACGCGAAGATATTTGCACCAAACGGGGGTTATGAAAAACCAGAAGAAGTCCGGCGGAGATTCTGCCGGTTGCCTGATAGGGCACAGGTGTGAAACCTTTGAGTTGCCCAAGCTACAAGGCGTCGCTCCATTCGCACAATTCCTACTCTCAGTCCCCACCAGATTATCACGTTTAGCCCCATTCTGAGTTCACCAGGCAAAATCCCTCGAAAGAATATGAAAGGAAGGCCCCCGGGGTCTAAAGACAAGATCTATTCCTAGTTTTTTTGTGAGAAGTTGAACTTCCTGTGCAACACTTAACCTCACCAGAAACCTCCTTTCCTGCTTGTGTTAGTCAAACTGCATTTTAGCAATCCTTTTGTCCAGAACTACCTTTGATTTCCAGTTCTTATCCTAGCTTCTCCCTGAGAAGTCGAACGGAGTAAACTTTTCACCTGACCTGAAACCACCTCATTTTGCTCGAGTTAGTCGAACTGCTCTATGGACCTTCCTCGAAAACGCCGACTGCCATTTCGCCGACTAGGCCCAAAACGGCGACTGCCATTCTGCCGACCGTGTCCAAAACGCCGAACGACGCCAACTGACCTCACGTCGTTCGTGGGCTCGGCGTCGAAGCCGAATATAAATCTAAAATTGCATTTGGTCCAAAACGCCGACTGCAGATCTAGTCGGCACTTTGGCCATTCGGTAAAATGTGGGCTGTCCAAAACGCCGAACCGATAATTCGAACAAAACGCCGACTGCTATTCCGCAGACTATGTCCAAAACGCCGACTGCCATTCTGCCGACTCCCAATCTGCCGACTGTGTCCAAAACGCAGAACGGCGCTGACCGTCGTCACATCGTTCGTTAGGTGAGCGTCGGAGCCGAACGCTAATCAAAATTTATATTTAGCCCAAGATGCCGACTGCACATCCAGGGCCGGATTTACGTTTTCTCCGCCCATGGGCATATGACAAGCTGCCGCCCCCTCACCCCTCCCGGCCCCCTTCTACCCTCCCCCTCCCACAGCACAATGATATAAAATACAACTTGTTATAACTAACAATAATATTTAGATTTTTGTAAAATTTTTTTCAATATTTTTCACTTCATTTACCTATAGCTACTTAATTTTAAAATATATTAACTAACTTTAATTATTTTTTTTTATTATTTATTAACTTCAGTTCCATGGATTTTTTTGTGGGTGTAATTTTCTTTTCTCTTGGGTATTTTAAATGAAACAGGATTACAATTTACTAAAAGCTTGAGATTTATTTATAACATTATTATCAAGAAAAAGAACATGAGTTGCTAATTAGAATACATCTATAATCTACATTTTTGAATGTTAATGAACTTTACACGTCTGGCTTTCTTCTTGGCAAACTCAGAAATTACATCTTCAAACTCTAAACTTGTTAAATCTTTTTCAATTGCTAAAACCGCAAGAAAGTTCAGTCGCTTTTGTGTGCTGGTGGAACGTAAGTAGTTCTTGACCCTTTGGAGAGTAGAGAACTATCTCTCTGCTGAGCAGTTTGAAGCAGGAGTGCAGAGGTATATTTTCAGAGCAATATTCACATTTGGATATAAATCTACGAGATTTTTTGAAACTAGGAACTTGTGCAGTCTGGATAATGTCAAAGGTTCATCCTCATTAAAAGTCTGTTGATGCAACAAACCTTTAAGGTGAATGCACTCCATGACAAAAGGTGATTCTTCCATATCAACTTCAAAATTTTTTTGAAGATTTGAAGCAGCAGTTTTTATTTCTTCTGGATTCATCTCAGATAAATTTGTTAGAAACGAAAATCTGTTTGAAAAATCGTTGTAAACTTTCACTCTTTTCTTTAAATCGGTGAGCAGTTTACTGAGGATAAGGTCAAAACTTTGTTGAAATTTGGTACCTGCATCTAAATTGGTATCGTCTTGTTCATCCTTCTCTTTCATCTTCACTCTCATCAGTCTCATCATCATCAAAGAACCTTTTTCGTTTTCTTATCCTTTGGGGTCTTTGTTTTGTTATAGATTTCACTTCAAGAATAACAGTCTTCAACTTGTTTTCCCCAGAATTCTTGTAAACAGATATCAAATTTCAAATTCTCCAAAATTTTGCCGCCCTTGAAATTTGCCGCCCTGGGCATGTGCCCACGTTGCCCATGCGGTAAATCCGGCCCTGTGCACATCTATTCGGCACTTTGGCCATTCGGCAAAATGGCCTAGAACGCTAGTACGAGCCTCTCCCAAAACGCCGATCGAGTTCGGAGTCGGCAGTTTGGCCGTTCGGCGAAATGTCTTGCAAGGTAATCGCTGTCATGACCAAAACGCCGACTGCATGTACCAGCGGCTGTAAACAGTTTTGAAATTGCATTCTTGTAGATGACGTTGTAATATGGTAGGTTTGTTTATTTGATTAACTGTTTCTCACTTCAAGACTAAAATTGTGGAAAAACAAATACGAGCTGACTTTTTGAATCGTTTTAATAGTCGCGGCAAACTAGCACATGAGTGCTGATTCATTACGGGAAAAAACTATTCATGGGTGCAACTAATTCTACACCTACCAATATCTTCACAATGTCTACTTTTGTATTTACACCTGCCCATTTAATATTTATGATGCCGTTCTCTGGTTATGATTGACGTTTTGTAGGTAAATGAGGTTATCGATAATAGATATAAAAAGTCGTTTGTGATTTAGTTAAACTTCCGACAAATGAAATAATTATACAGGGTGTTTCTTAAGTCGACCATGTGAATTCTGGAGGTACCAACATTGTAACGTAAAAAGAGGTCTAAAAAACTCGTTTAAGTTTTTTGCCTCAGATCCGTAATTCTCTTATAAAACAACGTTAAAAATTTAAGAAAACGTTTTGAGAATTTGTCATATAGCGGCATATTTTTTAAAGTAGGCGAGTAACAAAAACCTTAAAGTTGTCTACTATCCATTCACAACATTCGTGATCTGTCAAAACGGTGTCAAGTTGGTACCTTGTTTAAATTCTGTGTTGGAACTTCTGCTTACTGATTTTGGCAGCACTGAAATTTTTGAAATTAAAAAACTTGACACGTCACACTTTCTTGTAAAAAAATAATCTCCAAAATTCTTTAATTTTTGTGCATACACTTCAATTGCAATGGAACAGAAATGAAAAAGGGTTTTATTATTGAAAAGGGAAAAAAGGCTAGAGTTAATTATTACATGGAAAAACCTTTGACACATGTAACATAACCTAACTTTAAATATTACTAGAAATTACTAGATCCAAATTATATTTTCAAAAAAAAAACTGTAATTTCCAGGTACACTCAGTAAAATATTTAAAAAAAATTATATTGACAGTTTAAGAGTTTCTCTTGTATAGATTGATGAAACTATAGTTGCAGCATTAACAATCAGAATACGATCAAAAAAAATCTGATGTGATACACGCACACAACTTTCTTTTAGAGTGATCTTATAATTAGCCAAAAATTTTTTTTTTAAATTTTTAAGCATTTGTAAGAAAATTTAAAAAAATACAAATTCTACAGAAACCGTAAAAATAGAGTTAGTTGAAAAGCCAAATTATCTCTAAAGTTTTAATACGAGCTGTTCTATTTAAAATTGGAATTAATAAAAAAAGAAACCCATTTTCGAGGTATTCAACTGGAAAATCACCTATCTCACATCAATACACATTAAAAATGTAATAAGAATGTAACGTTTGAAAAACATCATTAGAGCCGTTTTGAAAAAATCGAAAAAAACTGAAAAATTACAAGAGTAAACACCATACTTCCGGTTATGCGATTTTCTACAAAAGCTTTTAGTAAAAAAAACTTATATACACTGCTCAAAAAAATTAAAGGAGGACCTAGTAAAAGTCGACTTAAATTGTTACACGTTTCTACGACAATCAGTATTTGATTGTTGTAGGTTTTTGTTTTCAGGGATTTCATAATGAAAACACTGTCGCTATACCTTGCATAGACTTAGTATTGTTTCAAAATTTATATTAACCGTAACTTTGGAAGACTTTTAATAGGTGCTCCTTTAATTTTTTCAGCAGTGTTAAAGTTTTAACGTCATACCTTATTTAATTTTTTCCTATTTCAATGTTTTTATGTTTCCAAGCAGAATTGACCAGAATTAGAAATGTGTGTAAGCCCTAATCATTTCTGGACTTATCTTTCATGTCCAGAGGCTTTATTAACTTTTAATGTTAATATTGCTTGTTTTAATTATTTATTTTACATGCTTTACTAATTATTCGACTCTGATATGTTGTCGATCACTTTTCGTTGTGTCATCTGCATCGCCATTATATTGCCCAAGTATATCTTCAAAGTGCTGTTTCCAACGGGCCATGATCTTCGTGTCATTAGTAATTTTCCCGTTTTATCTTTAATGATATTCAGAAGGAATGTTTTGTCTTTTCTGAAATTCTTTACGACCCTACAAAAAAGCTTCTGTTCTTTTTTAAAGTTATGTTCCATTTTCCCACAAACTCATCTTCCAAACTTTGTTTCTTAGCACTATTCACCATTTTGTTTTTTTATTCAATGTTGTTTATAAAGCTCATAGTCTTCACTGCATTTTGTTGTGAGGTAGCTGTGCCATAACTGTTTCTTAATATTCAACTTTTATGGAATGTTACTTGATTACCAAGCCGCTTGTTTTGTCCTTGTCTTAATAGTATGGTTTTTTACATCACATACCTTTTCAGCTGCCAATAATTAAAAAAAAATGTTTTTCCAATAATTTCTGTTTTATCATCATATTTAACCCAGTCAACTTCGGGCACTTCTATTTCTAAAAGGAATTGGTAGCTACGTTGTACTTCTTCATGTTTTAGTCTGCGGGACTGGATTGTTGTTACTTGGGTTATGCTTTTACCCTCCTGTATTTATTTTACATATCTGATTTTTCCTTTTCTAAGCTTTATCAATGCTTTCAATTTTTGAAATTCTCTTTAAAAGTTCTGGATTTATTCGATTTTTCGTTAAAAAACACTTGCTTTCTATGGCACACTGGGTATGTATGGATAAGATATGAGTGAATTTAAAAAACCGAATTGTCTAATAAGGGCCGGCTTTACAGACCAAGGATAAAGTTATCCGGGGAATAAATACTCTAGAAACGATTGCTGTAACAAAGGAAACTATGACAATTATATCTCGGAGAGCTTACTCTGGGTATATAGGTACATACTTGCATTGTAGAACCGGCCCTAAACCATCTATTATTTTGGTATAGGACGTGTGGGCCGTAGAAAATATTAAATGAAACGCTAAAGACTGCTAAGCAATAAAAAATGAAGTTACGGTCTTTCAAAATTTCGTAAAGTTACGTGTTACATTAAAGTAGCCCAACAATGGGTAGCGGAAAAAGTCACAGAATTAAAACCCCCGTAAAAAAATCACTCGAACAAAAATGACACCAGAAACAGTCACCGAAAAAAAGTCACTTGGAAAGAAAGTCACTCGGAAAAAAGTCACCGGAAATAAAGTCACCGAAAAAAAGTCAATTGGAAAGAAAGTCACTCAGAAAAAAGTCACCGGAAACAAAACCACTAGAGAAAAAGTTGTCGAAACGCACAAGAAACGCCGTAGCCGTGTTTATTATTTTTAAAATCCCTTACATTTTTACTTTCCTCGACTAAAAGACCAAGGAAGTATTGTAATCGCGAAAACGCGCTATCCGAGATTTCTTCAGATCTTCAGGTTCTAAGGTTTCTAGAGGAAGACGATATTTTGCATCTCATAAACAAAATGAGACAAGAACTGGCCGTGTATACTACAAAGATATTGCAAAATGAAGCTGGTATACCAACGATCAGGAAAAGGCTTCGGCAATATGAGTATTTACAAGCCAGGTTACAATCTCTGTGCCAGGAAACACCCAAGGAACCCGAAATATTCCGGCTTCTCCAGAGAATAAATTGAGATGAATAATTGTTTTCTTAATTAATTATATTACTTACAGTATTTTTTTCTCTTTCCGGAGGCTCTTTTTCCTGGTGCCTTTTTTGCGAGGGTTCTTCTTGATGCCTTTTTTCCGGTGACTTTCTTTCCAGTGACTTTTATTCCGGGTGACTTTTTGCGGTGGCAACGCAAATAGTCCATCGCATCACCAAGTGATACTCCAAAAAGTTTTGGGTATAGGCTAAGCGTATTCTACAAATCAAGTGCCCTGTGATTTTTTGAATAAATGTCGGCAATCCCAAATACTAGTGGTATTTAAAATTATCAGATCATATGATATAATAAACGCTTAATGAGAAAAATTCAGTTTCGTTGACCTAGCATTTTAACATAAATGAACGACTAAAAATAAAAATTAATTGTTTTTATTGAAACTGTACATCTGAACTTAATTTTTAAATGAAATACTTTTATTTTTAGAAATAAAGGCAGTTTATTCCTGACATTTTAGATTAACTCTATTTCCCGCCAAACCGTAAACCAATTGAAAAATATATTCCTAAAACTAATTTTAAATGATGCACAAACTTTTTGAGAAATCAATAATGAGACAGTTTTCCATTTGTTGCGAATTTTTCGGAAGACGCTGTATACGAAAATTTTACAGATCTACTTGTTTATTCATTATTTATATGAAATTTCAATATACCTACAAGTGCATTTCAAAATCACCCTCTATATGCGTCTTCTTAAGAGGGGCACATTTTTTATAATACAACTTATAGAACTTAAAATATTTGAATTTCAAATGGCAAAGTGTTAATCTTTTACTAATTATAATATCAAGTCTCTTAATGGGAAATTTTATTATTTTTGTAAGATAAAATGAATTAATGAAAAACGCAGAGTAACATTTGTAAGAATGCTCTATTCTCGTTATCAAAGTATTGTACCTACTCTTTTTTATGTATGCAGTCAAGATATGTAAGTTCTTACTACCATTCCAGTAATTTAATGTGTTTCTCATTTGCATTCCTTTAGGTAGGTCTTCTAATTAAAGTTAGTCCACCATAAAATCCTTTGCTATTATCGATCTTTTGGAGGGAATAATATTTGCAGATAGATTTTGCTTATATCGGCGGTTAAAACAAATATGTGCAATCTAAATCTAAGAATAATTAAAAGCAAGTCATCTTGAAGTTTTGGCCCAGGTAAATACAGCCGATTCTTCAAACTTCACCAGTAGTTTTTTGGATTTACTTGATTCCTCTATTACTGCGTGATGGGGCATTGGGTTCATTTAATTTTGATACCGGAACCAATTCCATATACCGGTAGCTAAGTTTTTTATAGTCGTTCATATATAACTATAATTTGTTATAGTAAGGAATTTCGATTTAATTTAGTCTTTAAAATTGAAAATCGCCTACTAGCCATTTCCTTTGTTAAGCCGATTAGCCAATATTGGAGGGATTAATTTTGAACGGCAGTTTTATTACCTGCCGGCACCGTTTCGTCGAAATGTGTTTGCAAAATGTGCTTCACATTGTACTTTTCATGGAGAACTTTAGAAAGGCTGAAGATTTTTCTATTTCCCCTAATTTTTGAATTAACTTACTAAACAACAAATTGTTTTCTCAAATTTTTAACGGTGTTTTATAAGAGAATTACGCATCTGAGGCAAAAAACCTTAAACGAGTTTTTTAGACCTCTTTTTACGTTACAATGTTGGTACCTCCAGAATTCACATGGTCGACTTAAGAAACACCCTGTATAATTATTTCATTTGTCGAAAGTTTAACTAAATCACAAACGCCTTTTTGTATCTATTATCGATAACCTCATTTACCTACAAAACGTCAATCATAACTAGAGAACCGCATCATAAGTATTAAATGGGCAGTTGTAAATACAAAAGTAGACATTGTGGACATATTGGTAGGTGTAGAATTAATTGCACCTACGAATAGTTTTTTCCCGTAATGAATCAGCACTCATAGGTATAGTCTGTTTTTTTTGCTTTATGATTCAGAGCAGGCTTTGCATTTGCATTTTTGTAACAGTGTAGGTAGTTAGTGATAAAGGAAAAAACACTAGTTATGTCAAAAACCATTAGAACTGTCAATGTGTTAACTTACAAGCACTATTATACTTAATAAAAGCTAAAATTACTGAATCATTGACATTAAATAAGGTATTGCTTTATTTTAAGTACGTTTATTTTAACGTGATTGATATCTAACTGTACATAAACTTCATAAAATTTCTATACATCTATCTTTTATGTACTAATGTAAAAATAAATATATTATTAATAATTTTCTGATGATTTTTGTTTGTAGAACTGTGTTGTACAAGTTATTATTTATGCTACACATATAACAGGCATTTTAAAATAAAGAGATAATACAAAATACTCTGGTAGAACCATTTGCAGAGATATAATTTACCAGAATTTAGATGGATACACTTCAGGATAATCATCCAGAATCTGATTCAGAAGAGGAATACAACTCGTCTTCCGATTCTGTATCAGATTCTTCCAACCTAATAATAACAGAAGGTATATCATCCACACCAATTTAACAATGTGCTTTGCACAGTCACTTTATATTAGTAGTTCACAGTGTTCAACGTGTTTTTCCATATGTTTGCTGTACACAGTGATAGAGATTTAAGCCATAAATTAGCAATTATGTCTTTTGAGGGAGGCTGAGAATTGATGTCCTTATTATAATAGTTCTTACATAAACTCCACGCCAATTCAATTGGATTGTATTGACAGTGGTAAGGAGGTAATCTAAAAACTTCATGCCATGTCGTTTTTTGTCAATTAAGTATTGCTTTTGGTCAATATGTAAAGTAAAATTAAACTCCCATAATCGTCGCTTTATTATTTTGTCATCAAATTGTACGTCACTTTTAATTATCCATTCCTGTATTTGTAGTTTATTGGATGAGGAATTGGGTGGTTTATCGATAAGAACCGAATTATATGGTAGGTACATTATCCATAATTAACACACATTTTCCATTCAATTTGGCCAAAGAGGAAATTAACTGTTTTTCAACATTGCCTAAAATGTCACCATTGATACACTTATGATAGCCCATGTCATTATTGTCCGAGTCCAGCAGTAAGTCACATCCTGGTCAAGTTTCATCCAAAACCATGACTATACATTTTTCACTATAATTTCGAAATTGTAAATATTTCCTTTAAAAGGCAATCCGCCGAAATGATATGACTCTTCTCACACAATTTTCTTCGATTCACAATTTTGTATTTATATCCCATATTTGTTAATGTGTAGTATAATTTTAAACGACTCCCATATAATTCAGTTCCTCCCTTGCACACAGCAATAAATGATCGAAAGTAAAAAATTCCAAATTTTCTTCTTAATATCTTCCCTGAAACTCCTCCCAAATTAGAAATTCCTTTTCTTTATTCATATTATCATTCGGTTATTGCTGGAGTTGTGATTTTACTTCGTTTCGATTTCTGTGTAGCATTCGAAAGCTAACATTATAAGAAGTTGTTAGAAATGTTATATCTGTTTAATTCTTAATACTTACATCGAAGATTTGACCAATTCTTCCAATGATGGTTGTTTTACTTAAGTTACCATTGATATCTTTTATATTAGTAGAACGGCGTTTTATAGCCTCTTTGGTTTTACTATTACCTAATATTGCTTTTCGTGGCATTTTATTAAGATTTGCTGAAGTGTCAACTTGACAATCCCGGCGACCTGGATTTTGACATTACTTATATTTTCTAACTAAACTGTTGTACACTGCTAAAATAATATAAATGCAAAGCCTGCTCTGAATCATAAAGCAAAAAAATAGACTATACTATGCTAGTTTGCTCCGACTATTAAAAGATTCAGAAAGCCAGATCGTATTTATTTTTCCACCATTTTAGTCTTGAAGTGAGAAACAGTTAATCAAATAAACAAACCTACCATATTGCAACGTCATCTACAAGAATGCAATTTCAAAACTGCTTATGTCCGCTGGTACATGCAGTCGGCGTTTTGGTCATGACAGCGATTACCTTCCAAGACATTTCGCCGAACGGCCAAACTGCCGACTGCGAATGCGGTCGGCGTTTTGGGAGAGGTCGTACTAGCGTATAAATTTTCATTAGCGTTTGGCTCCGACGCTCACCTCAAGAACAATGTGACGACGGTCAACGCCGTTCGGCGTTTTGGACACGGTCGGCAGATTGGGAGTCGGCGTTTTGGACATAGTCGGCGAAATGGCAGTCGGCGTTTTGGTCAGGGCCGTAGCTACCACCGGGGCAGCCGGGGCAGCGCCCCGGGGCCCCCGAACATAGGGGGCCCCCGAAAGCGGAGGAAGTTTTTTTACGAAATTGTCTTAAAAAGGTATTGAACCAAACTGCCAAACTTGAGAAAATCTGTTAATAATTGATCACAGCTCACTTTTGCCAACTTTATCCTGATGTGTGTACAGCATGTGTTATGTACAACAGTTCCTGTGGCAGTAGCTAAGGCCGAACGGTCATTTTCAAAACTGAAATTGATCAAGAATTACATACGAAGCACTATGGGACAGGAAAGGCTCAGTAATCTAGCTTTGCTTTCAATTGAAAATGATGAGCTCAACAAATTAACTTTGATAAAGTAACCAATGACTTTGCTTGTAATAAAGTTAGGAAACAGAATTTTATGTGATTTTGTTTTCAATAGTAATATAACAAGGGCGAGACATACTTACCGATAATTTTGCACACGCCAAGGGTCGAGTGCTGGTTGCAATGAAAACTGTCCCGAGGGCTTGCCCGAGGGCAGTTTTCTAAGGGCAACCAGCACGATGGCTCTTGGCACGGGCACAATTATATGTAAGTGTATCGCCCGCGTTTATATTTTGAAGATTATTACACAAAACTGGTATACGAATTATGATTTAAAATTGATCTAATAATGCAAAAAAGCTCAAATTGCTAGTTTCTTGCATTTCTACTTCTAATTATGAGACTATCCACGGGGATCGATAATCATCCCTAGGGAGCTTATCGCTTGGTAAGCAGCCCACGGGCGCTTATCAAGTAAGCAGTTCGGGATTGGTCGACTTTCAAAAAATGCATGGTTTTCATAGGCTGATGTCAGTCATGTGACAGTTGTGTGTAATAATCAGTAAAACTCAACCTGTGTAGACTTAGGATATTTTAATTTTGCAAGTTTTATATGCATGTTTGCATGCGTATAACGGGTGGTACTCCGCCTGGTGCAGACGTTTTTACATGGCGATAGGCGCCTTCTGCGTGATTTAACGACTACCATTGTGCATATAATACAAGATCTAACGTCGCAGAATGGGTGTATTGTGGGCGGAGCCTCAAATTCAACCAATAAGAAATGCGCCCACAAATGACACGAATGGTAGTAGTACTGAAGTGTATTGTGGAAGACGCTGTCTATGTCAAATTCGAGGTTAGGTTTTGAGTCAGTTTGTGTCAGACTGACGAAAAACTTAACCTGCTAACCTCGAATTTGACATCGACTGACAGTGCCAGCAACAAAATACGATCGCGGCCATGGTTACACCATGATCGCTGTCATGATGGATTTCCTGAGTAGGCGCATTGGGGATTGGTTGACATCTCCCCTCTACTTTCTGAACGACTGCGCATCTACGGGAACGTTTCAACTTGTAATCTTTACACCATGACGACTACCACTAAATTAATAATAATAACCGGGACCGATGCAGTATAAAGCTAACGACTTAGCCAACTGGTTAGCAAGCTTCTACAGTTTTATATTAAACTCAGTGTGACAAGTAAATATGTGTTTTGTCTGTTTTAAATGCCCATTCTTCTATCTTAACAGAAAAAACACCAAATAGCAACCCTATTAAAAAAGGCTTACTAAATGAAAGTGGTGTAGAGGTAAAGGGGAAGATAACGTGGGGGCCCCATAATTATTTGTTGTCCCGGGGCCCCCAAGTCTGTAGCTACGGCCCTGGTTTTGGTCGAATTACCGGTTCGGCGTTTTGGACAGTCCACATTTTACCGAATGGCCAAAGTGCCGACTAGATCTGCAGTCGGAGTTTTGGACCAAATACAATTTTAGATTTATATTCGGCTCCGACGCCGAGTCCACGAACGACGTGAGTTCAGTTGGCGTCGTTCGGCGTTTTGAACACGGTCGGCAGAATAGCAGTCGGCGTTTTGGACGTAGTCGGTAGAATGGCAGTCGGCGTTTTGGACATAGTCGGCGAAATGGCAGTCGGCGTTTTGGTCGAATTACCGGTTCGGCGTTTTGGACAGTCCACATTTTACCGAATGGCCAAAGTGCCGACTAGATCTGCAGTCGGAGTTTTGGACCAAATACAATTTTAGATTTATATTCGGCTCCGACGCCGAGTCCACGAACGACGTGAGTTCAGCTAGCGTCGTTCGGCGTTTTGAACACGGTCGGCAGAATAGCAGTCGGAGTTTTGGGCCTAGTCGGCAGAATCCCAATCGGCGTTTTGGACGAATTATCGGGTCGGCGTTTTCGGCATTCGGCGTTTTGTCCTGGACCCACCGAAACCTATAACTTGTTGGTTACGCCTTGGCCGATACCTCGCTTTTAGATCATCCCTCCTATACCGACCGGGATTTCTTTCTTTATTAATTTTACCACAATAATTTGTAGTAAAAGTATTGGTTGTACAATTATTCTAATTTTCACTGTTATTTCCTCGTTAGTTTGGGCAGAGGTAAGTATCTATTACCTCAATAATGGTGAGGAATACGATCCATGTCGATTGGGTGATCTTTTGTCTTGTTTTAATCGATTTAAGGGTTTTCTATGTTTATGTGTATCTTACATTCCGGTCAATTCTCTTCTCACCTTTTTTTCTATTTTATTAAAACCAGTTTCTACTATTTTTTTCAGGCCCACATTGAAAGAGAAACAACAACATATTATAAATTTTTGCAATACAAGAAATTGAAAATTAAATAAAGACTACAAAATATTATATCCACTACTTTAGTGGATGTAACAAAAAAGGAGCTACTCCTAAATCAAGCATATGCACAAGAAGCCTTAGGCGGCAGTCTCACTAAACCACCACCACCGATAACCATCTACAGCCATCAACTAAGGAAATGCGCTGCGGTCCCACCATATTAATACATATATGGCTCTCACTGTAACCACCTGGCCACCGTCAACCACTATACATTTAAATTTCGCGCGTATTTACCAACATTATTACACGTTAAAACCGCTAGTAATAAATGACGTAGATGTATTGTTTATTTTGAGAATTGAAGATACTTGTGGTTCAGAGAGAGAAGAAATGTTAAGAAACTATTATATTTGGAGAAAAAATAAATAAAAAACCCTTGGTGCCACAATTAATTAACGATGAAGAGAAGTTCTACACTTACTACAGAATGAATCAAGATAGAATGTTACAATTTATTAATATCAAAGGTCAAATCTTTATTTTAATCTTGACGTTTGAAACACCGCGAAATATCTAGCGGTTTGGCAATAACCGCAGAAAAAAAAACGCTAACGGTTACATACCTAGCGCTTGCGCATTCCTAACCAGCGGCTTCCACCGTCCATTAAAATTCAGGCTGATTGGAACTTTCAAAATGGTTGTTGGCCATGGGTGACTAGCGGTGGCTCAGTGAAATTAGCCGCATATCATTACGCATGCTGGAATTTTAGTTGATGGTTGTTGATGGTTAGTGGTGGCTCAGTGGGACTGCGGCCAATATGTTGCGCGAACCAATACACGAATAAAGAAGCAAAATTTGAGGCAATATATTGCTTCAAAGCATTATGAAAAACCACCATTAGACAAACTCCATATTACGATGAAACAATAATTGAAAGGTAGTGGGAATGCAGGTAGAATATACGCTTAAAGTAAAGAAATTTAAGAAAAAGGTTGAATTTACATATAATGAACATTTCCTTCGCTAGCCACTAATTTAGCTCTAACTCTTGAAAAAGGTTTTGATAAAGTTTATAAAAAAATGTTTGTATGATAATGTACGTTAGTTTTGTCGTCGACTAGCGTCACAATGCCATCTTTAATGTAGGGAAAATCATGCATAAACACCTACTTTATGGCACGAATGCCATAAAGTTGTCATAACAACAAAATAAACACAAAGATCAATCAGATTTATTTATATTAATATGAATACTACAATTGAAATTTCCTCGTTGAAGAAACATTGCTAATCTGTCCACTAGCAGCTCCAAGGGTTCGGGCAATCTTGTTTTTATTTTCTCGCGAATCTGCAATATATCCCTCAGCAACTGCATCACTCTTCCAATCTCCATGTCTTTTGAGGGTTCTAATATCAGCACCGCTATCTGCTAAAATCGTAGCGGATGTTCTCCGAAAGGAGTGACCCGTATACTCAGTAGCATTCGAAATTTTCAGATACGTGGCGATCTTTCGAGGAATCTGGCCAAATGTGTTAATGCCAACCGGATTGCATGTACATCTTCCGCAATTATAGAATAAAAGAACTTCTCAATTTTCACATGTTTTGGTCTTAAACTAATGTACTTTTTAATAAGATCAGTATAATTCACTGCGCCATCATCATTCAAAATTGTAAATATCCTAGTCCTGTGAGTTTTTGTGTCCCTGATATAAACAACCAGCACAGAGCCTTCCTCCTTGACATCACCAACGCATAAATTATGAAACTCTGCACGTCGACAAGCCCCAAACAAACCAAAAATTGCAACCACCTATAAATAACATTAGTATGACAGAAATTATAATAAACTTTGACATTTAAAAAAATAAATCGTACCTTCATAAGCAAGTACTTGTCATTTGGCGCATTTACAAAAAAATGTATTAATTGCTCCTTTGAAAACACTGCAGATCTCTGGTGCATAACCAACCGAGTAGTTCTTCAGGAAGGCAGTAAGCTTAGGAAAATTACTAATGTCAATATTGTCCTTTATTCGTAACATGCATTTCAACTTCGAGAACAGACACCATAACGATGAAGACTTGTAAATCTTTGACTAAAAATAAGGTACGATGAATTGGTAGCTAATATATCTAACTCAAAATGCAAATAATTTACCTGATCTAAAAAATACGCAAGCACAACCTTTTCTGTAACTATCTCCGTATTTTTGCCTCTTAGCCATTGTCAAAACTTGTCATACTCTTTCTTATAAATCTCTTCCGACTTCTTAGGAATCAAACTCAGCTCAGCTTCTGCAGCTTTTTTAAGAATTTCATCACTTATTAATAAAGGCTCGTGACAATCATTCATTTTGGCCGAAAATGTGTTTGCGAAACAAAAATTGTTACCATAAGCATAAACAATAGCTTAGCAACCACATTATCATAGCAACAACTACGTCATAGTTTTGTATACATGAACTGCTTTTAAAAAATAGCAGAAATTAATTTCCTTCGAAATTATTATGTTAGTCGACGACAAAATAGTATATGAAACTCGTTTATAATAGAGGATTATGGTATTCGTGAAATTAGCGCATTCGCTTCGCTCATGCGCTAAAATTCACTCATACCATAATCCTCTGAATTATAAACTAATTTCATAATGTACTAGTATGTTAATGGTTGCATATATTTTGGAGCCATGGTTGGAGTATATGTGCGCTTGCAAAAAAACTTGATTATTATAATTATATTTAGTTGTATAGTCCATTCTTTTAAATCAGCTGTAAGTGTCAAAACTTTATAAAAAACCAGACTGTGTTGCCTTAAATTCTGTACTTACCGACTATATAATAACAGTTTCCCCCATGTCAAAATTGAGGTTATGTCTGTCTAACCGTCTAACGTAATTGAAATGTCGAACGTGCATGACCTTGAATGGCTCGACGCTGCCAACCTACATTGTGAAATGCACTATTTGCTACTTTCAATTCCTCATACCAACCTGACAACACTTTGACAGCTGATTTAAAAAAAAATAGACATTAGTAGTAAATGTGTTGAAATGGGCAAATCTGATTTAAGCGTTGTACTACTGTTAGAGAAGGTGGTCATTCTCCATCGAATCAGTAAAGTAGCGACACGCTCTATTTAATGAAGGCATCGGCCAATATATACTAATTTAGGTAAAGTAGTTTTGCATCGAAGAAATAGAAATGGGTTAGATGCACAATCTTTAGAATAATTAATTTGAAATACCTAGCTATTTTTCTAAGTGTTGTTATGAAGACAACCAGAACACATCACTGGATAAAACCTGATACAGATTTACTTTAGACCAAATCTGAATCATGTAATAATGATGAACATCTAAGAGCTATAAACACTACATACATATTTTAGTTCCGGGCCTGCTGTGGAAATGGGCGCCCTGAAACTTCTATGACAGCTGGGTATCGAAACAAGCCTTAAATCGCGGGATTGGCTGAATCGATCCCTCCGAGATGAATAATACACAACCCGTCGAACAATTTTTACGGAAAAGCGGAGCGCAAAGAGCGCCGAACGTATCCGTGTTATGTGTATAAGAAATGGGTTAAAAATCCCCGGCGAAATCTGAAAAGGTCTCCAGATAATGAAACGCTTTGCGCTTTGACAGCGATAAGGCCGCCTGAGCAGCACACTAGAACGGGCAAATAAAGATATTGAATTAAAAGCAGCTCCAGAAAGTTGTTATATAAATGCTAACGAATTTTTAAATGTTGAAAATTTAGCACATAAATTACTGTGGAAAGCCAGGCCCGCGTTCATGCAAAACATACACTTTTTGTAATTATAAAATCGATTATCCGGTAAGGAAGTGCTCTAAAGAAGTGCACTAAAAGTGTTCTGGAAGCATATAAACAAATATATTGATATGGTCTAAAATGACAAAGCAGTTTAAAATGAAATAATAATAGATCAGCTTTATGATAATGTTCATAAAAGGATGTTGGTTGGAATAACTTCATTTTATCATTAGAATTTCTATTTCCTACAATGGTATTAGCAGATCATTAATAAATAGTCCATTTGTGGTTGCAATTGTAATTCAAATTGGTTGAAGGTTATTCTGTTAGTCAAACTTTATCTGAAAGAAGTAAATATTATCATAAAAGATAAAACAAAAGTTTAATTTTTACATATTTCGTGTATAAAAGGGTTAACATCATCATATAATTGGAAACAGACACAACTGAGAACTGTTAACCTAGAAAGTATGATTCATGGCAAATAAAAAGTCATAAAGACTAAAAATTTAAATCTGTATTATTGATTGGAATAACCAAAGTTTTGGCAAGTATTTTAAAAATAACAGGAACAAATGGGGTGAAAAATTGATTAATTCGATTGACACAAGTTCAATTTTAAACTGAATTAATTATTCAATTACATGATAAAATACTGGTATGTACAATTATATAATGTCATAATAATAAGAAGTGCCATATAGAAGAAATAAGTGTCAAATCGAGAAAGACTAAGTGAGTGCATAAACCCTATGGCCAAAAAAGGTTTGCTGACTACAACGAGAAGGATAGTTGATGCAGATATCAATTAAATAGGAATACATAGAAGATAAATAGAGCCCGAAGAAAGAAGACATTACATAGTAAGTGTATAAAACCTTCAATTAGAATGAAAGCAGATCTGAAAATAATCAGTAATCACAATCATTAATCTGCTACTTAAGAATATGAAATTGAATTCAATTAAACAACAGAAATGTTAAAGTATAATAATTTGAATAAAATAAACAATAATTCAATCAAAAAAAGCATTAATAGTTAAATAATGAACTTATGTAAACATACCCTACAGATAGTATAACATTTAATTGAATTGAAATAATTAATTTACAAGTATATAATAGTATATTATGTTATTAGGAGCAAAAGATACTTTTGCTCCGAATAACATATAGTATTTTTTCTTCAAACGTTTTTATAACAAATTATTTACAACTTTGTGAACAAAATTCGAAGAAAATTACTTGATCCCGTCAGCGGCAGATAATAACTTTATCTGCCGCTTGGCAATAAAGTGACAGTTTATCATCATCAATCCAGCAGTATAATGCCATATTTTACTGCCGTTTGAAGAAAAACATAAGTTATTCAATATGATTTATGCAGATATATTTTTAAGAAATATAATTGCCTCAATTTAAAGTATTATAAATTTTATTGTGTATGTCCTAATTAAATTTAACAGTAACCCAGAGATTAAGAGAACAATTAAAGTTATTACAAGTGCATGCTCAAGCTGTGGACAGAAAGGTAAGATTTAGAACCAATTTTGATAAAACCCTCATTTACCGTTCCCCAACTCGGGGCGGGCTGCTATAGGGACCTTGCGTCCCTCTTCAGCCAAGAACGGGAATTATAAGATGGGTGAGAGAAAGTAAGGGTGGAGAATGGAAGAGAGGCCAAGCAAGGTGGAGAAGTACTGTCACGGCATTCGCCTCAGAGAAGGTACTCTGTTTTAACTCACGAAAACCACCTAAAAACTTGAATAAGAGCAAACGGCTACGGGAAACGAACCCGCGACCTCCCAAATGCTAAGCAGACGTGATAACCACTAGTTTACAGAGCTAGGTTCATATACATTTTCAATCCTTACACATTTGCTTTAAAAACCTAACAACGAAAATTAATGTGAATAATCATTTTATAAACTAAATGTGTACGTATTGATAGGTCCATACCCTTACTATGAGTTACTTATTCATGAACTATAAAAAGGTTTCAGCTATGGGTCACATTATAAAATGCTTAGCTGCCACAATCTATATCAAACAGAATCTGCCAAAGTTGTTTAGATATCAGCGCACATTATGCTGAAATTAAAGCAAACCAGCACGTCGGTGCAAACATAAAGGTTTGGAGGCGAAGTGATGCACTCACAGGACGCGAACAGCATCATCGGAGCGATGGAAATTCGACGAGCTCGAGGAGCGAGTGTTGAATTCAAAGCAAACTTTTATCTCGTGCGAATTTCCATCTAGGCCATTCCCGTATCTGCTGCGAAGTAATGTAGTGCTAGTATACGGTTTAAACAGGAGATCCCTTTGAAATATGGGGCTTTATTTCTACAGTCTACTTTTGATAAGCGCGGACTGAAGGTTTCGTTCACGCTCTCAAAGGGCTAAATCTTTGCATTTAAATCATTTTTTGCCCGAGTCCCAGGTTATATTATCATCATTACATTGAACTGTGGCAGTCGACAGAAGTGCAATATGTGGAGATAGGTACATCTGCCTTGAGTAATGCTTAGTAGTTGAGACTCGTTTCGGCTAAGCACGTTCCTTTCGCTGTTGCCTTTCACATATCCTGGTCTAATTGCGAACAAACTGACGGTTACTAAAATAGCGTTTGCACTACGATGGAGTAGTAGAAACAAATGACTAATATTCATCTTCTGTTCAAAATTGAGCTGTAACAAGATATAGAAAACAGTACAGTAGAAATATTAGTTTTAAGAAAGCATAATTTATGATGGAGAAGTGGCTCCTGTTTTGTTTGATATTGTAATAATACTACATCATGAACTACAAAATTTATTAATTAGTAATTAGTGCCACAGAATAATGCTAAAGATAAGCTGGACAGAAAGGGTAACAAATGAGGTAGTCCTCAGACGAATAGGGTAAGAAAGAAAGATGCTGAAGATGATGCAAAAAAGAAGAAACCAGTGAGTAGGACACATAATAAGAGGAAAAGGAATGCTGAGCACAATTCCAGAAGGACAAGTGGAAAGAACAAATCATAGAGGACGACCAAGATTAAAATATATCAAACAAATAATGAATGATCATCTCCTAGCAGTAAAAGTCCTGAATGAAAAAATGACCGAATACAATATGACACCTCATATCGCCTTTGTAGACTATGAAAAGGCTTTTGACTCTGTAGAACATTGGGCCATAACAAACGAATTAACGAAAGCACGAACGATTACAGATACACCAACCTTCTGAAAAAATCCACAAGAATGCCAAAGCATCAGTAAGAGCACACGAAACAACAAATACATTTGATGTAAAGAGAGGAATCAGACAAGGCGACACCATCGCACCACAATTATTCAATCTAGCCTTGGAAGGAATCTTCAAACAAGTTGATTGGTCAAACCGAGGAATCACGGTGAATGGTGGAAAGCTAACACACCTAAGATATGCTGACGATATCGTACTGTTTGCGGATAACCCTCTAGATGTGAAAGAAATGTTAATGGATCTGAAGGAAATGTCAAAGAGTATAGGGCTGAAAATGAATATGAATAAGACGAAAACAATGTGCCCCCGAGATACAAATATAACAATCGATAATCAGAAGATTGAAAACGTGAACGAATGTGTCTTCCTGGGCCAACCGATAACACTCGGCAAGGATAACAAGAACATAGAAATTGAACGGACGATGAGACTGGGATGGGCGGCATTTGCAAAACTCAAAGGTATACTAACCAACAAAAAGATACCTTTACGGCTGCGTTCAAGGCTATACGACCAATGTATCCTACCAGTAACTACATACGGAGCACAAACTTGGACCTTGACGAAACAAATGACGAACAAACTGAGAATATCCCAGAGAGAGAGGAATGTTGGGTTTGTCACTGCGAGATAGAAATACCAACAAATATATTCCCAGCAAAACTAAAGTGACAGACATAGTAGACAGGGCATCCCGACTTAAATGGGATTATGCGAGACACATATCTCGGACTAAAGATAATAGGTGGAACGGAAAATTAATACAATGGAGACCATTTTATTTTATTTCGCACTCAGTCAACAGCCGTTAGGCCAATTATAGGCGTCGCTGTGCATTTATGGGGACTTCCAACCCCACTAACGACTGTCATGATGTTGTTATGACCGCCGGGACCAACTTTTTTGCGTGATAGCCGTACCACGAGGCGCCGCGAAATGCAGCCGTGGAACTTCCATCCAAGTTCTGACCATAGAGAGCGTTGCTTAACTCTGCTGATCGAACGTGGACGCTTGTTCAAGCTACACCACCTGGGACCTATGCCAGGAAGAAGAACTAGAGGAAGACCAGTGGCACGGTGGTATGATGATCTGAAGAAGGTGGCAGTACTACACTGGATAAGAACTGCTCAGGACCGAAACCGATGGAAAGAACTAAGAGAGGTCTATGGTCAATTCTGGGCGCAAGACAACTAAAAGGAGAGAAGAAGAATGAATGATGTAAATGCAAAGACATACAAAGAAATGGCTCAAGACAGACGTATGTGGAAATCTGTGACAAACAAGTTGAAAGACTGAAAACGAGAAAGAGAGAAAGCATTTATAATAACCAGCTCAGTACATATTTATTTAATGTGAATTAAATAATTTACACATTTACTGCGAATACAAAACGCATGTTGTTGGGCATCGTTCAATTGTGACATAAATACATTGAAAAAGGAGAACATTTCCAATGATTACTTTACTCAATGCAGAAAACGAAGTAATCACATCACAATAGGTTTAAAAGCTATTTCGAAGATAAAAGTTCAAAACTCTCTGAGATGCCCTGTATAATATTTATCAAGTATTTAATTCAGGTAACGTGATTTATTATGTTTGTTTATAAAATAATTCAGTTGGTTGCTTTGCAGATTTCTTTTAATTAAAAAAATAATTTGGTTTTCTAGAATTCTGGTACTTTCCAAATTGTGAAAAAATAACTACAATTTTGCAGTAAAAGTGTTAATTTATCGTTTTATTGGGTAATTACAAGTCGTAGAAGGGCCGCAACTAAATTTCAAAAGCGTGGTCACCCAAAGGCAGTCCCTAAGCACGGGATCGTGTAGGAGCCACCTTGAAATGTAGGACCGTGAGGATATGACACAGAAGGAGCTGGAATCCCATTTCTATGCCTACAGCAGCGAGTTTACCGACTTAAAAAAGATCGATAGACTACGAGGTTATCGGACTATGCTGGGCCTGAAGGAAGTGATGTTTGAAGAACAACAATCGAACCTCATTGTAGCTGTGCAGGCAACGCCAGAGGCCGCCTGCAGCTCACTCTGAAAACCCATGTGAACTAAAAGGAACCTATAGAAAGATGGTCAACCTTGTTGTAAAAGCAATGCAAGTTAGTATTCATAAGAAGCTAAGTAAATCTAGCATTTACCTGTGAATTATTGCTAAAATACAGTAAAACTTTGCGCCAAAGTGAGGTTAAATGGAATGCGCTTAGTTTGGAATAAATAAACTGGATATGTATATTACCGACCCGCTATATTTAAATGCCAAATTAAATTTGAAGGTAAGATTAAAGAATTATGTTTATGCATAACCATAACTGATATAAGAGTCAATTGTATCTAAAATTAAATAAGCTGAGCTAGTTAGAAAACGTAATATAAACAGTAAATAATTTACGGGGAAAAAATCTTTGTCATTATAAAATAACTTGGGGCTAATTACTATAAAAGCTTAAAAATAAACCATTACGTAAATCAACGTACTTTGAGTGGAGCTAATAAAAACAGCCAATATCACTTTAATATGATGATCTCCAATGGTTCGTTGTGACATTTTAATAATATTAATTAATTTGGTAGTTCGCGTAAAGGCTGTTTTTGTTGACTGAATATGTTTTGTCTGATTGTGTAAGGTTTTTCCTATATTCTTACCTTACGTCTTCCGAAAGCTCACGGCAAGTTTTTTGTATTGCTGTACCTAAAGCAAGCTTATTAATTGCTTTGGGGTCTGTTGCGTAGTTTAACTCCTTGCGGAGGACTAATTTGTCATTGGCGTTTAATTAGCAAGAAGATATTAACTACAATTTTATTTGGAACAGTGTCATTGTTTACTGTATTTAATTCAACTGTCAGTCGTCTTGCATGGTATGTTGAATTTCTTAAACGTATACGCGTCTGCGCTTGTTTTGAAGTAGTTATCATGAGTACAATTTATATATTTATATAATAAGATAACTTTATTATGTTTGTGACAGAGATCCATTATTACGTTTCCATTGCGCCTCTATCATTTCACAGTTCTGGGGTGCTAATTTTGTACTTTCGCGCTTTCCCCGCCTTCCTCGATTCCGGCCGGACAACGTCTCTCAAATATTATTTTCGTTGTGAATGATATATTAATTTAAATGTATGTTAACTGTGTCCTTAATTAGTTTTAACTGTTGGACGCAGTATAAACTCTCTAAAATAAAAGAAATAAATAAATAAAAAATATAACAGCCCAGCATTACATGGAGTGATCAATTCTGTTTTTTTGTACACCGCGGACCTTTCTTCTTCCAGGGGCACGATACTATGCACTTCGTTAATGACTGAGCTCTCATGGCGTCCCATCGAGATCAAGTTGCAGTATCAAGCACATCACATTTACATTAAAGAATAAAGAAGGAAATGTCGTTGTTGTTACAGCTTTAAAAGAACTTGTACATATAAGATCATTTTTTCGAGGACAGTAAGATAAACCTCTTCTTTGATTTAGAAACATATCGACTGTATTTTTTTGAGTTACGCTATGCAAATTTATTTTTTAATGCAATTCCTAGTTGCCTTTGACACCTTTAAAAAGCATATTATGTTAAGTAGCACCATATTTTTTTTAAAATATAGAGATCACGGACATTTTATTTCGAGTGGAACTGAATAATTTTCAATGTTTGTTATGCAACAAATTCCTAATTTTTCATTTTTGTAAACAAGCAAGTGTTTGAAAACTGCTCTCATTATTTACTATAAACTACTGATGTGTCGACATCAAAAAGATTGATAACCACGTGACAACGCAATATATGCAACCCAGTTAACACAATTGGCAATCCCGTATACAAAATTAAATCTGACAATAGCAGTGGCGTGCCATATATTAGAAAATTACCATATTGCATAGAAATTAATAATAATACAATTTTATGCATACCGCAGCTCACATAATTTAAATTCGAAAACACTTTAGGAAGAAATATAATGCTGAGTAGCTTAATACCATGAAGGCCAATGTTTAAAAATGTTCTATTGATGGGGTAAGTAGCAGTAACTTTATGAGTCGTAAATGTTAATAATAGAAGACGAAGCAATTATGGCTTGGAAGGCATACCCTTGTAGACCTCGTAATCATTGAAGACTAACGCTGACTTTATTCACGGAACTCGCTTTTTATGTACAGTTTTTTTACAAACTTAGGGCAAAGAAATATTAAAAAAACCTGATAACCTAGTAATAGTTGATGACTTAATTGTTAAGAGTAAACACGAAACAAATTGTAACAATTAGCAAACGACGCCATTATTTACACTTTGTAGTTGGATTTTGCTGAATAGTGTTGCGTAACGCTATAGGCGCCCCAGTGCTGATAGAAAAGCTGAGTTACTATTGCGGCACATTCTGGAGCTAATTAAACCAAGTAAATTATTTACGAATTTTTAAAGCGACATTAATGTTTAACAAAGTTAAACAAACATCAAACTGGTGCTTGCATGTACTTTTACAACGTTACATTGTTGTAAGGTTGAATTGGTTCTTGAAATTTTAAATTTTACTGCAGTTCGAAAACCAAAATAAAATTAAATTTTATTTTATTTGTCGTATTGCCATCGAAAGATTGATTTAATAAGACCAATATGTCTATTAAACTACGTCTAAAATGAAAATAAATGTTTTATAGAAAAACCATTGATTGATATTTCTTATAAAAACTGAAATTTCTACTTTGACACAAAATTAAGGAAACATAAAAAGCTATAAAACGTGTACGCTATAAATCCATTCGCTATAGACACCGTATGGCTGATTTTGCAACTAAAACCAAACATTAGACTCCCTTAAGTGGGACCAAACAGGAGAACTAAATTTACTAATCTCGCCAAGGTCGGTTTAAAGTGCTAATCTCGTAGTAATAAATGGCGGTTAGAACTAATTCGGGTTCAGCCAGAGCACCGCAGCCGAAATATGGACGCGCGTGGTGTTTTGCTGATTTTTCGGCGTGGGGAAACAAACACCAGCCAGCGTGCAGCGATCGAGGAAGTTTAAAAACGGGTGCCATCCTTTGATGTGGCTCAAATTGAAACCGCGGGGAGCGTGTTGGGGACGGGCTGCCCCACATCTGCACTTCCTTAATGAAATTCGGATTGCTCCGTTCCCGAAATAGACTCTGTAAAGGGAGACTGCAAAAACTGGACATTAGCTTTGCTGATTAGTTTAATCAAGTGAGTTTGTGTTTGCATAATAGCCTGATCGCCGAGCCGGGATTATGATTTAATCGAGATTGTACCCTTTCGTGGCCTCAGACTGCCGGTAGTGGATGATTTCTGCAGTCGGCCTGTTTTTAAATCACAAGTTTTGGTTAAATACCTCTACGACCTGCCTGACTAGTCAACTTTCTCGTTTTCGGTTTGTGATGTAATTGTGGTGGAATGGTTAGCTATTTGGGGTAACATCCAACTGTTGCTGCTCGGTTGAAGTTGTTCTATAGGTCTTCTGGCTACTCCTGGGCAATGTTGAGCATTTTGCTGAAGAATTTCAACTTTTTCGTAATCGATGTGACGGTCAGCATCGGCTACCGCAGATTTTTTCATATTTCTGCATTGCATGCTTCGTTGGTGTTCTCTTATTGTGATCTTAATGTACTGTCCTGTTTGTCCAATGTAGCTATTTACTTGTCTTTCGTTTGTGCTCGTGGAAGAGGGTTCTAGTTGGGAGAAATCAGCTGTTGTAATTTGGGTATCGTTGTAAAGCGTTTTTCTTAACCGATCCGTTACTCCAGAGATATATTTCTATATTTTTCTTTATTTGCTCGTGGATTAAGTCGCTTACCTTACCAGAAGTTGCATTACCCTTATCTGCACGTAACACAACGATGTTTTCGTTATTTTAGTGGATTGCCTTTTCTGCCAAGACAAACTCCTGAACAAACACGACGCTGATGATTTCGAAGGCATCCATAGCTATTGTTAATATGTAACAAACGGCCTCTGAATTGGATAGCCTCATCGTTTTGCCCACTTTCCCGAGGGGTTCAACGACGGAACCTAACGTGTCAAATGCTCAAGTTCAGAAAAATTTTCACTTATATTATTTGTAGATGCTGAAACTTCACTTATTCTGTATGTGCAACCAAAAATTAAGTAACGATTTACTTAAGATCTTCATATTTATGAGTGACACGCAATTAAAACAATTTTAAAGCCACACAGTGCTTCCAGACTTACACACGTTCTTGAAACTGCAAATTTTTACAGCAGTTCTCTTCCTTAGGATTAGCAGTCAGCAAGATTTCAAATGTTTAAAGTAGTTCAGAAGACGTCGGAGTAACAATTGTAGTTAGAACTTAACTTTACCCATAAAATTAAAGTACCATAAATATCAGCAATCTAAATCTACTGGTGATTGTCGATTGAAAGGGTTGTTTTAATAACTGTTATTTATGCCACAAGTGAATAAAGAGAATTTTTAATATAAAACTGTTTTTCCAACCTACTTGCAAAGTTGTGCTTTATATATTAATATCGCCTTGGCAAAGTAACATTTTAATGATGAGGACTTATAAAATGTTGCTTTATTCACTAGTGAATAAATAGTACATAATCCATAAAAGCTAAAAAATACATACGTGTACTTTGAAAACTAGTATACAGCCGGTAACGTTATTACTTATTTAAAATTATTTATCTTCATCAGTGTTGTTATAGACTACTTACCAAATCAATTTGAGTATTGTTAAGCGCTTTATTACTGCAATACCGTAATATCGATTACCACAGTCTTTGTTACAAAACAAAGAATACATTATAGCAGAATTTATGAATGAAGATGAAATATTGAACAATACACGTTTGCTTATGGCACTTAAAGAAACTCGTTTCGTTAAGATGCTTATAATCAAACCTGTATCGTTAGTATCTATTACTAAATTGTAAAATGTATTTATATAATTGAGTGTAGTCTTTGGAAATGTTATTCATTCAAGTAAATTAGTTTTCTTCTTATGGATATAGTATTTAGCGGTATGGGGCTCATATTGATCATATAACGGACGAGGATAAATGTTGTGTCTGAGGCTTATTAGGCCGAGGCTAATAAATTTTCCTAGTCAGTTACCTGTAATATCGGTCGTACGTTGTTTAACAGTTTTTGCTATATCTACCAGAAGTGGACAATTGTACAATATGTGATTCTAATATACCTAATATATAATCTCTAAAACCTTTCTATGACGTGTTACGATTCATGTTATTTTTTGAGGTATTTGGCCACTGCAAAATAAAAATATGAAATATTGAACGTTTTGACGGACAATCTGCTCTCGTTATCGACGATTAAAACTAAAGTGAATTAGGAAAACTTATCGTTCACTGGGACTGAGAAACCACCGACCTCTAATGAATTTCATTGAACGCATAGAAGAAAAATTAGTTAGAATCGAAAATAGTTTTGCCGAAAATAAACTAAGAAACCGGCCAAAATTACTCTATTGCGGAAATAAGGAGGGAGAATTAGAAGGAGGAAAGTAAGAGGTATTAAACAGGTGGTTACAATATTATGAAGAAGTGCTGATGGGAGCAGAAACAGGAGCAACTGAAAGCATACCCGTAAGAGAAATAATGGAAGATTTGGAACAGGAAATAAATTACCAAGTTTAAAAGAAGTGGAAGGCACCATAAAGCAACAAAAGAGCAATAAGAGTGTGGGTGAAAACGGTATTATAATAGATCTGATTAAGCAAGGAGGTGACAAATTACAAGCACAGTTGCACCGAATTATCTTAAAAGGGTGGAAGGAGGAAGAAATACCAGACAAATGGTTGGAAACGGTTTTAGTCCCCGTACATAGAAAATGTGATGCGACTATCTGTAAGAACTACAGGGGTATGGCACTTCTAGATGTAGTACCACGTGACCACATTTTTGAATTTAGCGCCAATATAATTTTGTTTCCACTAGTGGCAGCACTGAAACACCTGAGCGTTTTCGTAAACAAGAATTGTAATATTCATTGACGTTCGTGTGCACCTTGTAATGAATGCATTTCATTAAAATCTGTTAAAAATTGTTGTTTTCTTTGTGTGCATTTAGTGCACATTGAACAAAATTTTAAAAATGTAATACCAAAACTATTCTATGAGTTTCTAATTTACTCCAGTTTCAGCATCATTATGAGACCTCACTAGACATGCTTAAAGTTAAGCCACTGGAAAATTTAAATTTTAATTGTCGCCAACTGCTACGCCTCGTGTATAATGTGTTGCCTATATGGCGGGATCACGTAGTTTGAAATAATTGTTGATGTCCCTGTATAAAGACTAGAACACGTATATATGTAGAACACGTCCTAGGGGATCATCAATGAGGGTTTAGGCAGAACAGGGGCCATCAAAAAATATTTAGCGATGATTATAACCTGGATGTACTCATAAGTTTTATAGATTTCAAAATGGCGTATGATACGGTATGCAGAGAAAGAATGTATAAAGATATGCGTAAACGTGGAATGCAGACAAAATTATTCAGATTAATCAAAATTGCTTTGGAAGGCTCAAAAAGTAAAGTTATAACAAACGGAGACATCTCAAAAGAATTTATGGCCAAGTGAGGATTAAGAGAAGGTGATCCGATATCGTCAACAGTTTTTAATTTAGTTTTATGAAAGACAATACGGGAAAGTAAAATATATAATATGCAAGCCACGATTCTACAATGCCGACGATGTAGCGACAATCGTAAGAACTAAATATGAGTTGCGAGAAGTAGTACTGCGCCAGCGGTTAGAAAAGTTGCAAGAGGAAAAGGATTACAGATCAATGAAAGCACGTCTAAGTACATGCTAATCAAAAGAGGAAGATCATCACAAGAGAGTGTAAAAAATATATATTTGAAAAAGTGGAAGAATTTACTTACCTAGGGGTGGAGTTAGCTAGCAACAGTGACGAAAGTGTAGACATTGAGGGAAGACTAAATAAAGGTAACAAAAGTGCGCGAGCCCTTTTAAACATATTTAAGTCAAAAGATGTGTATATAAAAGCAAAAGTGCGGGTATATCAAACAGTTATTAAAGTGGTGCTATACAAGTGTGAAATGTTGATTTTAAATAAAAGTGCATTAAAAAAATTTGAAATATGGTAGAGAAATTATTTAGGCAAATCTACGGAGCAAAAAAGTAAAGGAAAATGGGAGAGAAGACCAAATAGGGAATTAATGGAATTTTACGGACAACCAAGCGTTACAGCAACAGTTCGAGCACAACGAATCCGCTGGTTGGGACATGTATACAGGTTTGCAGAATCCCGAGCAACAAAGAAGATACTGAAAGGTGGAATTGAAAGAAAAAGAAGAAGGGCAGACCAGAAAAAAGTGGCTAGATAATGTACATAAGGACCTGGCGGAAGTAAGCATCACAACTGGGAACGAGCAGTGACTGATAGGAAGAAGTGGAAAAAATCGTAGAACAAGCCTTGGGCCTGCACGGTCTGTTGAGCTAATACTGTTTTTACACGTCGTGATCTAAGATAAGAACATTATTAAAACTATTGTAAAAGTATGTTGAAAATAATAGGATCGCTAAATTGTAATATTCCTTCTATGAATACATTCTCTACATATTGACGTGTTTATGAAGTATTCAAATATTGCCGGCATGTGGCAAAAATGGCTTGAACCGAATTATTCACCTTTGGGAAAATGATAATGATCCCGGGATCATTTAAGACCACTCCCTAAATCAATGTGTCACATACTAAGAAAATGGTCACCAAATATAATCGAAAGACTGACAGACAGAGATGGGAGGAGAATAGTATGCGGCAAGCTATAGAAAGCACGAATAATATGTTAACAATACAAAACCGCTGCAAAAGTTTTTGGGGTACCGTTGATGAGTTTAAGGGGAAAAACAAGTTAGCCTCAAAAACTCAGGTGATTACTGTAGAGCGGGAAGAAGAGCTTACAGCTTATATTCTCGACATAGAAAGTAGAATGTATGGCCTCACCACTAAAGATGTGATGTGTCTTGCGTATCAGCTTGCAGTGAAAAACGGCATTGTGCATCCATTTTCTGATAAAACAAAACTTACTGGTAAAGACTGGCTAAAGGGTTTTCGCAAGAGGCACCAAGAGCTTTCATTGAGGTCACAACATCGGCAGTCCGCGCTCGTGCTTTTAACTAGTCAGTTGATACCAACTTTTCACGTTGCTTAAGACAGTGTTGGATAAAATGTCATTCACACCACACAGAATTTTCAATGTTGATGAAACATCTGAAAGTACCGTACCAGGTAAAAACTCTAACATTTTGGCCAGAAGAGGTAGGAATCAAGTCAGCAGGGTAGTCTCGGCAGAACGGGGTGGCTCTACTACTGCTATAATTTTTATGACGGCAGGCGGTTCCTATTTACCACCTATGCTAATATTTGCTCGAAGAAGAATGAAATAAGAGCTCAAAGATTGAGCACCACCGAGAACAGCCTTCATATGCAACGACTCTGGATGGATGAATCTTGATGTTTTTACAGTTTGGGTTGATCATTTTCTGTCTCATGTTAAACCAATAGCGGAGAACCTTGCCCCCTTAATTCTAAACGGTTATCTCTCTCATTCTAAGAGCTTGAATGTCATTGAAAACGCCAGAAGCAATTTTGTGACCATTTTATGTTTACCTCTCCATACAACACATATGCTACAGCTATATGTATCCTCTTAATCATTACCATGATCAAGCACTAGAAAAATGGTTGATCAATCACCCTGGAAAAGTTGTTACAATTTTTCAAATCTCGGGTACTTTCAACGAATCCTACATGAAAGTTAGTACCCCAAATTAATGCCATTAATGGTTTTAAGAAGGTCGGAATTGTTCCTTATGACCCAGATATTTAATTGATTTCCCAGCTGCTGAAGCTACTGAACAAGACGAACCCAAGCACTTGCTTCAAAATAATGATGCCCATAACCAAAATGACATAAGAGCTCCTTCAACTCCTCCTAGGCAAGTTATTCAGCAGAAACAGTGTGAACAGCTGAACGTGACAATGTTGTGATTCCTTCAGCATCTGGGGTTTCCACTCCCCAAAATGTTAGAACAACAACGTACAAGAAAGACAGCAAAATCTGGGGGCACAGCCATTTTGACAAGCACCCGTTATAAAGACCAGTTGGTGGAGTATATAATAACAGAAGAAAGCAGAACAGGAAACGAAGAACGCTTTGAAATTGAAAAATAAGGTAGCAGTAAAAGACAAGCAAAAAGAAAAAAAACAAAAGGCCAGGTAAAGACAGCAAAATAAATAAGGGCGACGAAGATGAGGAGTCGGAAATGGAAGAGGATGTAGAGGGCCGTATTTGCTCTGAAACATTTCTAAAATCTTCTGCGGGAGAAGAATGGGCGAAGTGTGTTAATTGCAAGCGCTGGGCACATGATGAGTGTACTGGACTTGAGGACGGTGACTGCCATCCATACACCTGCTGCTGATAATATCGCTCGTAACGTTAGTAGGAGGGAGTTTGAGTAAGTTTATATATAAGTTATCCCGGAACCATTTTACCCTACGTTGGATGTTCATTTTGCCCGACGGCGACGTCTTAAGGTTTTGCAAAGTTTTGTATTACGTTAAAAAATATATAATTTCGTTTTTCAAACAAAATGCATAGGTGGCTCTTGTTGTACAATGTTTGCAGAATTTAATAAAAAATATTTCCATTCTATATGAAGCTTATTCTACGTTTTACAAACTTTTTCGGTGTACGGGGGTCATTTTAGGCCACTCTCCCCTGCTGATATAGTACAATGTATTATGAAAAAATGTCTATCTATACAAGCACTCATATTATCTCATTGTTTCTTCGTTACCAAGAGAGCCTTCAGAATTTTATGTACGACCGGGTGGAATTGGTCACTTTGGTTACTTTGAGGGGTAATGTGTCACTTTACAGCCCAAGAACCATAAAGTACTTTACGACCCACTAAGCGACATTAAGCGGACCTTAAAGTTCTTGACCCGTTTAGTGTCTTGTTTGCCAGTTTGATAAGCAGTGACAATTAGCGACATCGTAGGTTGCAAAAATTGTAAATCTTCTTGTAATTGTGAATATTCCAGTCTGTAACTAACGTTTATGGCCATTGTCGTGTTATATCCATCGGCTCCGCTTTTGGCTCAAATCGTTACGCCAGTAAACGCCTTCTTACGCTCTTGGCACATAATTAACTATTATCCACGTTGTCAATCACAACATGCATTAGCATTAAAATTTACTTTACAAATCAGTCCACTTCTCTCACAAGCGGTCTATCACTCAAATTTCGAAACCTGTCCTATTAGACGATTAAAGGTGTCATTATTAGTAAATAGTGCCAAAATCAGGCGTGCCTCTATCAAGGTTACTGGAAAAAGCATCACAACTTCAGTATCTAATTTAAACAGGGCGGAAAATTATCATAAATCGTAAGTTCCATTCATTATGGAAGCAGGCAAACCAATTTGGAGGCGAGTTGCATCGATTCATCGATTCGGGTTTTATCTCGGCGTGTTTTATATGCCTATCGGTCTTCCGAATATTCCAGGCATTGGAGATAAGCCGCAATAAATTCCTTATTTCGTTTGGCCCGGGACTAACCTGTGTTTCCGCGTATCGCATTGGGATCGCCCTAACTGAAAGGTCGCCGCTTCTGCTCATTTCAACTCGATACCCTTCGCCAACAGCTGTATCGCCAGCTTTCATAGCTACGATTGGAAAATTTTGGACAGCGTGGGTGGAAATTTCGGGCGGAGGTTAAATCTCCTCAGTTATTATTAGTTTATGTAATTTCAGCCAAAACAGGGCGGCCAATCTATGCATGAAATTTCTTTATGCGTACATTTTTCTTATTGTTCTCATTTTTCACGTTTGCTCCGAGCAAATTTGCTTATGCTGTTTTAAATATTTAGTTTTTGATTACCCACCCCTTTGAGTTACGACCTTCTCGAACCACTTCGTTTTATGCCAGCTATAAATCAAACGTGAGCTGGGCGGTTGTATAATTCTCTGTGCAAAAAGTAGTAGAATAGTGGCTGTTTTTATCTTGACGCAATAAATAATAGTGTCTGTGGAAAAATATTTGAAAAGTATATTCGTTTTAGAGGAGTATAATACTGTACTACTATAACATAAAATGTATCTTAATATAAATATTGTACGCCAGATTTCGACATGCTTGCTCTTGGCAAGAAAAGACATAAGTTTGAAGACAAATAGAATACGAATGATTATTGTTTGTGATTTCAATTTTTAAAAGTCAGAAAAAGAGAAAGTTTAATTAAAAACAAGCATTTTGGGGGAATATCTCAAAATATGTCATTTTAAGTTTAAAAAATATATACTACTTCACCAATTTGCTTACGCAACAGCTATTGAACTTGTTATTATTGCAATATTATTAATTACATAAATGATCGTTAAATCAAAATAACCATTTCACCATTCCATGTAATTCATTTACGGTAATATAGAATCGTATCTTACCGAGTACCGATTGTAACAGGCCTGGTTCGTGTCACCACAAACCTATTTAATATTTACACTTTTCTGTTGTAGTAACTAAGTTAAGAACGCACTTGAAAGCGCGCCATTAGTTCGGGCGCCCAGCTGAAGAAAGGCCGGATACGGTTATCACTGAAACGGAAAGACGAGTATTTTCGCGGGTTTTGTGCGGGAAGGAGGAATTCGCTATCAAGTAGTGACAGTGGATGGTTGCGTTTTCCGGCGACAGTCGACGCTTAGCTTTTTGGGAGCTAAAATTCGGCTTCGAGAGTAACGAGCAACATTGAAAAGTATTAGAGTGGTCAATAAAGATCCCAGAAGGAGACTGTTACAGCGGATTAAGAATATAACAACTGATACGAGCATTGAACGTACTTCCACAGTCCAATCTTGATCGCCATCGCCATTAACGAGATCAAATCCGGGCGTTGGCTGCCGCAAAATCGTTAATAAGTTTAGTGCCTGTACAAATAATGTGTTTGATCGAGCTTGCTAGCCAGGGCTAAACCGCGGTCACGTTCGAAGTGATCGCAAAGCATATCGTCATCATTGAGCGAGGTGTCGTGTGAGTCATTGAGAAATCGATAGCGACTATGTTTTCGCCTTGTAGGTAAGGACAATTGGTACTGGTTAGAGATCCGCCTTGCTTTGCCGTGTGGGTAATCGTTGCGCATGAGCCGCGGTGAATTAAAGTGAACTAAATTAAGCAGAGTGCTTGCAATATGTTTCGTGCAAAATATTGTTAGTATTAATGATTGATAACTAATTCTAGCATTGAGTACAAGTTATAAAAGCGAGTAGAAATCAGCATTTAAGCCGTAGCAATTTAATGTAAGTATATTCTATTGTTAAACATGTATTCGGTTACGTTTTGAAATTATAAACACCTCCTTTAATACTGTATACGTAGGCGTATATAGCTATTTTTTTAAGCTTTATTTTCAATATTAATTTTCAGGCCGCTCCCTGATAAATATTATATGCAGTATCATATTACTTACTTAAAGCACTCACTAACGTGAATGTATCTACCTGAGTTTTCAGTATCATTGTGAATGGTATCTCTGAGTGTGAACTAGTTTTATTGTAGATGATTTCGGAGGATTTCACGGCCATTGTTATTAAATAACAAACGACTTATGGGATTGGACCGCGTCATTATTAAGGTCGAAGAACTTAACGTTTTGCTCACTTTTGTAAAAGGCGTCATCACGAGGAAAGGCAAAAGAGCACGGTAACTCTTAATGTATTCTTAGAGCTTTGTCTTTTAACCTTTATTTTTTTCTAGTTATCAATGGTATCGTTAGATACTCATAAGGCTTTTCCAAATGTAAATGGCACTGTCCCAAACTGATAATTATTTCCATATCCTTTCCAAAACCCCGCACAAGCATTTTATTTTTAAAAACTTATTTTATCGGACAGAGGTGCTAAAACCATTTTTTTTTCATGTAAATCTGCTACATCGAACTCTGGTTTCATCTAAGCCGTCCGCGTGTTTGCATATGCAAACATGTTATCTCTACAAAACGCGAAATATAATTTCCAGCAGTTGTTTTAAAGCGAAAGCAATCTCGTTCGAGCGAAAACGTTAAATTCGGCCGAACATGCAATGACAGTTGATCAGCAATGGCGTGTCCGTTGTCCCGTACAGACTGCTAGCTCAGCAAAATACACGCTCGATTCCAATTGGCGCGTGATTGATAAACAGGGCAAGTGTACCAACAGATTATTCGGTGCAAAAATATTAGCTAGAAATTCTTGTTTTGAATAGTTGGAAAGCTGGAGAAGCAAATGGAATGGAGACATGTGCCGACGAGAAGGAAGAGTGTGCTCTACCACCGATCTGTATTTTCCTCGATGCGGATTTGGATCCCACTTTAATTGACTACCGATATGAACTACTGCTGATTCGGTTTACCACCGACTTGGATTACAATCGATGTGGATTTAGATATGACTGAAACCACCACCGACTTGGTTCACTACCGACTTTTAAAGTTTGTAACAAATATATGATAGATTACCGAACTAAAATACCATCGAATTGGATTACAAGCGATGTGGATTTACATCTGACTGAACTACTACTAATATAAACGATCGCCGATGTAAAATACTGCCGTGCGTTTACTTCCGACAGTAGTTGCCTGAATAGATCTTACACGAGCGACCACGAACTTGCATTCCTTCCGATATTAATAATTTGGCAGCAACTACATACAGTAAGTTTATGAAGTAATTGGTGTCACCAGCTGTTGAAAGACTTAATATTTCGACAGTAAATTGTTTATCCTGCAATAAAATGTCAGTAGTATGTTTTAACTCCTACATAGATTTATTTTTTTTCAAGAGAATAACTTACGCGACCTTGTTTGGTTAGCGTATGTCATATTTAGGCCAAGAAAACCATATTTCCGATCGGAGAAGAATTGAAGCACATTTTACTAAACTTCTGTAAGTATTAGAACGTTAATTATGTTATATAACACAAGTGGTTACGTTTAATTTCGGACTATACCACAGAGTAACGGAAGATATCGTGGTTTCCTTTGTGAATATGTTGGATATGCATCGTGTTTAACTTCTCACTTTCACACCCCTGCTTTCTGATGAATTTAAATTTTGGTCGATTATACTACCCGTTAAAGCAATTATTTTCATAATTTTTAAATAATTTTATTGCAAAACAGTAGCCTGCTGCGACAAAAAATAACTGCAAAAAATTTAAAAATCATAGAAGCCCAAGTTTTTATCGAAAAAAGTTATTGACAAAAGTTGTTCAAAATTACAAAAACAGTCGAAATGTAAATTTTAATCCAGAAAAGTATATTGACTTTTAACAGAGTAAACACACTATTTCTATTTTTACAACAGTAGTTAGGCATATTCCAAGCGTTATTTAAATTTGCAGAATGCTAAATTGACAGTTTAAAAGTTAATTGACAGTTCGTAAACGTAATTGACGTTCATAAACTTTTGTATTCTATGGTATCACTTATTATAATGGGTTTTTAATTATTCACATTAAATTGTAAATTACGTATTAGCAATACAAACATTTCGAATAAATATGGATTTCGACTGTTTTTGTAATTTTAAGCAAAGTTTGTTAGTAGTCAAATTATTTAAAAAATTTAAATGCAATCCTTTTAAAGCCCAAACTCTCAAATCGATCAGAAAATATTCTATTCGTCGGCTAAATCTTTCAAAATTATCAATGACGACGTGGATACAATTGCTGGACACAGCTAAATCAGGGAGATGGAGTGCAGTTCTTTAAGTACTCACAATTAAATAAACGCAAAAAAGGGCGCCAACGAATCTTTTAACTAACGACAACTGTATCCAGGCATCACGGAGAATTCGTAAAGGTACAGATATAAACTAAAGCAGTTAAAAAAATGACGTGGCAATCAAAATCAGCTCCAAGGTTGGAAAATCATTATTCAGGTACGCAGCTTGTGAAACTGAATGTACATGGCGGGCAGAGTCCACAATTATGACTAAATTAGGTAGCAATCGGGTGAAGTCTTCAGCACCGGTTCACTGTTCGCAGTATCCTATAATTTTACTTAAAAGAGAAAACAAAACCTTTTCTTAGTTTCCTCTGGTGAAGCCCCTTTTGCTCGTTAGGGAAGAGTATGTGCGGTATGCCGCCCAAACATCCTAAGGTCGGAATTACAAGTGTTAAATTCTAACCGGATAAAGTCTGACGTGCGCAATTGCGAGGATGGAAATTTTCGTGAAGCTCCGAACCTACGAGGCTCCGTACTGGTTGCCCTCATGAATTTGGGCCACGTATAGCTAATGATTGGTGAAGCGCTTTTGATCCGCTACCTCGGCGTGAGAAAATATCTCTCAATGCAACTGCCAGGGCCGCATCGTCCGCACATTCGGCGAGGGCCAAAAACCAGAAACCATAACTTGCATGCCCGCAAAAACTACTGGACGATTTTTAAAGATGCTAAACCAGAGTCACCATCGCGGCGTCAGAAAGGAAACAGCCGCGCTGAGAACACACAATTCGAGAGTTGCTGTCCGACCGGAAAATGTAACATTTGATTTCAGTTTAATTATGTAGGTCGTAAGTCACACGTGTTTTATAAATCAAAACTCACTTGTGGCTTACGACTTATAAGTCAATGTTGGTAGCACTCCCAGTCTATGTGAAAATCAAGGTTAGCAGGTTAGGTTTTACGTCAGTCTGTGTCAAATAACAAAAAAAAACCTAACCTGCTAACCTCGAATTTGATATTGACTGACAGTATCACCAACAATAAAATTATAAATGTATTTGATCTCTCTACTTTAGCTTACTTACTCCCAGTTAATTTGTCACTGACTTTTCACAGCTGTCAATACAAAATTTGTTTTTCAGATATTTATAGAGTTGTTGGATAAAATGTTCTATTGTATGTATGTGTTATTTCAAATAAGTCAGTGCGATTTTCACTCTGCTGATGCAAGCTGCAAGGTCTTGCGGAACGTTAGTGAATATGAAATATGTTAACAAGAATAAATCACACAAGAAAACTCGTGCCCTTGGGACCGCTAACACAATTGTACCATAAATAACCATTGTTAAAACTAACAATGCGTTATAGTATTTGACCGATATTGAGCAAATAACGGACGAGGATACATTTTATGACCGAGGCCCATTAGGCCGAGGCTAATAAATTATCCGAGTCAGTTATATGTAATATCGGCTGTATGTTGTTAAACACTCGTAATATCTAGAAAAAGTGGCCAATTTTAAGATACGTGATTTTAATCTTCTTCTTCTGTGTCGTATATCCTCCATTTCGAGGAGTCGTGATTTTCAGTTTCGTGTGGCATCGTCGGCCGTTTGTTTCCACCTTTGACGATTTTAGGCTGTATCTATGGCATCTTTGAGTTTCAAGCCAGTCAGTTGATTTTAATATAAATAATAGAAATAAAACCTATAGTAACTTGAGTACCGCGCGTAATTTGATAGTTATCAACGGTTATAACGGCCGTGGTTGTTGTTAAATTTTAACTGCTGTGGCTGTTATAAGTGACATTTAGATCAAGCAGACAGTACTGATATAGTACAACAACAGGTAGATATTACGAAAAGATTATAATGTGACGAATTAGAATAAAGTATAACATCGTGGGGTCAAAATAAAGGAAATTAAAGGCTATATTTATGCCTGTAATCAAATACAGGGTGTTCCACTGAAAAAAAAACTAAAAAATAAAGATTGATGATATTGGCATTGAAACACTGTATTAAAATATCCAATATTTCTGAAAGTGTTTTCAATTTACAATAACTACTGTTAAGGCAATATAATTTAAGAACTATTTTGAAACTAAATATAAGACCAATTGTGTATGTTGTGCAACCAATTTTAAAGAATTAATACGGTTTTGAGGTTTTCACGATTTACCATGTAGTGCTATAAAAACTTGCAGTGATCCGGTTGAAACAAAATTATAATAAACAATAACAATTTATGAAAATGGTGCAAAAAGTACGTTTTTTTAAAATTTTCAACGTGTTACATGCAATACGTTTTCTACGATGGTCACAGAAGTTTAAAAATGTAATTCGACGAAAATGTTCTGTCACACTGCATTAGACATTCTTAGTTATTGTGACATACAAATTTACGACCAAGAGTGAGATTTATGTTTTCATCTATCTGTTCAATAAACTAATATAACTGTCATGTAGCCTGTAATATTCTCCTTTGGATGGTGAATGCTGAGGAAGTAGTCTCAAATTGGTTTCGTCATTTATAAGAAATTTCTTAAAACTACGTCTGTGCGAACAGATAATACAAAATCGGAAGTAAAACTGCTCGGTGGCATTTCATGAGGTAGTATGCAATACAGTTGTCAGAGAGTCGGAAGAAAATCCATATCGGTGGCGACCAACATCGGTGGTTGTGTATACAACCCGACGAGAACGGATGTGCACATTTAATGAAGCAATAAAAGACACTGCTTTATGTGCAGTCTGTAGCTCGAAGGTTGGCCATTTGTCTACGTCTAGGGCTTTCCCATTTTAAAGTAAATAGAGGAACGAAATCAAAGACGTTGAATTGACTACTTGCAGGAAGATTTGGTTAAGATTGCAGTTGCATTAAAGTAAAGTAGAAAACGCAGGTACTTTTTCATCAGCTAAAAGATTGGAAACTTCTACTGAGGAAAATACTGAAAGAAATCCGTTTAAAATGTTAAACACGTATTTTGAAAGTTTATGAAGCAGATTGAAATTGCTTTTGCATAATATCGAGAAGTTAAAAATCAGTTTATATTTATTACAAGGGTCCAAAGCAATCAGGAAAAAACTAGAGAAGGTATTACCAATAAAATTGAACCAATTTATGAAAACGATTGCTGTAGCAAAATTCCAGCAGAGAATAACGAGATGATGATGATGGCCCAGTCGGTAAATCAAGCAATTTAACTCATTACATGCTTAGAGCTAGAGAACAAAGTCATGAAAAACTAAAACATCCACCACAATCCTATACGTTTATTTTGAGAAAGGTAAGTAGGATATGGCTATTGAAAACTTTATATGCTTTCGTTATATTCACAGGAAATTTATGGAACTATGTGGTTTTAACTCAACTTAAATTATGCACACAATAATGATTCAGTGGTACAACGTGGAGATGTTATTATGGTTTGGAGTCAAAATTTGAAGTTGTTTTGTAAGAGGTGGGGCTACCCTTAAATTATTTGAAAATATACGATCATAGTTAGTTGATAAAATTGAGACTTACACGAGATTCTGTCGATAACTTATCGGCTTCCATATTTGAAGATATTTTAAAAACGATGGCTAATGGCTATCGAAAAAGAGAAAACACGCGCGTAAGAAGTTCTCTCAATCTAAAAAATAATTTTCAGGGTGACGAATTGAAAGCTACAATATTCTTCTTGTCCTTACACTTTCTGCTGTGTAAACTTTTACTAAAAATATATAAACGTTAAAAGCAGTTTTATAAGTAAAGTACATTTCTTTTCTATAATAATTTTCAAGGTCAACTTTCTTGGGAATAAGTTGCATTCCTGTAGGGTTCCTAGTTTTAATATTGTTGGTACATAAATTTTTAGTTCTTTTCTTCCACTAAAAAAATGATCGTCATTTTGACAGCTATGTCATAATTTAATATCGCTTGCTTCATTTTTGCATTTAAAATATATCTTGGTTTTCTTTTTTTATCCGATTTTATTGATGATGATGATGATTCCATGTTAAATAAAGAAAGTTGTCAAGAGTTCAAATTAAGAAACTTTGACATTCAAAATTGACACATAACCATAATTTTGAAAAAGTTCTACCAACACGAGGTATAAAAATTTCCTAGCGTTGTAATCACATATCTACCAACATTGTAACACTTTGACAGTTATTATAGAAAAAAAATGTACTTTATATTCGCCTCATTCTCAGAAAATATTTTCTCTTTTCCAGTTTGAACAAGACGCTTGTTGGTGTGGTAAACTTTGTAAACAACTTACAAAACTTTTAATAACTCGAAGAATGTGAACATCCGCGACTGTTCATTGTCTAATTAGTCTGGAAAACCAAGCAGTTAAAACCTTACTAAATTCCTGATGTCGCCAGAGATTTGGTGGTGGTTGCTGAATTTTAGCGGATTCTTGCCAACCTTCCAAAAATGATGTTTTTTGCCAGTTTTGCAAACTCGTTTCAAAGAATGAACAAATGTATTGGCTAGGGAGGAATATTTTGAAAAACCATAAAATTATTTTCTTGAAAAGTAATAATTTTTTTATAACTAAAGATTAACAGAACAGCTCTTGCATATTGCTAGGTTTGAAAACTAGAAAAGTTTAATCTAAAGATGAAAAGGTCTATTCACTTTAGTATGCACTACTATCCCTGAAGAACTCTTTCCCTTTTCGCATTATTTACTTCGCTGCACCCAAGAAATTTATTTATTGTTTATATGTAGTACTGCATGCGTTACTTGCCATGTATTTTAAACTTGTTGTATTGTACGTCTAAATTACCGCCAAGTTTTGAGCGTATTTGCCGTTTGTAGTGCAGTAATGCCTTCAATTCTCTGCACGAGTGTATCAATATTATATTCACCTGTGATATTCTTTCTCGGAACCCGTCTGATGGTCCTGCTCATATTCTTAAAGACTGCGGTCACAACTGCAAGGCTAACCCGATCAAATGTAAAATTATGAATGTTGTTCTAATAGAGTTTTTAAAATATCCGTGTTACAGTTTTACTTATAAAGAGCAGTGCAGTTAAGCCCGCATTGCAGTGAATGAACATTCTAAGGTTCAGATCTCGGAGCTGAGCAGCTTACACATTTTCCATCGTTTGGAGGTCTTCTGCGGAGGTACCTCCACTCCATCACATGCATTCAAACAACATAGTGGCTACCTAAACAATGACGAAATCATTTATTTCCGTACTCCGTTCTGTCCCAAGGTACAATTAATTTTGCCTTCCCTAGAGAACGCCTGTTACTTCAATTTAAGACCCAGCCCCATCCCGATGAGTTACTGAGCACCATATAAGCTTGTTTCGTGTCGTAAACGAGGATTTACCGGTAAGAACCCCACTCTGTCTTTATTACTCAAAACAATTCAACTACTCAGCAGAGCTGGGCAAATTACCTTAAGAAAGTAATTAATTACCAATTATCGCCCAGTAAAGTAGTTGAATTACTAGGGCTTTCAATGATTCAAAATATCAATTACTTGGTAATTGTAATTGCGCAATATCAATTATTTTCACTAGAGATCGTTGTTGTATATTTGTATTTAGTAGTATGTAGGCAACCCTGTGCTAGTACATCGTTTTAAATAAGCAAATTGAAATTAATACATAATTATTATGAACCAATATGGTCTAATGGAAGTAGTTGTCGTCAATTGTTATGGAAAACATTTGCCGTACTGTAATATGTATTTACAGCAGACATATTTTTTGCTTCTTACACATTAGTTATTACCAAGCTACAGTGCTACATCCTGCACAGCTTACACTACACAATACATAACACATGCATATTCCCATCTATAATATATGCGCCTGCACGAAATATCTCTTTTCTCGTGGACGAAACTATCTGTTATATGACTAGTAAAGGGAAATGATCAGTTATACCGATCATGCTCCAGGAATGCCCTATTGCAATTTGATTAACATGTAAATTTATAAAACTTTAAATAAGTTTTTGCTTTCTGGAGATTAATACCCAATCGAGGTCAGTAATTTAGTAACTAAATTACCAGAAGGTAATTCACTCAATACTTTTAAAAAACAATTGTCTAGTACTTTTAAACAAAATTACCAATTACATTTTTCATATTTTGAAAATTCAATTCTAAAACATATCAATAAAACGAAATTTAATTAGAAAGTTATTAATTATTGCCCGGCTCTGCTGCTAAAGAAAGCAAAACGATGCAATAAGAAAAAAACCCTTCTGTTCAATTTAGAAAAGAGGTTTTGGTGCATACAATTATCATTATCACATCATATTTTTTATTATTTTAAACTGTATCATTCTTCCATTATATAGATATACCTAAAGCGTCAGTTATGGATGAACAAGAAAAACGTTAGTAAAAAAGAAACACTTATACTGCAAGAAGTATCTTCTTATTTGTAAATAACAGCTAACATTTAAAATGTGAATTGTTTTATATTTATAAATTTAGGTATTTTAATTCAAGAAGCTGGTTTAGAATGCCATTCTGTAGTAACTCTATTAACAATTTATCTTTCATTCAAAATATATTTAAACTGCCTGGATTTCGTTAGAAGATAGATTATCTTCTATTTAACTGCAATTTACTGGATTAATTTATTACAATATGCCATTTTATGTTTTCTATAAAATCTATGTATTTTTAAGATTCTTTGTGTAAAAAATAAAGTCTTATAATATGTTGTAGCAGCTAATCATTGGAAAATCTAATACTCAATAGGTTTAAATTTTAATTTGCGAAAAATACCTGCCAACCAGTGAATGTTTTAGAAATTAATTCTAATTTACTCGTATATAACGTTTTGGTCTGAAATTCTGTGAACACAGACAACATAAATATTCTATGTTATTTGAAATTTGTCCGTGAGGATGTTCCCATTGCATTTAAAATGATATTGATGTAATAAAGTATATGTAATTATTACGTCACAATATCTAAAATTATGCTAAACTACTGTTAGCAGTTTAGTAGCGCGTAATGTGCACCATTAATAAATTATGCACTTACCATGTCCCATTTAAATAAGTCTACAGCTCAACCAATTTGTGTTTTATTGTTCGTCAGTGCAAGCTGAAATGCATATAAAGTGATAAAAAACTGCCATATTCGGCATATTTCATGTATTACGGAAAAAATATGTTTTGATCAGCCAGTGCCTATATAACCAATCTAATTCTACATTAACTTGTTGTTACGCTTCGTTGGCGCATCTATTAATTTCTATGTCTGTGGTCTCTGGTTCATATTTCGTATTTCGCTAGCTGACCTATTCTTGCACGTGCCCAAAATCACCCTGAGGCGCGTTGACTGAAGCTTACATCGGGCTGTATCTAAATTGATTTTCTATTATGGGCTTTTCGTCTTGTAGCCCCAAGTGTAGAGCTTCATTCCGGCCCCTTGTATTTAGTCGTGGAAGCATCCAAGGCAACTTGACCCTAGCTACTCGCACTAAGAACACCTGTCAACCGCGGTCCGCTTCAACACCAGCTAAGCGAATTCCTTAGCATACAGACAGGGACCCGATAAGAAACACACGTACAGGTTACATGTTCTTTTTATGCAACATTTACTGGCGACCAGTGATAGGATGCTGCGAGTTTCACTCACGCATTTGGTGTTTGGAATATCGAAATGAGCTCGGGATATACAGTTCGTCCCGCAAACTTTGTACCCGAAGGCATCAAATGTTTCCTCCCCATCCCCACCGCTTGCCATATTGCCTTGTAACTTTATGTCTTATTTTAATTTGTGCGATAAATGAAGTCGCTGTACTGTAAGTCTTAAATTTATATGTTTTATGCCTATATTTACCTGCGAATAACCACCTGTATTTTGTACCATATAGTATTCAATTTCTGATTAATTATAGCTCTGTGGCTTTTGTTTTGGTTACTGCTACCTGTGTACGATTTGAGTTTCTCTTTCAGAAAATTATGTGTTACTTGAGTTTACGAATTCTCAGTTAATGCCTGGATACATTTGTTGTTAATTCGTAAAGATTCGCTGGCGCCGTTTTGGTTTTTAACCATTTGTGAGTACTTAAAGAGCTGCACACCGTCTTCCTGACTAGCCAGCCGGCAACTGTATCCAAGTAATCATAAAGTTTGTTTTGTTTTGAGAGAATTAGTTGACGAATCATTTTTAAGCTAACTTGTTATCTGAATTTAAACGAAATAATTGAAACCATAAATTTAAGGTGATTTCAAATTTATTTCAGTAATCTCAATGCTTACAACCTTTATAAAATCAGTTTGGCAAGAACTTTTCTACTATCTCAAGTGCAGTACCTGTACACGGAATCTTGATTTCTGACAAAAGAAAATGGTCGTGCTTGTAATTTCAATGTCATAATTTGAAGACATCACCATTCGGTTCTAAACTCGACAAGTCCACAAAGCAGAGATCGGTTATCATTAACAAAATGTGGCGAACTACCATGCGTAATTATTCTAATTAGCGTGGGCAATCGTTCCAAAGTTAACCCTCCTGTACTTCGTTCCGAATAAATCCCAGTCTGTAAACTGGCTTTCCAGCTATTGTTGGCAGACCTGAGGAGTTAGGCAGTAATTCTGTGGCATTAATAGCTTAACCGACTGGTCGATTTCTGCTCTGATTCAGCCTGTTCGTAAATCTGAAGATCTTTATGTCGTTATTGCCACATTCATTTGAATATAGCATCTTACTGTCTCAGTGGATCAAGTCTGGCCCTAAACAAAGAGGCCTCCCAACGGGCACCAGTGCAACAGCGGTGATCAATAGTTGCTATTGTTCTGCTCCATTTAGGGCGGATGATTGTCCTAAGATTGTAGCTAGCAGTTAGTAAACATATTCGATCCATTAGGCCATTATTAACATGCAAATAAAGGTTTATGCTTAAGCGGTTGGAAGTAGTAAAAATATCGTCTAGAGAAGTGAAATTTATTACAAGATTTCCTAATGGTTTCAGTTTCCGAGAATAATATCTTTGGCAAGTTTTAGTCGAGAGGTTCGGGTTTGAGACATGACAAATTCGGTCGCGGATTTTATAATAAATCTAGATTAATTATCTTATCCGTGTATATTGTGTGTGTCTAGCATGTGCTGTTTATGGTTGGGTTACTCTATTCCATAGACTAGTCTCCAGGCAAAGGGCCGTTAATTTAATGACCAAGCCCGGAACTGTAAAAACTACAATCTGACAATATTTATAAAAAACCAAATTGATTGCCATATCTCGGAAATCGATAGATGCAAATTGATGATAAACGAAAAAACCAGAACACAGGAAATGAGAATACATTAAAAAGAAACACCCTGTATTGTGTCTCTCTAGGCTTTGTATAATGGTAGTGTCATTGACATCTTGTAGATCAATCTATCGTTTCGCATCCTACCGGTATCCCAACAAAACCTTCATGGGATGTCGATATTCTCGAATTGTCCCTTTGCATTAACCAAATGGAGCTTTATGTTTCCGAGCCCGACTTCATCGCTCAACTTTGTCGAAATCTTAGCCATAGTTAGGTTGCCCTTCCTATCAGCTCCAGTAATGTATTTGATTGGCTGCACTCGCCTAAGTTTTTTATGGTTTAGTGCCTAAGAGTCTATGTGATATTTACTGTCAATTTTAAGTATGCAATAAGGTACTAAAATAAGATAACGCTTTTGTAGTGCGTAAGTTGCCGTCAAATTTTGTATGTGTTTACACGTAATTTCCGTTGTAAAATAAGTTTTGGGAAATATCCACATTCATAGTGCAGTAACGCTTTCAGTATTCTGCACCAGTGTATCAATCAGTATTATTTTTCCCTACTAGCTTTCATGCACAGGTAGAATTCTTAGGAGTTGTTTTGGTAACTCTTTGTTACGGCCAAAGCTACAAGGCTGATCCGCGTAAATGTATTTTTATGAATTGCATTTGATGACTAACGTAATATTAATGGAAAATTGAAAAAGCAGTATAATATGTTTTTTAATGTATGCCTAATGTTGATTAAGCGAAAATGGAAAAACACAGAATAAGAATAACCTTTAGTTGATATAGAAAGTTTATTTGTTAAGCCTTGAAACTGATTTCAATAATTCTAGGTGTAATCGTTTATGTTTTTTTCGGAGCTACATAAAGCGAATGTTTACGCCTGTCTACCGGTTGTAAAAATAAAATTATTTTAGAATTAGAACTTTTGCAAGTGGTATAGCAGGCTTATAGGACGACAGCCTTCTATATTACCCTACTTCCTTGTTGTTATATTCTGTCATAAAGTGCTTTTGAATAAGACATATGTTTTTGTCTTTGTTCAATTTTGCTAACAATAACTGACTACTTGACACTGTTAAATTTTAGGTTATGTTTCATCGTGATGCACGTACATTGGCGAAACATAGGTAAATTAACTTCATCATCGATTAAATAAACATGATGACAATGTCGTCAAATTTATGTGTACATTCTAATACCCAGTATCTTTCCATTATGCAGATTCTAAAATGTAGGACATAACAAATAGTTTTCATTAATATGATCGAATAAAATACCTTCTAAGAATTTTTATGGATAAGTCAATTGAAAAGTAATGCCAACGTGACAATAATTACTTTACTGTGCCACCCATATCTGAGAACCATGCCTTTATCCGCTACCTCGGGACGCGCCCTGTAGGTGTTACAGCTTTCTCTCGCCACATTTTGTTTTTTATCGCGTATAATTTCATTATTACGGGTATTCGAGCATGTATCTAGTGTACCAATTTTTAAATTTTCTTGGTTACTATTCGTTTCACGAAAATATTAACACAGATTTGACGATCGAAACCACTGACTTCTGAATTGGCGTGGACTTTGTGCAAAAAATTTACCTGAATCATGTGTGCAAAATTAGGTTTTACCTTATATAGCCCACGTAAAATAAACGACGACAATTAAGTAAATGCGACAGACTGAGATATAGCATTTATTAAATCGTATAGGATAGAAGATTTTTAAGGTGACTGCAAATAATAATGTAGAAGCCTTCCAAGTGTATGTTTGCCGCTGACTATTTCAAATACCACAGGAATAACCAACGATGAAGCTTTCACACGAACGAACACAGTAAGGGTCATTAGCTAAAATAATAAAAGAAACACTGCATACCTGAAATATACACTGGAGCATCAATTATCCGGTTATCAGTCATCCGGTTCATCAGTTATTCAGACATTCCTTAGGATTACTTTACAGGAAGAACTGCCTGCATACAGTATAATTACGAATATCCGAATCCTCAATTGATCCGGTAAATAATTGCCAACTATTAACTATAAATAATTTTATTGAAACTAAATGGAGAGTGAGGCGAAGATGACTGCTTAGAATAGTAGAAAGTTTGAGTTGCACAGCAATGAACGGCCGTAAATGAAAAATGTGAAATCAACTTGCACAATAAAAAAGAGAGATTAAACAAACTGCCAAGTAAAGTGAACAATGTATAAAAGTTTTTTGATACTTGAGATGGTTAAACGATCCTAATTTTGTTCGATTTGTAGCATAATGTTGAGATACAATTAACAATTACTTATATTACGTTTTGATAATCAAGGAAAGAGTTCTAGCAAAAAAGGATGTATAACACCCAGCGTTCAATAAAGAAAAAAATCCAATACTAGTCTTAATTTTCCAGTTATGGATTTCAGTTTGTATGTCTATCTTCTTCTGCATGTATTTTAGCGTTAAGAGCAAACTTCGTGTAAATAAATTTAATAAACGTCATTTCGAAAAGGATTCAGCACTATTAGTGTATTTTACTTCCTGCTTTCTGGATCCAAATCTGTCGACCGCAAAATCAAGGGACGCCACGGTTGTAATTATCTTCTGGAGAAAATAAGTCAAAAATCGCACAAACCTTGAAAACATTAGTACAAGCAAGGCATTTGGTGAAGATGTTACATTGACCTTCTTATTGAATATACTAAAATTCCGCTAAAATTGAAGCTGTGCTACGGCCGCCATATTGAAAGATGGCGGTTCATTTTGTGTTTTTTCGGTATAATTCCGTAAACGATGTAGATATACAAAAATGCTTCAAATAAAAATGTGGGCCATAATAAAATAATTAATAATTTTATTAGAATGTTTTCTCTAAACCTAACATTTTTTTAATTATGAACTATAGATGGACATCAGCAGATATAAATGTTAGTGAGAATAGTGTTGCCACAACAACGCAAGCAGATTTTCCTGCAAATCTTCTACATACCAAAGTCATGAAATTTGCACAGCGATACCCTAAAATATTTGCTATTTTTACATGCGATGACATACTGTGTTTGTAATACAATCTTAGCGCTCTTTGGAAAGAGCAATATTAAAAACATGCCTTATAGAAAAAAACAGTATTTATTTAAGAAGCATATAATGTAGGCTGTATTACACGAGGATGAAGTTTATACACACGAGCCGAAGGCAAGTGTTGTAATCATTCAAGTGTAATACAGCCATTATATGCGTGTCAAATACAATATTTTATCCACAACTATTTATAAATACAGTTGGTGACACTGTACGTCTATGTCAAATTCGAGGTTAGCAGGTTAGGTTTTGTGCCAGTCTGTGTCAAAACTAACGCTAAATCTAACCTGCTATCCTCAATGTTAATGTCATTTATTGACAATGTAGCCCACTAATTAAAAAAATACCCTGTGGAATATGAAATTTCATATTCCACTAGTGTAATATGAGCCGCTTTTTGTATTTGTAGTTGGATGCACTTATTATTTGACAGTTGTAGATAAACAATCGGAAACTGCGGCAGACTTGCATTATTTATTGATGATACTGGACTCTACGATGACATTGCATCTGTAGGCGAGAAATTGTTAGAGCAGAACTTACGAAATTCGCTAACGAATTTTTACAGGGATCTTGCCGTTCGAATAATGTACCATATGGTTTAGCTCTATTTTACGAAATTAAATTACATCTTGCAATTTTTCATAAAACTGACGTCATTTTAAGTATTAGATATGTAAAAATAAAGAAGAAATTGCGGATACATGTAAAATAATGTTTATAAACCAACCAGGTGCATTTATTACGCCATTTTAAATAAATTTCTGTTTTCGAAATTTGTGTTTAACGAATTTTTTCTTGGATTTAGCGACTTCATTAAATAAAAGTTTCACTATACCAGAGCTGGGCAGTAATTAATTACTTTTTAATGAAATTCCTTTCTGTTTATTTTTCTTGGAGTTGAATTACTTTTCAAAATGAGGTAATTGTAATTGGGAATTGCCATTTTTGTTAAAAAGTACTTGAAAATTACTTTTTGAAAGTAATTAATTACTACATTCAATTTCTCAATTACTTTTGTGTAATTAAACTACCCTCAAGTATTTAAATAACTTTACAAGTATTCGAATTACCTGTGGTAATTGAAATTTGTAGTATTCAATCAGTGAGTTACTGACCTCGATAGGGTGCCAAATCTCCAGATCACAAAAAATAAAATAAACTCTTATTAAGACACATATTAAGCAAATGGCAATAGGGTATTCCCGGTTCAATGTAAGCCTAATTTACTATTTCCTCTGACGAGTCGAATAACAGCAACTTTTGCATTTTGTACGACGCGTACAGGAGCTCTGGTGCGTGTATGCAGATGTGATCTGTAGCTTGTAATAGTGACACTAATATTTATTGTGCAAGTCGCTAAAATTATATTTGCAGTAAGTACATTGCAGATTACAATACCTACGGTAAAAATATAATTTAAAGTAGCTTTATTAAACGATATTGGTTCATAATAATTATTTATTCATTACAATTTGCTTGTTTTAAACGATGTACTAGCATAAGGCCATACTAACTGCCGTGCAAGTGTAACAGGAGCTAAGTCCAGAAAATTACGTTTTTGAGTGAGGAATTGAACTAAACGGCCAAAATCCGATAACAACATTTAAACAGCGTAAAACACATAAACAAAATGTACATAATTGCAAAATTAATTATATGTCATATAAAATAAAATAAATAATTCACAGCGCACAGATTTTAACGACAGAGACTTATTAGAAAATGTCAGATGTAAAAAGCAAGTGGCATATTCCATGGCAACTAGATTTATTGCAAAATGTATTCTTCAATAATAGTTAGATTAATTTGCTCGGACAATACAACGGTTTTTATTTATTTACTCAAAAACAGCGTATCGTAGGAAAACAAATCAAGAGAGCTCTTATGTGGTGAATTCAAAAACATTTTTATCTTCGAAAAAACCATTGGCGTATCATTTTTTTTTTCAAAAATATCGAAGTCATTGCCCGTACGCACGCCACTGTTAAAGCTGAAAATTATTTCTGTATTGAAAAATCTGAAATATCTCAAGTGGTTTCGAAAATATTAATTAATTTGCATATTTTTTGCTAAAACTTTAATACTCCGTATTTTCGTAACGGAACATTTTTAGACCATAGTTTATCAAACAAACTATCATTAATTTTTCATGTAGATTCACACCCTTATATATTCGCGTATTATTAAGGAGCACCCTGTATGTACGATTGGCGAAGGTGGTTACAGTTTTAGTATTTATATCTCAGTGTAATTTTTAAATGGAAAGTATTTTTGATAATTCATCCCGACTTTTAAAAAAATCCTTCTTTTATAGCTATTTTTGAAGAAATATCCCTTTTAAGGTAAAAAATCCCTCGAAAAAGGAAATTTTCCTTCCAGTTCCCAACACTGGTGTTCGCTATATCGCTGGCACAGCTCAAAGTACAGTGCATGACGCTCTAGTACGATACCAGAAAACTGAAGAAACCTAGGAAGAGTCGGATCTGGTCGTCATCGTTGTACAAACGATAGAGATGATCGATTTATTTTTAGCACATATAAGTGTCCATTTTTTTTATCCAGCAGTGTAATATGAAAAATATATATACATTTGAACTTCCAAGTCCCTATACCTTCTTACTGAAGGGACTTTGTACTAAGGTATATTAAGTTTAATCGGTTTATTATAACTTACGGAATCAATGCCAAATTGGTTGCCCATTATTTTGGGACACCCTGTATAATTGTTACCTTTGAATTTATATATTTACTTACATCTTACATCAAAACAAACTTTTGGTTTTGGTGAACTTTGCATGTAGCTACAAGATTTAATTATCAGAAAACCTTCAAGAGTGATATGTAGGTTAATAAAACATTAACACGAAATTAAGCATTTTTAGATTACGATTACGAATCGACACGACACTAATGATAGTTGCATCTTGCAAAAAGGTTCTACTGAATACAATTATATGACAATAATTTTTAGTGAAAGTAATTGAATAAGTAATTGATGTACAATTACAATTACTAAGTTATTGGTAATTGAATAAATATTTCTTGTGAGTAATTGAATCTCTGGTAATTAAATTACTGCATTCGGCGGTAATTGGTAATTAGTAATTAATTAGTTTTTAAATGTAATTTACCCAGCTCTGCACTATACTTGTCTTATGATATGGGACAACAAAGTCCCAGAGTTTCGATGCGTATAAATATTGTTACTATAATCGTCTGGTGATTAAAAATCAATTACATTCTAAATTTCACTTGACAGTTTTACCTCCTACAAGTAAGTGCAGCAGCTGCCAATCACTCGTCATATCACACATGCCTCTAAGCTCAGTAGCAGACGGGCAATAATTTAGAGCTAACTGCCTGTCATTACAACAAACCAGAAATCTAGTAAGTCCTTGGATATGAAGTAGTTGAACATTATATCTACCTAGGTTGTGTGATCACAATTCTGAAAATGGAATTTGCATAGGAATCGAAATAGCAAAAAGAGCAGTTATGAAACTAACAAGAATATGAAAACCGAGACATTACCAAAACAACAAATATACGGTACCCCCTCCCCCCCCCCCCCCATCCAAGAAAAGCGCCCTTTCGTGCTTTCCAAGAAGAATACTTCGACACTCAGCATCATTCCGCTTCGCTAATACAATGAAATATTATGAACAAGTTATTTATCAAAAAAAAAAAAAAAAAAAAACCCAAAAAAAATTTTTTTTTGCCGACGACCATACCTCAAAAGTTGACGTTGTCTTCATTTTCGGAGGACCTATCGTATGAAAACGATCCAAGACTTCAGGAAGGTTCCTGGCGACCGGAATCGTGTACACATACGAACATACATCCCCCGCACTGCACGTTTCCGCACCCCCCAATACGAGGGAGGGATCTAGTGGGCTGGGGTCCAACAGATCCGCACAGGCGAGACGGAGATTTGGTATAGTGGGTGCATTAGTCGGTTGGCATGAATTTTAGAGATATTTGACTCAGAGTGGTTTTCGATATGAGGGAATTTCAATACTTCGTACACTTCGTGTCGAAGTAAAAATGATCTTCTTGCACACCTTAGTATTTTCAATTTTGTTATATGTTATATGTCTCATAGACCTGGACTCTTAAAGCTAAAGACCGAAATAAACTGAATGCTTTTGAGACGTGGCGTTACCGGAGACTACTTTGTATTTCTTGGACGGAGCGTCGAACTAGCATATCCATCATAGAGGATCTAGGAGTCAAAAAGAAAAATCAGACAGTTATTTACAAATGTATCCTGAGATATTTCGGGCACATATCAACGCATGGTAATGACATGGAGTTGCCGAAGAGTCAACGGCAGAGGAACCAGAGCATGTTCTTCGCGCCGATGTACAGACCGGGTTCGGGAGATGACTGGGACCTCTGTGCACGAAACAGGGCTACTCGAGAAAAATGGACTACAACGCCAATGTCACAACGACTGCCTCATTGTTTTCCCATAATATTCATGTGTACTTGAATTATACGTTCATTTGCGGCATCAAAAGCTGAAATGTTTTTCTTATACTTCTTTTTAATCAATAATGCTTTAATAACTCTTTCCTCGTTTGGTAAGCTACAAACTAAAAGAATACGTCCGTTAATTTCTTCACTGTCCCAACTTTTCTGTTTCGTTGCCGCTAACGCCAGAATATCAATTTTAGACTTGTTAACTTCTTGTAAAACTTAGGCCATTTTATTATTAATTCCTTGTATATCCGTCCCACTTCCGAAGTTGTAGTTGATGAGGTGCAGGCCCATCCCAACCCTCAACCTGGAGGACCAGTATATCTCCCGTAGTCTGTCTTCTCTAGTATGATCTCTTCGGTATTAATTCCGAACGATTAATTTATTTATGTTTAGGGAAAAATTTCATGGTGTAAGAGAAATAATATTTTTTTGTGGTTTAATAAAGGATATTCGGAGGAACTGCAGTGAAAACCATAGTGTTCCTGTTGGTGGAGAAATTTTCTGTTATTATTTAATAACGTTTTAATGTTCGCAATACTAATTAATGTGAAACATATTCTAATAATAATTATTCTATTGTCGCCTTTAAATAAATCTATACAGATACAAGTTTTATTATCAGTATTTCTATTATCTAATTTTCTTACTCACTACCAAGTTGAAGAAGCGTATGTCATGGCTCATGTACAAGTGGCTGACTAACCTGAAACAAAAACTAATATTAGAATTTTCCATAAATCGAAACTAGTTTTTTTGGGCAGACGCCCAAAGCAATTTGCTTGCCTAGAATTAAATTACCAGTTCCGGTTTAAATAACAGTCCTAGATTTGAACCCACAGTAGTCTGCCTCGTAGATAATACAAGAATTCGATGAATCAGATATTGGAATATTTATTGCAGCGGTAAATGCATGCAACATGTAACGTACCCACAGCACGCGACTATTAACAGTTCATGAACATGAATAGATTCAGTATTGGTCGCAGCTGCTGGCTTTCCTGGGCCACGAGGTTTTCACGTTATTTCCTCGACCCGATATGATCCAAACGCGAGCATCTACACGATAATTATCAAACCCGATTTAAAAACGCGCTTTGGTCGAAAGCTTTCACGAAATTAGCACCCTTCGCCGCAACCCGGGCGGAAAATCCGAAAAGGAAACTTTACCTCAACGGCCTGAATGATGGCATAAAGTTGCAAATGATTCTTTGAATGTGGGGGCGGCCGTAGAAAACCCGAACCTCTCGTCGATGGCATTCTTCCAAGTTGTCTAAGAGGGATGGGTTGGATAAATCGGCCGCAATTTGGACCTTCATCAGGATGAAGGAGAACTTGGAAGAAAATGGCATTGGTTTAATTATGGGAGTAAGATTTTTAGCTAAACATGTTAACAAGGGTTAATTTGTCGCCACGGATATGTGGAAAACGCCAGAAAGTTATAGAGGCTGATAATTTTCGAGCTGGTGAGAAACTCCGGCTCTCACCTAATAAATTAGTAGCTAAACGGGGCTGAGCACGTCTGAAGGGGAAATGAATCGGCACATTATCGGAATTTGTATAACACCTCACGTGATAGGGGATTTGAGTGTGTTTGAAAGATTAGACGGCAGCTAACGTAGCTTCTAAACCGTGAATGTGACTTAATGATTCGCCTTGTGTTTGCTTAAAGTAACAGAGAGAAATCACTTGAGCAGCTTAGTAAAATAAATAAAATTTGATTCTACAAACATTTTGCCAAGACAAAATACCGCATTGGTAAATAGCATGTGTAATACGTGAAAAAGTGTTTTTCAGTGCAAGGCTCGAGCTTTTTAATCGAGCCAAAATCGAAATCAAAGAGCTCGCACCTTGCACCTTTAAGGAAATTAGAAATTGTATATATAAAGTTGTCAAATTCGAGGTTAACAGGTTAGGTTTTGCGTCAATTTGTATCAAACCTAGTGATGTAAATTACCCGGGTATTTATTTTTAGGGGTAAATACCCGGGTAAATACCCAAAATGGGTATTTAAACGGGTATTTATGGCCTCATTTACCAAATATTATAAAGCTAATTTAACCAGTATAATTGATTGGTAAGTCAAGGTGCTGTCTACGAATTTTATAAAAATGTAGAATAAACTGCTCAAGTACAGGTCTAAAGAGTAGCTTCTGCACTGCGAAAACAGGTTGACCTTTCGCCAAAACCAAATAGCGCATGAAGGTGGTCGGGACCTTAGCAACAACTTTGCCCCCTTTCAAAATTTCGATATCTGTAGCCGTTCGAAAGTTACAGGCGATCCAGACAGACAGACGGACGGACGGACAAAACGTTCGCATAAGTACGCTGAAGCTACTAATAAAATAGCTGCACTGAGAACATTTAATACCCAAAATATTGATGGGGGCATAACTATACAGGTTGCCTAAAATTGTAGTAGTAGTACTAGTAGTATCGTGGAGAGACTCATGTTTAGCAAGTAGGCATTCATAGGCCCTTTTTGCCAACCCCGTGGACAATGTCTAGGCATGCAGAGTACCAGGTACTTTAGTCCTATTTAGAATTTTGCCGAGACTAAGGAGGTACAACCCTAGCAAGGGATCTTTTACATGCTACACATCGTAGTAAGTGAAATAGAAAATGCAATAATTATTTTGGTAGTTAGGCAACAAGTAGCTATTGTATCTACTTATTGCCTAGCTACCAAAGTAATTATTGCATTTTCTATTTCACTTACTCTTATGGAACATAGTATTCGATCTTTTCCAACTCATGGAACTGCCATGTTCCGTACAATTTTAGGTAACCTATATATAACAGCAATGAAGTAGCATGCATAAAAAACAGAATTCAATGGTTGAATAAGAAAGAGATGAACATAGAAACAAATATTAGAGTAGACTTGACGCTCATTTTAATTATGGCATTTGTCTACTAAATACGTCTACTAAAATAACTTTTTTGTACGGTTACTTCTTTTTTACTAAGTATTATGTGCTTGTGTTTATGCTATCTCATTGCTGTTTCTTTTCTAAATCCTGACCGGCGCAATTTATTGCGCCTCTGTTTATTTCCATAAACTTCGGCAGCCAATGTTTTTTTCCCGATAAACGATTAATTTACCTGGGTGAATGCTTATTCAATGTTACATTTAAATTGTTATTTTACATAAAATATTTCAATATATTTATATGTAATTTATTTATTAAGATAACATTATTTTGTGAATAAAAGTTAGCTTAGCTTTTTAAATATTACAAATTTGATAAATACCCAGTTTTTAGGTATTTACCCGAGGCAGGGGTAAATACCCAGGTAAATACCCATTTATAAATACCCTACCCACTGGATATTTACCCGACCCACATCACTAATCAAACCTGATACAAAAGCTAACCTGCTAACCTCGAATTTGACATATACTTACAGTGCCACCAAAATAAGCAATGCCAACCTAAGAAAAAAATCACAATCATTTATGGTCACCCGGTATTCTGTTGCATATCCTAAAGGTAGCTTCTTTTCAATTTTACCATATAATTTAGCTACTCATTGATTATTAAAAGAATAAAGAGAAGATTTAGTAATTCGCATTTAGATATTGTATATTGTTAATCTTCCCAATCTATTTGTAGAAAAGATCTTCGAAAACACAATACAAGAATCATAGAGAAAATAATAAAACAAAATAAATGCCCCAAAGTAATAAACAGACAACTTTCAATAGGAAACAAACAAATAATGAAAATTAAAACTAAAGACGGACAACTACTAATGCACAGAATCGAAATTATAACCGAAATCGAAAAATACTATCAAGATCTTTATAGTAGAAAAGTTCTGCTTATTCCGACTGCACAAGATAGATTTAATACACTCAAGGTACAAAATGTAGGCTGTGTTTAGAAAAACAAACAATTCCAAACGACTGGAATGAAGCCGAGGTAATATTACTGCACAAGAAGGGGGACATAACAAAATTAGATAACTATCGCGCTATAAGCTTGCTCTCTCAATTGTATAAAGTATTTATGAAGATCATAACGAATAGATTAAATAATAAAATAGACTTCTATCAACCCCGAGAGCAGGCAGGATTTCGAAGCGGATTCAACACATGCGACCACCTACAAACCATACGATTATTATTGGAGAAGACAAAGGAATATAATGTAACAGTATACATAGCTTTTATCGACTACGAGAAAGCATTTGATTCCATCGAAATATGGGCTGTTCTACAATCTCTAAAGGGCTGCAGAAATGACGGAAGATACACCAATTTAATTAAAAACATTTACAATAATGCCAAGATGTACGTAAAAATGCAAGAGAACACAAAATATATATCAATTAAAAGAGGAATAAGGCAAGGAGACACTATCTCTCAAAAGCTCTTCATTACGGCAATGGAGGACATCTTTAAGAAACTGAATTGGAACAGGAAAGGGATAAACATAAACAGTGAATACTTGAACCATCTCAGATTTGCGGATGACATCGTACTAATAAGTAGCAGAATGAAGAGCTGCAAGAAATTATAATCGATATAAACACACAATTTCAGTTAGTAGGCCTAAAAATTAACAGAACCAAGACAAAAATAATGACAAATATGGACGAGCACCAAAATATTCGCATTATGTTAGAAGACGAACCAATAGAAGACGTTGATAATTATATATATCTGGGACAACTGATTACAAACGCAAAGGATAATATAACACCAGAAATTACGAGAAGAATAAGATTAAGCTGGTGTGCATTTGGCAGACTCAAACACATATTCAAATCTGACATACCTATGACCCTAAAAAGGAAGGTATTTAATCAGTGCATTCTTCCAGTGTTCACCTATGAAGCAGAAACTTGGAATATTACAAAAAACAATGCAAGTAAACTGCTAACTGCACAGCGGGCTAAGGAACGACAGATGTTGCAAATAACTTTGAGGGACCATAAAAGAAATAACTGAACTAGAAAACAAACAGGCGTAGACGATGTTATAAGGAGGGCTACTTATTTAAAGTGGAATTGAGCGGGCCACATAGCACGACTAAAAAACAATCGATGGACCAAAATACTAACGGAATGGAGACCTAGAACAGGAAGAAGAAGTATTGGCCGACCAAAAACACGATGGAGAGATGATTTCAAAAGAACCGAAGGAATCAGATGGATGGCCACAGCACAAAACAGAGAGCAGTGGAAGGAAATAGGGAAGGCCTACGTCCAGCAGTGGACTGATATAGGCTGATCGTGATCGTGATATTGTTAATACCAGTGTAACATACCGCACTTGCCTTTCAAATATCGGCACTTTCCGGCATCTTTTATTTCAAATATTGGCAATTCCGCGCTCCCTTTTTTTAAATTTAAATACCGACGCTTCGCGCTCGTTCTAGTATAGTACAGTTACAAACTTGTGTGACTCGACCCAGATGTCCTCTGACGTCACGTCATAAAACCAATTCTGATGATCTAAGTCGCGCGTTCAACCAACCCGTCGCTACATGTTTACTACAGCATACCGCTTGTGGCTCGAAGGAGCTGTTGTAATATTGTGTTAGACAGAATCTGCTGCATGAGTGGAACAGGAAAAGCAAGCAAAAACGCCCCATATCCTGAGTTGTGTCAACCGCACGGGGGCTTCGGCCGCAGGTGTGACTTTAAAATTAATATTAAGCCGTTGTTCGTATGCAATTTTTGGTGCGTTTCTTTGTAAGGGAACTCATCCGTCGGAAGCTATTACCTTACAGCTGTGTGTGGTTGAAGTTCCCTTGGTGGGTGTGTTATGCTGAACCGATTCTCTCCGTTGTATTGTAGCACTGAGTGTGCAATTAACGCTTCGGCGAATTTCTACGAGAGAGTTTTTCCTGCGTGCCAAATCTAGGAAACTGTGGCAATTAGGTGTTGTTTTCCCCTCTTCAAAATGATTTTCGCTACAACGACCGTCATGCAAAAACCCGGCTTTTTGGGATTTCGTATGATAACGTCGTTTCCACGGCCAGCAATCTGCGCTGTCGTTTAACTATCTGCAGAGACTGTCGGCTGCATTAATCAACAACATCGCCGGACATCACTCAGGTATTGTGAGCTACTTGTTTTTCTCGTTTGTGTAACTTTAGAGCGTTGTCATCATTGCTGCATCATATTCAGAATTTTTGTGGAGTTTGTTCACCACTGTTGTTTCAATGTAACCAATGTGTCATACTTAGCGTTTTAAAGTAAATTATAGAATTACTAACCCCGTCTACAACTATACATGAAAAACATTTACCTACATACGTACGATATAGTTTGGCAAATGTAGTTGAAAAGACGTTCCTAAATACTTTATGCAGTATATACAAAAGCTTATTGGCTTCTTTACACACATTTGAGATGTGTCCAGACCATGATAGGTCCGTGGTAATGGTTACGCCTAGATCTTTGTGACTGGTAACGGAAAGTAACAGATTCCCCGAAATATAATAATTATGCAGTGAGTTTCCTAAATGCAACACCACACATCTTGGTGATATTTAAAGGCAAACATCACTCATTACATCTGTAACGCATTCCACTATTTTTAAACGCAAATTTGTATTTAATTATATTTTGTCCAAATATATATTACCTGTATTAATATACATCGGATTCTTATACTATTCAAAGAAACATTACTTCCTTTGGAAATTGTCTTATTGACTTAGCTTTGTATTTCAGTAAAACTTATAACTTTGGCATTTTTTAATTACACAATTCTGACATTTGACATTATGCCATGCTAAATATATTTGTTGTAACCTCGACCAACTAGCTCGGAACAATGAAGCTCCTTTCTTTCAGCTGAATGGGGTTATGCTATTATTAACTAGTTTCTTTTAACGTTCAATTATAATTATATCGGTACTTGAGCAGTAGAGTATGATTTTTATTTATGAATTAGAAATCAATTCAGGTACCTTTTCAAACTTCCGTTTAACTTTTGATAAGTTATACTTTGATAGTAGTTTGGTCTAACATAGAATAAATTATCTAAACGTCAAATAAATTTTAATCACTTGATCTTATCTTCAATAAAATTATATGATACTAAAATTAACTTACCAACTGAAATGTTAACTTTCCAAATACAAAGGCTGAAACACGTTGAGCACTCGAATCACCAATAATTTAGAAAAAATCTGTAAAAGGCTTTACCCAGAACTTTCCTTGCCCGAATTAGATCAATTTGCAAATAAAAAAAAAGTATCTCGCTGGGGTTTGAACCTACCGCACCTGCATAGCGATCGTAACCGCATCTCTGCAACGAAATTCCAACTGCGCCATCAAGCCTTATAGAAATAAGTGGGGCGCGCGCCTCTCCTGAACAGAAGAGGCTTATTTTTGAAACGTTATTAATGTTTTGTGACATTATCCTGTATCGGTTGAGTTTTATTTTCACCTGACCTATGTGAAAGTTATTACACCCTTCTATTTCAAAATTAAGCCCAAATATTAAAAAAAAATTGTTTAAGGTGCTCACCCTGTATATACTTGTATGAAATTGTACCAATTTCAAGCGAAGTAGATATATAATATGTACGCAAAATATCGTCTTCCTCCGACAAATAGTTTTTGAGCTATACTGCCCACAGACAGACAGACGGACGGAATTGAGAAAACCTGTTTTTCGTCATCTAGGGACCCTGAAACGTAAAAATCTGAAGAAATCTCGGAAGGTGATTTTTTCGTGATTACAATACTTTCTTCGTCTTTCAGACGAGGGAAGTAAAAAAGTATTTAAACTTAATTTCTAATTACAATATTTGTTATAATTAAATAGGGTTCTTTCTACGTAATATCGTATTAAACTCGCTTTCAAAATGATTTTTCTAGAACTTCATAGAATGTTCACTGACCTTGGCATCTGTTTGTTTGGTACCTGATTGCTTAACAGTACTGTTGCAGATTTCCTACCGTTTACCTCAAAGTTCGTTGTAGCTCTCCACCATTCTATTATTTCTAATAGACTTCCAATCCAGTACACAAGAACACACTTTAGCACTGGCTTTACGTTATCGTATTCTATTATTTTTAATAGATAATACAATGTCAAACATTGACTTTTATATTCAAAATAATAATAATTGTGATACTTTATGATGTTTTATTGCAAAAAAAGCTATTTTACTGCTGCTAATTCAAACTTCCAATTATTGAAACGGTTGAATTGGCTTAATTGTGAGCTTTTATTATAAGCTCACAATTAAGCTAATTCAAACCTCAACGTGATTTTACGTGAATTATTTTCAATGTTATTTTAATAATTGTTATTTCCAATAAATACACACATACATACATACATACAGACACTACATTTGGTTTTCCTAACAACTGTCATTCATGCAATTGTTCTATTCATGTACTGTATTAACCAACTGGATATTAAAAATTAAAATAAATATTACATGCACTTGCATGTTGCATTACACACCATACCGAGAGAAAATCAAGCAAACCAGTTCGTTGCTTCACTCAGGCATACAGCTCGGTGTCATCTACATAATAAGGACTACTACTCAAATATGTGGATGATCTGCGATGTACACTGCTAACAGAATGGGACCGAGCACCGACCCTTGCTGAACACCACTTAACACTGGTTTGAGGGTAGATAAGCAACACGAACACAGAAGGATCGATCCTGAAGGAAAACCTGTATCCATACTAATAGATTCCCGCCTGCATCATACTGTCCAAGCACAGTTAAGTTAAACTAATGGGGTGGTAATTATTTCAGTCTAGGTAGTCTCTCTTTTTAAATAGAGGTATGACAAATGCACTTCGCCACGAAGTTAGAAGAGGTTTTGCATGATTTTTGCTGGAAGTTCAGAAATAACATGCGAACACGTTTTCAGTAACACAGCAGATAGATGGTCAAGGCCTGGCGCAGTAGAAGACTTCAGTGCAGATCATTTTTCTTCAAATAGTTCAGGCGAGGAGTAAATTTAACATCGGTTAGTGTTCTGGTAGTTCTTGAAAATCGAATAGCTAGAATAATAAGGTTATTCGTGTCGAGTTTGATTAATTCGAAATCTAGTTGGAAAGGTAATCATCTGAGTAAGATTACTGTTCAGAATCATATCGGTTAGATAAAAGATAGAAGCGGCATCACTTTGTGATTGATGAGACACTATTGGCCATTTGAAGCACGGAAAATTGAAATCACCCATTGCTATTAAGTTTTTAGTTCCAATGAACATTTTGGTAAGTAGACCGTTTTTAAGATTATTAGAAGATCTAATATTGCAACTAGGCGGTCTATATGTATATGTAAGTCTAAGTAAATTTAAAAACGCAGTTCTGTAAAGATAAGCAGATTCCATCTATTGTGGTACGGATAGGCACATCAAATTAATATTTTTATTTAATTGTTGAAAAGGAGAACCTTGTTGGTCTATCATTCCAAACCCTCTCTAATACCCCCATTTACAACTTTACAAAATTTGACTTAAAGGGTCGAAATGCTTTACTACAAAAGTTGGAAGTGGGTTTCTTTCTTCAAAATCCATCCCTCAAGCCGTAACAAGAGGGGTAATGTGACAGGGAAACCCCACTGTAATTTTAAATGCTCCTCAGAACTTCAGCAGAAAACCAAATTGCCATGAGTGCACGTCATCGTTGTTGACGACAAAAAGCAGCGACGTTAACCAATTTTATTTTTACGAGCTCAATTTTACATCCGCTGTACAACCACTTCAGAATGCAATCAATCATCGGCGACGCATAAGGATAGGGTGCATATCGTTTCCTGTGTCGATTCCTCCTTCGCGTGGCTGCTGTTTCAGATACATGAAATGACGGATTTGGATGCTTGTCGGGAAAATCTAGTCAATCCGAGCTTCACATGCGTTGAAGAAATGCTTAACATGTTATTTGGTAGATATACCTCTGGCTACTTTTTGGACTTTAATAAATACTATTAAAATAGAATTGTTTACCTATACATCGATATCTACAAGATGGAGTAAATTGTAGTTAGTTGAAATACAGCGAGACTAGAAAATGTTTTTGAATTGCACAAAAAAATTGGTCTTCTGATTACCAATCGAATACTTTTGCCTTCTAAGGTTCAACCTTCGTCTTAAAAATTTAGACAAGATCAGGGTTAGTCTTGTGATTCGTGAATGGTTAATCGTTTTCAGGCATCGATCTTAAGTTTTACTAAAGACAAATGAACTCTTTAATTTTTAATGTCCTCCAAGATAAAATGCGGTCTTTAAAACACACACTTGAAACCCAATTAGTAGGAAAACTGATTTTGCAACGCTTTCTTAGCTCCAGACCAGCATATTACTCAAACTCACTCCTTTCAGACCCAGAAAGTATCAAAGGCAGAGAAGCGCCAGGAGCTTCCAAATTGAAAACGCAAAAGAATCGGGCTAGCGGATATTAAAACGCGAAATTCAGACTGCAGCCACGCTCTGCAACAGGGGCTTAAATATTTCTAAATTCCCGGAGTCAATACTACGACAAGATGTAATAAATATTCCGCGGAACTCCGGGGCGCTTATTGATTTCTGCAAGAATCGAAGTTTCTGGGAAATTCCGCTCGGTAACAGGAATTTATTAGAAACAACTCGCGACGAGTAACTCAGACGTCCTGTCAGGGCGCCGGGGGCGACTCAGAACACAGCGCCGGTGCAGGAGACGCCGCCGCGATTCGGGTAATTTCTCGCGAGCTCCTAGACGAAGGAATTAATTAAGGGCGAAATAAAGGTAATTTAAGCGAGTGCAGCCTCTTGAGCGTTTGCCAGAGTCGTGGAGCCCAAGTTGAAGCACTTAAAAAGGCTATGAATTAGGACAGACGCTGACGGGGCGCAAATATTTAACAAAAAGTGCTGAACTTTATTAGTTCTCGAGCTGGCGCTCCGGGAAGCGCTTCTGGGGAAACGAAAGTTTTTCTTTTCATCTATTATTTACGGCCACTGTTCGGGTGACTGGCCAAAGCAATAAAAAGTAACGGTCTAGGAATTTGTTCATAATTTAGTGCTTCATTAATATAAGTGGTGTTGAGCTTTGTTCGTACAAATTAATTGCGATTAGCCGCAACATACTACATCGAAACTTTCTGGGAAAAACTAATTACCGAAGCCCTTTCCCTCAACCATAAGTGAGCAAAATATAAATTAGAGAACCATAAAAATAGCTGTAGTAAATCAAATAAAAATCCAAAGTTATTTGATAATTTAGCGTTATTTTGTATAGCGGTACGGACTTGCTTTGTTCTCACTAGTTTGACACTTTTTATATACTGACACAGATTCCATGGCGTTACTTTAAAACACACATAGAAAACATAAACACAACAACTTTTAAACTATGCCAACCTTATTTACAAACAATGGTGTAAATTAGGATGCTTAAAATAAATTAAATAAATAAAAGTTTGACTCGCTTAAGTTTTGTGTGGAGTTTCCTTGTTCATAACTTTGGCAATACAAAACTCAATTTCAAGTTTTACTGCGAAACTAGCGGTAACTTTCATCCACTATCCACAAACTGCATTGTGAGCTTAATAAAACACAGAAGTGGAGCACAAAGCTGCGAGCTAACACAACTTTCAATTCATGGAGTTATTTGCTACAAGTCCTTCCTGCAAGCATTGGAGGGAAAACGGAACGTAATGATTAAAAAGTCCCAATATGGAAAAAACTAGATTGGATGGCTCTTGATGAATTAATAAAATATATCGTTCCATTTAAGATGTGTCCTAATGAACTTACTTGAGCATCATGCTTTTTGTTGAAACTAATTTCGCCTGGAAGAATTCCAGGTAATGAATCTGGCTGAACGTAATCTGGAAAACAAGTTAGAGTTCTAGTCGCATTTGATGCTTGTTCTCTTCCTAAATCCCAAAAACCTGATTTTATCAAGCTCATCAGCAACAAAGATCAGAAAAGCCTTAAGGATCAACGAACAGTGGCGATAATGTAAATTACAATTTTTAGTAAAAGCATCAGAAACTAGAGAAATTGCCGCTATAAGACTCCAGCTTTAGCCAATATGCCAATGTTCCTCCTATTAATTTTTGTTCAATATATTAAGTACAGGTAAATATATTAATATTGGGTGGGGTTTTTAATTTTTTTAAACAGTTTTGCAATATTAATCAAGTATATTCTGATACACTGATACAGACTGTGTCATTTCAACTAGTTTTTTACATCTTAAAACTGATTGTACTGCTTTACGCTTTTACAAACATGTGAAGGTTTATATTTTCTATGTAAAGTGTAGTAGATAGCTTTATCAGATAACTGCGTTGGCTCTACTGTTTAAGTAAAGCTCTTTCGTTTCATATCTCTGCACCTCGTTTACATTACACACAATTACAGGAGGTGGCGTCGGTTAACATACAAACGCGGGGATTTACGCGAGTATCAAGTTGTGGAATTCGCCGCGGCAGCCCTGTTAAAACCCTTCTACTATCGCTGTTATCTTATCCTTAAAGCAAACTGGAGTACCCTTTTAACAAAATTCACCGAAAACTTCGCAGCGCCTGCGATGGCTGATCGATGCGAGTCGGGCAAATAAATAAATTAGTTCAAATGGGCTTCATCTAAGTGATTCCCCGGAATTAATTCCGAGGCGATGCGAGACCGAAGATGCCACCTCAGCGCTGAATTGTTAACAAAACAATTAGGACTGCGGACTAATTGTTCCGGCTGTATTTATTCTGGCGCTTAATCATTAAACATTAATTAGAGCTAGTGCTAGCCGGACTGGGACCTTGATTTCCACAACTATTCTCAATTCGGAAAGTAGCCTATGCTGGCTTGTAACTATCAATTTTGTTAAAGACAAGTGAGCGCCAGCAACATGTTAAATACAGTTGCAATAGATCATTTCATAAATATTTCTGATATATATTTTGAAGTAGCGAAATTATAATTTGAGACATTATAAATATCCTTTACTACAGTAAACGTTTGTTAAAAATAAAAGAAGTTAAATTATTGATATTAACCAAAACTAAAAATTGATTACATGTCTATTACTTAAATAGTAAAGAATATTGTTATAGGTTGTTATACCGTTGAACGCTTTAACAATTAATAGACTTAAAACTAAACAAATGACCATCATAACACCCTTCAACGTAAGCACGATATGCCCAAAAATGACCACAGCGGGATGCACTAACTAAACTTCGTCAGTAAGGGTGGGTTAACATTAAACTGAATATAACTAATTACAAGCGCCACCAATTCAAATAATCCACAATTCGGAAATATAAATTACAAAATTCGCTGCTCATATTGTTAGTATTTTTAACATTTTAAAATGAACTGTAAACAGTTATTGCCTTTATGAAATGCAAAGGAATTGATAAGCTATACTTTTTAAGGTAAAAACAAGACATAAATGCGACACAATTAAAATGAGATAGTATTTTAGCATACACATGTTTTGAGTACAAAAGAGACAGTTCCTCGTACTGATATATCTATATGTATATATGTAGTTCTGAATGTATGTCGTCTAACAGTATAGACCCAATACGCGACGTGCTGATACCGATGCACTCACAGTAAGCTGGTGATTATAGATATTTCAAATTAAAAATACGTAGGAAATACATAATGTTGAACATGAATTCCACACTAAGTATCTCAATTGCATGATTCTTCACACCCCCTTAATAGAATTTAATTATGGTAAAATCGTTAAGAAACGTAACTAAAGCATTAGCTTATATGTCGCCTCCAATGTCGATCATATCCAAAAAACACTTAAAAATTCAGACTTCACCAAAAGAAACCAATCCATAAATACTATGCACAAAAAGGCTCCACTATACACAAAAAGCCCATTCATAATAACTATTCATCATCCGTTTAAACAGCTTACTCGAGATTTAAAAACGGCATTAACGTCTCCGACCCTATCAATAATCAGCAAGTATTCACCTAAGGAATAGAATGAAATTGCATTACAAAGCTGCCAAATAAGGGTAATCATATGGTTTACCAAACAAACATTGCTGAGGCCATTCAACTTTACCATCTAGGTAAGATCCTGACACGATCCATACACACACGAATCAGGAACCATAATGAACACCCAGCTATTTCCATTGAAGCCAAATATTTTCTCGTTCGGGTTGGAAACGAAATTTTACAGAAACCTCGACAGGTTGTTTTCTACTGTACCAGTTGTTATATTTTCTATCCCTACGCAACTTAAACAAAAATAGAGTGATACCAAATTATGTGACGCAATGATACTAGAATCCCTGATCGAATCTAAAGATCAGATCAAATAGGTATATGTAATTAACTGTCAGTGTCAAGCAATTCAATGGAGGTTAGACGTTTGTCAGTCCCAGTGAAAAGCTAAGTTTTTATTATTCATTTTTAGTTTTAATTGTTAATAGTTGATAACCAGGACAGATTGTCCCTCAAAACGTTCAATATTTAATATTCTTTATTTTGGAGAGTGTACGATATTCCCATAAGAACATAAATTTTTAGTAGAATGCGAAGTCCTCGTAAGAAATATATATGTAACACACGTGTGAAATGGCCATTGGAGTATTCTAAACTATTGAAAAATGCGTATACAAATGTAATAACAAATTTTTAAACAATGTTAAACAATGTTGATAATTTTGTCAGAATGGAATAAAACCTTAGCGACTTTCGAATACATAATCGAATAATTTCTTAAATGAATTACATAACCCACTGTATATACAGCTATTTCAATAAATATGTAAAGGAGAATTTCAAAAAATTATTTCGTTCTTTTTGATTACAATTTATTTAAGATTTTTTGTAGACTTTTCCGAACATCATCAAACAATTTCTAAATATCAATAAATAGTCAGTGTTGACAAAAATTGCAAAATTTGAATATAAATGCAAATACAAAATCGTGCAAGATTAATATACTCGCTTCGCTGCTCTCGCTTTTAAATTAAATGTTAACACTAGCTGGAAAATTCATTTTTCCTAACTCGTAGAACAATCTACTATTAATGTATCGTTCACAGCAAAGCATTACCTTATAAGGCGAAAAGGAGATGATGATGGAGCTTGGAACTACTCAATTCCTGAGTGTTTAGCAGATTTTTATGAAAAATATCCAGACGAAGTGATCGATTGCGATGAATTCTACAACAGTTTGATAAAGTACGTAAATACTACCCTTTTGATGACCTAGAAGGCGAGCCGATAAAGCTAGCGATATTGTTGGAAATACACCATCTGCATCAATTCGAAACAAGTTAACATATATTGTAGGATTGGTAATATTTAGAAAAGCGAGCTGCAAATGTTCGCATGTTGCTTGAGTTAGTGTATGAATTTGCAAAATATGAAACTGTAGTCTACAGAAAATCGACACCTGTTTATTGAAGCATCTCTTTATCTCAAAAAATTGGCATATGGTTGGTTCTAAGCTTACTGTCTTTTTCAGCGATATTTTTACCTATGGAAAATAATTCCCCAACCTCTTCCTAGCGAATTACATAAAAATGACTTGCAAAACCGATTTTTTCAACCATATTTTGCTAGCCCTCATGCAGCACGTGGAGCCCTTCGCGGCCATAAAACTTCTTTGTTTAACTATTTATAAGGAATTCCATTTTTAAAGCACCCCTTAATGATCTAAAAACCACCAAAAACAAAATATCGGCAATGAGCTCTACAAGGAACTTTATCGCAAGTACGGTGATACAATACACGACGATCGCTACATCTTTCCAGCGGCGCTAGCAATGCTTTGCAGCCATCGTTGCACATTCTTGTGTAAATTATTACTCTTATCTTTTCCTCAATTAAAATTAAAGCAAGAATATCCAATATTTTATTTTTTAAGGTGCTCACTCTGTATATATTTGACCGAAAGTATATTCGGTTTAGAGCCAGTTAAACATCTAATCTGCATGCAAAATATCGTGTTTCTCCAATAGCTTTTGAGCTACACCAACAGATAAGCGGACAGACGATCAGACCGAAGAACAGACAGACAGAAAGACGAGATTGAGGAAAGATGTTCTTCGTCATCTAGGGATCGTGAAACGTGAAGATATGAAGAAATCTTGGAAGGTGAATTTCTCACGACTACAGTTCTTCCTTCGTCTTTTAGCCGAAGGAAGTAAAAATATGGATTAAGTCTACAAAAGGGTAGTGGACACTTTTTAGTATAGCAGCTGAGTATACTTCAGAGAATCACCCATTTGGAGCTTGTTGGTAATGGTATAGTAATTGGAAACAATCGGTAAAAGACCTTTACCCCAAATTTTCCTCGCAAGTGGAAGTTTTAAAAGTACAACTTTCGCAAATATCAAAGAAAAACCAGAATGTTCAAAATTATGTAGAAAATAGGTAGAAATATCTTAACGTTGCTAATAATACTGAAAAAGTGAAAGAAGGCACGGGGTAATACCTGTTACATTAATTTGCAAATATACAATGGAATCCGAACTAGAGCACCCAAGGGCGAGTCACGCGCTTCAATGGTTTTAACCGCTGAGCCACGTCCGCATGCGTACTATATTCACTTCTGGCTGCGTTATAAAGACGCTATACATTTCTGTCTTATTTGCGAAGTTCACCTCTTTTAGACGGAGAAAGTAAGTTGGGTGCTGATTTGCAAGAGTGCCCAATGTTAGAACATTGACACTATATGTGATTTTATTATCTCGAAAGATAATATTTAATAAAAATGCACTGCATATGCATATGAGGCGTCATATGACTTGTTCTTTTATGACTTTGAACACGTTAAACACATAAAAACAGTGTACCAAAAATTAAAATAATATACAGTTTGTTCATGAATGGGGTACCGCACTCTTGTGAACCCTATTTTTAACATTTCTAGATAAAGCAACTTTTAATAAAAACCTTTTATTGCCTTGGGAGGTAATAAACAGTAGTGAAACTTTGGGTAAAGTATGTTGAAGGTTCTAAAAATTTTAAAATGTGGAATTTACCTAAAGCGAAATGTCCTCATTTTTAATTTCTGTGACAATGTTATTTAACAAAGTAGCTTCAAAATTGTAGAAATTTTAAATACATAGTTAACAAATAATCAAAATAACCTTTTACTAAAAATGTAACATTTTTAGGGAAGATAACTTTTGTTGCCGCATGATCTGCTGAAATATTATTTTCTAGTCCAACCATTTTTACTGGTTTACAATTTGTACCGCAACCGCTCAATCAATCTCGACCAACCCAAAATTATGTGAAAGGTCTCATAGAACCGCATAACTTTCGTAAAGACAGCAACCGCTTTGGCGTTAAATCGACTTTTGAAAATGCAGTTTAGTGAAGGTGTCTCATCGAAAGGGTGTAAAAAAGCTATCTCGAGAACGACATAACCTATCAGGATAATTTCTACCCCAGTTTGTGTGGAATATTAATGCAAAGAACTGAAAAGCTTTAGAACGATATTGGTAGTTTTTCTTCGTATGTGTCTTTTGATGTATGTTCACGATAACATTAATATCCTCTTAGCGGCTGCGTAACTACAGAGTAGTGATAGCTTAGGCGTAATAGATATCCACCTAAAAAAATTATAGATAAGGTGCTTGCACCTTTCCATCTTGTTTTTAATTACTGTCATAAACTACAATCGTACCACCGTCATCTTCGTTGTACTGTTTTTAAAAAAATCACCTTCCAAGATTTTTTTTAGAATTTCACGTTTCAGGGTCCTTAGATGTAAAGGTAATAAAACCTACTCGGCAACCCTTGAAGGTTCAAACAGCTCTCGTGGATAATATCTACTATAACCCACTAATACTGTAAACAACTATTTTACATGTTTTTTTTTTATTAAGAATGACATTTTCTGTCAAAAATAAGAAAGTTTATTTGCTCTGATGGTTAATTGCAGTTTTAAAATATGAACTAGAATAAATCCGAGCGACTAAAGGAACCGTTGCGCCGCTATTGGTGGGACGATTTAAAATATTCAGCTCATTTCTACATTTAACCACGACCACAACACATTCGAATACCACTTGGTAGTACGCTCGGTCTGCGGCCTCAGAATTCGTTTTCACAGTCACATACTGTATGTTTGGTTGCCTACCCTCATTTTTAATTTTTGGTATTTTGAAAATTCTTGAGCTTTAGGGGATTCTACTGAATCTTCAAAATAGATTGCTAGGATGATTTCCGGGGGCCATTTTATGGCACTGATCTGGTGAAATTTGTTCCTTCTGGGGCTGCAGATGTGATTTTGGAATTTTATTTTTTTGTGGATATTACAATTCCGAAATTTTTGTGAATCTTGTTGATCAGCCTTAGGAAATTCTATGTGAGATTGCTGAAATAAAGCTGGTTATATTAGGATAAGGAATTATTTCTGCGAAATCACCTTTTAACTTCTGTACGTTTCTAATGTTCCGTTTTAAACATCGATTTCGATGTTGTGTTATTTTAGGTCTTTATCGTATCTTCTAGTGGCTCGTTAGTGCCATGCTCCCCATATGTTCCCTCTTGGGCTTTGATGTCGCTTTTTATAGGACCTGGAGTACCAGACAGAACGCAGTTATGAGCATCTCGGTTACTCAAACTGCTCCCGAGAACTGAGATCCACATGACCTTCCTTTTGTAGAAAAGACTGCCACACCCAACTTTGCACAATTGCTTGGATGGCATCCCAGCAGGCTCCTCAAGCACGTAACCTTGCGTAGCTTCTCGAAGGACGGTGCTTTGCTATACATCTACAGGTACCTTCGCCGTGTAAAGGTCGCGTTTTTTGAGTTGTATGAGTTCTCAAGCTGAAAATACCAATCCGTATAATTTCTGTGATACTTAGAGCATTTCTACTTAAGGCTACGCTGCTAGCTGATGGTACAGAGAATTTAAGTAATCGGTCGCCACGATGTGTTTATTTTAAACGTTTCGGTTTTAGTAAATTATTCTAGTTCTTATATTATATACTAGAGTGGCAGCCCTGTTAACGCTTTTGGTCGCATTCAATTCGCGAATGAACATGTTCCTCAACATTTAGAATTAATACTTATGCGACGGACTACTGAAGCAAATTAGAAAACTACTTATTAAAGCTGAAACAACTAATTTAGATCTCAATGCGACTGCCTCCCGTTATCTGCCATCGCTGCACTTTTATTTTATGTCACTTGATAATTAGGTTACGTGTGCTGCTAACAGAATTGCGAGTAAAAATGGTAGAGTTTATTTTTCACTCATTTATTAAAATAACAACCGTGCGGGTTTTTACAATATTGAAAACTACCTAAGTTAAAATAATAATCCTACGACTAGCTTAAGATCTACAGAATATCGCAGATTAGTTTTTGCACTCTTGAATACCATGCAGAAATGTATAGTATGATCAAAAATTAATATCATCTAGTATGGCTGTGGAAATGCAAACCAACGCCTTTAAAATTGGCTTACATACTTATATTTAATTCAAACTGTCAAATTTTATTATTAAATATTTTTTTATCCATCTTATTACAATATTGTATTGAAATAAATGAATTTGCACGCAAAAGTAATGTAATTTCCCAACAAATAAGCTTGCGCCGGCCGAATAGACATTTCATCTTAAATATAACCCAAAAATAAAATATATTGGAGCCAGTTTTAAAGGCAGCCATACTAGACGAGATTAATTTTTGATCATACTTTACATACTGTAAATAAACATTTAGGTTACATCAGTTTCTAGTATTTTCATTTATTTTATGGTTTTTATGAAATAGCTATGTGGTTTGAGGATTTACACTGACACCTGTAGGTTTTCTGGTTTGGACCGTCTCGAACCAGAGGCGCTTCCGAACAACCCACCCCAATCCTGCTCAGCAACTAGCTAGCAAAATTTGCTGTATCATGAGACAATTGCTGGACCACTGTAAAGCAATACTGATTATTTCATTTTAGTATTTACTTTTGTGTACAGGCATTCCCCGTGTAGCAACGTAACATTTATTTTGAAGCATACAGCAAATTAACTCAAGATATTTAATTTCTTAAGCTTTTAACTCTTTAATTTGAATATTTACTTTAATGATTCGCTGAAGAGTTATTTTGAAAGCCTTCGTGATAGTCTTAAAGATCTAAATGAATAGAAAATGACTTGTGTATACTGTGAACATATAATATCAAATGATCTCGCATGAAGTTTATGAGCTTTATATGCGTGAGACAGAAATAGACTAACATGCAATTGACATCTAGTATCTATATAATCAAGGGGTCTTGATTTTAGAAAAATCTGCAGTCTAGGATACTAGATTTTAAGTAACATATAGGTATTGAACTGCATTCACAACGTGTTGTCTATGTTTACTTTTAATAAGGTTTTAAAATTGTATTATTAATTTTTAACACATTGGGCAATCATAAATAAGATTCTAGCTGCGATATCTTTAATGTACTATGAACATTCAATTCGTATTATTTTAAACTGTTTTTTAATTTAAAATTTGCCCTGCTATAATTAGAATGCCAATAATTCCCATTAGATATTAGCTCCTGAAAATCAGGGGTGAATTCCTTTATCTAGTTAACTGATTTCTGAAAAATTGATGTCCTTATTTTCACAATTACTTATGTCAACCAAATGTCAAAACAGATTTGAAATTCAAATGGCAAATACCAAACTGTTACAATGGTACACAACAATATTTACTCAGTAACTAATTCATTCATAGATAGTTCACCTTTTTATTGTCTTTATTTCCTTTTATAGTTATGACCCACCTTTCAACTGATCGGCACAAACTCTCCAGATGCCAAACAAACCGCTCCTCTCTGATGACTAATCGATTCTCACACATCGGCTACTCACTGTACTACTGCATTCACCAACCTCCAGGAATGTGTCTCTTTTACTCTGGTGTTCATCCTCTGGACTTTCCTTTAGCAACAAATAGTTTAACGTAATACAATTTGATTAATGTATTCTGTTAACTGAACTTTTCAAATAAACTTGACCCATTATTATCATCCAATGATTCACTTTTGTAGAGTACTTCCGCTATCCATTAGTTTTTACCACATATTTGCTATCTTCATTAGTTTATGTCTTTACTTATTCTTGTTTATATTAAATTTCCATATTATTTCACCTCGTAGATTTTACTTATTCCCTTTTTTATAATTCAAAACATTTTTATAATAAAAAAGGGTTATTTTCAAAATTTTTAATTACACCAAAATCTTTTGCTACATTTTTTAAGTTTTTTATTTGCAATAATTAAAACAAATGTTCTTAAAGATATCAAATCCCTTAATATACACTCTAGTTTTTAATATCTTTGATATAAACCTACTAAATTTCTATTTTATTTTAATTGATTATTTGTAATTTTTTTCAAACTGCAATTTTTATAATGTCATCTTATTGTCGAATCAATTTGTTTTTCAAATAGCTATTTTCTATTCAATTATAAATTCTCTTTCACTTTGTAATAACTTCATAACCACTTACATTCCCACCTTATACCTGAATAAATCCAAATTATCTTCAACCATTTTCTAACACACACATGGTTGTATATCATTACAGTATATGTCTGTCTAGTGCATATAAAGCGCAGAATAAACTGTATTCTAGCTCATTTGACTGCCAATTTTCACACTATCCAACACCAACTTGTGTATGTTCCCTTAAAACAGACGAGCGCATCTGTTCTTCGTAAACATTGCAACACGCTCCGATGTAGCCTACTGATTTAGTTATAAAAATGAGAGTGTAATTTATTTGAGTTCAAATCCCTCTAGAGGAACTTTGTTTTAAATTAATAAACGTATATTTCCAATCAGGTTTCGCATTTAAGCCCTGTTTAGATATCTAATTTTTTACGTTTTGTATTAAGTTTCCGAACAATAAGATGACCAATATGTCAGAACTATCAACCTCTTTTGTTTCGAGCGCAGTAAATTTAAACAACCGGAAACTACAATTCTGCTCGATTCAATAAACTGACAAACAATCCCATAAAACTTGATGGGCAATAAAAAATCTGAATAGCATCGCTAGAAACTGGCTTTGAGGTACCGACAAGAATACACTGATCGATCCCCTTTATGCTAATTCGAAATATTCTTTGTTTTAAGCCCGAGGGAACGGGCTTCTTTCTGCGAATAATGCAGCAATATACAAAGATCAAGGCACTTGAAGATAAAAAATAATTTCGCCCGTTTGAGTTGTGCTTTTAAATTTATTGCGAGTCCATGTGGGTTTCGCTAGTAACGAGCCTTTTATTCATTCGAGCAACCGCGTTGTTTTCCTAAGGATACATCGATTTCTACGTCAAATGCGTGCTTTGTATGCGCAGATTTAATCTTTCTTAATTTGATTTATACAAGCACACCTCTCGCGCCTTTCATTGACGTTCTGTGGAAGAGATGGAATCTGTAGCATCGGCAATAATCGTGCTTTCATCCCTGTCACGTAACGCTTAGAAAGATTAAAGTTTTTACGTGCCCGTGATGAAATGAGTGTTCATTATGGTCTGGGGTACATTTCGTTGCCTCGTTTGCCTAAACAGTTAGTGTTGATAAGAAAGCAATTAAATGAAAGCTCTTAATGACATAATTTGCGTTCCATGCGGTGAAACGCACTGGTACTGCTCGCGAACGTTATTCGATTGGAAAGAGGGGAAACTATGTCTTTGCACGAAGAGATGCACACGAATAAAAGATCCATCTATATTGACGTGCAACATGTAGATTTGCTGTATTGGACTTGCAGCAGAGTAATTTTCACGTACCATTCTCGAACGAATGGAACTCGGCTGCTCCATCGAATAAGACAGTATGTGAAAATTGTGGAAACTTTAAACCACTGGCTCTAGAGTCTGAATGCATACCAAAATTTAAATCCTGTATATTTGCAATCTCTATTAAAGTATAGTTTTTACTGTCTGGCCAAGAATTTTACAACCATAAAATTTCATGGTAAAATGAAGTAATGTGTTTCGAAATCCAATGGGTGGAAGGAAGTGAGAATTAAATTAATTCTCTACATAGTATCCACAAGAATAGTTTTTTATCAGCTATCTAGACGAGTATTTTTTTTACCAAAAACATGCTGAACAACTTAAACAAACTTAAATAAAAATAATAGTAATAACCAAAATAATTCCGTCAATCTGCATCTTCATTAATGTCATTGGACTAGGTCACTAGAAGTGGCATTGCTTTGAAGGTCTATCTAAAATCTGGGGTACTAAAGCTTCCATTATTAAGTTTTTGTTTTTGCTGTTGAACTCCCTTACTCCCTTACTTTCGAGTAATTCTGGTTTACCAAATTTAAATTTTTCTGCAGAAAATCAAGTTCTACGTAGTCTCGGTCCTCAAAATCTGTTTTGCAATATAAGTTTCTTGACCCAGTTCGAAAATTTATTTCAACCCTACGACTTAGTGTTTCGCCCCTTAATGGATCTTCAGGACCGGTTTTATATACTTATATTTTGGCCGGTCCAATTACCAGCCCAAAATATGAAGTGTTTTACCCCCTTTCTTGTTTAGCAACCCTTACAATGGAATAAACAATGTTATGTGCTTTGCGGCCACCAATTCCTTCATGACACAAGTCTCAGTATCTCGTAGATACTGTGTTATACACAGAATTTTGACAAACATATGTTTGGTAACTACCAGATACTGTGTTTTGTTTCTTTCTTTAGAATCTCATAATGGCTTGCTGTGTTTTGAATTGGAGAACAGAAGAAATGTATGTATATACTGTGTTTATGGGTAGCTATAGATTCTAACCAGAATAAATAGCTCAAATCTGATTAGCTAGAAAGATGAGGAACAACACAGTACCTGCATAAGAACATTAAGCTCAATTTCGCCAAAAAAATTTGAATACTGTTTTATTCGATGGAGCAGCCGAACCATGGAGCGCGTATTATAGCTATCTCAACGAAATTTACATTGGAAATTCTGTGAAATAACAAACATTCTTTAAATAAACACATTGTACCTCCCTGGGAGAAAATATTTTTACACGCCTATACCGAAAGTCTATGCACCACTTAGGAGGGATGTACGCTTGACGTGAAAACAATCAAGTCACGGCGGGTCCCGTCGTGAACGTGAGCAGTATTTCAAAATTGGACCGTGAACGTGAGTGAAAATTGCCAAGGCGTGAACGAATAAAAGACTGCAAAGTGTCCCGGTTCCCCGCTGCCCACCCATGCGGAAGATCTAGAGCCGGAGCGGGAGGTCATTGTACTTCTGCGTGGCAACCTGCAGCGACGAAACTTCGCACTTGTGTTGTGTTGTGAATGTTGTGTCTACAGTCAATCGCGTGTCTGCGTCTATAGGAAACCAAGTACAACTTACCTTTATATCCTCGGAGGTAACAGTACTTTTAAACCAAGGAATTAAGTGTTGTCTAGCAACATATACTTTCTTGTACTCGTATCAGTAAAGGAAACATCAATTCCAATGACATCTTTTGTTATTAAAAGTAATGTCGTTGAAGACGATTGCAAGAAATGGTTTTGCGAGAAATCAGTATTAATCCCTTGTTGTAAGCTATTGCAGTCCATTTTTTTTTTGTGTACTGTTCTGATTGTAACATATCACGTAAATTATTTCACGTACAAAACATATTTTGTTGTAGAGTTTTTAATTTTCTTGTGGGTTCGGTATTGATTTTCGATAATTCTGTTTTATCTGAATTTGAATTTTCAAATAAAAGTTGCGGGTCAGTCGTGAGTGGAGGATCACGCCGTCAACGTGAATGAACGTAAACGTGTGTGTGTGTGTGTGTGTGTGTGTGTGTGTGTGTGTGTGTGTGTGTGTGTGTGTGTGTGTGCGTGTGCGTGTGTGTGTGCGTGTGTGTGTGTGTGTGCGCGTGTGTGTGTGTGTGTGTGTGTGAACAAGAATGTTTAAAGGAAACGTGAAACGTGCATGACGTGAGCGAATACTCACTCATTCATCTCTACCTAGGAGTACATTTAATAACGGCGCAGATACTACAACTTACACCGAAAATAATTTAATACAGAAGACTTACAAAGCAGTGGCCTTTGCATAGAACATTAGATTTAGAAGATAACTTCATGGAAAGATTTTCTTGAAAAATATATACGGATTAATTTGAAAGAAAAAACGGACATCATAACCATATGGGTAGAACTATAATAAAAAATCTTCTTCTTCTTCTTGAACTTATATATTATGACCTTGGTCGAATACATTCAGCTCCCCAAAGCGCAACCTACGAATCTGATATTTCGATCAGGTTTAGTTTGTACATAGGTAACCGCTATCGTTACGTAAATGTAGCTTTTTGGGAAAGTCTTAACATACCAATTTAGAAAAATTACGAACTTCGTCGGATACATTCAGCTAACCAAAATGCAGCCTACTAATGGTCCCGTTTGAGTATTGCATATTTAAAGAATCCTCTATCGTTCCGCCGACGCAGCCCTGAAAAAGTCTCCTGTTATGTCGGATGTAGAACCACGCCATTTTGCCCATCGACAAGTTATCGAGTCATTGTCGGCTGCCAAGATTCCGTTCAACCCCAGTGATCGATCGCCTGCATTCCCGTAATTTAATTTGCTGTACCCAACTAAGTTAAACTTATTTCTATTACATGCGTAATTTACCGTCAGTTTGAAATAGATTTTGTATAATTAAATTACCTCCAATGTTTTATATGTTTAAAAAAGTATATTGGATGTTGTAAAATGAGTTTTGTGGCGTATTCCTGTTAGGAATATTCTATTTCCCTGTAGAACCACTTTGCAGACAAACATCTACCACGGGTTTTTGTTTATCCCTCGACGTCACGTTACAAGCGGGTAGAATTATTAGAAACCGTTTTGTTGTCTTCCTTTGTTATGGTCGTAGCTGCAAGGCAGGCCCGTTTAAATGTATTTTTATTAATGTTATCTTGATAGAGTAAGCTTGTTTAGTAAGTCAGATAAGCTATTTCAGAGAGAATATAATTCATGTATCACGTGACGCTATTTCAACCAATGAGGTGCATGCAAATGCCTAGTTACACATTATCACAGCGGTAGTAATTTATTTTCGTAATTGTTTTTAGGGGTGATCATAAATGGTTGTGATTTTTTTTTAGGTTGGCGCTGTTAATGTTGGTTACCCTGCTGTCAATTTTAAGTCTATGTTAGATTCGTGGATGGCAGGTTAGGTTTTCCGTCAGTTTTGACACAAAACCTAACCTGCTAACCTCGAATTGACAGTTGGCATTAACAGTGCCAACCTAAGGAAAAAGAATATTTGATATCTTGCATTTCATTCAATATATTCTCTTTCCGAATATAATTCGTGTAATGATTAATGATCGATGATTTTTTACTCGTTAAAACCGAAACTACAAATTTAACTCGTGCTACGCACTCGTTAAATTTAGGTTCCGGTTTTAACTCGGAAAAATTCATCGATAATAATCATTCCACTTGTTATATTACAACTGAGAATATAATTCATGTATCACGTGACGCTATTTCATCCAATGAGGTGCATGCAAATGCCTAGTTACACATTATCACAGCGATAGTAATTTATTTTCGTAATTGTTTTTAGGGGTGATCATAAATGGTTGTGATTTTTTTCTTAGATTGGCACTGTTAGTGTTGGTTACCCTGCTGTCAATTTTAAGTCCGTGTCAAATTCGACGTTAGCAGGTTAGGTTTTGTGTCAGTTTGTGTCAAAACTGTGCATTAGATGAAGTACTTTTTGGATAACACGATTATAGTAGCCTACTAAAACCATTGTTTCAAATGTGTAACATGTGTTGCATAACCCTGTTCATTTTCAATGATCGTGTGTGTACATCTTCCCGCTGTCTAAACCAATCACCAGCAAGTTTCACTGCCAGCTATCGCTATAAAGTTTCGCTGAATAAACTTTAAGCCTATAAAGTGAGAAGTACCGAGACGTAGCATTTTAACAGTTTTGTAATAATAGCAAATTCATTTAAACAATTATGCAGGTAAATGAATTCCTGGTTAGCTCTGAGAAGGACTGATTGTTGTACGTTTTTTCATTAGTGCCTACCCCGGGGTTTGAACCCGGGACCACATGGATCAGCTCGAAAGGCCTTTAAGACCTATGGCTTGTTGTATCACTATCTTCCACCGTTCCCTCTGTTTTGCTTTGCTTTCCTAACCGACGATACCTAGCTGTTCTAAATCTTCAACCACACATTTCCTCCAGTCTCTTCTTGGTCTTCCTTTACGGTTCTGTCCATGCGGTTTATCTACTAGCAAATTTTTTGGTGACCTCTCTATTTCACGGTATGGGTTTACATAGTCACAAAATTCCACTTCTAGGTATATAAAGTTTTTCACTCTTTCCAGGATGTAATTGCCACTCTCCACTATTACGCGTAAGCTATCTTGTGTTGTTGTTTTGCTTGACCCCATCACCATGTATTTTGACTTTTCTGCATTAACTTCTGCTCCCATTTTTTTTGCTGCTGATATTAACTTACGAAGTTGCAATTTTAGATCTTCTCTTGTTCTACTTATAATTGCAAAGTCATCTGCAAAAGTTATGCATTAGTGGCTGTTTTTCAATAGTGTTCCTGATCTTCGGAATTGACATTTTCTGACGATAGCTGCCATTACTAAATTGAAGATCCAATGATCACCATGTTTTAGACCGAGATTTGTTTGAAATTCTTCTGATGCCTTCCCCATAATACTCACCTGTGAAGTCGTGTATTTTAATGTCATATTTATTATTTGTATCAATTTCATTGGGCACTTCAAGAACATTAACGCTTTTATCACTTCGCTTCTTTTCAACCGCTTATAGGCTTGTCTGATATCTACAAACGCTATATGTACTTGTATTTTCTTCCGTTCACATTTTTCTTGCACCGTTTTTAGTATGAAAATCTGATTTACTGTTGACTTTCCTTGCTGAAAACTTGCCTGGTATTCCTCTAGTTCTGTTTCTGAGAAATTACGCAACCTTTTTTCCAATAATTTTGCCAGGATTTTATAGGCTACATTTTGCAACGAGATTGGATGATAGTTTTCGCATTTCATATGATGTCCTTTCGTAAATATTGGGATTATTACACTCTTTCTCCAGTCCCCAGGCATTTCCTGATTTTCGCATATTTTTAGCTTTAATTTATGGATTCTATCCCGTAGTTGGCGTAGTTGATTTCCACCACACTTAATAAATTCCGCTGGTATATCGTCACTACCCGAGCACTTGTTACCTTTCAATGACTGAATTATATCTTTAATTTTCTCCAAGGTCGGTGGGTTTGGGTTTATGTCGTCCATATCACCTGCTACTATTTCGTGTCGTACTCCCGTAAACTCATCATCTTCGATTGATAGTGTCTTTTTATAATATTCAGCACATATTTTTAACACTTCTCCTTCCTCGCCTACAATCTCCCCATTTTTGTCTTAGACGAGCACCGTTGTTGCTTGAAAGGTTTTACTTATCTCCGCTGTTTCTCTGAAAAATTGTCTCATGTTCTGCTTATTAGAACTATCTTCTAATTCCTCTAACCTTTTTTGTAGAAATTTCCTTTTCTTTTTCCGAAGTAAACTATTATCCATATTCCGTGCTTGCCTGTAGTTAGGTTCGGTTTGATGTGTCCTTGTATGCAGTAGTTTTAGTTTAGCTTTCCTCCTTTCCTCTATCACTAACTCACAATCATTATCAAACCACTCATTTTTTGAACGTTTTTCTTCAGCTTTAAAGTTTTCTGTACACTCTGTTTTATACTGTCCTTAATTACATTCCATTCTATTTCTACGTTTGTTTGTATCTCTTGCTCCTTTAAGTCCTCTTCTATGGCACTGACAAATAATTCTTGTGTATACTTCTCATTTAATCCTTGGCATTCTAATTTACTAAACGTTTTACTCCTCACTATATTTATTCTTGGATTTCGCTTTGCCCTTACCAAAAAGTCGTCACTATCAATCGCTGCTCCTCTTAAAGTTCGTAGTTCGTACTACATTTATCGTACAAGCATGGACTCCCTCAATAAGAATGTGATCTATTTTATGAATCTCCTTTCTTGCTAAAAATTTTGACTTGACTATCATTTTTTTGTCATTGCAAATGTTATAAGCCGTTTTCCGTTTTTATTGCTATTGTTATGTTTACTGTTTGACGAAATTGTTTTCTTAAATTCGGGCTTTCTTCCAATTTTTGTATTTAAGTCGCCTAGAACCAATTTAACGTCAAATTTTGGGATCGAGTCGTATAATTCTGTTAGCACTTCATAATATTTTTCTTTTATGTCTTCGTCATCGTACTCCGAACGGATGAAAATTGAATTAAAAACCGATTAATGTGCGAGATTAAAACCTTGAACGCCGCAGAAAAGATTTGTTCTTTGGTGGTTGGTGATATGGCAGTCAAAAAGGCCGTTTATTATTCAAAAGCAGAAGATTGGATATTTGGCTTGAGACGATTCCTACTACGTCGGATGATAAAATTGGTATCAAGCCAGTAATTGCAAATCAATTGCTTTGCTTCGTTATCCACGGACTATTTTCATATAAAGTTAAATAGCAAAGAATTGTATAAGTTAACAACGGACGTTTTAAGATTACTCTCCGAATGTGGATTTGTAGTCATAAGAATTGTAGGAGATAATCATAAAAACCATGTTGCACTTTTCAAGCATTTTGGAAGTAGCATGTTGTAGAATGTTGTTCCTTATCCTTATCATTCTGCATTCAAACTTTTTTCTAAATTTCGATTATTGTCACGCGTTGAAAAATGCCAGAAATTAATTTTTAGATCATGACATGGCTTCATCAGATGGAGTAATTTCTGTAAATTATTTAAAAGAACTTGTCGATTTACAAGAAGATTTAATAGTTAGACCAGTTAGAAATTTAATTAAAAAACACATTTGTCCGTGGAATTTAGAAAAAATGAAGTTATTTTTGGCGGTTCGTATATTTTCACCACCAGTTACAGCAGCCCTACGTTATATTACCGATCATGGTGGTGAAGAATATTCTCATTTCAGGAACTACATTGCAACAGTCAAATACATGGAAAATATGTATATTTTTTCAAATTCATGACGTTACCAGAAATATCCTAATACTGCTCCTTATACCGATATTAACGATGTACGCCTGATATGGTTACAAGAAGAATTTCCGCGGTATATTAAAAATATTCAGTCCTCTTCAGCAGAAGCAGGTATGAACGGGTTAACCAAAGAGACAGCTGAAGCTTTGAATTTCAGGGCAAGAAGCACATATTTGTGTATCTCATATTTGATTGGCGACCTTAATTTTTATTATGTTCTAATAAGAAGATTCAGTTCTGACGCTGTAGAATCGGTGTTTGCTAATATTCGACAACGCGGTGGTTCTAATGATCTTACAGACTGCAAAGCAGCTGAATACGCTCTTAGGCAAATGTTGAGAAATGGTCTAATTAAAAACGTAAACAACAGTAATACAATGTTGACTATACCCACAATGCAAAATTTACAATCACACAAAATGTAAATAAACACAACGACATTACTGTTACTTTGGACGAGACAACAATTGAAAAACTAGAAGGGTTAAGTTCATTTATATGTGATGATTCTAATTCATGATGTTTTATAGGACTTTTTCTACTGTCTATGGTGTATATATACCCTAGACAGTGGAAAAAAATCATAATAGACCACTGGCAAAAAATGATATTCAGAGAACAATTCAAAATCATCTCAAATAGAATGAGCACCTACTGCTTTTCTATGTGGATACTTTATTATGAAAGTTAAAGAATTTGTCGAATGTGAAATATGTTTGCCCTTTGCTAGAATTAATTTATAATCAAGATCGAGGAATGTTACATTATCCGAGTGATCGATTTGTATCCTTTATAGAATATATGATACAACTCATTTTACACATTTTGCTTTACAGTACCACTACAGTGTAAAGCGCAACGAACTGTAGCGCCTTGAACTAAAAATCCAGCGGGCCGCATAGAGACGTCAGTCTCGCATTAATCCAGGAGGCCCTGTTGTAGACGCGAGTGTAATTAATATGACAACTTCGTTTGCCATTCTAGTTTATGTATTATCGGTGCAGTTTTTGATATTAGACATTTGCGAAACATAAACCAAAGTATCTATCGTTTAGCAATTGTTAGTCAGATGATGCATCTAATTTGAGTAAATAATCTCATAACGTAAGTACTGCGGTATTTCTGTAACCTAACCTAAAATGTGCTAAATAATAATAATAATAAATTCTCTTTATTTTTCAGTTGCCAAAGTTCAGCTTGAAGCCGTCCTTCCACTTAACCAGCGCATTTACTAGTCAGATTCGTGTGTCACACTGTCACAAATTTGTTAATCGAGTGCACTACCTGCATCTACTAGATTCTGTACAATTTTCAAACCCACTACGTGTAAGGTACTAACTGCTTGTATTTTTGACCGATATGTATAGTAAGTATTTACCGTTATAGTTATCACATCATTAGAGAAATGACGGACACAGGTGAGTGGTCTAATCCGAGGCGAAAGCTGAGTTTGTAATTAACCAAGCCTGCTATTTCCGTATCAGCTGTGTGCCGTTGAAAATTTCTTGTAAGTACTACAAATTTATACATTTTAAGAATAACTTATTGAACATAATTAAAAGAATTTTTAGAGAACACGTGGTCAGCGGCCGTTATGATCTTTAACGGCCGGTGGCTGTTATGAGTGAATTTTGATGTGTTTATTTAGTTCAATTAAAGTACAGCAACGGTAGTATTATTACGACAATAATATTTGTAATAGCTATTTAAGTAACAAGGAATGTAAGGACCTATTAACATTTGAGGTAGGCAAATACAAGCCAAGACGAAGTCGCGGCTTGTTGCCTGCTTCTTTACGTAACGGAAATAGTGTCAAATGAGTGACGTAATGAGTTGCTGATCCCAATGGAGTAGATAATAGTTAGTTACTATACAAGTGGGATAAGAGCATCATTAATATACGTGTGTGTAACTAACAAACGAGTGCGTAGCACGAGTTATGTAAGCACACAAGTATATTAATGGGTACTTTTTTAGTTTACACCCCCACATTTAAGCTAATGTATGTGGAGGTGTAAACTAAATTATAATATACGTTGAACTAAATTAGTTGACACCCCAAACCTTTTATTGAAGATTAAGTAATACAAATTATTCACCTTTATAAACTTCTGCTATTTGCAAGGAGAATGTAACAAGCCAAGTAAGGTCACTAAATCACGTTAGCGTAGCTAACGTGATTTAGTGACCTTAAAGCCAAGCCAACAGCAGTGCCACCTACCGTCATCAGCGCACACCAGGCACAACACGATAACGTACCTTACCTAACCTAACCCAAACTAACCTATCCTATTCTAACCTAACCTCACCTAACCTACCCTCGCAATTAAAATCATAATGTTTCAATACAAAACAAAGGAAAAAAAGTGGGGTGTAAACTAAATAAGCTGTCCGTAAACATTATTTTAGTTTACACCCCCACATTTAAGCGAAATACAACAATCGTAAACCAGGTGTAGGTGGGGGTGTAAACTAAATAAGCTGCCCGTAAACATTATTTTAGTTTACACCCCCACATTTAAGCGAAATAGAAAAATCGTAAACCAGGTGTATGTGGGGGTGTAAACTAAAAGAGTGTCTATTAATGTTGCATTCTCACACATGTATAGTATAAAATTTTATCTACGACTGCTTAAAATTGAGAAAAGTGTTTTAAGAGAAATGTCAGATCTGTCATTTTCAAAAATATTTTAGTAGGCAAATGTCATTATGTCATTCATTTGACACTATTTCAGTTAGATAATAAAGCCATTACATCACTTAGTTAGATAATGAAGCCATTACACAACTGAGTGGTGTAACGAGCTTCATTACCTAACTGAAATAGTGTCAAATGAGTGACGTAATGAGTTACTTATCCCACTGGAGTAGATAAAAGTATTTATAATAAGAATATTATCTTCTTTTAGAACCGCAGCAAAATTTCATGTGTGACGTCTGATACCAAAGCGACGAGGTGGCTTTGTCTACTTCTGCAGATTTACATCATAGGCCTCAGGTAAGCATAATTGTGACTTGAATATGGGAACAAAATTGTTAGTGGTCATAAAACACTTAACTCCCTTAAAAATGTATCAGAAATGCACATTAAATTTCATGTTAATCTTGTAACTACTTTCCAATATTGTTTATGAATCGTTTAATTGTAATTTTAAAACTACTGGTTAATTACATAGAACAAGGGTTTCTCAAAGTGGGGTGCATGTACCCCAGGGGTACACCGGCCAGATGTAGCTGGTAGCAGTCAGTTTTACGTAATGGCTAATTCAAACATGGCGTAAGACAAAAATCGGAAAAAGGTGCGAGGTGGTTTTAAATAATTGACGGAATGTACATGTATAATACCTAATTCTGTTCTTTATTTGTTTGTTAACCAACGTGTAGGTACCTTGGATTTACAACAGAATATTAAGTAAATAATGTTTATGTGTAAATCATGTTATAAATGTATATTCATTTTACTGCTTTGATGTGCAGGTTTTAATTAACGATTTTTACTCTCTGGTCCATTGAATAGTAGATGGACGTGTTTAAAACCCAAGTACCTATAAACTATAAAAGACCGATAATTACATAATTACTACTTTTCTACCCACCCGCCACTGGCATTTGACTTACCTAGATTTAGCATTTTGAGCAGTGTCGCTATCTCGCCTGCATTCTTTTCTCTGTTTGTTTATCCATTCACCTACCACGCAGAAACAAACTCAAAAAAACTGCCTTTATTTACCGAATTATACAAAGCATTTGTATCTCGACATAATTCCCGCTACCTCCAAGACAGATGGATGCCGCAAAGGTCAACACCGTATGTCGCAACTCCTACCAGAATCAAGGGGAACTCGTGCAGGAGCGTCGTGAAAATCTGAAAATTGACTACTCCCTCTCCCTGGATTAATAACTCCCATTTTGATAATAACACTGCAGAGACGAAGTTAGCACAACAATCAAAATAAAAAATATTATATAACTTCCTTTTTACTTTACGAAATTCTATAGACTTCACAGTTTTAGTGGGCCAATTTTCAAGTGGGCAGTTATATATTTCACGCATTGAGAAGAAGTTTAGGTGTGAAATAGATTGTAAGTTATGTTATAAATTCATAACTTTATGTACACCATTTCCAATTTTGTTAAATTCATTTTTACTTCGACACGAAGTGTACGAAGTATTGAAATTCCCTCATATCGAAAACCACTCTGAGTCAAATATCTCTAAAATTCGAGCCAACCGACTAATGAACCCACTATATCAAATCTCCGTCTCGGCGGTGCGGATCTTTTGGTGAAGATCCCAGCCCACTAGATCAATCCCCCGTATTGGGGGGTGCCTAAACGTGCTGTGCGGGGGATGTATGTTCGTATGTGTACACGATTCCGGTCGCCAGGAACCTTCCTGAAGTCTTGGATCGTTTTCATACGATAGGTCCTCCGAAAATGAAGGCAACATCAACTTTTGAGCTATGGTCGTCGGCAAAAAATTTTTTTTTTGTTTTTGTTTTTTTTTTTATAAATAACTGGTTCATAGCGTTTCATTGTATTAGCGAAACGGAGTGATGCTGAGTATCGAAGTATTCTTGGAAAGCACGGAAGGGCGCTTTTCTTGGGTGGGGGGTACCGTATATTTCTGAATTGTAAATGGCTTTATTTTTCACAATGAAAAAATGTTTCAGTGTGAAGTAAATTTGAAACTTTCTATCGTTTGACTTTTTACGATTTTAGGTTCTAAACATCTTGTCATTTATTTCTGACAGTTTTCAAATCTACTACATAAAATCATTGGTTTCTTTGCATGTTTGTTTGTATGTTTGTTCGTTATCTCCTCGAAAGATACTGGACCGATTAAATTGTATGATAGCTTAAAAGTTTGCTAATTTTTAGACTTAGATCGTAGGCCGGTTTTTATTTACAAAAAAAGTACGAAAAAGTAAAGCTAAGCGTAGCTCGGGTGATTCACTATATACCACTATAGCAGCGCCTTATTCAACGAAGCATCGTGGGTCAGTGGTAGAATTCTCGTCTGGCACGCGGGCGGCCCGGGTTCGATTCCCGGCCAGTGCACCCTTTTTTAAATTTATATTAATGAATTTCTCTTAAATTAGCGAACCGAAGTGTAGCTCTGGTGATTCACTAGTGTCCAATAATATATTGCACATTGAAATATTTTTAAGTGTGAAGCAAGTTATGTTTAACTTTAATAACATTTAAATAGCTAGTAAACTTTTTGCAATTTTATTGAGTTTTGAACTATTTCAAATTTCATTTCGACACCTTACAAATGTCTGTTTGTGTTTTTTGTACAGAAAAATCTGGTGTGATACTCGGACACAATTTCCTTTTACAGTGATCTTATAATTAGTCAAAAACATGTTTTTAAAATTTTGAGCATTTGTAAAAATTTTCAAAAATTTCAAATTCTACAGAAACCGTTAAAACTAGAGAGCTAATAGCAGTTAATTAAAAAAACATTTTAGAGGTATCGTGATAGTCTCCAGCCTTTCTATTGCACTTATACACTCACCGGCACGAAAAACGGAGCACTTGCATTTTTTTATTAGATTTAAAAATGTATCCCTTTGTGATGTTTTATTATTACATTTATTATTATACATTTGTTATAAATGTTATAATGTTAAATGTATAATAAATGTATAATAATAAATGTAATAATAAAACATCACAAAGGGATACAATTTTAAATCTAATCAAAAAATGCAAGTGCTCCGTTTTTCGTGCCGGTGAGTGTATAAATTAATGATGAATTGTTAATGAAACCGTTTTCGTTTCGAGCATGACCTATCACGTTTCTTGAACCACTGCCTGATTTATTACTCTGACTAAATTTAGACCCATCTTGCCAGATCCTCCTATCACTACTTTTACTGAATACCCAGGTTTCATATAAAAATAATGGCTGAAAAATATTTTCGTATTTTACCTTTTTGTAACAATTCAAAAATGAAAATCGTTTAACTCTAGTACTGGACAGTTTCATTAAGTGATTTCTATTGTTTTCTTTTCTAAATTTGAATTCAATTTGCCTTGTCCACTTCCGTATTGACGAAACTGAACAGCCGAACTCTGGAAACTCTAGTTTAGTTATTCATGGATATTTTTTGTATTTTCGGTCAGCGAACAGTTTTGACTACAGCACATATTTTCTGTGAATTGTCTATCGGAAGCTCTCCATCCTTTCTTCAATTTGTATAACGCACCCTTTACAAGTTTTAATGCTTTTGAAGCTTTCTCGATTGCTCGATGATGACTACTTTCTTCATTTTAGGAGTATTATACAACATTTAAAATCAGTGTGCTCGATTGATCTGAAATTCTTTACATTCTGAAATGAAAATGAAAATACTGACACTGTCAAACTGACAATACTGTCAGTAATCATTGTAAGTTACGACGGACAGTTGTTCTGCTTCACACATACACAGTGGCAAATTTAGAATTTCAAAATTTGAATATCTTTTAAATTTAATTCTGACAATTTTTCAGTCGCACACTAGTATTTTTCATTTAGAAAAATGCTTAAGTAACATATACAAATGTAGTTATTTAATTTGTTTTCCAATTTATTAAGCCTTAAACATTTTACAAAATTTATTTAGACTGGTTACAAATATGTGTTAATATTTTGCATATACAGTGGCTGCCATAAAGACGGTATCATATGGGAAAATATTGTTTTGATTTTTCATAAAAGCTTTACGACAATAATTTGTGCTTGTCTAAAAACCTATTTAGCCCCTGTCACATACGCCAAGTGAATTTTACATATTTAGAAAATGACGTTTTTCGAAATTGTAAAAATCCAAAAAGTACAATTTTTCAGAAATTAAGTAAGATTTCAATGAGATTTTTTTTAGCGTGTGTTAGTTTTAATTAAGTGAACAATCTCAAGGCCAGAAAACACCTATTTTTATTTAACTTTAGCAAAAATTAAACTGTTTCAAAATTTTAAAATTCAATTCTTTGTCTTGATGTAAGACTTCAAAGATTTATAATTAGAAAAAATCTGTAAAAGGTTTTACCCATAACTTTCCTCGTCGACGTTGTGACACTAAATAATTGTAAATATCAAATTAAGTTAGGGGTAAAAATATCTTCACGTTTCTAATAAATTAAATAAATTTCCAATTAAAAGAAAAATGTATCTCGCTGGGGTTTGAACCCGTCTCATCTGCATAGCGCTAGTAACCGCAACTGCATAGAAATCATAACTGCGTCCATAGTCGAACGGAGCCACCGAAGCTATTACAAATGAGGGCGGCGTGCGCCTCTATTAAGGAAATGGTGTTACTGTCGAAAAGTTTTTACTTTTTTGGGACATTCGCCTGTATCGGTTGAGTCTTATTTTCGGCAAATGTAAAACCTGACCTATGTGAAAGTGATTACTTCCTTCTATTTTAAAATTACCCCATCAATAAACAAAATTTTATTTTTTTAAAGTGCTACCCCTGTATATATTTGTATGAAATTGTAGCGGTTTCATGCGAGGTAGATATATGTATGCAAAATATCGTCTTCCTCCGACAAATAATTTTTGAGCTATACTGCCAACAGGCAGATAGAAAGACAGACAGACAGACAGATGGAATAAAAAAAACCTCGTTTTCGTCATCTAGGGACCTTGAAACGTGAAGATCTGAAGAAATCTGGGAAGGTAATTTTTTCGTGATTACAATACTTCCTTCGTCTTTCAAGCGAGGGAAGTAAAAATAATATAAAACGTTAATTACACCTTTAGATTTCTTATTATTTACCGAATAGTGTTCAAACCATTGTTTGACCATGGATTTAACAAAAAAATGTAAAACTAACTAAAATTGTGTAAACACAAAAGTGCATGTAATTAGGTTACAAGAACTAGTTCAAAGCGTGCCAGATAAGTGTTTGTAAACAAAGACTCGGCAGTCAATGATTGAGCATAAATATGTGCTACGCTTAAACAATTCAGCCAACGGAAGGAAAACTGCAAATAAGGTATTGAATTTAGCAGTACTAAGTAAATAATCTATCAAAATTAAAAAGAAAACAAAAAAATTAGTAGTAGTAGTTTTTCTTGCAACAATTGCCTAATTTTGTATACAATGATATGGTCATCATATACCAAAAAAAAATTTATAACCGAACCTCTCACTTGCTCTACTTAAAATACCTGGTTTTGCGAGATTCTCGTTGATAGTAATTTATAACTATATGTAGTTTTCGATGCACAATTGCAAGCTGCAGCATTTAGGATTTTCCTTTCAATTAAATGTCGAAACTAGGCACAAGTTTAATTATAAAATTGAACACAACCAATCTGATTGGGATACCATTTGAGGCCTATTGAGAATCACAGTCAGGTTTTTACACACTAACAAAATATGAAAAAATAAAGCTGCTAAAATTTACTTATTTAATCGTATGACTTTTAACATTTGGTATAAGCCAGTAGTTATAATAAAATAAAAATTTTGCTGATCAACGCTCCATGCCATATTGCTAAATTTATCATAAGTTAATGACAATCTTCTTTTGTTGTAGGTGTCAAGATATTTAAATTACTTATCACCTGTCATCAAAAGAAACTCGGATATTTAAACTAATAATGAACACTAAAGAAGAAAGGATCGAAAGTACTAATTTAGGTACACATATGAATAAGTCTCAGATAGAAGGAAAACCTTATAGTTGCTCTGTTTGTCAACATAAAACAACTGTAAAAAGTGCTTTAGTTGTACATATGAGGACACATACAGGAGAAACGCCTTATTGGTGCTCTGTTTGTGAATATAAAGCAACTATAAAAACTAATTTAGTAAGACATATGAGGACACATACAGAAGAAACGCCTTATAGTTGCTACGTTTGTGAATACAAAGCAACTGTAAAAAGTAATTTAGTAAGACATATGAGGACACATACAGGAGAAACGCCTTATAGTTGCTCCGTTTGTGAATACAAAGCAACTGTAAAAAGTGTTTTAGTTGCACATATGAGGAGACATACAGGAGAAACGCCTTATTGGTGCTCTGTTTGTGAATATAAATCAACTGTAAAAAGTACTTTAGTTGCACATATGAGGAAACATACAGGAGAAACGCCTTATTGGTGCTCTGTTTGTCAACATAAAACAACTGTAAAAAGTGCTTTAGTTGTACATATGAGGACACATACAGGAGAAACGCCTTATTGGTGCTCTGTTTGTGAATATAAAGCAACTATAAAAACTAATTTAGTAAGACATATGAGGACACATACAGAAGAAACGCCTTATAGTTGCTCCGTTTGTGAATACAAAGCAACTGTAAAAAGTAATTTAGTTGCACATATGAGGAAACATACAGGAGAAACGCCTTATTGGTGCTCTGTTTGTGAATATAAATCAACTGTAAAAAGTAGTTTAGTAAGACATATGAGGACACATACAGGAGAAACCTCTTATAGTTGCTCCGTTTGTGAATACAAAGCAACTGTAAAAAGTGCTTTAGTTGCACATATGAGGAAACATACAGGAGAAACGCCTTATAGTTGCTCCGTTTGTGAATACAAAGCAACTGTAAAAAGTGTTTTAGTTGCACATATGAGGAAACATACAGGAGAAACGCCTTATTGGTGCTCTGTTTGTGAATATAAAGCAACTGTAAAAACTAATTTAGTAAGACATATGAGGACACATACAGAAGAAACGCCTTATAGTTGCTCCGTTTGTGAATACAAAGCAACTGTAAAAAGTAATTTAGTAAGACATATGAGGACACATACAGGAGAAACGCCTTATAGTTGCTCCGTTTGTGAATACAAAGCAACACAAAAATATGATTTAGTTAAACATATGAGGACACATACAGGAGAAACGCCATATAGTTGCTCCGTTTGTGAATACAAAGCAACTGTAAAAAGTACTTTAGTTGCACATATGAGGACACATACAGGAGAAACGCCTTATAGTTGCTCCGTTTGTGAATACAAAGCAACTGTAAAAAGTGCTTTAGTTGCACATATGAGGAAACATACAGGAGAAACGCCTTATAGTTGCTCCGTTTGTGAATACAAAGCAACTGTAAAAAGTGTTTTAGTTGCACATATGAGGAAACATACAGGAGAAACGCCTTATTGGTGCTCTGTTTGTGAATATAAAGCAACTGTAAAAACTAATTTAGTAAGACATATGAGGACACATACAGAAGAAACGCCTTATAGTTGCTCCGTTTGTGAATACAAAGCAACTATAAAAAGTAATTTAGTAAGACATATGAGGACACATATAGGAGAAACGCCTTATTGGTGCTCTGTTTGTGAGTACAAAGCAACACGAAAACATCATTTAATTAAACATATGAGGAGACATACAGGACAAATACGTCATACTTGAAAGCTTGAAGAATATTAAGGAAGTCTTTGTAAGTCAAAAATGTCTGATGATTACGAATAAATGTTTTAGACTCAATCATTATGATGTTACAGGCATTTTAAGTTTTAAAGTCCTTGTAATTGCTACTGTTGTAAATTTATAATTTTGTAGACTTATATCTTATATTAAATAGAGGTAGTTTTGCATTGATATTGACTGGAATTAATAGAGGTACCTAGTTATCAATTCTTCATTGCTTTTGCTATAGTGTTAAATAGTACATTCTAATTAATAAAAATTTATATCTAGGTTATTTTGCTCGATTTGTTAAATTTAAAATTGGCCTGCATTGCGTATAAAAAAACTTTGTAGGTGCTGTGTTTGTGTATAGAAGTTAATGCAGAAAAATCATTTATCTACACACATGAAGTGTTACATAAAAGATAACTAGTTTTCCACATAAGTGGCCTTTTTGTAATAAAAATGCTGTTTGCATTTTATAAATTGAATTGTAAATAAAAAGGTTACAGAAGAAACTTTAAACACTAATTGATGAAATCGGTCAGCATGAGTGATCCCAAAACTTGACATATGGCGACCTATGGATGCGGTGCAAGTGGATTGGAGTTCTTGGCCTTATGCAAATAAATATTTTAAATTTATAGTGTTAAAAATCTAAAAACTTTAAAAGGTATAAGGTAAGTAGCGTTGAAAAAACTTTAAAAGGTATAAAGTAAGTAGCGTTGGCTAATCTATAGAGTCAAAGCTTCAATCTAAAAAAAGAATCTAGCAAATTGGTCTTGTAGAACTCTTTAACGAAGTGGAAGTGAGTATCGTATTGTAAATATTGCAATGAACACTTTTCAACCTCTAAAATTATGATGGTAATTAATAACATTTCAAGCATTTCAAATACTATTTTACAAAATATTCTACAAATGTGTTAGTTTAATTTTTGCAGATTGTATGAATAGCGTTGACTGAGTTAATAATTTGTAAAAAAACAGTATTAAAAATAGTAATAGCCTTGATTGAAACATAAAATGTAATCAGAGCAGGCTTAGAAATAATGAATAACAATGTAAGATCAATGTAAGATCAATGTAAACTGAAAGGACTTCCCCACAAATAATTCATTTAAAAGCAAATAAATACCCATTTTTCTTAATTTACTGTTTCATAATTAGTGCAGTGTCTATTGGGTAGGCTGTAACGGTTGCTTTGATTCATTGCACCCCTACTGAAGTTTTAAAAAATGTTTAGTACGACAAGTGGTAGCTGTGTTGCTGTGGCAGTTTTGGAGCAATAGCAAAGTTAGCATAGCCCTGGAAGTGGGTAGGAGGCAGCGACATTCGTGCTGAGCAATGCGGAGCCCTGGGAACTAGGGTAAAGACGGAGGTAAAAGCTGCAGGCTGCGTTCGAATGTATTGGGCTTGTTACACCAGGTCAACGAAGAGTAAGAGAAACCCCGTCCGTCGTGGGTCTTGCTGTGGGGACGCCTGGTGTCCTATTTTGTATCAAGGAAACCAAACAAGGTCAGAAAGTTATCTTAAAAATAGAATTTGGTGAAAGTTTTAAAGTGGTTTTTACACATTTCCGGAAGAAGCGCTTCGTGAGTGTTTTGTTGTGGCGTCTATCTACTTATGTTTGTTAAATCACTTAGGCAACGCACTCTTACGTAATCAGTGATGTAATTATTAATAAGAAGCCAAGTTGTTTTGAAAAATTTTGAAGTTGGAGCGCCATATTGTAATGTTGTTCCCATCAGCTGAAATATCTAATTTTGTAGGGGTGGCATTGGATAAAAAAGCGGTGGCTAAAGCGATTACTTAAAAAAACAAAAACCACGATAATTATCTTAATATCAAATGTATTGTCTATAATTATACATTCAGTTATATTTGCTAGGATGTAGAAACCCAACCGTTTGAGATTACAGAGTCATTTATTTAAATCTAATCTTAATATCATATACACCCAAATAACTAAGAACACAACAAGTAATAATAACTACAGCAATATATAGATAGATTTAAATATTAGTAAATGTAATAATGGAAGTGACGCTATAAGACCCCGCTTAGAAAGTAATCTTATTGTTTGAGTGTTGTGAATATAAAACCACATAAAAATATTCAAAATCTGTAAACTAGTACTCTTATGATAGGTTTTAGGTATAGAGAATTAAAATATACAATGTCTGCAATGCATTATGGTTTAAATATTTTTATATGTTAGTAACGTTCCATGATGAAAATGATGAAAATATTCATGATTGCTATAGGCAAAGTAATAGCTATTTAAGTAACAAGGAATGTAAGGACCTATTAACATTTGAGGTAGACAAGTACAAGCCAAGGTAAAGCCGCTGCTTGTTGCCTGCCGAAAATGTTAATAGGCGATACATTCCGAGTTATCTTATTATATTTTTCTCGCTGCTTATCGAAATTTTCCAAAATTTTTGAAAACATTGTTTGGTTTGTCACCTTTCACCAGGATTAACTTTCGTGAGTCGTGTTACCTGCGAGTGTCACATGTGACATAAACACTTGCAATTATAAACAAAACGTCTAAGTCTGCATCTTGCCCTGCTAATTATATTATCCTAGGAATATAATAATAATATCAAGTTTCGTTGTCAAGGGAAAGCAGCAAACAAATATAATCTCCAACTTACACATTTTGTTACTAAGGCTATATTACTGACTTACATGATCAGCAGCGGGAAAATAAAATGTTTCATGTACTGAGCTTATATAAAATATTGAATAATTTTTTGTAGTAAGCTTACAAATCTAACTACATATATGTAGTAGACGTAAGTGTTTGTATAATTAGGTATTGTTCGTATTAGTAGTAAGTATGAATGTTACTAACACTACCTAATAGTCAGAAGGTAGAACTGTATATTTCATTTTTACAATATATATTTGTAGCATTCCACAGTCAGTGCTAATAAAATGCATTAATTATAAAGTAATACAAAACCTGAGAGTTATGCAACTTATTATACTTGAGAAAGATGCTGGTTACATAATTATCACATAATAATTATTTTTAAACGGAGGGCTAATTTGGCAATTTTCAAAAAAATAAAAGAGAACAGCCGTTTCCTGTTTTGTAAAAAAACAAATTTGGTCTTGATAGCGTCCGGCGACGAATAAGTTGGGTGTTCTTTCTCAGCTCATGGATTTATGAATTTAAGGTCCCCAATCTGTAAGATTACAATTAATATAATTCTGCATTCATTTATATTGTAATGGTTTTTTAGGCGAACAGATTTAATACCTTGGCCATATTAATTACAGAAAAGGCAGTTACGATTTAACTGGTAGGTACATACATTGGTAATTACTATTTATTCTAATGGATGTTTCTTTCTTCAATTCAGATTTTTATTTCTCCTGCAATTGATTGAATTCTTGATTATCATTTGGTGCTGAATGCAGTGATTCGAGTTAGATAGAATGCACGGCGTCTCTGCGAAGCTTTTTGAGTGGCTAATCTAGAATCGACTATGGTAGTAAACCGGAATTAAGTATCGTTAAGAATCCTACACCACAAACCCAGCTTAATTATTCCTGCGACAGAAATGCTTCCTGTTGACCAGAGATTCAACTCGATAAGCGAGGCAGCGGTTCCTGGCTGTATAATACCAGCTGCTTCCTTATTTAGTTGGTTCCAACCCGCGGAGTCCTGTAGGAGGCAATTCAGTTAAGCAGCACCCTGAAGTATGTCAAAATTTTAAGTTTAAGTAAACATGAAATTTAGCTTACCTTAAATAACTTACTCATAACGTAACGAGTAAATGCAATTAACTTCTCTGTAGAAAACACCAAAACTTAACCACGTAAATGATCACAGGTTAGGTTTAGAAAACGTCATTTAGGGTTTAGTGTTATACTGCATATATGTGTAAAACAATGGGCATTTCTTATACTTCGGCGGTGTGAATTGAGTTATCCGATAGAATAATGAACGAAATGTATTCGCGATCAAAAATAGGTTAAGAGGATATAAAAAGCTCTTTATTTTATCTGACCTATGCGCATAGAATTTTAAAAAGAAAAGAAAACCCTTTCGAATAGAACTTATATTTAAGTGAATAACTTGATCCCTAAATTAATATAACTTCAATTCAATATTTCCGTGTAATGTGACATTTATAAATTGCTATAGTAACTAGATAATAACCATAAAACGCGTGATTGGATATAATAAGACCTTTATGTACATATTATTTACAAATTGCAATTTAATAAAATTGTTGGCGCTCAATACTTTTTTCTTAGTGTGAACCTAAAGTCTTTATGCGAAAGTGAAGTAAACAAATATCCCACATTTATTATACCCGTATCGCAGCAGAGAATTGAGCTAGTCGGAGTTATGTGAGCCTTCTAAAGGTAGGTTGCTTATAGTTGGTACATATTTATTTTACCAGAAATTTTCTATAGAATGTTTAGGTAGTTTACCACTTATAATATTATGCCTCGGCTAAATTTGCAGCAGCTAGTCATTTCTGTGGTTTATCTGAATATCCCATGTTGACAGAAATGCTATAGACTAAAAGGTTCAACGTATTTTACAAATAAAATATGAAGTAAAATTATCATTCAGTAGTGTTAAGATTATGTGCCCCCATGCAAAAAATCAGGTGTGGCCATCATACGGCTTTCTTTTACTGTCTAACTTCCACCCAAAAATTCCAGTTACAGTGACAATAATTTTAAAAATATTTAACTCCAAAATAAACGTTATTCTTTATCTCCTCAGATATAAAATTGTATACCTTAACAAATATTACAAGAAGTGGTGTAGTACATTTGGTAGAGCGTTAGGCTTGCATTAAGAAAGTTCTCGGTTCGAATCCCACGTTAGGTGGAATTTTCCGCCGCCTTGGCAATTGATATTGGGTTCGATGAGACCATTCACACTTGGGCAGCAAATTAACTGTGCTCTACGCAGAACCACAGACCTTAAGCAATGGAGTAATAAAGTCAACACATGGCCAAGGCAGATACGGTACACAATGGTTGCTACGCAAGCACGAAAGATGCGTTCCAAATTTGTAACCCGAAAGCGAGCCAGGTTGAGCATTGCACCGCTAGATGCTAAAGCGTATAAATCACCACTTTCTGAACCGCAAGGTAAAATGAGGTTACCGATAATGCATACATACATTCAACCAAATTTACTGATTTTTATAATTATTAAACGAAAAAGATGAGCAACATAATTTTCGAAAAAAGTTAACTTTGCGATTATTTTAAAAACATATTTTACAAAAGACATAGACAATAGATACGTAATATACCTACAAACACTGTTTTTAAAACATTTATTCCCATTTTAATTTTTAAACTATTGAGGATATTTTTGTAAAAATTGAATTTTGCAAAATACGTTTTGGCAAGTTCTAGACAATTACGTAATATATACCACTGTTTTAAAAAAATAATTCTTATTTTTAAAGTACCACCTTTGGTTGGCCGATTTTAGGCGAAAATCATTGGGATTGCAGTATAAATTACTGTATTACAACGGCTGAGCAGAAGGTCAAGCGTGGAGAAACATCCGACCTACTGGCCAAAATACCTACTTAGCCCGTTCCCCAAAGAATCGTCGTGCGTGCCGGCCGACTAACAAAAGGAGCCCGCAGTACATTGGGTTGCAGTTTTACCTGAGAAACCAGAAACACCGTTCCAGAAGAGTACGCAATTTTGAATAATGTACGAGTACAATTCAGAGTTGGTGTTAATTAACGATTATTTTGTAACTAGCTAACAACATTATATTTGTTTTGGTAATTACCTGGGTTTTTCCTAATCAAATATATATTTGAGTGAACGTATTTCTCCAATTTGAGCTTAACCCGAGGCATACATTTTTGACGCCCTTAGTAAGGGAGTGAAACGTTACATAGGGTGTTTTTGAAATACACGTACAAAAAAATTCTGAGTGTTTGTCTACTTATAATTTCCACAACAAATTTATTTTTAATTATCTGTAATGATAAGGCAAGAATTCTCTTTTCCTCTTCCATTCGCTCCACTGATTCATTATTTTGTGATTTTAGCTTATACTTATTTCTTTTGTTCAATTCTAGCGACCGTAGTGACAACCGAAGGGAACAAGTCACGAATGACAAGTAGCAGATCGTAATTACTAATTTTTCAAATTAAATTTAAATAAATGGTTATTTTAACAGGAAAAGTTTGTGCATGTATTTGTACAGTTCTACTATCAGGTATTAACACTTAACAACTTATAAAAATGTTATGACATATAAACTCCAAAACCAAAACACAAAAAGAAAACTCCCTGCTACTACTTGAGAACACATCAAATCATTAAAACTAAAAAAGGTGTTGAAAGTGCCGTCCATCGTTGGTAACGCATGCTTGAGCTCGACGAATTAACGATTGTTGGGTTCGGCTGACCATGTTTGGATTTCCTCTAATCTCTTCTGCAACATTTTGATTGCTATTGATCAGCTCGTTGACTGTGTTTACAGGTGTTGCATAGACTAATTGTTTCATGTGACCCCTCAAAAAGAAATCACACAGGTTGAGATCTGGAGAACGAGGGGACCATAACATTGGTGCATCCCTTCCTATCCATCTTTCTAGGAAGTTTTGATCCAACCACCTCCGCACCACAAGAGCGTAATGAGAAGGAGCTCCATCATGAAGATACCACATATCTCGTCGCGTAATCAAAGGTGCATTTTCCAATAGGTTTCCCAAGCAAGATGTATAGACCTATCAAATTGTTGCCAACCGTCCCTGTCCACACATTGACACTAAATCGGTCTTGAAAGTAGTGCTCTTGGATTGCGTGAGGGTTTTCATTGGACCAGATATGGGTATTATGACAATTAAAAATACCTTCCCTCGTAAAGGTTGCCTTGTCCGTTGTCAATACCTTTTGTATAAAATCTGGTTCTCTTTCATTTTTTAAAGTAACCACTGACAAAATCTAATTCTGCGAGGAAAATAGTCGGGTTTCAGTTGCTGAACTTTTTGAACATGGTAAGGATGACGGCCTTGTTCATTTAATGTTCGCCACACAACGAATGGCGAGACGCCCACACGGTAAGAGAGTATTCTGACGCTAATACCTGGATTTTCTGCGACTAGGTCCAGAATTACCGGATCAGTATCCAAAACTTGATCTCTTCTCTCGCGACTGCGGCTCCAGGTATTAAGTTGAAACTTCTTCTCGAAGACGCTGCTCGGTGGCACTAAATATGCAGTGGTCTGGCAATCGCCTTGCAGGAAATGCCTCATGCTTCACGAAAGTTTCCAAATGCCCTTCCATAAAATGAGAACATATCGATCATTACTGCTATTGTGTAGGCATCAATTTTAATGTGCATAACTCAAATTAACGTTTGACAAATGCCTGACTGTTTGAAAAATTTAATTTACCTTTTATTGTTACTAAACAACCCAGACTACATTATGAATCACCTCCAATTCAGTAGCGTACTGAAAATTTCTGCCAATTACTTAGATATTTTTATCTCAAAAACGAAAAAACTTTTACTAGAAAAAATGTCTGTCAAGTACTTCTACCTACGGTCTAGGACAATAGGGTGCGGCCACACGGGCGCGGCCGCTCAGGCGCCCGTTAAGGCGCGGGACAGTAGGGCGCGAGGACACTCGAACGCGGGACACTAGGGAGCAAAGACGCTAGGGCGCGAAGACGCTAGGGCGTGGGGCATTAAGACGCGGCCCACTAGGGCGAGTGCTGCTTTATAAAACACAAAACGTCACTGTTTTCAAACTCATCCGTTTGAATTTGCAGCCTTACGAGTAACGTTGTGGCTCCCGGAATATAAATTAAATATTAAAACAATATATGTATTGTAAAAGTAGAAATAGAAAAGTTTATTGATATGAAACTAAAGTAGTTATTTTAAATACAAACAAAACCATTTTTAATCATTTATTTTACACTACATACCTATATAACTAAGTATTACAGCCATTAACAATATGTGATTAATTCAAAACCTTTGATTGTGTGAGTCACACAATTTTAATTGGTACGTTAGAAATGTATATATTCGTGGAATTGAATTGGAGTGGTTTTGATCTTATTTACATATGAGCTCTCAAAAAGTAATTGTGCGATATCAAGATGGAGAAGATCATATTAAGAAGTTTACATCAAAATCTAAATTAATTACTTAAGCGCTGGGATTGGCATTTTCTAAGACACCATTGAAGTGGGGTGAAAAATAGAGCCGATAGCTGAGGATATTTCAAGTTTATAACTGTGAACCAATTTTATCCATCGATTTAAGTTTGTCGTGGATAATTTTTACGTGACCCTTCCAGGAATGAAGCAAGTCTATCATAATACAGTACAAATTTGAGAACATCCTGCCTTATTCTAAATGTTATGTAAACAAGCAAACCGCTGCGAGTCTTGAATCGGCGCGCACGTGAAATAGAATACGCAAAAGGTCAAGCTCCGAACCGAGCGCTAAGATAAGAAAAACAAAACCTAAACAAATATAAACATCTGTGAAGCCGGAACGTGAGATTTTATTTTGTGCCACAGACACACAGACAAACACACATTAAGAAAAATTATAATATAGATGCCCCATAATTTTATGGAGCCGAGAGGTTAACAACTTGTGAATAGTTATATATAACTTCTTTGAATTTAAATCGAATTGATACGAATTGGTGGAATTGTATTAAATTATCTGAATTGACTGAATTGCGTTGAATTTATTGCATTGAGTTGCGTTGACTTTAAAATTAGCTGAATTGAATTGGAATTATTTTCATTGAATTGATTTGTTTTTCAAATACCGAAACGGTATAGAATTAGAATTTTGAACTGATATTGAATTAACTGAATTTATGAGTGTTGAACCCTAGTTTTTAGTTTCATTAAATACGACTACTTCTATCTTTATACTAAATCGTTCTAAAGCTTTCGTCAATTCTATATTTGTGTATTAGTTCTCACGCTTTTTGTGCAGTTACAGCCTAAAATTATTCATAACCAAGTTCAATTCACTTCCTTTAATTACAACGTTAGTCCGACTTAACCCTTAGACTACTGCGTTCCTTAGACCAACGGTAATTACGGCGTGGGGTCCTCGAAGGACCCCAGCTAAAAACATATTAAAACGTATGGTAACATTTGAGTAAGTGTTTATAATGGTAAAATATATTGAAAATTAACTCACATTACAAATATAAAAAAAGGTAACAACAGAATTCTTATAAATTAAAGAAAAAGTATAATATATTGTCAATTTTCGATGTGGTCGATGCAACTCGCTGTGGAGACAATATTTTCTTTTCGATGTTTTTTGCAAACGAAGAACTGACATTATAAACATCTTATATTTACATTTTTATCGGATGCTCGTGTACAAAATATCAAAAACAAAAAACAGTCATCCCTTATCCTTATTTTCACTTACTACTCAATTCAAGAGTGTACTTTGAGATAATATACACGGGTTCAGATAAGGGTATAAACAAGTTACAACATCAGAATTACTTCTTGCAAAAATATTGTCCTCATTATCGTCGTAAAACACATAAAAAACTGACATCAACTTATTGATTTGTAGAAAAAAATGGTACACATTAACAACGGCGTGGGGTCCCTTGGAGACCCCACGCATTTTTTTGTTCAACAAAAGTATGCAGATATTAAAAACAGAAAACCAAATACATCATGCTATGTATAATTGTAAAAGTGACAAATACACGAGAGGGAAAATTTATTAAAAAAATACCTAGAAATATGTTCAAGAAAAACAAAGTCTGGGGTCCCTTGAGGACCCCACGCCGTAGTCTAAGGGAAGCAACCGCATTAAACTAGTAATAAAACTGTTGCCGATTTTGGTACCAAATCCGTGGGAAACGAAATTCTGGATTTCTATGAGAAAATTACTTACCTGATTAGTTTCATTGGCCATTCACGCATCCCCACTTGTCTCCCGGATAAAGCAAAAAATTGTAGGCATGGATGGAAATACTGATTCCAATTCATGAATTGAATTAAAATTCATGAATTACGTGAATTTTAATGGAATTCAGTTGTATGACTTTGAATTAAGTATATTGAATTAATGGAATTACTTTTGCATTTATTGCATTGATTTGAATTTTAAAACTGAATTTAAATTGAATTGTACACCATTGTTTTAGTTGTCAACCCCTCGTATGAAGCCGCAAATGTCCCACGGTTAGCAAGAAGTCTTGTATACCCGACGCGCTATTTGAAATAAATTACTTCAAAAATATATTTAACAGTTATTGTATCAATACAAGGAACGGAATTCGAGTTGAATTTGATTTATTTAGGTATAATAACACCAACATTTTCCTTAAAACCGTTTCTGACCCTATTTTCATTTAAAAATGTCACACAGGACATACAAAAAGTTGAAGATATGAAATATCTCGGGTGTTTAATTTAAATCTTAAAAGAATTGCTTTAAATTCTAAGTCGGAATAAATTCGCTAAACCAATGTGTAAAACTACTAAAACCAACCTATTTGAAGAAGCTCTTGCTAAACTGCAATTATGTTTAAAACAGGTTTTGCTATAATTATCAGTGCTACATGGTCTAGTATTTTTGAGTTGTATTTCCACTAATATTTTCTTTTTTTACTACTGATTTACTACTCATTAATGACCAATAGAAAAATTAGTTCACAAGCCGTAACCAAGAAACAACAAAATTTCTTGGAAATTTTTTGTAGGTAGACATTACTTCTTTCAGGGCTTGTGTCGTTACGATTTTCTTACCGAATCTGCATTCGAGCATTAATTCATATCCGGAAATTATTTTTCGTGCATTCCAACAACGTCCTAATTTGCCCGAGCGGGGCGACGTTCATGGAACGCACTCAAAAAATTTTCCGGAAAGAATTAATGCTCTAATGAGATTATATGTGAATATTTATAGAATTACATGACAACGCAAAATAATTAAATTTAATATACATATAAAAATATTTAAATAGTTGATAATTTTGTACGACACAAACACCAGTTACTAAATAGTAAATAACGTGAACAAGAATTTCTATTGAATTAACCTATTCTTATATAATTACATATTGTTAAGCAATACAAGGAATCTGAAAACTCTACTTTGACTTGCTTTCTTCATTGTGTTTGTTTTCAAATATGTATAAGAATGATTAATATTAGATATTTGTTACTACTGTTGTTAGTTGCATTAATACGAGTAATTCTTTGAAGTAACCTCCCAAAAAATGGTAATATTCGTGAATAACAAAAACTTTCCGCTCGTAAACGTTATTCGGTAACAAAAAATTCAATTTATTAAGTAAACTGTAAAAATTATAACGGAAGCTCGGAACAAAAAGTTTCGAAAAGGCCGTTTTTCTGCTTTGTTCCCAGACGGTGGAAAAATTAAATTGTTAGAAATAGTTTTCAAAATATTAACAAATAATACTTAGATAAAAGAACAACATTTGACTATAATATAATGTAAGTTTATTTCGGTATTTGTTATAATGTTTAAAATTTCTGAAAACTTTATGTTATTACCGTTAGTACAAAATTTACAAATTCTTGAGGTAATCATCGAACAGTAAATGAAATATATATCAATTCATTACGGTTGAAAGTCATTCATGTCTAAATTTATTGGTGGCTAATAAATGCCATGATTAATATGATCGCTGGTTAACATTACTCATCTAAAACTAGCTAAATGTGAATTAATTTATTTTGGAGTAAGCCAACTGTTTCAAATTTCAACATGATTATGGATTAAGGGATTTATTATTTACCGATTAGCGCATAATGATACATTTTATCTACTTTGATCTCATAATGTGGTTACTATAACACCCAAAACAGTAAAATTCATTATATCATTTTTGTATGGTTATTTTCATACGAAAAACATCGATAAAGCCTACTTGCACTAGACAACTGACAGATTGTGATACTTACGAAATTTCAAAATTCAAAGCTTTTAATAATTTTTATGAAAAGTAGATAAAGTAGTCAATTGTACTACTATAATAGTATACTAATGTGATGCAGCACCAATAACGGTACCAAAGTAATAATATTGTTAAATTAATGGTTAGTATTGAAATACTATGCTTAGAAGTAACTAAGAGAGTATATTTGTATTTTTTGAGAATTGCAGTTTATTTCCGTCAGAGCTATGTTTTCGGAAAATAAATGTTAGTGGTTATGCTCGAACAGTAGTTAAAATGTATATCAATTCAACACGAAAAGATCTTTTCCGTCTATAATTGATCCACATATAAAAATTATTTAGTAGACCAATATCCGAGAAGGCTAGAAAGATATTCAAATATTAAAAAAAAATGACTCCTCCATGGAGTGTAGCACCCCAAACGTCCAAAGCAGTGAGGTTTTGCGAATCGTAGTAATTCCTTCTGCATTTGACCTCAACCCCAGACTTTCTTAACATCTTTTGAAAACCGTCAGAGCCTCATTTAAGCGTTTTTTACGTTAAAAGCTCAATTTCTGAATTAGAGAATGATTCATGCAAGACACATTTACAGCAATGCACGTATTACAACGTTAAACTACTGGCTTTTAGGAATACCACATAAACCAGAATTATACAGTTTTGCAAAATATTAAACTTCTGTCAAATTTTAAATAAAGCGCCCTATTATTTTTTTGTATACGCACCCTGCGCATCTAATGTAGCAAACTAACCAATCCTGAAATATTTTTCTCAATGAAGCTAAAAAATCAAGGAATGTGTAACTGGAAATCTCAAACACCAAAAGAAATCAAATATTAAGATTTCTAGATTTTACCTGCAATAAGAACCTGCATCTAGGATAGCAGACTAAATAATTTTTCTATCTTTAAAAAATAGCTAGGCAATAAAGCTCTTTTTAATAACAACAGCGTAGTTAGCTGCTTTACTTTTAGAAAATTACTAGTAGTGTAGCTAAAAATAGCTTTCCCACCCCTTATTAAAGCCGGCGCCCTGGCTTCCTCACGTCTTAGAGTCTTGGCGCCTTAGTGTCCAGCGCCCGAGTGTCCTCGCGCCCTCCTGTCCTGCGCCGTAGCGGCCGCGCCCGATCGGCCGCGTCTAAGTGGCCGAGCCCTAATGTCCGGACCAGCTTCTACCTATCGTCACGAGTTACCGATTTTTTTTTGTACCAGTATTTCAAAAACACCCCGTATACAGGTATTCTAGATAAAAGTAGAGCAAACGCGGCAACAGCATTTCATTGGTTGGATCACATTAGAATTAGAAAATATAGGTGGCCTGCATAATTTCGATTTTATAAATTAGTGACATTAAAGTTGTCACTTATAATACCATGAGTAGTCAAAGTTATGTCGAGTATTTTTGCTGTGGTATCACAAATGTTCATTGAGCTTAGGTTCGATTAGGACTCGTGCTAGCGCACTCGTCCTAATCCTAAGTGCAATGGACATGAGTACATGAGTAGTGACACCACTGCAAAAATATTCCACTTAACTTTGACTAAGAATGGCATTCGAGGGATTATTCAATGAATCAAACTACTTTTTAATAGTAGATTATGTTATTAGGAGTAAAAGTGATACTTTATGTGGCGAAGCTGAAGTTTATTTAGCCGAACGTTAGTGAGGCAAATAATTCAGCTAAGCTACTATTTTATCCGCAAACGTATTCAGGTAAATTTCATTAATATAAATTTAAAAAAAATTGATGCATCGGCCGGGAATCAAACCCAGGCCACCCGCGTGACCGTCGAGCACTGTACCCCTGCGCCGACCTCTGTTGTTTAAATAACCCGCTACTGTAATGATATATGAACATACTGAATCACCCGAGCTAATATCACACGGCCACAGCTGCTGTCACACCTTAACCCACGGTGACAGATGCTCCGATCCGCTGCTTAAAGGTTTATTTAAATTAAAACTTTTTCGTACTCTTATTGAAAATAAAAATCGGCCTACGATCTAAGTCTAAAAATTAGCAAAATTTTAAGCCATCCTACAATTTAATCGATCCAGTATCTGGAGGAGATAGCAAACAAACATAGAAAGAAAGAAAGAGAGCAACGATTTTGTGTACTTAGGCAGATAAAGTAAGCAAAAGTAGCTATTTTATCTGCTTAGGCAGAGGGACTATTCAATGAACCAAACTACTTTTTAAAATTAGTGTTCAGTAAATCTAGCAACGAACTACGCAATTTCTGTAGTAACAGAACACTAATATTGACTTTTTCTGATAAAAATCACATTTGTTTAAAATATTCACTTGAATACCTTCTAGGAAGATATATCCGCCGATATTTGTTTGATTGGTCAAGAAACGTCAAATTCTGTATTTTAATTGGTCACTTTTTGACAGATGACAGGTGAATTGAATAGTCACAATTATTGCAGTTTTGCGGTACATATTTCAAACTCTGTTTTAGTACTGTTATCACTTTAAATAAATTTGTTGAGTTTGCAATAGTGGTATTCATTTCATTTGATAATATTTTATAATCCGTATTTCAGGTATTTTAAAGAAAGGGTTTTGTAAATCGCCCATTGGATAAGCTGAAGCCAATCTCTCACGTCTGCCAAGTAAATTGTAGTAAAACCTTAATATAAATATATCCTTCTTATTTGTAGTATTAAATTTCTATCCTTTAAAATTATGTAGGGGAAGCTGCGTGGCGCAGATGGGTAAGCGCCAGGCTTGCATTAAGCAAGTCCTCGGTTCGAATCCCGCTGGGGTCGGAATGTTTCTGTATCCTTGGCGATTAGAATCGGGCTCAGTGAGACCATTCACAGTTGGCCACCAAATTAACTGTGCTCTACTCAGAACCACAGACCTAAGAGATAGAGTAACAAGGTCAACACATCACCAAGACACACAACTCACACAATGGTAGCTTTGCAAGCACCAAAGGCGCGCTCCAACTTTGTATCCCGAATCCGGGGCAAGTTGAGCATTGTACCGCAAGGTAAATGAGGTTGTAGATTATACATATACAAAATTATGTAGGGAGAACTTAGATAAATATTTATAAAAAGTAAGATTGAAGTACCATTTGGGGTCTTACATTTAAATAGTATTCAATCTCTGTTGCCCATTTTATTTACTTATTTATTGTAAGCAAACAAAACGGGAATCAAAACCCAGTAATACTGTTTGCGATTCGAGTTCATACTACAAAACATCATTATGCAATATATAATAATAATGCTAATGCGAATATAAACATAACAGTACCATACAATGTATATACAAGAAAAGTAGTGTGTTGCGAGGTGTATAGCAAGACGTAAAGCGTAAGCGTAAGATCCGAAGCTTAAACCAACCATAAAACTAAAGGCAGAATTTTAACTGCATCTTAATTTTTATAAACAGAAAATTGTGACATTCTGGAAGCCCAAGATCTGTTGAAAATGGCAATAACTGAAATTGACACCTATTATATTCATTAATTTTATTATGTTCTACGTTTGTGCTTGTTGATTTTTGAAACTTTAGTCTCTCGTTTTCATGTTGTCAGTAAATAAGCAATAAATACTATCATTAACAAAGCAGATAGCAGATAGCTGGCTCGTAAAGCGTTTGCGTTTGCAGTCGGCAGGTAGTGGGTTCGAGCTTCACACCTGGACATCGGTTACATCGTGCACTCTCCGGTCACCATACCAACGCCTATGGTGTAGCAAGGGCTTAGGCTAGCTATCTACTCCGGCCGCGGACGAAGATGCCTTATAACACCCTACTGTATGTGGTTACTAACAGGCTTTCAGTCTACATTAAGGGGAAGAAGAAGATCAAGAAGTAACTTTTTTGCTTTTTGGAAAATAAGGTATTTTTAAGAGAGCCGAGATTTTGCTCGCGTATGGGCCCCATGTAATCTAGTTACGCCACTGGACTAATTAACAAAAGTATTAATTTATGTGTATTTCCTTACTATTTTAAGCTTGGTTCCGTAAATAGAGCTGCTTGAGAAAGCATTAACTTGCCAATTTTGGCCATCTGAAATTCCCATTCCGTTTCACTTGAATACTTCGGCATTTCAAATCGATCTCTGATCGAATATATTTAAAAGAACCTCATATCGTCCCGACGCAGCACTTGCAAAACATCTCATTGTCTGCGTGTACTGCGGCTGTCCATTCTCTGCTCAACAAACTGATGCAGCCCAATTACATCGCGTGTAGAACGACGCCAATTCGCAAGTTGAAAATCTTGAAGCTATCTATTATAGTATAGTATAGCTGGTGCGTTATTTACCACAAACTTTAAAAATATACTAGGTTTAAGCGTGAATTTTCGCCAATTTTTTATGCGTTTTATAAGTTTGCAGTTGAAAAAAAGTTTTGGGGCGTATCTCCGTTAGAAGTGCAGTAACGCCTTAAGTGTTTGCATTACTTTATCAATAGTATTTTCCTTGCCGAATGGATTCCCAGGCGAACAAGTGTGCTTATTGCGCGATGTAGTGTCAAGGGCAGTAGATAAAATTCTTAGGACTTCTTTGTTATCATTGTTTGTTGCGGTTCTCGTTTTCAGATACTGCACGATTAAACATATTTTTATGAATGTTAGCTTAATAGAGTTGTTAAATGTACTGCAAGCTTTTCATTTGTGAAGCGGCGTGTAGTTATGCAATCACTTGCAATAAAACAAACTTTTCAGAAACCTGGCAAGGTAAGTCTTATCCAGAGCTGGGCACGTGCATTTCTCATTGTTAAGGGGAGCATTCTCCTGATAGGAATTTTCACCAGTACATCACCGGCAGACAAATCAACAAGGGTCACTCTTAAAAATGACACGAACTCGTCTCACGCTAAGCTACTTTGATGCAATTGAAGGAGAAGTTTGGAACTTCCCAATACTGCATAAAAGAAATTCTGGAAAACTACAACACTCAAGCTAGGGATGGGCGCGTGACGTGAAAACAATCGGATCACGTCGGGTCACGGCGGGTCTCGTCGTAAACGTGAGTAATGTTTGAAAATGAGGGCGTAACCGTGAGTGAAAATTTTCAAGGCGTGATTCAAGTTTCACGTTAATTTCACGTTAAATATTTAGTAACAAATAAAAGACTGCAGGGTGCCCCGCTGCCCCGCTGTCCGACGTTTGGAAGATCTAGAGCTGAAGCGGGAGGTCGTTGCACTTATGCGTGGGTTACAGTCAATCGCGTGTCTACGTCTATAAGCGACCAAGTAGAACTAACTTTTAGTTTCTCGGACGTAAAAGTACTTTTAAACCTAGGAATCAAAAGTTTTCCCTAGCAACATATACCTTCTTGTACTCGTATCAGTAAGGGATTCCCTTAAATGGAAACGTTAATTCTAATGACAGCTTTTGGAATTAAAAGTAATGTCTTTAAAGACCGTACCAAGAAACGTTTTTGCGAGAAATCGGTATTTATCCCTTGGTGTAAGCTATTGTAGTCAATCTTCATTTATTTCTTTTTATGACTGCTATTCTGATTGCAACATATTACGTAAAATATTTTACGTGCAACACATCTTTTATTTTTAGTTCTCTAGCGGGTCGTTTACTGGTTTTAAATTTGAGCATTCTGTTTTATCTGAATTTGAATTTTCAAATAACGGCTCGGGTCATGTCGTGAGTGGCGGGTCACGCCGTGAACCTGAGTGTTTAAAGCAATCGTGAAACGTGCGGGTCGTGAGTGAATACTCACTCACGCGCCCATCTCTAACTCAAGCTCTCTACGGGGATAGCAAACTACTACACGACTACGGCAAAGAACCCCTCTCTCAGTGGATTTATGTTTACCATGGTGTTCGAATAGGCAATATAGAAGAACAAGAAAAGTAGAATATGTCAAATAGGAGAGTGTAATATGAGAAAACAGTAAGAGAGAACTTCTATTTCCTGACTATATGGATCTGTATAACAGAGATTTGAAGATGATAAAGCGCAAAAAAGGTTTCGTAGACAAGTGGCAGTACCTAAGGAAGTGAAAAGGAAAAGGAAAACGACAACTCCGGTACTCATCTATGGCTGTGTGACATGGCAGCAATAAGTTCAATAAGGCAATATAGGCAAATTGGCGTGTTAGAACATGTTATAAGAACGGACAAGGAAAGAGTAACGAACAAAATATTTGAAGACGACTATATAAAAATAAATAAAAAAGGATGAATTAGAAAACTAACAAACCCCAAAAAAGAATAACCAGTAAACATTTATAAGCCATAAACATTAACGAATATGGGAAACTTGATCAAGGACAATAAATATTGAATATCCTCCCTAAAATACATAATACTGTACTTGCGCTAAATTATTTCATTTCTTTCATAACCCGTGGAAAAGAAAGAAAATATGTACCGATAATAATCATCACAGCGAGAGCAGTCGGACATGATTTGCTAAAGCAAACCAAACATGCCCAGCAAACAGTGTCGATTCCGTTTTTAATTAATTCCGTTCCAGTTTACTTCTGCGCTCTTTTGATATTTACCATCGAGGGCAGCACCCTAATTCGCGTCGCTTCTCATCCTGCGTATTTGCGTTAATTTATGCGCATAGACGCCAATTTGCAGGTCGCCATATAAGTGACAGAACTGTGATTCCTGATTGCAGGATTCTAATAGCCAAAAAAATCACGCCACCTTACGTGCCGCAGCTTGGCTGAGAAGTTTTAATGGCTTTTTTAAACTGTCGGAGTAAACAGGATCAAGTGTGCGTAAGCTCCGGACTTGGCTTATAAACTTACCGTGAAGTGTGGAGGTTATGGGAAGATAAATGGTGGTTTCAAAAAGCGATATTAAAATGGCAAGCGGGAATTGAACGGCCGCGATTTATCGTCGATGACTTGCATGAACTTGAAAAGGCTGGCGTCTAGTTTGGAAAGTTATTTAATCTAGTCGAGTGGATACTATTCATAATGCCAGGAAATGTATTGGTCGGCATCTGAATTATTTGCGTTTGTTAAATGCATTAATATAATAAACAGTGCAATAAACGTCTAGTTGAGGATATTAATATAAAGTAGGGCCGGTAACTCCACGTGCCTTCAGACACGTAGTTATTTAGCTCAATTTGGCCGGCATGTTTGTATTTATCCCTTCATATAACAGGTGTGCAACTTAATTTCCCTTCCATTTAGCAGCAGCACGACTCATCTCCGTTTATTACGGAATAAATTCGACAAATGAGAAGGTGATGTATTTTATAGAAATCTATGCAGTTTCATAACTTGATATTTACAATTGAAATTACCAATCACAACCTCATTTGCAAGAGAAACATGTTTCGAGACAAAGTTATAAATGAAGTAATTCGTGAAAACCATGGTATTTAAAATAGTGGGGTGGGTATGAGCAAAACATTAGTACTGGACAGTAGGGATAGGCGCGTGATGTGAAAACAGTCGGGTCAAGCTGGGTCACAGCGGGTCTTGTCGCGAACGTGAGTAATATTTGAAAATCTGGACGAGAATGTGAGTGAAAATTTCCAAGGCGTGATTCACGTTTCACGTTAATTTTACGTTAAATATTTAGTAACGAATAAAATACTGCAGCGGATTATGTTAAGTGATATGTTGGGTAAATGCTTACGAAGTAGTTCCCAGCCCCAGCTTCAAGCTTCTTAGAATCTTTAGTGATAAGAAATGTTATATAAGCATGTGCACACTGTACTTAGTCAGTTCTTATGCCAGTTCTTATGTCAGTTAGCATTTAGTAGACACATTGTAAACGGCATTTATGTAACTCCGTAACTTGGATAAATAAATTTTTTTGATTTAACAAGTTTCGTAAATTATAATTAGCGTCCGTTGCCCAGAGTTGAAAATCTAGAGCTGGAGGAAAGTCATTGTACTTCTGTGTAGTAGCCTTCAGAGACGCAGCTTCGCACCTGTGTTGTGTTGTGAATATTATGTCTACAGTCAATCGCATGTCTGCGTCTATAAGCGACCACGTAGAACTTAACTTTTAGTTCACCGGATGTAAGAGTACTTTTAAACCTAGGAATTGAAAGTGTCACCTAACAACATATACCTTCTTGTATTCGTATCAGTAAGGGAAACGTCAATTCCAATTACAGCTTTTGGTATTAAAAGTAATGTCTTTGAAGATGGTTGCAAGAAATGTGATATTCTGATTGCGACATATCACATAAATTATTTCACGTGCAAAACATATTTTATTTTAGAGTTTTTAGTTTCGTTTGGGTTCTTTTATTGGTTTTAAATTTGAACATTCTGTTCTATCTGAATTTGAATGTTTAAATAAAAGCTGCGGATCACGTCGTAAGTGGAGGGTCACGCCGTAAACGTGAGTGAGCGGTAGCGTGCGTAAACGTGAATGTTCAAAACAAGCATGAAACGTGCGTGACATGAGTGAATATTCACTCACGCGCCTAGATCTAACGTATAGATACATTATCGTATGTTTTGTTGGGCGACACAAACAGAAATTTTTAATATAAAATCCTAAAAATAAAAATCATGATTGTTAAATAAAATGGAGCACCAAATAAACACACTACTCTATTTTTAATGCCGCGGACAAGTTATGCAACCCAAAATTCTAATTTCAATGTAATTTAGATTCAACAATCCTATTTTTAACGAATATAATCCAGGAACGCATGAAAAATATGTATCATAAAACTAGATTATTTTAAGTGACAGTTGGATTAATGTCGCTTATTTGTTTAATGTTAATTATAACGTAAGAAACGTAAGAAATAAGTTATATTTTCTGCCTATTTCGACACTTATATTCGCTTGAAGACATTCCTTATCTCGTAAATTTATTAGGTACGAAAACTTAATGGCAAGTTGACAACTGAAAACAAGCTGAACCTACGGGGATCGTGGATTATTAAAATTAAATTAAAAAATATAGTATCAAGTTGAATAGTATAATTAAATAAGGGATTGCATAAAGCGGCGTTAAAAAATAGAGCAGAACAATTAATTTCAACGTTAAAAGTAGGCTGCTGGATGAAATACTTATTATTTGAAAGTTTTATGTATTAATCTAATGGCAATTCTAGTTTCCTATAATATTATTTTAAAATAGGTTGGTACTACAGGGCACCCAATTTAACTCTTAATTCTAAATCGATTTCAACGCTTGAGTGTGCTATTATAATGCTACTTGTGTAACAAGTACAATTATATTTACTTTTGTTAATAACCGTTAGAAAAAAGTTATTTTCAGAACTGCTTATTGTCGTAGCAGATATTGTCACTATCATGCCAAACGCCCTGCGTAAATAGTGAAGGAAACTTGCTACCTTGTTAAGAAATTATTTTGTAAGAAAACTTTCTGTTAGAACTTCCACCCTTATTTTGGTTTATAAAACAACAAAATTTCAAAGGGTTAGAAACGCGTTGAAGCTTGGCATCTCAACTGCTAGCACTATATCGGCAACAGTACATGTCCAAAATGAAAACAAGCTCGCCAGAAACAAATTTGTGACATTAATCATTTTGACTGCATTCCCATTAATGTAATTTATAAAATGTATCAATAAAGTAAGTTGATAGTCGATACTGTTTTCTGCAGCAAAATTTCAGGGTGGGGAATAGCAGTCGATAGATATATTGGAGCACAGAGGTTGCGTGTGGTGTGTTATTTTGTTACGTGAATATAACAGTTTAGGGAAGTTTTACCGGTTCAATTTTACGAAAAATCGGATATATTTACCTTATCAAAACGCAGTCTGCGCGTTTGAAATTCCGAATCCATATTTCTGGGTTTCCCGGCATTTCATATCGATTGACTGTAAGGTACATCCGAAGGATCTCTATATCGTACCAATGCGGCTTGCATAGCAGCCGTTCCATCGACACCCTGTACGTCAATCTTTCGTTTTGCAACCCGCCTGCATCTCAACGAAGCCCCGGAAAAACCTTTCGTTTGTCGCGTACGGATTCACGTTAATTCCTGGCTGAATGAATAAAATTCCCATACAACTTCCCAAATAACTGCGTAATGTAACACGTTTAGCTTAGCATTCAGGTACCTGCATGTTCGCCCGTATTACCAAAACGAGATGGAGTAGTAACCCAGCCTGCACATTTGTTAACTAGTGAACTAACTTGGGAACGCTTGCAAAATTATTGAATCACCCACGCAACTTGCAAATTATCCATAATTATGATGTTAAATTTATGCCTGATGAGCTTCGATGAAAATGAAGCATCGAAAAACGTACAAGCATCACATTTTCATAAGATCAAAACTTTTACCGAAAACGAACAAACTTTTCTCTGCCACCTAGCGGCTGACGAATGCACCTGGCGAATCAACGGTTGCCTACCTACAAGGCGCTCCGATGCTCATATAATTTATTGAATAATCGAATTCTGCACATCAAATGGTCTCATAGCAACGAGGCGTATCAGGTCGATTTGTCTCTGGGGAAGGGGTTACCGAAGTTTGGTCATTTTGGACGTTGATTTTCACTTTTTGTATACCCAAGCCCCCGATCCCCGTTTACCACGTTCTGCAAGGAAGCATTAAACATTTTAAAGGCTAGTAAAACCGTGCTTAAAACGGTTAGTGTTAAGCACGGTTTTACTAGTTGGTCCCGGATGTCATAATAACATCATGACAGTCGTTAGTGGGGTTGGAAGTCCCCATAAAATGTACAGCGACGGCTATAATTGGCCTAACGGTTGTTGGCTGAATACCAAAGTGAAATAAAATTTAAAAAATAGCTCAAAGATATCTCAAAGTAAAAACGTAAAGTAAAATGCATGGAAGGCTTAAAGAACACCACTCGAGCAGAAGTCAGAATTACACACAAAAGGTCACAAACACAATTAAATAATGGTCAACTTGCAAATGTGCAACTTTTCTCTGTAGCTTCCAGGCAGGATTCTAATTCCCCTCATCAAAGAAATATAGTTCTACGCACAGTCAGGTCAGAAGATAGTTGTTGGCGCAAGGCCAAGTTGACATAATGGAATAGCCGGCACATAAAGCGATGCAGGAGGAATTCAATCGGGAAAGACTGACCATGCTCTTTTGATCTGATAGTAACGGCTACAAACCAATAACACAAATTAAAGCGAATCCGCATAAACCGTGACTTGAACGAAAGATGCAAAAACTTACCATATGTGCGCCAAAGAAACGCCGTATTCCAGCCCATATTCGCCTCAGTTATCCACCGAAGTGGCCTAGAAGACAAAGCTCCCACCGGCGTGAACAGACATAACATCTTCAACTTAAATATGAGGCGAAAAGCCAAACCACTCAAGGCTCTGTGCAGCGACGAACCGCAGCGATCTGCAGTCTATTACAGCGTGAAGCGGAAAGACCCAACCACGCTAAGCTGTTTGGTAGGTATATTTGAGAAATTAAATTATAGATACTGCTTCGATGTGACTTCTATTAAACACCGTTGCATATTTGCACAACTTCGTGCATGCACTGCGCTTATCGACCTACGGAGCTAATTATTTAGATTAGAGGTCGAGAAACTAAAGTAGCCTCGATATCAAAAAACAACAGACGTTTCCTTTATATAATTTATATCCTTCAGCAACGGAAGTGCACCCCGAAAATTGATTTTAATTAGCTTCGAGAATAAATTCAAATCGAGGCAAAAGTTTTGTTTAGATTCAAGACTATAGCTAAATATAAAAATTCGCAATTCGGCCCACTCGCTTTCTGGTATAGCAAGAAATTCGCTGCTGCTTGGATTACAGTTTTTAATAAGATACCCACGCCCGACGTTGACAGTTTGTGGCCTCGTAAAGGGGGTTGGTTTTGAAATTCCATTTCGTGGCTAAGACGTTCTCGTTATATTTTAATCTGGTTGTTTTCGCTTAGAATACGAAACTGTTTGTAAACTCGCAAAACTAAAGTATGATCAAAAATTATTTTCATCTAGTTGTAGTAGTGTATGGAATAGTTCCTAAGTTATGAATGCAACTACTCGTGGCTACTTAAATGTCAAACTTGAAATTTCATTGCAGCGGAGCAGTACATTTCTTAGGAATTTCTATAAATTGGGTTATTTTTAAAACTCTACTTGCCCAATCCGAATGGATTGCGTGTCAGGCGGAAGAAATTTGCATATTTTAGGGTACATTATTCCCAAAACAATACCGCCTGTAATTTACTTCTGAATTACCGTTTCGCTTTTCCATGCAATTAACTGTTTTAATGCGTTTGGTATAAAGACTTTAATAACCATTTGCGTGAATTCTGTTAAAACGGTGTTACGTAAGTTTTTAGATCGGCATGTTTGGAGGTGTTTTACTGCCAAGGCCGGTGCACCGTTTTATTTCTGTGTACTGTTTTCTTTTTCCGGGAGGTGTGCTGCTTTATGTCAGTAATGCGACCTAAGTAAATATTTTTATTGGCATTACGTGGGAGAAAGTCAACTCATGTTTCCTTATATAAATATAATACATTCGGGAACGAGCCACTATTCCAGGACGCCGCAGCAGTTTACGCAACATTTATTTTCCTTACTACGTTCCTGTTTTATTGCTCGTCGGAATAGTTGATTTAAGTTTTTATGACTAGAGCTTTTGATGTTATATGCACAAGAAAAATATAACAAATGTTGATTATTGCTAGCTAGTTTTCTAAGTCTGCTAAAAATCGAACTTGAATATTCAATGTTTAAAGTATCATACTAAGGCTTAAAAACTTATTTTATTATAAATGATCGTTGATAATGAGATAATAAGTAAGTGTCTCACTCATTGATGTAATCTATGCAAGTAATCATTTTTACATGTAACAGAAAATAATGCAGTAGACCATATCTTTGCTACTATGGGAATTACACGGGTCACTCGTAATTTGTCGTAAAACAATTTGTCGTAGGTCAATTCGTCGTAAAACATTATGTCGTATAGGTCAATTCGTCGTATAGGTCTATTCGTCGTATAGGTCAATTCGTCGTATTATTGTCGTATTTCTATTCACTTCGTATGAGATTCAATACGCTCTGATTTTGTTTAATAAAGAGATAATAGACGTTATAGTCAACTCCATATTGTTGAGTGAAACATATTTTAATAGAAAATGAAAAATTATTAGCTGTCAACCTTCTAGGTGGGTGCTCACGAATTATATTTAATCATCACGAAGAGTATTGCAACGAACAGCATTTTATTTTAAAATAACTTTTGTAACACAAAAAATATTTAACATGCAAATTGAAAATTATTTGAAAGGCATTTTAAGTAAGTTAATGCATCTAAGTAGTTGAATTGTTCCACTACTTTTTTTATTCGCCGGTCTAAGTCAATATATATTTTTTTTGGGGTGCTTTATCTTGCCCACTGAGTACTTGAGAGATTCTCTTTTCATAATATTGTTGTTCCTCTAGATTTTTTTTTATAATATGCCAAATATTTGGTTTTTCGCATTGCACTACTGAATAGAAACGTCTATGCCAAGCCTCAATAGAGTTATTCGATCGCGGTTGATCGTTGAGTACTCTTTCATAGACATTCCAAATTTCTTTTGAAAATAAAGGCTGGCTTCTTCTCTTTCTGTTTGTTCTGCCCAGATATGTGTCCTCGAAATAATTTGCTATTGGCATTGCTTCTTCCGTCAAATTTTCAACAATTTCAAAATAATAGTCCACCTGCTCGAGGGGAGCAAACGCTAACGCGCCCACCATTTTTATACTGGAAGAAAACTCTACATCGGTAGCATATCTATCTTGCAATTTCTTTTTTCGTACACTAGCATTGAAAGAGCTACTTTGCCGTACAATTTAATAATCAGAAAGTTGCACTTTGCGGTATTCGTACGGCAAAGTAGTATTTTGCGGTATTCGTACGGCAAAATAGCACTTTGCCGTACGTTTCCTTAGTTACAACACATATAATATTACATTGCATTAATATTACTCTACTTATTTGCTATATACGAGGATAAATTTAGTATTCCGTTTTGTATGCTAGTGTACGAAAAAATATTGTACGAAACTCGTATGAAAGTGGCTTTTCCATACTCGTCTCGAAATTCCGGACTCGGCCTAACGGCCTCTTCCGGAAACATCTCACTCGTACTGAAAAGCTCCACTTTCTATACTTGTTACGTAAATTACTATTCCTGTACATGTTTAAATATATTTCGTTGTAAGTGAAAGAAACAATCTTGTATCATAACGTTTTCAAAATGTGCCTTGAATGCATTAATTGCCGCCAATTCAAAATCAAATAGTACCAAATGTGCATACCTACTATATTTCTTTAATTCGCTAAAAGAAGAGCGTAAACCAATGAAACACACAGGTTTTTTATAAAAGCATGAATTGTGTATAATTGTAAAAATAGTTGCGGTGCAGTTTTAAAAGTTCCATCAGCCAACCAGATTTTCGATGCCTCAAGTAACTTTAAATTTGTTTCAGTAGCAAAAATAATTACTCTATCATTTCCTTGACCATAATCACTCAACAAAAATGTAGCTCCATCGATTGAATTTTTAAATTTCTCCGGAATTATAACGTCGTAAAATGTTTTAGAAGATTTATTGCATGTATTGCGATGATATTAAGCCTTACAAACTCAACTGTGATAGCATTGCCAAACTAATGAACATTTCATTAAAGCTCAGGGTGAGGTATTTTACGACTGCAAGGCTAAACTTTAAATTTAATAGATTGAATGCATTGGTAAAGAAATGCCAATTAATAGCAGTATAATTAATTAAAGAACGGTTTAAGCAAAGCTCAATTCTCACAAGGATCTAAGTTGAATGTAAAATAGGATTTAAAATATGAGGTGTGTGCAACATAATAACCGAACTATTAATTACAAAATGGTTTGCAAAGGCAATAAATTGAAGCGAATAATTCAAGTAACGTTAAACAGTGAAATGTTTGTCAGGGTTTTAAAAGAAAGCTAGATAAGCTAATGAACGTTGCAACGAGCAGCTAAGAAGGCTGAAATTAAGGCATTTGATGGAAAATTGTAAGAATCAACAAACCAGGGTTAATAAAAATTCTCGAAAAGGACACTGCGGATGATTTGGAATTGTGTGGAAAATAAGACATGTAAAATCAAGCGACGCCTTGGTGAAGGAAGTACTTTCATAAAATTAATCAGTTCAGTGACTTATGTGAACAGTTTAAAGCAAATTAACAAACGTGCAGTGACGCAAAGACTTGATTAACTAATTATAAATGTGGACCATAATATTAGAATAAGTATTTGTAAATAATTTGTAGATTTTAGGTAAAGTTATATTTATAAGTAAGCATTTTGAACTTGATTCACATCCGTTTTTATTTAAGATTAAAACTAGCAATTGTTTATAGCGGATATTAGGGAGAACAATTGAATAAAAACAAGAATTGACATGTTGTAAAATGTACTCCTAAATAAAGTTAATTTTCATGTTATAAACAAATTATTTTTACAATAAAAATTATACCGGCAAATTCAGTGCAATTTTGTGTTCGTGTGGTGTTATTTTCATTAAAATCCAACACCATAAGTTGTAAAGTTCTCCGAAGCACGAGCATCATAACCTAACGTCGGAGCCAGCCTTTTTGGATCTCTGCGTGGAGGCCTGCTAGCCGAGACAGCCCAGAGGGGAAGACTGCAGAGCAGCAAGCGGCTATGTGAGGACGTGCCCGAGGAGTTGTAGCAGCATCAGGTCCGTAGCAGTCCGACAACGAGACCAGCGTCGCCTGCGAGCTCGATAAGTTCGGCAACAACACCAGGTACTGTCTATGCCTAAAAATAAGCTAAGTGAGCACCGGGAAGTTTATGCATGTGCACCAAGAATCTTACCCAAGGCAATCCAAGCCATATTCATTGCTGCAAAGGGAATCCTGACCGCAAATTAGCCCAACTCCATAATTTGGGGTTATGTGACAGTTAGATCTTCATACGACGCCAGTTAAAACAATTGGTGCGTGGATCTGGGCCCCTTTTAACAAATGCTAGAAAAACAAATGATGTAAATGCCGCGAAACAGCTTAATTCAAATATTTACAGGTGGAACTGTGATAAATTTTCACTTTATTTTAATTCACGTTCGCAATTGTCAGCGGAAACCATTTTGATTCAACGTGTGACCTACTTTCGAGTATTTGCTTGTGTGCAGTAGTACAAAGTCGAAGTACAGATCCGTATTCAGTTAAATTAAGAATTATACATTCAGACCAATTGAATCTAACCGAGAGAAAGGGCAATTGTTTTACCATAATTTGAGCTAGCCATAATGATTGTTATTACTTGCAGAAAAATAAAATATCAGCAGGGCATATAACCATTTATTTCAACGAGATAGTAAATTACAACTCCTTTTAATCGACTTAGAATTTTATAGGGTAAATAAAATATTTGCGAGATGGTTCTTAATTATTTATTTAATTAATTATATTAAATTAAAAGCTGGCATTAACTATAACAGTATATCTGTTTCTTTCTCGTCTTACCGTTTTCTTCATTAAACTTACGGACTGGATCGCCTCTGCTACTTTTAATGGAACAGGAGTTAGCGTTTTCATTACTACCTCATCAATAGTGTAGTGAGGGTTCGGTGCCAAATCACGAAGTCGGTTGCAGCCTCAATGACTTCTTTTTTTCTAGCGTCGGGCGGGTGTGAGTGAACACCCTTTTCCGTCACTGCACAACCGTCAAGAGCATTTTTACTTTGGATAGCCCATGCCTTTCAAATAATTCTCTTTTCGTACTTCCAATAATTGCTCTCGTTCCTATTATAATCTATGACGTATGCATAACCGTTGAATGTTAACTTTTGCTTCAGCTTTTCGGATTTAACAAACGATGCCATAATGACAAGTAATTCATTTTTTACTTTAAGCTGACAAGTACTGTCTTGATAATGATTTCAAAAGTCAATTATCTAACGTAAATAAATACGACGAATTGTCTCAATTACGACGAATTGACCTATACGACGAATTGACCTATACGACAAATTGTTTTACGACGAATTGACCTACGACGAATTGGGTTACGACGAATTGGGTTTCGACGAATTACGCGTGACCCGAATTACACAAACATTAATTTCAGTTTGTTTGCCTCCGAACGAACTAAATACGAATTAGCTAGTCAAATAGAGTATTTAAATGCTCATAGCAAAAGATCGAGCAATACTATTTTTAAATTATTTGATTTTCGTGCCCCGCTGTTATCGTTTAGAGGTAGGAACAAAAAACACTTACACTAATAAAATATTTGAATCAGAAAAAGAGCAAACAACCAAAAAAATTAATTTTAGTTATATCACATACTGCAGCAAATTTGAAATCGAAGATAACATTAGATAGCGTCGGTACATAACAAAGTGTTCTAATAAGAGTGAATATGTAACTCCTCCCTCCTTAAGATAATAATATGACTTAATAATTTTTGGATTTTCGGCCATTTCAATTTCTTGCGATTAAAATCCATTCTCTGCTTGCTTGTGTTGGAAGCAGTATCTAAAAAACTTTGTAATTGTTTGAAATTAAGTTTTTTAAAAAGCTGTTTTTAGGATCCAAATACAGTATTTAACTATTAAGCTAATGGTAAAATTATAAAATACGTCAAACAATAAGTATCTAAAAACCGAATCATCACTGATATGAAACACAATGTTGAGTTGAACTATTTTTTTGCAAAAACAAAATTACTGACGCAGCTATTTTTCCAATCGCATCAGAACAAAAAATTAAGTTGATGGAGCTTTAACTTCAGTTAAATCAGAAGCAGTAATTCCAACACGCTATAACAATTATCGAATACGGTCTTTCCTAACATATCATAAAAAAAAATTTTAAAGTAGCTCACCTCCAAAAATTTAGATAATAATATATTATTCCCATTCAGAAACAATCCTGGTACTAAACAAGTACTTCTTAGAATTGTGAATTCTAATGATAATAATACAAGTTTCAATTTTAATGCTACTTGTTCCAAGCAAAGTCTTTGATTTAGTAAGTTTTCACTGCTATTATCTAAGTTAAACCACGCAGGACTCTACCAACAGCATGTGCATGGTTTAGTGATTATGTCACTTCTCGTCCTCAAACTGTTAAATAGTAAAAAAATTGTTCTTCAAACGCAGTACTAGAAGAGGTGTGCAACAGGGCATAATTTAAATCCTTTTTTCCCTTTTCCATCTTTACTTACTTCAGCTGAAAGTCTCAGACTAATAACTTGACTGGGACTACAACAATGACAAATTTTTGATCACCATTGCTTAGCTGCAAGTTTTAGTGCGGTAAATAGAGAGTTCCATTTATCACTGAATATAAATAAGGCAAACTTGGCTGCACTTGTTTGTTGATAAGCTAAAATAGTATATTGTACAGCAAGCGGGAGAAGAGCATGACTTTTTCCCAAGGCGTAAGTTTGAAAGCCCAAGGGCTCCAAATACACTGAGGAAAACATGGCGTTCTGTCTTGCCCTGTATATACTATTTTTGTCACAACCGATAGTAGAAACACAAGAAGGCATGTATTTTCATAAATAAAGCCTTACAGTAAATGTGGATTATACTGCAATATTTAGCAGCCCCTAAATTGTGTCTGTGTTACGTATACCATTAGAACGTACATGTCTTATAATTTTTTCATATTGCTTATAACGAAAATCCCTAGAGAAACCACATTTAAAAATTCAAAAATTTTAGGAGTTATAAAAATGTTGCCTTGCATAACTAATTGAATTGCAGTCAATGAGAACAAGAGTTAAGTTAATCCAGAATTTTAGGAACTTACTGAACAGCTTAAAACTATTTTAGACAGGGCAAGTTGTTCGGGGCGTTGTGCCACCCCTTTGAATAAGGGCGCACACGGCCGGGACTAGCTCAGATATCCTCGATAGATTTGTGGCGTGAGCAAGGATTAGGTTCAGATCCTTTCGGCTTCCACAAAAACTACTTCCAACATTCAAAAAAAATAGGGCGCCTGGTTGTCTTCACAACCGATACGAATGCAGCTAGTAAACCCACCACCTACCTTTGGCGCTTATGCTGTTGACATTTCAACGTGCAGACGGGAACGTGGTAGAAAAATATATCAATAAAACAATTTGTTAGCATGGGGACATTTACTCAATTAAAATATTACTAGCAACAAGTGCAATACCACTGTAGCCTAATGGCTGATAATTGTCAAACAACTATACTAGATTATTGACTAAATAATTTCATAGGCAAAGTAACCAATTTATGATAAGTGCAAAGGAATTAATTACACTAAAATCACAATTGTGCGGAACGCTACTCTGGCATTTGCGTCTGCACTAATAAGGAGTACATACAAATTCAGCAATTGAGATTAATTAGGATTCACGCAATAAGCGTCAATTGCAATTTTAAAAAGAAATATGATCGCGTACGTAACAGTTGTAAACACCTAAGGCCTTAAGTTAGCTGTTATTTTCTTTATGCGGCAATCCGCCAGTACGATGAAAAACGCTGAATTAGGTTGTACTTACATAATACACAAGCAGGTCGCATCTTGAGGGTGTAGAGCGCCGCAATATCGTGATGGAAGAATCCTTGTAGATAATGATTGACCTCTGCACGTCTCATAAGTCGGACCTCGACGCCAGTTAATTCGAAGACATTATCGGGACCCCAATTTGTTAAAAGAAATTGCGCCGCAGGTGCCGCGATTTACGCTCTGCGAGTGCTTATAGCCCCTAGTCTATCCTTTGGTGGCACTTTGCTTGCCCTTCTTTTCCGCCTAAACGCCAATATACGGAAGTTAGTAAAGGAAAAAAATAAGCCAGAAGAAATCTCACCTAAAGCTGGAGAACGGCGGTTCGCGGATTATCACTAAAGTGATCTTTCATTAGTTATATCTGTGCAGACTTCTTTGACTAGCATCATCCCTTGCGGCGCTGTCAATTAAAGCAAAATCTGACCGCTTTGTCTGCTAGCAAAATCGAAACAGGAAAGCCCTCGCTAGGATCGACGCGTTCGAGCCAGAAAACAAGCGCTGTTATCGCCAACCACACGCTCCAACGAGATAATGGTAGTTTATACCTGCCTCAATTGGCATATATCGTGGTCCAAAAGTAGTTAATAATTATTAAACGCTCTTGTAAAACGGGGCGTTACAGCGTGGCAAATATTTCAGTAACAAATATCAAGGAGTTTTCAGAGTGCGGGTCGAGGCGTTACCACTGATATTAATGACACCTCATAAATTTACTTCTTTGAATGGCATAATTTCTGATGAATGGCAATACTCCTGAAATATGCATTTATAATACCATGAGTAGTCAAAATTATGTCGACTGTTTTTGGGATGGTATCACGAATGTCCATTTGTTTGTTTCTTGGGAACCTTTGAATTCCACATATTTTCTAGACGTATGTCTCTAAAATGCATAGACATGGCTTAAGCATGTAATTCTGGGGCCAAAATAGGACGATTACAGCAAATCAGCTTCAAAGTTCTTTAAAAAAAATATCCTTATATAACCAGAATACTTGAAAAACACTTAAAGTGTGCTCTCTGTGTAGCATTTCTTCATTGTTTCTAATTATATGTGATTCTTGTGTTTATAGGATTCCAATACACTTTGTTTTTTAATGCTCCCCACAGAAGAGAGTCGCAGATACTTAAATCTGTTGATCGAGATGCCCAGCTTGCAGGAGCGTCAGCCCCTGTACCGATCCACTTGTTAGGAAACTGTGAGTGAAGATAATTACGAATGCCAAAAACGCTCACGGACGGTGTCGAACGGTTCAACATGGAGACGTGTTTACATTTTCCATTGACAGTTGTCATTTGTGGTTAGTCTGTCTTCAACGTTTTTCTAGTGTAAATCCAATTGTACGTAATACTGTGTGTTAACTGAACAGTGCTCCGTTTCACCATGGCAGAATATTCATTTCGTGAGCAGGCAGATATCATTTTTATTTACGGTCGCGCGAATGGTAATGGACGCTATGTTACACGGTTGTATCGCATTTTCCAATCGAAGGCAACCGAATCATCCAACGTTTGCGTGTGTTTATCATCGTCTTGCTGAGACAAGATCCCTTTTACCACAGATGTTAGATCGAGGAAGACCAAGAGTTGCCCGTAAACCTGCAGGGGAGGAATACATTTTACAGGCCGTTGAAGAAGATCCGGGTATCAGCACCCCACAAGTGGCCCGAGCGTTTGCTACATCTCATTCTACCTCATGGAGGGTACTTCACAAACAGATACTGTACCTGTAACATCTTCAGCGTGTGCAAGGTATTTTGCCTACCGATTACCCACCACGGAAGAACTTTTGCCGGTGGTTTCTTATTTGCATCTCCTGTCTTATTTACGGATGAAACAACATTTGGAAGAGAGATAATATCGAACTTTCACAACCACCATTTGTGGGCGGATGAAAATCATCATGGTACAATTCAACATCGGTTTGAAACTAATGTTTGAGCTGGAATTGTGCATGACTGTCTGGTAGGTCCATTATGTCCTCCCAACACGTATTACAGGCGATGTCTACCTGGACTATATTAAGAACACTCTTCTAGAGTTACTACAGTATGTACCCCTGCAAATAAGAAGAAGGATGTGGTTTGTGCATAACGGGGCTGCCGCACATTTTAGCTGCATTGTTCGAAACGCACTGACTGATATCTATCATGACAGATGGATAGATAGGGGAGAGCCAGTTTCATGGCCTGCATGTTCCCCCTTTGGATTTTTATATCGGGGGCCACCTAAAACAATTGGTTTATGCAGTAGCTATTCTTAATGTAGAGACACTTTGTCATCGTGTGATGCAAGCCTGTGAAACCGTTCGACACCGTCCGGGAGTGTTTAAAAGGGTACGACAGTCCATGATCCGAAGAGTGCATGCGTGTCTAAAAGCCGGCGGACGACATTTTGACCATTTATTGTAAGTTTCTGAGTTGATGACATTTTCAACTTTTGCTAATAAACTGATAATGTGCTATTATGTTCTTTCATAAATAACATTAAAACTGGGCGTTTTTATTTTAATTTATATGGCTTAGTTTCTTGTTTTGTTGTGAGAAACCCGCATTCAATGTTTGTAAAAGTATTTTTGATGCACTCTGTATATAGCATTCACGATCGATTCTCAACAGAACAAGCCATGATATGTTTTTATTAGGTTGCTTGCAGGTCTTTTTAATAAAAGTCAAACTTGACAAGACCTAAACATCAAATATTTCACGTGAAATATTTTGCCGTTGTTACAATTACGTTGTTTTGCAATATTATTCAAAATGCCAAAAATCATAAACGCAACTATAAAAGCAGCTGTAGAGAAGACTTATGACAGCTACGAGAAGGACACGAACTTGGAGAAAAAGCAAATTCTAAATAGAATCACTGATATTTTTGGGGTAAATATTTAATATGTGATTTTTCATCTTTTGTTAATCGTGACTTATTTAGGTTTCGGATTAGACGGTAAGAGCAATTTTGAAAGAAGCACCTGACAATTTGAAAACTTCTCTTTTTGGAAAACGATAAAGCACTGACAAATTCACAAATTATATTTTTAGACGACCACGTATGAAAGTAACATTATCGCGATAACAGCCTACTACAGAAAGTTGACAATTTCGTACACTAGCACGATATTATATCGTACTAGTCATATCGTAACGGCACAAAGTTAGTCAAATAATCCAGACGCTTTTGCTTTATTCGTTGCTATGCTTCCCAACAAGCTCTCATTTTTTATAATTGTGCCAATAATAATACCGATGGGACCACAATTATATATAACAGCAATAAGATAACATGAACAAGAAGATAACACGTATTGCTTGAGTAAGAAAGAGATAAACATAGTAGCAAATATTCGAGAAGGCTTGACGTTTAATTTAATTATGACATTTGTCAACTAAACATGCCTACTAAAATATTTTTTTCGTATGGCCATCCCTTTCTTACTCAAGCATTCTATTTTGTTATTCATGTTATCTCATTGCTGTTATATACCGTGTGTCCACAGAAGTACGCACCATAGAGATAAGGTAATGCTAATAGAATATAAATATCAACCAGTGCTGTGACCACCGTCCTTTTTCTTGTACCATTTATAACAATATTGTTTCATACAGTGGCGAGTCAGAAGCCAGATAACAACGATTTAGCGTGACGGCGATCACAGGATTAGCCGATCTTTCTATTCTATTAGGTTATCCCTATGGTGCGTCCTCCTGTGGACACACGGTATAATTATGGCCCCATCCGTATAACAATCAATTTGGAAACGAAATAAAAACAATTCTTAAAAATTGAATTTACTTTGTGTGGTCGTCTAAAAAATAGTGTTCATAACTCGTTCGAAAGTGCAAATATCTGTGCTTGTGTTTTAGATTCACTCAGCTTTCGCTACGCTACGCCCTCGTTTGCCTAATCAACACTCACCAGATATTTGCTACTTTCGACGCTTGTTATGAAAATAACTATTTTAGAAAATACTGATTTGGCATTATACTTCGAAAAATGAACATTTTACTATCGATACATTATTAGCGTAAGCGAGAGCAAATTTGGAATTTACAGGGGGAAGAACTACTTTATTCCAAATTATCAAATCAATGGGTTACAAACATAAAAAAGTCGATGGAGGCAAAATTTTATGTGAATCGAAACATGTTGCAGCCAAAATTAAATTTCTACGAAGATATTTGCAGTTTCAAAATTCTAGTGAAAACGTGGTCTTCGTGTACCTGGACGAAACGTGGATCTACCAGAATGGGTCTTCGATTCGTCAATGGTTACATGAAACAGAAATGAAAAGTAACCCAGCCAAAATTAAAAGTGAGGGAAAACGTTTTACAGTTATGCACGCGGGAACAAAATTTGGTTTTTTGGAGGGATGTAACTTGCTGCTCGACTCTGCTAACAAGCTGCATGGTGCAGTTGGACAAACCACCCACATTTTCTAGTAAGAAAGGGCAAATGCAGGAATGGCGGTTTAAACAAGGGGTGCAATTTGGACCGAAATTAACAAAAAGGGGTTTTGGGAATTAGTGAAACCTTTATTAGCAGATAAACAAAAACGTTACCTGACCGACGAAACTTTGATAGAGCACAGTTATGAAGTTCTTAGGTTGCTCCCGTACCATTGTCATTTTAACCCAATTGAAATGGCTTGGGGGCAATAGGCTTCTATAATAAGCACATTAATTCCCAGACTTCATCTAAAGATAGGGTTTCGAATTTATGGCGTGAAGCTCTATCAAAATGTACCCCCGACATGTGGCAAAATTATTGTAATCATTGTGCAAAACTAATTTCGGAAGATTGGGCAAAACATGGGAACGTGTTCGATTGAAAATGTTTCTCCTTTCAGTATTTCACTAGGAGAATCAGATTCGGAATCAGATAGTAATGATGAACCTGGAAGCACTACCTGGAGAATTGACACTTGAAACTGTGTTTTAAAAAAACAATAATTAGCAATGTTAGCTTAATAAATTAGATTTTACCGAAAATTAAATACAGAAACGTATAATTATAATAATTTTTCATTTTAAACGTTAGAACAAATTTGTACTGTAGAGCATATTCAAATTTTATATAAACCAATCGTTGTTACAGCATGTCTTTACTAACAAATGTATCTTAAAACTTTAAAATAGATTAGAAAATAATAAATTAACAGCTCAGTGTTTGTAAACTTCAGTAAACTTTTATATAAAAAAAAAAATTGTATATCTCCAGAACTATTTTCAGAATTGGAAAAACAACGATTTGCCGGGATTTGATTATACAGGGTGATTCATAATTAGTGAATCAAACTGAAATGGTAGATTCCTTATGCCAAATGAAGACAAAAAGTCTATATGAACATATGTACTTAACCAAACGGTTACTTAGATACAGGCTGTTGCTTGTTGCAAAAGTGAAATAATTGCTTCCAATTATTAATAATAACAAGGCATAGCAAGTGCAGCAATAGATGTTTAGATACCTTTGGCGGTATTCTTTAGCTGCACCACGTACGTTACCGTCACAATATCCATACATGAACACCATATCAGCATACTCCTCTGAAGTAAACCCCTCCATCAAGTAATTAACGTAGGTAGAGTTTAGCAATCAAAACAAATCGATTATTAGAACATTTACAAAACACAAATAACGTACTACTGATGAATATCTGTCAGATTTAACGCACATTTTGTTTTGGCGGCACTTGATATGCCTTGTTATTATTAATAATTGGAAACAATTATGTTGCTTTTGCAACAAGCAACAACCTGTATCTAGGTAACCGTTTGGTTAAGTACATATGTTCATATAGACTTTTTGTCTTCCTTTGGCATAAGGAATCTACCATTTCAGTTTGATTCACTAATTATGAATCACCCTGTATAGAAGAGCAATTAAATGGCAACAGTAAGGCTCTTTCAAAAACATTATCTGAAATTGAATAACACATAATCTATTTCTGTCATAGGTGTTTACTACTAAACGGTACCAACAAAAATTGCACCCATCATAGCCTGCTCTGCGGAGAAAAGATCGTGAACGTCATATATGTAAATAAAGATATTTTTGCGTTAAATGGCTACAATCTTTAACACTCATACGAAAGATAATGTCAGATCCCTCTATATGTACCGCCTACGCAGTGTCGAAATGTAGTTTTACTGCATCTCTTACACACTCTTGTCTTCCTGAGTTTCTTTTATTGCGGTGACCTTCTTGTTTCCTGTCACTGCATTCAATTTCTTCTGGGGTTTTTGCTACTTCATCCGTCCATCTTTTCTTCGGTCTCCCTCTTTTACACTGCTATCACTGTTCCTTCAAATACTATTCGCGGCATCCCTTTTTCACTCATTCTCCACAGATGTCCCAACCAATTCAGTCTTTTCTGTTTCTTCATTTCATTTGTTGGAAATTTGTTTTCTTTTGTCTATCAGTGTTTACGACTCAGAACCATATATTAGTATAGGTACTTTTCCTTAAATGTTGAGTGCTGCTTTGTAAAACGATTTAAGGTACCTTAGAGGAGTTTTAAATTCCTTTTTTTGAAACTACATATGTCCAGAAACCACGCGGTCGACTTCAAAAACGCCCTGTAGTAGTTTGGAATAGTAAAATTTTATATTTTATCCCCCCCCCCCCCTCATAGTTTTTGTTTTAGCTTTTGTCTGTTGCATTTATAATTATTTTGTGCGAAAAATGGCCAAGTGAAGTATTTTTTATTATATTATATACAATTTTTGATGTGGTGTGCTCATCCACCTCCAATATTCAGCTCCATTATGCCATTTTTTTTCTGTTTTAACAAATAAATTTAAATTGCTATTCAATTACTGCTGTTTTAAAAACATAAAATAAAATCATACTCGGACTACATTTAAATATAACATTAAAGGATAGCACTATATCATCCATATCATTTTTAAACAGAACTACTAATCGACCATTTTAAAGGTTATGTCAGTTAAAACCACGGAATTAACTCTTGGTTCATGCCCCATTTTACAATCCAGATAATACCTCCCCTTGCTGGTATCATCACCGCATGCAAAAGCAAATATGCGGATATTGGGGTTAGCGTGATATCGAGAACCTCCAAGATTTGCTCGCAGGGAAGCAGCGCGCAGCGTTAATCAACCCTCGCCACCGCTCAACTCATCACACTTTTAATCGCAGCCGTGTTATACAGCTTGAGTGTTCCAATCAAGCAATTTACAACTCCAGAATAATTTTTTTAATGGAACACGAAGCCAGATTTTTGAACAAGCGCCATTGCATTCCAGGAAACACGAAAAATACTGCTGGCACTTGTTAGATATTCCCGGTGCTACAAGTGCTCCCCTATTCCATTATTAAATTTTCTCGGCATCCCGGTCGCTTTAAAATTGCTCTGGAAGCGCGCGACAAGTGCCGACATTTTTATAAATAGAGCTAAAAGCGCTTTTTAAACAAGAAAAGCTTCACATACTCGCGGCAGTTTTTAAATTTGTCTAAAATGATTGAGCGGCGACACCGGCGTTGATCGATTTGCTGGAAAACTGAGACAAGTCTAAGCCGAAAAGTCGGTGCCGAGTGTTCGTTCGTGCCAAGAACTTTCTCTTGGGGATGGCAATTGCCCCTAATACTGTGTTTCGGGGCTAATCTATTTAAGCAACCGTGAAAGAGAATCCCGGAAAAAGTTCCTCCGGAAAAAGTTCCACCGGAAAATGTTCCGCCGGAAAAAGTGCCGTCGGGAAATAAATCCGCAGGAAAAAGTTCCGCAGGAAAAAGTTACGCATGAACACCCATGGCCGTGGAAAAGTTAAATAAGAAATAATAACATAATGTCGATTTCATACATAATGTTTTATTCATAAAAAAGGCAACTTACACTACAGATTATACCATGAGATAAAAAAAATTATTCTGAGCAGGCCTTGATATGTGTTATACGTTTGGCAGTATTGAAGTGTATTGTCAGTCTCTGTCAAATTCAAGATTAAAAGGTTAGGGTTTGTTTGTTGTTTGACACAGACTGACGTAAAACTTAACCTGCAATATAATCACAGTTACAAAAAGTGGTAAAGATTCGGTGCACGGTTCGGTCTAGTGCGCATGCGCAAAAATAACAGTGAACATAAAAATGTAACGTTGAACAAACTCTCTCTCGTATTTTTTCTCTAAAAAAAATTATCAAAACCTAACAACTAACATAAACCATTAACCTGGACCACCGCCGAGAGCGCAACGCATTGCGTTGAACAAACTCTCTCTCGTATTTTTTCTCTAAAAAAATTATCAAGACCTAACAACTAACATAAACCATTAACCTGGACCACCGCCGAGAGCGCAACGCATTGCGTTGAACAAACTCTCTCTCGTATTTTTTCTCTAAAAAAAATTATCAAGACCTAACAACTAACATAAACCATTAACCTGGACCACCGCCGAGAGCGCAACGCATTGCGTTGAAAAAACTCTCTCTCGTATTTTTTCTCTAAAAAAAATTATCAAGACCTAACAACTAACATAAACCATTAACCTGGACCACCGCCGAGAGCGCAACGCATTGCGTTGAAAAAACTCTCTCTCGTATTTTTTCTCTAAAAAAAATTATCAAGACCTAACAACTAACATAAACCATTAACCTGGACCACCGCCGAGAGCGCAACGCATTGCGTTGAACAAACTCTCTCTCGTATTTTTTCTCTAAAAAAAATTATCAAGACCTAACAACTAACATAAACCATTAACCTGGACCACCGCCGAGAGCGCAACGCATTGCGTTGAACAAACTCTCTCTCGTATTTTTTCTCTAAAAAAAATTATCAAGACCTAACAACTAACATAAACCATTAACCTGGACCACCGCCGAGAGCGCAACGCATTGCGTTGAACAAACTCTCTCTCGTATTTTTTCTCTAAAAAAAATTATCAAGACCTAACAACTAACATAAACCATTAACCTGGACCACCGCCGAGAGCGCAACGCATTGCGTTGAACAAACTCTCTCTCGTATTTTTTCTCTAAAAAAAATTATCAAGACCTAACAACTAACATAAACCATTAACCTGGACCACCGCCGAGAGCGCAACGCATTGCGTTGAACAAACTCTCTCTCGTATTTTTTCTCTAAAAAAAATTATCAAGACCTAACAACTAACATAAACTATTAACCTGGACCACCGCCGAGAGCGCAACGCATTGCTTTAAACATTGATAGCGGCAAGCGGCACCCACAGCATTTTGACATACACGCTGATCGAACTATAAACTTACTTCGCTCGCAGCGGATGCGAAATAGACCGGACCGTGCACCGAATTTCACCCCAAAAGGTTATTAATGTCAAAATAAGACATTGGCATTTTATAACTTGTCAAAAGTTTGAGTGGACGTATCACGTGATGAAATGCGCCATTAGTATTCGCGCGGCCATGAGTTTTCCAAATTATAGTTTGTTTATACGGAAAAGAACCATATTTTGACGTTTTTCACAAATTAGTTATTTACGATAATCAGAACAGTATTAACAACAAACAATCCAGAACATTTAACAGAGAAATAAATATTTTCTTGTAAGTTTTATATTGCTTAAATATTCGTAAGTAACTGTTCAATAGAATATTGCGGTGTACATTCGCAATTCCAGGTTGAACATGTATAGCAAGTAGTTTAGTGTCGGGAAAACTCCAGTATAGCCCACTGGTACATTTTGACATTTCCGGAATATGAAATTAGAGGAACTGTTATGCCAGTGGCGAAACTGGATTTTAAGCTATAAATAAGAGAAATACTCATTGGGAAATTCAAATTCAATATTATTGTCGACGATTGGACTAACTGCTTGTTTTATGGTGATGCACAGGCATTTTTGTATCGAGAGATAAAAAAAAACTGTTCCTCAGCGGGCTGTGGAAATTCAACGTATGAATAATATGTTGGTGACACTGTCAACTTTGAGGTTATCAGGTTAGGTTTTCCGTCAGTTATGACACAAAATGACGCAAAACCTAACCTGCTAACCTCGAATTTGACATTGACGTACAGTGTCACCAACATATTATTTATACGTTGAATTTCCACAGCCCTCTGAGGAACAGTTTTTTTTGGATCTCTCGATACTAAGTATACACAAATCTTAAACTGCAGCTAACCTAAATTAGCACCTTGACGGCAGCCAAAATTTTATTGTATTTGAGATATTAGTCATTTTGAATAACTTTCTTTCACTTCAGCAAATGAATTGTAAAATTTTATTTTGACTGTAGTAATTTTTTGTTATCAAATGTCGCCTACACCGTTAAAAAATTCTATTTTTTATTACATCATCATGGTTTTCCGCAAAATCGTATTTTGATATTGGATAAAAAAGTACCAGTCAAAAATTGTATGGCCACACTGTGATTATATAGTCACTGTAGTAATTTAAAATACTATAAATGTAATTATAATATACATAAGAGCCCAGCAAATTTTTCCATTTTTATCATATGCATTTGTACCCTATGGTATGGTACTTATTAATCATGTAACATGGACAAAACACCAAAGCATCGCTTTCCTGCGGAACTTTTTCTTGCCGAACTTTTTCCTGCGGATTTATTTCCCCACGGCACTTTTTCCGGCGGAACATTTTCCGCGGAACTTTTTCCTGCGGACCTTTTTCCGGCATCGGTGAAAGACGCCACTAAGCAGCACCCATAAATTCGGCATTTGTGTTCGCAAATTCCTATTGTATCGTTTTTCTAGGGCTCTCTTAGCGTCTCTGCTATGGTTTCTCTAAAAGTAACTACTTTAATTTGATTCTGTGATGATAAATGCTACCTTTTGCTATTATACATTTATATTAAGAAACAGTGACAGTTACTGTGCGACGAACTAAATCTACTCTTTAACCAATGGAATTACTTACTAATTTAGCTATAGCTTGATAAGAGTTCTTATTCCCTCACTCGCCCTATTTAAAATAGTTAAAATAACTATGTTAATGCCCTTAAAACCCAATGTTTTAGAAAACGTCAAATTACAAAGATTACTGTCACAATAATTCTCATTTATTTCGGTGATATTACTTTCTATTGTTTAATGGCTTTTGCTATGTTGTGGTTCTGAAATTTCAGCAAGCATTTTCAGATATGGTGCAGGTCCCAAGGAACTACTTATATCCTGCTTGGTTAGCTCATTCTGTAAAGTATGAATTATGTTGCTCAGTTCCTCATCACACCGGTGAAATTTAGAGGGTTTAGAAGATCGTTGCGTGCGTTACATTGCCTACGCTTTTGCTTTGATTTTGCAGTAGATCATGTGGATTGCATATACAACCTTTGGTAAATTTTAACTTATAATTGCCATTCTTGGTGGATATTCAAAGGTGGAAATAATCCACGTACGTATCATAAGTTTTCTTAAGAGTGTGTACAAACTACCAAAATTCTAAATAATTATACTTAAGAATATAGAATATTACTATGATTTTATACTTGATTTAGATATTATAATTTAAAATAAATGACTTTAATCTCAAAAGTCGGGTCTCTATATTCTAGCAAAAATTATCTTGATTTGTATAAATTGTAGGAAATACCTGCATTTACTAACTTGATTATCGTGGTATTATTTTTAATTATTTAATTGTAAACACTTTGTACACAGCTGAGTTAACTACTGGGACCGCTACAATACTGGATATTATTTAACTAATGGGAACTAAATTCAATTATGGCGATCCAACCTCACAATTTCGCAAAACAAATTCGCTTTCCTTCAAAAAATTATCAGTGATTGCGTAATTAAAGCGTTGCCTAGGTAATAACAATTACAGTAAGTAAAAACCCATTACAAACAAAAAACATTTAGATGACGTGCCGGAAGTGCACATAAAACTGACGCCACGCTTGGAATTCACTAAATTCACCCTTTTAGGATAAATTTTCTTGACCATTTCGACGCTTTTCCAATAGAAACTAAGGCTTAACTCAAACCCCAGCAAGTCCCACCATGCCTGGGCCCCTCTTTCTCCGTTGGCCTGCAGATACAAGCCGCTGAACGACTCCTGTAGCGCGACCGCTGCGAGAGCACCTCCAATTCAGTCGTTGCCTAACACCTAGGGCTACAACTGCTTCTCACAAAGGTCGCTGCTTAGCTCTAGCTCGCAGAGCACCAATTTCACTGCTCGAACCCCGTACATAATCTCGACAAACCAGCCAACACTCGATGCAAAAATTAAACATTTTTACTACCTCTGCAGAGGTGCTACAAATTAGTGCAACCTACTACAGCACACCCAAAGAACATGGAATTAATTTTCAAACACTGAATTGGGAAAATGGTGTTTGTTCACTATCAACGTATTAACAATTATTTATTAGAGAAGCCAAAATTAACACTACTTCACAGTTTGGCTTCCTTTCCCCAATTATTTGTCTTCGATCTTACATTGTTTTACATTATTTTCAAGCCTACTTTAATTACAGTTTTGTTCAAATCAAGGCTAACACTATTTTTAATATTGTTTTACAAAACTATTATACAATTTGCAAAACTTAAACTAGCACATTTCTGGAACAATTTTTAAAATAGTGTTTAATATGCTTGAAATTGCTATTCTAATCATAAAGGCTTAAAATGTGTTCATAGCAATATATTTTAAAGTATTCATGTCAAATAGAACATACGGTATAAGTACCAGCAATTAACGCGAATTTTACCTCCAGAAGTGTTCCCCTGGGAACATTTACAATTTACCAGTTATAACTATTAAAATTTGTGCAAATACTACTCCAAGATGCTACGTATATTGTGAATTAATTTCTTGATTACGGTGAATGGTAATGCAAGATTGAATTAAAATTCATCTGTGAGAGCTATTTTCAATAACTGTAACAGAGCTGTTGCAATGCTATCTACTGGAAAGCTTCCGGTCAGTATAAGATACTAGAGATAATTTCTGATTGACCGATAGATGTAGTCAAAATTGCCAACTTTCGCTTTCACCAAACTCTTAATAAAAGAACAAAATTTGTTAAACACGTTTTTAAAGAAAAAGTCACTTTTTTTAAATGGCACCTACTAAAGGCCATCTTGCCATTAAAAAACTAATTTAATTACCAATCTAACGATATGCATCATGCACTACTTTATCTTTATCTAAAATTGAAGAATAATTAATTAATAATTTTTTTAATATTTCTGTGCAATACCTAAACAAATTCAGCAACAATTTGAGTCGTAGATTAGGAAAAACATAAAATATATAAGGTGATCCATTTAAAAAATAAAAGTTAGTGTTATTTCCGGTGAAACCGGAATTCGGCCATTTTGATTATACTTGTATGTCAATCCGAAATCATGTCTAGTATCCTTTGTATCAAATTTCATCCAAATTCATTCATAAGTAATTGAGATAGAGACATAGCCCTGGTCTCATTGTTACCCGGTATACTTGCTTCCACCATTAACAAATCTCAGAACAATATGGAAAGATAAAATATGGGTATTATTTCGTTCATATTTGCTCATAGTTTTGTGATTATGTATGTTGTATATTTTTGGTTTGTACGAAGATTGTTCAATAGAAACTCGTTCGGAGGTCGTAGCATAATATTTATTTACTCAATTTTTAAAAATGTTGTAGTACTATATAGATTGCATGCTGGTAAAATTTTTGCAGCTATTAATGAAACCATTGAACCGTTCTGGATTATCCAAATCTTCCTGCCTCAATAAACCACTGTAATGTAACAATAACTATAGTGATCAAGTCACCATCAACAGCTTTCATTCTCGCATGGATTTTTAGTGGTTGATGTAGTTTGGAGGCTAAAAATTGAATACCTTTGGACGGATTTTCCATAGTAAACGCCATTTCGGAGCTCCATAAAAATGCACACGAAAAAGCAACCACAAAGAAATTTGGCAGAAACCTCACTAATACATCAATAAACAATTTCAACAACAGCATGCAATTGTCGTGATAATCAAGTCGCGCCTATGCGATCCACACGTGTTTCTGTTGAACAATCCTCCTATCTATAGCATGTATCAGTAATTATATTTAAAACTTATATTATATATTTATAAATTATATAATGTTCCACTGTTTCTAAGGTTTTCTTACATCTTTCGACGTTTTCGGTTCATGCGAGCTAAAAGTATTGAAGTATCTGTACATTTTTAAGTTTTGACAAGGTTGTTCAGTATGAACTGATGAGATGCATCTAGATGAAAACAGAATAAATACATATTTATTATAGATAAATGAATAGGCATAAGAGTATAATAGATTTGCAAAATCGACGCCGCCACTAGTCTTATATTAGCAGAAATAGTATATGCGTTGAACTGTTGACGTTCTATTGGCGTGTGAACTTCATTCATTTTGAAATCCGCCCTCGACGCTATTTGTCCCTTCGAGCTGCAACTACCTTCAACTATCTTTCCGTTTTACCGAGTTAGTAAGACAAACCGAAATATATGTTCTACTCGGTTCGAAATCTTCACTCGAGCTCGGAGTCCAGCTGACTTTCCCTCTCTTTGTTTGCTGGTAATGTTTGTTCGTAATGGTACTCTTATTTAGCTCTAACATTCAGCTAAATGAACTGTAATGCGGCGTTTTCCCGTGTTCTATACTCTGCTTTACTATGAATTTATATTGCCCTTTGTTTGCTAGTTAACCCAGTAGTATCACCATAAGACCCGCTCTTATCTCAGAATGGCTAAGGGATTTGTCAATATAGCTCGTTCCGGCCTGATAACAAGCATTTCTGTAATCATACATGCAAATCCTGCCAGAAATAAAAACCATACAGTTTACTTGAAAATACCTATACTCTGGAAGAGAACATGCATGCATGAAAATACATAAAAAGATTACACAACAGTAATATGGAAATATTATACTCTATCAACAATAGCTAAGAAATGTTTGCGAGCTTAATGATCTGACCCACAAATTCACTTAATATGGCTCTGCCTTCGGTCGCTTGAAATCAAGCTGACGCTATGTGTTAGCAGGGTGATGTCATCGCTACGTACTGACGCGCACCAAGAGTGATGCAACTTGGTCTAATTTACTAATTACGGTTCTAATTTTGCAGGTAATTTTAAAGTTTTTATGTTGCGTCTGTCTATGCACATCTGCTAGAACAATCCCAGAAATTCTTGCGAAATGTTAATTTCGTCAGTTTTATTAAATGAGTATGAAAATTTCAGTGACAACTCTAATCGATAGGTCTTAATAGATAAGAATTGAGTATCTGTGTTACCATGCTTTGTCTACGTTGGGTTGCAGTCTCAAAAGAAAAGGGCTCCAATTTTCGTGGTTTACTATGCATACCATACGTTTTTAAGTTGTAGCCACAGTGAATATATATAGCATATATTAAGCCCAGGAGTTGGATGAGATTGCTAAAAATGCTAAAAGCTTTTTACTGCGCCATATTTATTAATTTCCATAATGACATACAGTCAACCTGCTCCCTAATTATGTTGTTCCTCAAAGCTATGAGTAAACCTCATGCAATAAATCAAAATTTTCATAAAACCGACTCGTTTAAAACTGTCCAACCTAATCAAGACAAATGATTGGACATTTCGAAAGCAGAGCTAACTCGCACTCATTAAGAGCCGTTTATATTTCCATTAAACTTGATAGTGCCTCCTACCGTCTGTTCCATTTCGCGGCCAATTTAAAAATTTCCTCTGCCAGCGCCCTTTGTGTTATCAGTTCGAATAAGCAGCCCGTATCGGTATCGATCAGAGAAGTTCTTGTCCGCGCCAGATGCTTCAAAATTGCTTTAAGTGCTTTTATACCGTGAAACATTTGCCTCGGTCCGCGGCAATTCATATCGCCGACCTACATTTTAAAATTCTAAGCTTGTCCGTCAAGATCTCAGCCTCTTGATAATAACTGACAGGGGATGGGGACGGGCTGCAACTCTTGTTAATTTCCTGCCCCTTTTTCTTACTTTCAATGGCCGTATCTAGTAATTAAATCAATGCGCGATGACGTTATCAGTTAACGCCCCACATAAATTTGCAGCGTGGTTGTTTCGCATCGAGGGTACGAGGTTCTTGTGCGGTTATGGTCAGAAAATGGATATGAACTTTTAACAGACGTTTTTATCGTGACTGCCATCCCGGAGAAAAATTACGGAACTTCCCACGTCAGGTTAGGATCGCGTAAGCTAATAATAACTCGATGCGGAAACAGCGTTAACAGGGATGCGCCTAAGCACAAAAAGTGACGAACACGATCCGAAAGCGTAACAGGATAACGGGTCTTTCAACCAATACAACTAGCACATATGTAATAAAATATGTAAAAGTGGCCTCGGCTACTTTCTGCTAAAATCCCAAGAGAAAGGTAGGAACTCAGCCAGTATGAAAAATTATATGATTCACCTGAGTTTAATGACGTTTAAAGATGAAGACTGAAAATAATAATTTCTAGTGGTTAACAACGTTCTTTATTAGAAAATTGGGTACCTATTGTTGCGGGACGTCTAAAGTCGGGGTAACTGGCAATCCTGTTAGTTAAAATACACTTGAACACGAAGACTAAAGCTACTGTTGCGAGATTAATAAGAACACTAATTTTAATAACGTTGCTTCTTAACTTTACTTATTAACTTCTTCTTATTAACTAACTAAATTCTAAGTCCAGTTTGAACAAGAAAACTCGGTAGGCGTTTACAAATTTCCAAATAAGCCTATCGGAGCAGTTCTAATTTTTTGACTTTTGGCACGTACATACGGAAGTGACAGTTCATAATACTTTTATGAATTTGACAAATTTGAAGCTTTCCCACGATGAAATTTGTCAAGCTCGATCTCTCGCAAATTATTGCTAATAAAGTTTTACAATGCTGCTACAAGAATTTGCCCCCGCCGGCACGAAATTTTTACGATCGAGTTGCAACAGTTGCACTTCTGATCACGTTCTGGCCATATACCTTTGCCTAATTTTTCGGCGTACTAAGTAAACCCTGCATAAATTTACTCTAATCTATTCGTGAGATTGAAATATCTCCAGCTTCCCAGAGAAAGGCACGTTTCTAAACACCGGCTAACATTCGCTTTTTGTAATTTTAATATTACATTTTGCCTACGAATTCTACCTTAAAATATTTGTGATACAAATGGCTTATAGCTAACTAAAGTACAGTTTCCTACAACCACGTATAGTTCAGTTTATTAAAGAACGCAAATCGTAACACTATAAGTTTATAATTTTAGGATAGTTAAGGTTAATTCGTTATTAATAATTTTAGATTTTTCATAATTTCTAATTTTAAAATGTGGTAGTTTTTTTGTTAGAAGGGCTAATCAAGCTATTTGTAAAAGGCCAATTAAATTAAGTGTTACCTGTTGTTTTGAACAAAAGTCAAGTTTGTATAAAACCCACTGCAGGAGAAAGAACGGGGTTTTTGTAATTTATGCTGTTGCTATCAAAACATGTAATAATTTGGTGCAGAAAAACAAAAGTAGTATTATTTACAATCGCCAACGTCAACAAAATTGTTTTCTATTTTTGTTGAATGTTAAATCCACGTGAACCGTTAATCAGTGTTTGATTTATTTTGGGCCACCAATGCAATGCAACAAATTCCAGTATTTATTTCAACGACAAGGCAGTCTATGAACTGTTTTAATTCCATTTTAACTGGGCATAGACAAAGCAATTCTGTCATAAAAAAAATAATGAATTGGTGCAGTGACTTTCGACAAACCTGGAGTTTCGGAAGCTGATGAAAGGGGCTCTAAGCTGATATCTGGCGGATTAATCCAGTTCCAGTACACAGTTGAGAGAATCTTTGATGATTTCTGCAGTACAATAATTCCATTTTACGTTAGTAAAAAAATTGCCTACTGCACAGTGGTAGTGAATAGTGGCGCGGCAAATAAAACACCCGAGAGAATAAGGTAGGAATTTGTTTGCATGATTAATTAGAATGTAAGTTGTTGCAGTTAATTCGTAGGTCTTGCATTACTTGGCATGTTTTTGGCGAAGCCACGTAAATTCAGAAAACTTTAAAACCGTGAGTTAGTTTGCATTTGAATGTGATTTATTTGATACTGCAAGAGTAACCTTGTGCCTTTGTGTTTTTTGTCAAATTTACAAGAGTTATACGGGGTCAAAGGTCACCGAAATCAGTTTTGCGCTTATATCTCGCTTGATATTAGTTGTACAAAAATGTTTGTTTAATAAAAAATATAGAGCGGAAAATTCTCTACAAAAATGGCAACTTGCACTTTTTACGCAGGACCGTCCGTTTTCAAGTTAGAGAGCTCACAATGGGTCAACATCAGGAAGTCGCGCCTATTATCTGGCAGATGTTTTTCGTCGATGGCATAATCGCCCTCGGTGTCCCTCAGACAACGGTCACATTCCTCAGTATAAACCAAGAATTCTACACGACGTAGACGTGTTTCGGCTGTGTGGTAGCACGTGTTGTAGTTTCATTATTGCGATGGCGGATAATAATAATTGTTTTATTTGTGGAAGATCGAATGCAATCGGTGATACTGTGAGTGTGGAGCGCGGTTTGCAAATTTTACGAAATGCCAGTGTAGATAGAAACGACGGACATTTGGAACTTTTGATTAACGTGAATTCTATGACTATTCATGTTGAATGCCGTAAAGACTATACTCGCAAGAACAGCAACTGCTTTGAACCAATCAGCAATGAAATAAACTCTGGAAACGATACATATGTTATAGACGGTGGTTTTCTATTGCATTGTGTCATTTGGCAACAAAATTATGTTTTCCATTCCAATTTTGATAAATGTATTGATTATCTAAAACGACATTACGGTTCCAATATAATAGTCGTATTTGATGGCTATGATGATTCGACCAAGAATATAAAAGCAATTGAACAAATTCGACGATGCGATACACTTTCCGATTCTTCTAATGTCTTCTTTGATGATATGATGCCGGTACCAATGAATCAAGAAAAATTTATAGCAAATCGTGGACCTGCATAGATTTATTTCGATGTTGATGCAAAAATTTGCTGCTAAGAAACGTTGCTACTAAGCAAGCTCGGGACGGTGCCGACGTCCTCATAATAGAGACTGCACTTGAATCATCACGTACAAATACAACTGTTGTAGGAGAAGAAGTAGATTTGCTTGTTATCCTTATTGCACGTGCTACTACAGATCAGCGCATTCTTTTTTTAAAACCCGGCAAAGGCAATGTTCGAACAAAAATGTATTCTCCCAATAAGATCGGTGGATACACGAACTGCAAACATATTTTATTTGCACACGCTATAACGGGATGCGATACAGCATCTGCGCTTTTCAATCGCGGTAAAAAAAAGGTTCGAAGTTGATCCAAAATCGTCAAGATCTACAGCGCTCAGCGGAAGTGTTTCATCAAAAGAATTGTTCACCTGAAGTTATCAGACAAAGTGGAATCAAGTTTTTATTGGCTATATATGGAGCACCTCGTAAAGAGCAGTCATTTGATAACTTCCGTTACCTTGTTTTTGCGAAATCAACAAGGTTGAATAAATCTGTTAAATTACCAGCCCTTCCTCCAACAACTGAAGCCGCACGACATCTACTTCGAGTTTATTATCAAATTCAAATTGATTGGGCAATGAATTAAATCCTGAACAGTGGAGTTGGGTAATGAAACAAAATGTGTTAGAACCGGTAAAGACTTTGTTACCACCAGCGTTTGATGAACTCCTTCATATGATGAAAAACTAATTTCGGTGACTTTTGACCCCGTATAACTTTGTTAGCGGTCACGATATCGATGGGGACTTTTCACATGTTATTTATAACGTGAAAATGAAGGTGTATGCAAAAATCCAGCTTGGTCCTAATTTTTTAGAAATAACACCTCTTTTTCGTCTAAAGTTACTGGGCTATTAATTTTCAAGTGACCATTCACATGCTGTGGAATTTTTTCTCTATTCTTGGCTTATTCGTATGGCGAAAACGATATACTCGAAGCTTATTGCATTTTCAAAATATTTCTAACTCGTGCTGTTAGTTCAATAATTATTGCGATCAGTTCAAAATTTAACTTTGAATTGTGTTTGGCGAACAAAGCAATAACGAATAAGGGGTTAGTATTTTATATTCGTGGAGTCCGGGGAGAGTCAGTTCAGTTTGAATAGTTGACCAGTAATCATCATGCATGTTAATTTTAGAGTTGACCAGGGACAGTTAGTTAAGCTAAGGATTCTTGTGTTTGTGATGTGAGCATATAGTTCCGAAACAGCCTAACCATGCCGCTTTGGCAAATATGAGACGATTGGATTAATTCCATCCCCCCCCCCCCCATAGAAAACTACTAAGTGTGAAATTCCGAATTTCGTATCGTGTTGAAATACCGCAAAAATGTATTATCGATCTTTGATAGAATTTAAAGGAACTGCTATCGTGCATTGTCACTTATAGACATAGTCACATATCGATGCATCTCTGAAAAAACCTTCTGTAAATTCTTTGACCTAACGTTGACTCTTCTTCAAACGAAGTTCTGGACGTCCACAAACAAGATAACGTCTAAATCTCGGAGCTGAGCACCATGCACATTTCCCATTGCCAGGAGGTTTTCTATGTTGAAACCGCCCCTCCATCCCAGGCATTCAAAATACTATAGTGGTGCCCTAAACAATAATAGGAATTTATCTATGTTGCCCGGTAGTTTACAAGGTATAATTAATTTCACTTTTACGAACGAACACCTGTCCTTACTTCAATTTAAGAGACGCCCCCCATCTTGGTGAACTACTGAGCACCCTATAAGCTAGTTACATTTCATAAATGAGGATTTACTGAAAACATAATTTAGAGCGAAAGTATAGGAGAGGATGCTACACCTGGGACTAAGGTCTATCAAATTACTGTAGGATATTTTTTATCGCACTTTTTCCACTGTCTCGGGTGTTTATCACACAACGTTTCGGGATTTTCTGATCTACTCCCGTCCTCAGGTGACTCCTGGTTAGTCCTGAGAAGGACTGACCAGGAGTTCATGTGTGGAATAAGTCCGATAAAACATATCATAATAGACTACTGTCAAAAAATGACATTCAGAGAACAAGTACTGTAGACTAAGATACATATTTAATAGTGATATAAGATAGTTGATAATTATCTTTGCAGCTTACGGAAAACTGTTTTAATAGTTATAAATCTTCTGTTTAGCTAGTTGTGGTGGTAGTTGTAGCAAAGTTTTTAAAATGTGTGCTTCTAACACTAAATATTTCTGATTATCCAGCCAAGGCTCATGTTGTCTGAGTACCTTGAGAACCACGATACTTCAGCAGATATGGCCTTGTTCCTGTTTGTGCACCCATATTGACTAACGATTCGCAAGACATTGCAGCTTGCATTATCGGAGTGAAAGTCGCTCTAAGGATTTAAGGTCGGTGTGAAGTATCTATAGTCGTCTGTACCAGCCGTTCGGAATGACATAACGCTGATTAGTCGTTCACGTCTAGCGCAGTTTGAATCCGTGAGGCGTGGTCGTCTGACGCACTGTGGTTGTAATGCTTTAGATCGTGTATCACAGGAGTCCCCGTTTTACTAACCTTATAAAGCCATCTTCCCTGTTTGTATTATTCGGATGTTTTTTTTTAAATTTCTATGGCTTCACGTATTACTCGTGGAAAATAGTGAGGTATTCTAGTAAGTATTCTGGAGTGTTCAAATTCTAGGGTGTGCCCATTTGTGGATGTTTGCTCAGCTGCGGCTAATTTTATGATGCTTCTGTGTTTGCAGTCGCCTTTATGTTCTTCCAGCCTTCCAGAGGTGCGGATTCTTCTTTAGCCATTTTCGTCATAGTCTTGTCTAGCACTTTTCGCATGGCGGTAGTTGTATATCCGTTCTTTTGTGAAGAGTCAAATAGATGCTCCTTTTCACTCTCTAAATTTTCTGCACTTGAGATACGAACGGCTCTGGTCGCCAAAATCTTAAGAACTGTTGTTTTTTGCATTGTATGATGGCGACTACATGTCCTAAACTACCATCTGACTTATGTTTTACCAGAACGTCTAGAAACGGATACTGCCATTTTTCTCCGTTTCCATTGCGAATTGTATGTTGTGATGTACACAATTCAGGTGTTTTAAAAACAGATCCAATGTCTGGTGTTCTTGTGACCAGATGATAAAGGTTTCATCGACAAAAATTGACGGAAATATTTTGGTTGCGGCTTTTCAGGAAACAGTCTGTGATTCCTATCATTAAGGAAGCCCGGGTCTATTTTTAATGTTTTACAACAATCTATCTATGAATAAGTGGATGAAGCCACCTATGTTTAAAAACGTTTTTTGTTGAATTGACTCTCAAGAACATAGTAAACGGATCAAAGTGACAGGTTTTGTCAGATTCAATGCAAAAAGCGAATGAATGTGCTCCCTCCTCTCCTCAACTTTACAGGCTGTACTGAAAACTGATGCAAAGGTTATAAAGCCTGCATTTTAATGCTGAGCCCAATACATCTTCAGCAAATTTTCTTTCAGTAGTGTGATTAGACCACACTATCAAGTTCTGCCAAGAAAACTTGAATATGATGTGAAAATTAATAATTCACAAATTCTGGAACCATTCTCGAATTACTACCGAAAGCGTGCATAATTTGTGTTGTGCCCCCTTCCTCTATCAATGCATATTGCAGAAGATATACTAGGTGGTTAGCAAATAGTTAAGACTAAAAAAATAACGTCCTAAATGATGTTTCAATGCAATTCAAAGAGTATTGTAGAAATTGTACCATGGACGCCTGCCATTTGAATTTTATCAGACGTGTGCTTTCACATTAAAGGATCTAACACCGAAACCAGTCATTCATCTGTAAAAGTATTATCGCTAATTGCGACACAGTAAAATTTCATAATTCACCAAATCTCACTATGTCGTAAGTTACCATCGATAGAGTACGTAAGTTAAGTCGTCCCCATCTCTTTCCTGATAATCTAGCTATACAGCGAAGTAAAAATTTTATAAGGTCAATAAGTAATTTAAAGAAGTAGCATTAACGTTAATTAAAACTGACTTTTTGATAGCTTCTTCGTTGTTTCGTAACTCAATACAAAGTATTATCATGGATATGAGATTACTTGTGTGTTTAGCAAAAAATTACCGCTATTGCTTATTATTTGCATATCAGCAGGTATGTGATTTCAGACTTTTCGAAAGGAATTACATCTGGTAACAAATACATCTGTTTATGTCATCGCTAAAGCCAAAGCAGTTCAGTGATTCGCCAATTTTTAAGGTCTGTAACTCAATCGTCCCTCGCCATTCTTCCTCCATTATCTAGGCGTATAGTACGGTTAATATGTTAGACAATGACTAAACAACTAAAACAAGCAGAATACACGATCCGCAACAATTGAACATTTTGTATGAAGCTGAGGTAGACGTCGCCCTATAAGACAAATCATTGTTGTGGCAATCGGATCAATTTTGTGCTGTGAAAAGTTGTCATGTGTTAACTGTTTACTGGGGGGAGGGGGGAGGGAGACCATAGAATTAATTTCAAGAAGGTTTTTTACAGAAAGAACTTTCTTTATTTAAGAGCACCGTATACCAAAAAAGTCCGTAGGCGAAGCTTCGATTCGGAATGGTTTATATTTAAGTTGCTATCTAAGAATAAAGTAACTTCATTAATGGTAAAAGTAGAGTCAGGGTTTAAGGTGAAAATGAATTAATTGTAGAACATGGATAATTCAAAACAGAAATAACTTGCAATGTGATCAATGGATGGTCAAGAAAATTAATGATTTACAAAAATTACCAAAAACAGAAATGGATATCTTCAGCAATGATAGATTTAATGGCCAGAATAAAAGTTGAATAATACTCGTATATGCAATCAAGTTGCATAAAAATGGAAAATCCATCTAGATGAAATTTAATCTTAAATCCCCAAGAACAGAACAAGAAGCCATATGTCTCAAATTCCTAACAAATCCTTTAAGTGATTGAAGTCAGCATTTGCAACACTGCTGAAAAATCCCAGTGTCTCGCAATGTGACAACTATCATAAAATAAGCCTTACGTGCACAAACTATTTCTGAAAAGTGGTTATAGTAGAATATACGAAAAATACAACATATCAAGGAGATGATACATAACTTCTAAAAGCTACTGTCACAGGCAGAGGCAACCTACACATCATTACTGAGCTGTATTGATATCAAACAGCATAAAGGAGAACAACATTTAAAGCAGTATTTATCAAAAAGGATGTGCTACAATGTTGTGTACTCTTGCCTCTTCTCATTAATATCTACCCACAAGCAATATTTCGGGAGGCTTTAAGTGAATAAATTGGCGGAATTAACGTCATCGTAAGCAATACTAACATTTGATATGTAGATGACACGTTCGTATCAGCTACAAGAATTCGTCAGCTGCAACTGCTTAATGATGGACGGCGTCGTAGAATGCAATGTACCTTTTGGTTTGATCATGAGTGTTTTAAAAGAATAAGAAAAGTTAATTCGAAGAAAGAGTGAGCATTATACAGAATTATTCTGTAGTACTTAGATGCCGTAATAAATTATCAGGCCATAAAATATTTTTTCAGTACACTTTGATTCGAAGGTGACATTTTCTGTCGCTTGTTAAGGGATTTTCTGTTAGGGAAAATAGATAATTGACCCTCTTGTTAGTGTCCAAATGGCAGCGGGAGGAAATATAATACATTGTCTTCCGTTTCCATTAGAGATAGGAGATAATATGATTAATAGCAAACCAATTAGTATCCTGTTTTTTATATTTCGAAATTTTTTGATGCAGCTGAATACAAGCGATAGTCTTATCATAGCATGTAAAAGTGTCAAAGAAAATCATATGCATAACTCTGAAGTAAAGTTCCCTCCTTGAATGAAGACTGCTCTCACAACCCTCGAGCATTAAACTACATCCGCGAGAGGGAATTATGTACTTTCCTCCTCAGTAATACATATGCTGTTATTAGCATGATAACATTTTTATCAAGCCAGAGTTTAAAACTTCTTTGCATGTTATTCCTTTGATATCGTCCAATATTCATTTTTTTTTCTAAAGATTAGTTCTAGGTATATGCTCAGTAGAACCTTGTTGTTGAAGACGTATTGCATTTTCTACATTTTCTCAGTTTCTGTGAAACGTCTTAAAGAAAAACTTCTTTATTATCGTGCATGATGGTAATAGGAAAGCGTTAAACGCCATCTTACTTTATTCGAATTGAAATACAAAAAAAAAATTATGAAAAATTGAGACAAGGTAAAAATCAAACATTTAATAAATATTGTTCTTTAAGTACAAGTAAAATTTACAATCTGTCTATATTTTTATCAGTCATGCCGTACAGGATATCCCAAATTAAAAAATCCTTGATCCAAGGATATTATTAATTACAACGCGATGATTCAACTAAACGACAAGTGGACTATAATAAACAAACAAAACTGCGCCAATTACCTTTAATCCTTCCTCGATACAGGTACATATAGGTCTCGGAGGCAAGTGGTGTCGTAACGCTGAATGAGGGGTTCAAACACCCAATGCAAGATATACGCATAATTTACGACGAAAGTACGTGCACACATTGAATTAGCCTGGGACAATAAACAAGAGCTGTTCACTGTTTGACGCATAGAGACTAATTAATTTTAAGAGAAGGAATGATGGGCCTTTTCGGGGGTTGAACGACAGAGCTCTAAGATTTTAAGATTTCCAGAAAACTGGGCCGTATGTCGGAATATAGGAGAAGCACAACTCAAAGAATATAGTCCACAACAAAAATAATTTTAAACTAAAACGCGAATCCTAAGCTTTAAATACAAGCTACAAACAAACAAATATTAATTAATTACTACAACTAACAATTACGTAAACTTATCTTTCTTGTTGTAAAAATCTATAACAGACCAGGTAATAAGGTAAATTGCACAATAGACTTGCCCATGATTGGAGCAGTTGTATATGATTTTAAAAGTATACAAATTCAAAACGTGAATTCGCCATAATAATGAAAAATGCGTATTGTTTAGACTCATTTGCATAGGGTAGCGGAACTCGAAACCGACAATTAAGTTCGGCCATAAACCCCGGAATACAGTCAGTTCGGTCGTCCTGTAAAACGCCTAAGCTTATTAAAATTTATAATGCCATAAAAGATGGGGCAGACGTACCAACAAGACTGTATAATGGGGAACTCTCCAGTTCGAGCAGAGGAATATTCATCTGTAAAATTTCCGGCCGGAACTCGGCCAAATCTGGAATTGTAGATAAGCGGAAAACCCGATTGTTACCTAGTTTTGGGGCTACAGACGATTTCTGCTCAATACAGCAGTGCATAGTTTGCGAGCGGAAGTAAGCGATCAATTACTTCCTAGGGAATCAATATGATTCATCCATTTCTCCGTGAATGAAAAGATTTGGTTGCATAAATTTTAATTAACAGAAATGTTTATATTACTTAAAGCAAGAAACGTACAACCAGGGAATGCCGCGCTATCAACAAATTGCAGTAGACATTTTTCAAGAGAAAACTGTAACACATTAGAGTAGCAGTAAAATTGATTAAATCTAGGTCTAGGAAATAATCATAGTCTATGCAGATCGATTACGGAAAATTCATTTAGATATAAATTTATGATTTAATAATGTTTATAACACAAAGGTAGGCAAGGACGGATACCACACGTAGAAAAGAAAACTGCAAAATCAGAAAATGATTGGCAGGTATAAAAACATGCATACGCAAGTATTAAGGCGGTGAGTACGAACTACCACCGATGTAGATTTAGATCCGATTAAAATTAACACCGACGTGAACTACCGCCGATGTTGATTACTACCGGAAAAGATAACTATCGAGGTGGATTTTCATCAGAATGGAGCTATCACCATAGATGGTCATTTACACGTCATCTATTATTGCCTACATTTTCCGTTGACAATGATTTTGATGTCGAAACTGCGTAGACATTGTGATATTTTGTATTTAAAGGTTATGATTCGCTTATATCTTATTTATCGCACATATTGTTGGTAGAAAAACAAAAAGTATGTGGTTGTTGATAAACATTTGTAAACAGCCAGTGTATAGAAAATTTTGTAAGAAAATTTTCTTTATGTAGTTAGCCCGTTTTAATTTGTATACTAATTGATTACAATATATTTGGGTATTGCTGTATTGCTTTACATCCTAAACTGATATTTAAACATTTACAATTATACTTACAACCCCAAATAATAACTAAGGGGTAAATAAATTTCATGGCATAGCGTTCAAGTATTTATTTATAGCTTTAACAGTTAGCTTTATCGGATTGCTTTAGCAGTTTCGACGTTCTTCGGTGCTTTCATACGTTTTCGTCTTGTTTATGGAATCATTCTGCTTAATAGTTTATGATCTTTAATTGTGTTAATGCTTCCGCTGACAGAATAACGTAAATAATTAAAAATGTTACTTGTTTAAGCAACTATTTCTAAAAACTTTGTAATAATGGTACTGAAAGTTGGTCTGATAGCAGACGTTTAATGATTGAGTTCGAAACGGCTATTCGAAAATCCTCACAGATTGTATAAAATAATCGTAGTTTTAATATTACAAACTCGCATGGGATTTTCAATTTGTTTTTTAATTTTATTTATTTTTATTTTTATTATATTCCGCACTTCGCCAACAGCCATTAGGCCAATTATAGGCGTCACTGTACATTTTATGGGGACTTCCAAACCCACTAACGACTGTCATGATGTTATTATGACAACCGGGACCAACCTTTTTCCGTGGCAGCCGTACCACGAGGTGCCGGGAGAAGCAGCCGTGGAACTCCCATCCAAGTTCGGACCATAGAGAGCGTTGCTTAACTCTGGTGATCGAACGTGGACGCTTGTTCAAGCTACACCACCCGGGACCTTTGGCAAATTACTAAGTAACTTTAAGTAAAATATTTACTCATTTCAATTGCTATTTGGCTGAAATACATGGATATACAGAGAGATCACAAATCAACTTGATGGCGGGAGCCATTGAAATTAATCAAACTTACCTAATATGTAGCATGCTTTTTGTTGTCATAGAATTGTGAATTGTTTTCTAAGATTTAAATTTATTTTACAAATCTTCAACATGTTATTTGAAACTTACTTATCAATTTAATCTATAAAATTGGTTTAAATTACATTTTTGGGTAGCCTCTCTATTTGCGTTAAAGTCAGATGAGCCAATAATACAGTTAGTTGTAGTTCAAATGTAGTCCATAGTAGACAGTGGTCATATTTTTCATGGACTTCCGCGATCAATTTTATGTTTGATTGCTCTGTACATCTAGTAAATATAATAGTTATTATTGAGTATATGATATCGTGGTATTGTTCTCTTCGTGCTTTGTGTGCTCTTAAGCGATTAGCAAAACTATTTCGAGTGGTTTTATCATGGTATTTATTTAAGTCACGCATTTTAAGGGCCTGGCATCCATTCATTAATGTTATAATTGTAACGATTCATTCCTTATTTTGAATTTGAACTACGGCCACTCTACCGTTATATTATTCAGGAGGCAATGATTCTCTTGCCAGCTGTATAAGGTAAATTTATTTTAATTTATTATGTTACAACTGTCAGTTTTCACACCCAACAAAGTTGTATTTTTTCCCAATCAAAATATTAGTCATTGCGAAGGCGCCATCTCAAGATCTCGCGCCACCTAGAAAAATTCCTAGGGTCACCACTGTAAAGGCGGATTCATCGTAACATCCTCTACCACTGTTCAGTGTTGATTTTCTTTTGCCCTTAGTAAACCTCGACTATGTTTATCTATCTGAAAGCAGGGCTCGAGCTCTACAGCCTCTGAACACAAACCTAAACAGCCCCTTCCCACAGTAAATGTCTGCATACACTAACCCAAGTAGACTTAGATCTTATCTTCACTAATCTTGTAGACGAAATATTAATTCTTTTCGAGCTGTTTGCTCCTAACCCATTATTCTCTCCAACTGAGCTTTTCCTTAGTGGTCTCTCTTTAATTCTGTTTCAGCATACTTCTTAAGTAAACAAATATGTATTGTTAATTGCACTAAATACTAGTACTGCTAGCACACTGTTGTAAGCAGTTTTTACTTTCAGGTTATAAACTTTCACTTATAATACCATGAGTAGTCAAAGTTATGTCGACTATTTTTGCGGTGGTATCCCAAGCGCAATGGACATGAGTAATGACACCACCGCAAAAAAATCTACTTAACTTTGACTAAGAATGGCATTCGAAGGACTATTCAATGAACCAAAATACTTTTTCAAATTAGTTTTCAGTAAATCTAGCAACAAACTACGCAATTTCTATAGTAACATAACCCGGTCCCGGGTGGTGTAGCTTGAACAAGCCCCACGTTCGATCAGCAGAGTTAAGCAACGCTCTCTCTGGTCAGAACTTGGATGGGAGTTCCACGGCTGCTTCTCCCGGCACCTCGAGGTACGGCTGCCACGGAAAAAACTTGGTCCCGGTTGTCATAATAACATCATGACAGTCGTTAGTGGGGTGGTTGGAAGTCCCCATAAAATGTACAGTGACGCCTATAATTGGCCTAACGGCTGTTGGCGGAGTGCGGAATAAAATAAAATAAAAAACACTATTATTGAGTTTTTCTAATAAAAATTTGTTTAAAATAGTCATTTGAATACCTACCTTCTAGGAAGATATATCTACTGATATTTTTTTCATTGGTCAATTAACGTCAAAATTCTGGATTTTCAGTGGTCATTTTTTGACAGATGACAGGTGAATTGAATAGTCAAGCAAATCTATCTCCAAATTGTGTTATTGTAATCCCTCACAAATTTTTGCCAATTATGGAGGTATGATAACTGAATTCAATAATCTTTAAACGAAAGATTGAAGAATACTTGGGAGATTAAATTATGAGATGTTGGACGCCATACAACTGGCTATCACAGACCAATCGATTGCTTCGAGCCAGTTACTTAGATATTTGCTCGCGATATGGAAGGTTAATGGGCCATTAATGTTATTACGCTGGAAAGCTTTTGAGTTTTGGTTTGCTGCTATTCATATTTTTTTTCTTATTTTGGCATTTACTACCACATCGAAATTTTCTATTTACTGACAATTGATACTACAATAACTCAAGTCAGCCTGTCAATATGTCGGCACGTCGAAGGTAAGGCTCTATTTTGTAATATTTCAGCTCGAGACAGCACCAGCCTAAATATAACTGACACGGAACGTAATAAATCCGATTTCGAGCATGCATTTCTCCCTGCGACATCGAACATAGAATCTATTCATCTCCTATGTGTCTGTCAATTTAAAGCGCAGGTCGCAACTGAAAGTCCCGATCCGCAAAGCCCAACGAGTGACAAGCGCATTACTAGGCTGAATATGAAATTAGATTTCTATCTGCGACTGCAAGATGTTAAATGGCAGCCAATGCGGGCTGCAGAATTCCGCTTAATGCGAAAATCAAAATTTAATATAGCCCCGATGCGGAAATGAACCTGAAAAGTGCGCTCGGTTCCGAGCTGATTAAATTTACAGGGAGCACGTTCGACCCTACATGTTTTTACTTGTTGCATACTTGCTGCAAGCGTAGGTGAATTTGAGTGAAAGGGTAGAACTAATGTTCTTCTGTTATTTTGGAATCGAATTTGAATAAAATGTTGATTGAATTTAAAATTCAAGCAGTTATGAACTCGGAATTTAAGCGGGTATGTATACATAAAGTTTCATAAATTCAATTTATCGAACACTGTCTCAGAGTAGTGAATGGTACATAGACATATAGTCGGATTTTAACCAATTTAAATCGTTGTTGCAATATCTCATCAAGACGTTTCTCTCAATACATAAACAGGCTAAATGTACACATGCAGAGTAATCAGTCTATAATAAACTGACCATAATTATCTTGTAGTGGGTTTCAAGAATACGATCAAATATGACATGAAACTGTAGAGCTTCTCTAAGAAGCTGAAGAAAAATATGTTTTTAAAAAATAGTGATAAGCGTGCTAGCAAATAGGGAAGCAAGCAAAGAGATTATTTACACTATACCAATTTATATAAATATACTGCTATACACTTTACGGTAGTGTTTAATTTACTCAATCTAATTAACTTGAGGAGAGGAAAGTCTATTTAATCTTGTATGATATTATTTTTGTATTGAAATAAATCGTTGTTTAGATAAGTTAATGTTATATATTATTGTGGAATGGTATGTTGTCTTAATTAGTGTTGCAATATGTTAATAAGGGTACCACGCAAATATATGTTTCGTATTTGTGTTATCAAATCTTAGGTTGATTAAAAATAACTTGTAAATTGATAGATACAAATAAATAGTTGTATGCCCTTTATAATATCTTATTTATCTGCAACTAATCAATTAAAAAAAACTAGCTCAAATTTCGGTAAAGCAAATGCTCGTCTCGGTTGGGTCTACCCTGAATGCAAAATTTATCAAAATCGTTAAATACGGATCTGTTCTCCGCCTTAGCTTAAACGCGCACAATCGAAAATCTGAAATTAGTTCAAGTGTTAACCAAGATGGACACCGTTTGCAAGATTGCGTCTATTGACTGATAAATATCGTGAAATCGATCAAAGTCCTATAGGTAATTTGAATTAAGCTGTTTTACCGGCATTAATTTGTCTTTTGTTTCATCTCTTGCAGGCACGCTATTTCATTTATTTTTATAGCGTCGGTTTTGGGAAAAAACATAACCAAAACTCTAATTATTGCAATTTCCGGATCTATGGCTTTTAATAGATCTTTAATATGCCTGGGATAGGATTCCTCAGGTCGTACCCTTGCTTTATGGTAAGTTTCAGGCTTCCAGCGCCAATATTTTCTTATAAAAACTAACTTGAGATTTCTACAGGCTGCGGCAAGCTCCTCGGATGGCGTCAAGTGGCCGGATCTTCTCCTGGGGTGCTGGGATTGAAGTGCCGGACTCATATACGCTGGACGGACGTACAGCTGTTGAAAGCCCGGGCTCAGGAACCTCTTTCTGCCTGTGGCGCAGGATCGTAGGCTGGGATGGTTAATGGCGAAGCTCTCGGAGACGTCAACGGTGGAAAAATATTTTCATATGAGGGAAATTGAAACAAACATTTCCCCTTGTACCCGCATAAATTGTCAACACAATGGTGTAGTTTTTATTAATAATTTCAGTTGGTTTCTATGTAAAAACTTAATTTCTTTGGAGACACAAAAAACTGGCTGTCATTAAAATAATTTATTCATTTGTCAACCTCCATTAATTTGCTATAAACAAAAGCTAGTTACTTTCAAATTAATTACGGATACTAACATGGCTCAAAATACTGACTTTTAACAATAATTCTACTTAAAACTAGGATTTTGTACACTAATATTAATTCTAAAATAATTGTTCACATTTATACTAATTTTACGCGTCTATTTGTCACTGCACGTTTTTTAATTTGCGTTTAAATATTCACATGTCACTGCACTGACTAAAGTATTTAATTCGCGCATTTCCTGCACTGGGTCCCTTTGAATTCACTGTTTGATTTTCGTTCATATTTAAGTTCCCATGCTGTCTATTTTTCTGCAATTTCTATCACCCTTGTCCTTTGATTTTTACGGTTTCCTTCAAATGCTTTAATGCTTTCATTCTTATCTGCTCGTTGCATGTTTTTAAGCTTACCTATCTTTCAATTACCTTTCTTATACAACCCTGACTGGATTTCACTATTAAACTCTGTCTGAATTCTACGCTGCATTCCCCTGCGTTTGCGATCCATCTTGTAATCATTAAATTTCATTCGGCTTGGAATTTACTTTAGCACAAACCTAATAAATTAACTGAACTTACATCCAATTTGGATCCCTGTGCGAATCGAGCTTTGCTTACTGCGTTCATTAGTCAATTACTCTGCATTTACTGGCATCTCATTACAAATGTATTCATTCTTTTAAATTCAAATGTTAGCTTTGCAGTTATATAAAAGATCTCACTCTGAGCTTTCATGAAATGTCCATTAATTTGGCAATGCTAACAGAGCTGATCTATAGGGCTTAAAACCATAGCATATATGCCCTCATATAAATTTTCTATTTTAGTTTAGTTCTCTTTCGCTAGCTTTATGAGAACGACTACTCTTAATTCAATTTAGGTCCATGCATAATCAAATCATTATTTGTGATAGCTGATCAGTACAATAAAAATTACTTTAAAAATTATGACATTTCTACAACTTTCAAAGTCAAAAATTCATGAAAGTGAAAAGTCAATCAAATGATATCTGTTACACATATTACTATATCAAATATCTATTAAAGCAGTTCTTTGAAATATGTAATTCACTCTCTATTAAGGATTTATTTTCTTTAGATCTGTTGAACATGAACATATACCTTCTTAAGCTCACTGAAGCACTCCTCACAGCATGCCAGTCGAATCAACACACGCAGTACGCCTCCTAATCCTCTGGAAAACCTATTTAAATGCAGCTCCCTGTAACAGCTGTCGTTGCTGATCACTTCCTGCACAGTTCCAGATTCTACTCCTGCAAACAATCCCAGTCTAGCGGAATTGCCCTCCTTGTAACAGCCACCAAGCTATCAGCGATCAAAACTACTCTCACCTCCAATGCAAGCTCCCAGTTTTTAAGAATCACTTTACTTCCAACAGCAACAACAATATTCTTTATCCAATTATTACAGTACAATTCAGACGCCCCACAAGAACATTGATGCTTCCCAAGTCAAAATACAATTCAGATGTAGAAATCTATTTGATTACAAGCTCGTACAAGTCCAAACGTATATTCACATGCAGTGTACACCCAATTCCGGCTTAATTGTAGATGTATTCACCTGACAACAACTCAAATAAAGATCCAAATCAAACAGGATACGTAACAGTTACTTTTATGCAGTTTATCCAAATCCTCTGCAGATGACTATTTTATTGTTCTTAGCTGTTCTCATTCTTCTTTGTACCATTTGTAACCTTCCATATTGTTCAGTTAGCTTTTAAATTCGTTTTATCTTAGTTTCATTAATTTTAATTAAACACACCCTTCATATAGCAACCAGACAACATACACCGTTTTATTAAAGGGTTTTTATTATTTAAATTTACTTTTATTACAAATACACGTTACATTTTTTGAAAATAGTTGTTGTTATTTATAGTACAGTAAAATTGTCGAAAAATACCCCGTCACCTTAAAAAAATTGGCCACGGCGATTCCTTTTGCCCTGTGGTTTAAGGTCATTAGACAAGTGTAAAACCAAAAAGGCGTCACCCCACCCCTTGCCAAACAACCGCCGTTTTTTCTTGCGATCCATTGGTCGCACAGAAAAAGTTATTGAACAAAAAATGTTGGAAATAAAATTATACACATTTTTAATCATTATCGTAATACCGAGAAGTTGGTATTTTAAACGGTAGAGGGCAACAAAGTTACCAAAAATCTCTTTCCGCGATTCTAGCTCTGTGGGGGTGGTTTTTTTCCGAAAATTGCGAATGTGAAAGTTGCAGTGCTTGAAAAAATATGCACGAATCTCTTTCAATAATGGGATTGATTTAAATAGTCTCCGAGTGACAGCCCTTCAAAGTCCGCACAGCGTGGAAAATGTACGATATATTCCGGCGCAGCGAAGTAACCATTTCTCTTTTGCGAGATAAAATCGTCACGTCACTCAAGTAGTTTCAATGTGAATAGGTTTTCACAACCTACAGAAATTCTACACATTTTTGGTCATTGCCGCGATACCGAGAAATTGGTATAGGTAAAAGAAATGAAAATGATGGGAAAAGAGTATATGAGCCCAGAATGATATCATTTGGCTCAGATCCGTAAAGCTCTTAAATTTGATGGTGTAATATTTATTATATAATATGATAATTGCAAGTGTTTGTAAATTTTGCCACAGGAATGACCAAAATTCAACAAATTGACAATTGCTTTACCACGTGCCATTTCTGCAAAAATAATACAGACACCCGACTGTCTATATGTTATTAAACAACTAACAGCTTATTTCACTTCAAGTAAAACATGCTACGGTGAACGAAATTATATTTTGGTCGTTTGGGCCAAATGAAATGAATCGGTAATTTATTTTATTCAATTTTGACAGTTTAAATGACATTATTAACCCCATAACCTTCATAAACAGTCTATGATTCACAAGTGAAATAAAAATGTTTTAATTCACTAGAGAATTAAAAAAGTTTAATTCACTAGAGAATTAAAAAAGTTTCAATGAAGAACAACATATTTTTATTATTTACAAATATTTATATTCAATTATTCTTTCTCTTTTTAGTGTGTAATAAATAATTACTAAAATTTAGATCAAATCGACGATTAATGGGTAAATTTATATCTTAGTTTGAATATTTTTTAAATTGTGTATTCAAAATTTCGTCAAAATTTAATAAAAACATATATACGCCACGTGAATTAAACATTTATTAACTCAAAGATATGATCTCACTCGCACTACGTGCTCGTGAGCTCAACATCTTTTCGTGAATAATCATATGTTCAATTCACTTGGTGTATAATATTTATTAAAGTTAGTGTTTCCCGACTACTTTTTGTAATTTGTTATTGTTAAAGCTGTTATAATACTGCTAAAAACGTCTACAATTACTATGTAAAAATATTGACCAAGAAGATTTTTTTTTGTGGGTACAAAATAAAGATACCGGAAAAATCTTAACTGTGCCAAATGATTTGATTCTGGGCTCGTATATTGAAAGTAATTTCTGTTTGCATAAACCCTAAGATATATTGTAGTCTACTCAGACACGTTTACTGTTTTTGGAGCTGTTTCTTCGTCTTGGTTCGGAGCCTCGGACACAACCGAGTCATTATCGACCATGATGGAAATGTTGCTAAAACTTTTATTGAAAAAAGAGCCCACATCTTTTTATAAACGCTATGTGAAAAATTCTTGGAAATAATCCGTGAATACGATGCGAGTGCTGTTTCGTGATTCGTTATAATAAGGGCTGTCACTCAGAGACTATTTAATTCAATCACATTATTAAAAGAGATTCGTGTATATTTTTTCAAGCACTACAACTTTCACATTCGCAATTTTTGGAAAAAATCACCCCCACAGCGCTAGAATGGCGGAAACAGATTTTTGGTAACTTTGTCGCCCTCTACCGTTTTAAATACCAACTTCTCGGTATCACGGCACGGATCAAAAATGTGTAGAATTTTATTTCTAATATTTTTTGTAACAAATTCAATTGTTATCAAGATGGCGGCTGTTTGGCAAGGGGTGGGGTGACGCCTTTTTAGTTTTACACTTGTCTAATGACCCTAAACCACTGGGCAAGAGGAATCGCCGCGGCCAATTTTTTTAAGGTAAAACGACAATTTTACTGCACTATTATATTCTCTCCAGTTTCTCTAGCAATAATTATTATAGCAATTTTTTTACAAGCTATCACTTCTGGGTACATTTCTATATGATTTATTTTATTCTGGCATTTTATAATTGATTTTTTTCAAATAATCATTTGAGTCTGCCTTTCACTTTAATTCAAACTATCTATTAGATTATTCTGATTGTCATTTAATATAAATTATGATCTGATATTACTAAACAACTATCCCAATCAAATCAACTCATATGCTAGAACTTTTCTGATAAAATATTCACCACTTAAGAGTACCCGTATTTAATCGCTCATTCATTAAACAAATATCAAATATTTATGTTGTTCTTTTACTACATAAATCCACCCTTGTACTTTTTAATTACTAATTAATTTATTCTTTGAAAAATAATTTCATACCTTGGAATACTTTTATAGATAATTAGCAGTCTTAAGAAGCTACCACTACAATACATATACGGGTTAGCTTAATATTTTTCTGATTTTTGAAATGGCGAGGGCCTACTATTACTACTAGAATTTATGCAAAAAAAAACTAATAACTGTTACAATATGTGCACGTCACAACTTCGAAGAACTACTATGTAGGTACCCTTATTAAGCATACAAATCTTCAGAAGGTTCACATTCACCGACTAACTTACTTCTCTGCAGCAAAACTAATAAAATAAATGTGGTATTTTATTCTACTGCATCATAAGGATTCAACAAAAAAAAAGAAATTTGTGGGCCACCAATTTAATAAAGTGCGAAGAACAATTAACAGCATTTGTACCACATCAATATTACAAAACAATGTGGAAAAATAGATAGTAGATACAATAAGTACAATAGTATTACAGTTTAAATCCGATGTAACTAATTAAAGTTTACTGAAGGTAAATTTTATTTATAGTTTTGATGCAAATAGTATAATTATGTGATATGGTGTAGAATTATTGATTAAATTTGATGCGACTAGGCTTTTGCTAATAATTTTAGAGCGCTCCCAAATTTCTAAATAGCAAGCAAGCTTTAAAAGATGAAAATATGCAATAAAACAATAGTTTGTCTATTTCTATAGTGCAAAACACATATAAGCTCCCAATTGTATTTCGTCAAATAATATAAAGATTTACAATTAATTCCAATTATTATCTGCTCAGTATATTCAAACTCTGTGAAAAAACTATTTGTTCTATGAATAAAAATCTGAAGTGGGTAACGATAGCTCCGAGACAAATTTTTGGCATACACATAATTATTTATTTCAAATTTGTATGTCGCCATTTTGATACATTTTAGCTCGTTATTTTATTCCACGTTTTGGGTGAGAGTCACGCAGTGTGCAGCCCTGCGGAGCGCGGCTTTAACGCAGCCGTTTTCCCATCGTTTGAATCCCCAGTCTGAATTTGAGAAGCACGCGCTCTAGGCAGCATGAAAAACTCTTCGAGTCTACCTACCCTAATCAATAACCTCTCCTAAATCCAAAAAACCTACCTAGGTTGTGAACAAGGCGCTGGTTCAGGTGTAGTGTATAACCACCCTTTTCCGAAACCCCGACAGAACTTGGCGCTGGTCTGTGACGAGGTCGGTTTCTGCTCGCAAAACGTCCTGTCTTGACCTGGTAAACACTTGGCGCCGGATCAGGTGACGAGTTTTTACCTAATCCACTGATTTGGACACCGGCGCTAGTCCAAGTGTTCATCTTGTCCGTAGGATATTCCGACCACCCTGTATAATATAACTCGAACCCCCTTAAGGAAAGTTACAAGTCTGGGGCGTTGAACACTAAATAAATTATCCGACTTCCTGTCGGCCCGCGGTATAATTTCAGAATTTCAATGTAGACACGAATTTACGAAGTGGCCGCCGAAGTATACAAACACGAAAGCGCCCGTTACGAAATCATAAGAGCATAATTCGCACAGAGATGAACTCACCTTCTAAATTCTCGGACACCAGAGCACTCCTATCCCCCAATAACGATCAATTATTTTCACTACAACACAGCAGTTATTGGCATCGGAGATGTTTGTTTTGTTAGCAGGATTATAAGGTTAGCCAACTTTAAAACCTTCTCAAGAGGTGGAACCAGTGAAGTGCAAGGTTTTGCATATAAATTAGAGATCCATAGAATAATTGCTATTATAGTTCATTAATGATTAGTTAATAAGAGGGAAAAGCAAACCTATGTTGTAGCAAATTTCTATGGAATGCTCCAACAAGGTATATGCAGTTAAAACAGAGAACTAGAGTCGGAACAATTAAAAGATGCTCTTTTTGTACAAGACAGTGCGCCTATCCACAAATGAGAAAATTTTAAGCTGTGGTGTACGATTACTGCTCGCTGCTTCGTTTTAAACTAATTATTTTACGTATCTCTTGATCTGCTGTTCCACCACTGAAATAATGTTGCTTATAAGAGCAAAGACAGTGTATAAAATATCATTTCTAAAGCGGCAATAATATTAAGCAAATAATTCCCTCATTGCCTCTTCAGGGTTCATAAAGAAAATTCCTGACAAAATGTCAACTTCCCGTTAAGCCACTCAAAGCCTTATTATTCAGTAATGGAGAGCACGTCTTGGCTGTAAAGGTGAAAGTTGAGAAACGTCCGACCAACGGATGCTTGTGATTCTCCGGGGCGCAAGGACTGGCGCGGTTCGCGTTTTCAATTTTATCAGAACTCACCCTCGGTGCCCACTTCGAATTCCTGGAATTGCTAGCACTAACCTGGAACAAGAAACGGAATTATCAGAAAGCAAGGACAGGGTTCGGTAACATCTGGCTTTTAGCCCAGCAGCGCTACTGCTGACTTAGCGGTTGAGCCGCTGGGGAAACATTTATACACGCGGTGCTTACTTGCTTAGTTACATAATGAAACACATACCCGACTGTTTGGGACACTACTTAATGTCGATAATAGGTACATACCTGTTATATCTCCTGCTCGTTGCAGGAAACGTGAAGTTTCTACCAAAACTTAAGTTTTCAAATAGTTTGAATTTTTTATCTACATCGATGTTATCATTATCAAAGTAGTCACCTACACAATTACTCTAGTGGCGCGTCTATTGTGTGAAACAATGTTGTATCTCCACTTTTGAATGGCTCTTCAACATCCCCGTCACCTCACGTTTTATAGTCTCTATATTCCCTGAATGATATCCCTGCATGATATTTTTCACCTTTGAGAATAAGAAAATATCACATGGTGCTAAATCTGTAGAATACGAGAGGTGGTCGAGAATGGTAACATTGAAATGTATGGGAAACCTACGAATAAGAATCGATGAATGTGCCGGCATATTTCATATTTCCTCAGCGATCGTTTTCATTTTCTCCTTTTTATGATGTTCATCCTGTATATGTTGTGTCCCATTTTTATCGAGGGTAAAAACCTGAGCGGGCTATGAGCAAACTACTAGTTTTATCGATTTCTGCTTTTCAGCAAAAGTTAAATATCTAAAGTAGGCATATAATCCGCATGCAAAATATCGTCTTCCCAACAAATAATTTTGAAGCTATACCACCAATAGATAGACGGACAGACAGACAGACAGACAGACGGACGGGCGGAATTGAGAAAACATGATCTTCGCCATCTAGGAACCCCGAATCGTGAAGATCTGAAGAAATCTCGAAAGGTAATTTATTCACGGTTACAATACTTCTTTCATCTTTTAGACGAGGGAAGTAATATTATATTTTATATCCAGCTTTAGTAGTACTCAAACAATTGATTAAAAAAAAGTATGTCGTTCGCATACCTTAAGGCTGTCAAAATAACTAGAAATGGTTATCTTTTTTACAAGAATTTAGATATTTATATATAAATTATTTAAATATGGCGTGCACAGTAAAAAATAGCTTATATGGTTGAAGTACGTTTTTGCAGTGTAAGAAAAGGAGTTCAGCACTACTCAATCTATGAATTAAATAGGTTTTCAGGAAAAGTATCTAGGTAGCGTTAGGAGAAAACGCAGCAGTGGTCGACTTATAACGCAAGCTGAAAAGAATATTATGTTAGAAAAATTGTTACAAATACACTATCTGTCCCCATTTAGCGGCTTTCTCAACGATTTAATTATATCACAGTAGCAGTCGTAATATTCAGTATCTTACCGGAATTGCTGCTACATGATCATGGAGAACGGGTAAGGTTTTCTAGTTGGTTTATTAACTACACGAACAACAACAGTATAGATAGAGATTTCTTCCTACGGGACAAAATACCTACATTTATCCGTGAAACACTACGTTATCCACATAAAATTGGTGTATGGGTGGTTATGTGCTGGCAATGATTAGTTAACCTTTTGTTTGATGATACCGTAAGTAAGAAAGATATTAGGAAGTAGCTCTTTAAGATTACATTAATAAATTACATGATGAATTTCAAAGCGAATTTTTTCCACAAGATTATACTAGCCCTCACACAATACGTGACACCATCTATTAGCTGTGAGAAATATTTGATGTTTGCATAATTAGCAGCAACACTCATTTTTTTTATCATTGCCATGCTTTTTTGTGTGGTCATTGATAAATAATTCAAATTTTAAAACACTAAGCAATGGCCTACATTCAGTAGTTGGTTTGACATAGGTACATTGAAAATTTAAGACTTGAAAGACGTGAAGGTAGAGCATTCAATTTACAACCTTACACTTTGAAAGCCAAACAATAACTCATTTCCAACATGTATTCCTAATTCAGCATTATTGGATGAGTATGTGGCTAACAAAAATATTAAATAAGACTGGACCTAGGATGGAATTTTGTGAAACTCCCGAGTATATGGGATGAATTTCGGAAAACACCTCATTCAAAGTTAAGTTTGCACCATTGTTAACTTTGTTATTAGTGGAGCTACGATTTCCATTAAATTAGCAAACTGGTAGTATTTTTGCTTAGTTTTCAATGGTGAAAACAAAAAACAATTAAGCGGGGATATTTCAAATTATTTGCTAAAGTAATATCTTTTTAAATGGAACACAAATCTTAATTTAGTAAAAACTCGAAATTACGTTGATTTTCTGTTTTTTACCATCCCAATCTACGTAAATAATACCAATTTAACCAAAATCGTAGCTTCAATAATAACAACGCTATTAATGGTACACTTTGAATAGGGTATATACTCAGCAACAATAAACCATGAATCCAGACTTTACCAAAGGTTTTTATGTCGAAGAATACTGCAATGAGTAATTGTTGTTTTTCGATAATTTTGGAAATTTTTAGAAGCTGATGAACAGCTAAGTGCTTTCTTTGAACTGAAACCGAATTGTATAATTCGAGGTATTGATCCACTGCGTTAGGCTATCTTAAGTTTTAAGTTACCACGCCATTTCCGCGATCGATGTTAGTTCTGGTTATCGTCGCGGTTTACTAATATGAGACACAGTCGGATTTTAATCCTCCGCCCCGAACTCCACCTAGAAAAGACAAGTTTTTGGCGGTGGACGCGGATTGGGTACTTTATTTTGTACTTGGAGGCCGAAAAAGATTCCCCTTTAAAGAGAAGGTTGAAAACATACAAACAGGCCAAACATGTGTTAGTGGTACAATCCCGATTCCGTAGTTTCCGAGATGTGATACTGATTGAAGCAATACTTTTCTCGTCGTATAGGCTTGTCGATGCTTCACCGAATATTTACTACTTCTCAGCCGCTTATACCTGTGAGAGGGTGCTGTTGTCACTAATAAAGCCTCATAGAACTCGAACAAACGTTTGAGTTTAGACTGAATACGTCGCCGTTGTGGTTTCTTCGACTTAGCTGATTTGCAATTTTTGTGGGTCAACTTTTACACCGGCGGAGTAAAAGTACTTCAAACCTTGAATAGCTTTCGAATATTTTTGACATTCGACTTCTTGATTGTCGGGAACTAACTTAGAAGTCAATTCTCGATAATCGTAATTTTTTAAATATATTTTTATTCATATCAGTTTGGGCGTTTGAAAATAAAATAGCATATGCTATTCGGAGTAAAAGTGACTTTGTGTGCAACGTCCGGACTTGTCTGACTCACTTACGCTCGTCAGTCAAACGCGTCCGGTGGCACCATACAAAGTATCACTTTTACTTCTAATAACGCGCTATACTATTTAGGTTCGGTTCTGCAACTTTTGCAAGTATATACCTAGAATAACCTATCCGAGGTATAATTGTCATAGTTTCCTTTGTTACAGTAATTGTTTCTAGGGTATTTATTCGCTTGATAACTATCCTTGGTTTGTAGGACCGGCCCTTAATCGATACAAATATTAAACATACAATTACTTAAATTTTAGAAAGTAACACCACTCGATTGAACATTAAGCTTGATTATATTTTGACATTTAATGTCACCTTCATATAAAAGTTTTATATTTTAAGTTTCTCTGTAAAATGGGAAAAATAATATACGGCACTGGTTGGAAAAGTGTTTTCGCTAAATTTATACGTGTGTACCAATAAAGTGAGGTTATGGCGTCAATATTAAAAACACAAAAACCGTCTTTGTGCTCAGCAGCACTCTCCCTATAATATGTGAATTATTTAATGTGCTACACGTCACTGCTATTATCAGAGTCGGTTTTATAAACATGGTTGCCAATGTTCTGCAACTCCTTTGTATTGCCAATAAAATTACCAATCAGAATTCTGCAATAACCAATAACCTATAACATATCAATTGTTGGTATTAATCGTTAAAAATTCTGTTAAGGAAAGGTTGTTATGTTGCGGTAAACTCAATCCGGGGACATGCTGTGTGTTGTATAATAATAATAAAGCATTCCACAATTCCCACTATTTTCAGTAATTCAAGAAATTAATTTTCCTCGCTAAAAAATACCCATTCGGCACATCGGAGGCCCCACCGTGGGGATGCCCCCAGGATCCCAGTAAATAATTAAGCCCACACGTTGGTGCAAGCAAATTAGGTTTCCTTTGATTCGCGCAGCGCCGGACGCCGTGTTTTAATTAATAACTTCAAAATTATAACCCAATAACCCGCGCCTGCTGAGTTTTTGTCTGTTGGCAACTTCACAGGATCTAATCAAACCACAGAAAGGCACGCAAGGCTCAGATCTGGTATTTAAATTGTGCGATCTCCTCGGTACTCTATATATATGCTTTCAGCACGATTTAAAGTACGAAAGTTTTAATTAACGTTTACATTCGAGTGTGTTCGCCGTGATTCCAACTAGTGTCTACTTAAAAAAACTAAATGTTTGTGAAGACTTGTTTTTTGAACTTCGAGCTTAATGATGTGAAATTACCGGTAATTTAATCATTAGTAATATTTCCGGGAATATTACCAGTGACATAAGGGTAATATTACCCATACCCATACAAAACTAAAACCATTAAATTAATTTATTTAAACCTAAAACTTCAATTGCTGTTAACTCTTAACGAGCGCTTAAACTTTTATCTCTATTAATAGGGTCTAAGGTGCTATGACACATAATAAGGGGAAGTACCGGATATTCGACGCTCTTGTCTCGTATTACTACAACAAACGTGTTTATTAATTTATATTACCGATAATAGTTCGATTGTAATATTACCAAAAATTATTTGGGTAACTTTACGTAGTATTACCTAAATTACCGGTGATATTACCTTCATAATATTACTACTTACATTACTATTCGGGCTTTTTATTGAATATCCTGCGGATTAGGCCGGTAAAAGGTAAAGGTTCAAGGTCATTTCAATTCCCCAACTGGGGGAGGGCTGCTATAGAGACATTGCGTCCTTCTTCAGCCAAGAACGGAAATTTCAGGATGGGTGAGAGAAAGAAGCGGTGGAGAATGGAAGCGAGCCCAGGAAAGGCGAATAAGTACTGCCTCGGCATCCGCCTCAGAGAAGGTACTCTGTTGATTCCTAAAAATCTGAATCAGAGCAGACGGCCAGGGGAATCGAACCCACGGCCTCCCGAATGTTAAGCAGACGTGTTATTTCCGTAATATATTTGTGTTTCTTTCCGGTTTTCAATTGGCAAACATCGGCATACGAGTACAACCTATCTTGCGATAATAATAGTTTTAGGTTATATTAGGATGGGAGCCTGTATTCCCTAGAAAGCGAGTCGCCAGGTGGCTGATCGAAAAGTGCCCCATAGAGAAGCCGTGTAGGAGAAAAATAAAATAAATCCCACTCCAAGAGGCGTGTGGCGTCTGTCTCAGAATGGGCCACTATTAACAGCAATGGTTACCTAGGTTGAAGACGGCTGAACTGGAACTTGGGAGAAGGTAAGAAATAGAAAGAAGCCGTTTGGCCAGCATGGTACTTTATAGCTAAATGTTTACTTTCCAAAGAAGAAGAAAAAGTACTAGTAATAAAGAAAAGCAGGTATAACAATGGCTTGGGAAGAACGTGGTTTCTTTAAATCAAAATGTTATATGTTCTAGTCATGACACGAAATTTTAAAGTTTTCAATCTGTCTGTATTTTATAAATCAATTAACTATGTTTTAAATTGGCTAGTTCAACCAGTGTTTTTAACTTTTAGTCTGTTGTACTGGTCGAAATATGCCTTGCTCGTTGTTCTTTTCACCAATTATGACGTACTAACCTCATCTTGTTTGCCTTGATACAGCATTAGCTATCTTTTGAAATGCTACCCTACATAACTAAAACATTATCACGTTTTATTGCAAATCGTAGTGCACACTGTAATGCGCTAGTTCCTGTCACCTTAGTATTTAATAATCACCTTGCTAGATTTAATCCAAACTGAATTTCTTACATTTTAATAATTAGGTTAAAACGAATTATGTATTTAAAACATGCATCCAGTGTTTCGAGCGCCAGATTGTGCGGTATAAACCAGCTGATACAGTCGTTGCGGTTATTAATAGAATAAAAGTTGTTCGAACAGAAGCGAGGGGAGTGAGTGGCTTGCCAGTGCTGACTCAGTGCGTTGCGTCCAAACAAAAGGGACGCCACGGGGAAACATTAAAGTGCGATTGAGAGTTTATAGTTGGCCTACGTTAAGAGCAGTCGACGCCTCGTTATTCTTGACCCGAAATACAGCATTGGAAACGACATCAAGGTACCTTCATAGCCGGAATCCGCTATTCGAGCTTCAAAAAAGCAATAGATCTTGTTAATGTACGAGACCATTTGGATCAGCTATAAGGCAAGGCTAGTTATTACAGATAACCACTACGATTGAGTGCCCGGTCCAGGAAAATGGGAAAGCTAGAAGCGTAATTAATAAATTACGCCAAGTTGCATCACCCTTGGTGCGCGTCAGTACGAAGCGATGATATCACCTTGCTGACACATCGCGTCAACCTGTTTTCACGTGACTGAAGGCAGAGTCGTACTAAGTGGATCTCTGCGCGAGGTACGCCTTATTCGCACGATTTGTTTTTTGACTTAACGTTGCGCATTGACAATCACAGTCGTATTTAAGGTGTATCTAAGCAGGTAGATCCAGCATTAAGCTCGTAGGTATTTCTTGTTGGCTGCTGATAGCGTATAAAACATTTCTATATTACATGTGTCTTTTTATGTATTTTGGTATTTATTTGCATGTATGATTACAGAATTATAGGTAACAAGAACCAGGCTCGAACAATCTACATTGACAAATCCTTAGCCATACTGAGGTAAAAACGAGTCTTGTGCTTCTACGACTGGGTTAACTAGCAAACAAAGGGCAATTTAAATTCACAGTAAAGCAGAGTGTAGGGCTAGATAAAAATACCATTGCAATACAGCACTAAGTTAGTGCATATTTGGTGCTTATACTCGTATTAAATACCTTTACGCATAATGAAGATATTCATTATTCTTTCTTCAAAACTTCTGCATGAAGAGCGCTAGTTGCATTAGAATACATTTTCTGCTGCCCGCAGCTCTGAATGGAAAGATAATCACTTAACGCTCACTACTCTTATCAAAACGTGCACACTTCATTGTTTTATAATGAAAAGCTGCTGTGCTACAGAGCTATTTTTAGGCAGAACTTTTTTTGGGCTTAATTTTATTTCTCCATAATAGAATCTCCAGCTTCGCGTTTTGGGATCGATGCAAATCGTTTCTTTTCGAGCCTGGCACGTGCTGCTAATAGCGTCCTCTTTGACATGGACGCTCAGACGACAAGGTCGGAATAGAACAGCACCGGAGTGGACGCCGACGTTTGATGTTGCCTCGTAAAGCTTACGTACATAAACAGAATAAAGTCATTACGAAGATTGCAAAAAGGCCGCATAAAGCATCCGTTGGAATTGTTAATAAGGCAGTAAAAACGCCCCGATGCCGCATCCCTGGATATTTGTCATTCGGCTCGCGACGCCGATGCACGCGATAAATTTTATGAAAAGAATCCGCAGCCACATTGGGCTCTTACATGTAATGGAATTTGTTCGGGGAGACAGTTCGGCGAATTAAGCACGTTGGACTTGCAATTGACGTCAAACGCCGCGGTTCAATTCTCCTGATAAGACTTCCTCATAAGTGCGTCATTTTGTTGGCGGACGCAGTTTTCCCGTTGCTCGGGTGCAATTTTTAGGGTCGCCGAATGCGAGTCATTACCCAAAGGTTTTCCGTTAAAATGTAACGCTTGAAAAATCCTGCATTAAAACTACTTAACATAAATATTGCTGCAGTTCAACACTAAAAGCTGTGTTAATAGAACCGGCACATTTTTGATACTATTCAAAAATGTGTTACGTTCTGAGATCGTAAACATCTTATATTAGTCCTTAACATCTTGTAATTTCTAATGAGTGGTTAGCTGATCAGCTGAGAATAACGTTACTTGGTCTTGCCACGACACGAGATTTCAGGCATTGTTATAGTACATATCATATCTTCATCAGTATCAAATTCGTGATCCTTTTTGGAGTCTAATGTTTTTAATTTCCTTTCTTCCGTCGTATAAAAGACGAAGGAAACATTATAATTGCAAAAAACACCTTTCGATATTTCTTCATATCTTCACGCCTTAGAGTGGTCCCTAGGTGGCGAAAACATGTTTTCTCAACTCCGTCTGTCTGTCTGTCTATCTGTTGGCGGTACCTATAGCTCAGAAACTATTTGTTGGAGAAAGACGATATTTTGCATGCAAATTATATGTCCACGCCAGGGCATTTTTTAAGATGTAGTTTTGTGTCCAAATGGACACCCAATGGTTAAATTTGGACACCCAGTAAGTCTTGAATTGGACAAGGTAAAAATAAAAAATACACACTAAAATGCACAAAACATTAATTTATAATTTATAAAATAAACAACATTTACATTCAGAACATTGAACAAAGAAGAAATAAAATATTAAACATAAATATTAGGAAACATCAGTTTAAAAAAGAAAAACAAAAATATTATTAAATGCCTCCAGTTGTTCTACAAATTTTTTTAGAAAATCCCGCTGGGCGTAAAGTTCCAAATCTTGTTCTCTAAACCCACGATATTTTTTTCAAAAATTCGGTTACAGACTGACGAGGATCGTAATGTGCAGTGCCAATTCCTTTCAGTGGAATAAACAATTTGTAGTTCATAGATTCTTCCATTAGAGAAGTTCTATGTTTTGATTTTATTTGATTGTAATGCGATTGCGATATGACCGCTTCTGTGGTCATGGAATGTGGCGATGTGATTAATATTGCACAAAATAGTTTTTGGGCAATACCTGTGGTTGCGGTTTTTGCAACAATATTTTTTAGTTGGACACTATATTTACAGCCAATGTCTCTGGTGTCTAATTTTGGAAAATCACTAATAGTAGGTCAGTTATCACAAACGCTATCAGCAAAATTACTTACATTGTCCTCTCCAAACAGTGTTTCTACTACTGGGTGTCTTAAAAAGAATTACATCTAGTAGGTTTTGAATTTTGTTTGCATGTAAATTTTTGTGTGCTCTAGCTTGTTATTGGTATTGCATTATGGGAAATTCAAAGCATACTAGATGTAATTCATTTTAAGTCACCTGGTATTTCTCGGCCAGCATTGATCAACTCTGTTGGGCAAGACGCGTCCAACAGCGATTTCATAGTAGAGATGGTGGAGTCGTCCTCCACATTTAGTCGCACATTTAAAAAATCTGGTGTGATACACTCACACAACTTCCTTTTACAGTGATCTTATAATTAGCCAAAAATTTGATTTTTAATTTTTAAGCATTTCTCAAAAATTTTCAAAAATTACAAATTCTACAAAAATGGTACAAAGTAGGGCGTTAGTGCTAGAAACAAATTTTCTCTAAAACTTCAAAAATGTAATAATATACCGGGTGTTCTATTTAAAATAGGAGTTAATAAAAAATAGAAAAAAAACAAAAGAAACCCATTTTAGAAGTATTCAACCTATCTCACATCAATACACATTAAAAATTTTGAAAAAAATCGTTAGAGCCGTTTTAAAAAAAATCGAACAACACTGAAAAATCACAAGAGTAAACACCTACTTTCGGTTATGCGATTTTCTTCAAAAGCTTGCTGTCTCGTTTAAATAGTACACAAAACTTACATATGAAGTTTTAACGCCATATCTCTTTTCGTTTTTGAGATATTCTGTTCACAGACAGACAGACAGCCAGCCACACGCACACACACACACACACACACATACACACCAATGAACAAAAATATGTTTTTTGTATTCGCTCCCCAAACTGGTTACTTTGGAAACTGTCTAGGATCCTCAAAATGGCCATTTAGAGGCCTTGTACTTAAAGTCGTCATGGCAACATTTTAGCGGACTCAAACATTAGTTGCCATGTCGACTTTAAGTACAAGGCCTCTAAATGACCATTTTGAGGATCCTAGACAGTTTCCAAAGTAACCAGTTTGAGGAGCGAAAAATACATGTTCGCGCGGCCTCCTAATATAATGCCGCGTTAATGGTAATTGAAACTTCATATCATAATGTTTGGAGAGCTAATACAAAAAAACGTTGTATGCAACACGTCCTCAAATGGATTTAGAGGACCCATCTTCATATTACTGACTCGGCTGCGCTTCGCTCCGCCTCGTCCGGAAACATTACGACTCGTCCCCTAAAGCCTTGCTTTGAGGACTAGTTACATAAACTACTATTTTGGGTTCAGGGGAGATCGTGAAGATCTGTTGAAAACTCAACTTCGAATTTTTAGGGTAAATCCAATACTTCTCTTATTGTAAAAGGAAGTAAAAATTAATAAAAGCAGTGACGATTTGTGGCGACATACTTATTTATTTGGAGTTTTTTGTTAGCTGTTTCCTGCATAGCCATCCTCAGAATCCTCTATATTCTCAATTGCTAACAATTTTTCTTTTTCGCCACCTGGATATGATCCATTATGAATAATTTCCAATTTTCTAATGGCATTTTCTTTGACGCTGATAATATCTGGTAAAGTAATATAGCTTTTTTGAAAATGTTTTTGCAAATGCGATTAAGCAGGCTCATAACGTTATAGTTATGACTATGAGAATCGGTTCGTTTAATGCTAGTAGCTCACAAAAAAAAAACTTTAGAGGTTGGACACCTAGTAGCAATTCCTTAAAAAATGCCCCCTGGTCCACTTGGCACCAAACCAAGAAAATTTCGATCAAATATATACAGGGCGAGCTCCGTAATTTTTTTTTCTTTAACTAAAGAATTATTAGTTAAATTATAGTAATATTCTGCACATAGCTCAGGTTTTTACCCTTGGAGAAGGCAAACACCTTAAAAAAATATATTATTTTTTCCTTTCATGTTTGTATATACACTGTGTCCACATTTCGATGCTCACCATTGGTATCTTGGTTATTAGAAGACATAGAGCAACGGTTAGGTAAACATAAATTAATCTCTAATATGAAATTAGTAGGCTATGAAATTAAACATCTATGAGAAATGAAAGCGAAAAAGTATGCTAGGTAATGCTGTAAAATAACGAAACGATACCGGAAAGACAACAACCACACAGGATAATTTTTAGAAGGATAAGTAGCAATTAACTGAACTTGGGAGGCTTCGAACAAAAAAGAGCTAACTACGAAGTTAACAATGCTGATATAGGTCGAAATAATACTATTTTGCAAAATGTCACGAACAATCCAAGCACATCATTTCGACGAGTGCCTCGAGAAACTGGAATTCCAAAATCCACTGTTTACAAAACTTTGAAGAAAAACAAATACTACCCTTACAAACCAACATTGTACAAGGTTTAAACGATAATGAAGATTACAGTTTAGCAGGTGGCACTCGTACCTACAAAAATGTGAAGATAATGTTAATTTTCCTAGGAAAATACTTTGGACAAATGAAATACGATTTACCAATTGTGAAGTGTTGAATAGGCATAACTATCGTCATTGGTCTACTGAAAATCCACATTTGCTAAATCAGAGAAGATTTCAAGTTCGATTTGGTTTTAATCTCTTGTGCGGGTTAATTGGTATGAAATTTTGTTTACATTTTTATTTGTTTTTGAGTTTCTTTTCGTTTTAGATAATCACTTAAAAGGCCCTTTCATCTGTGATTATAATTTAACTGGTAACAGATATTTGAAGCTACTAACAACCGCGATAATGCCTGCTTTAAGACAAATTATTAATTCTACCAACATGCAAAACATCTGGTTTTAGCAGGACGGTTGCTCGGCCCATAACACTCTTGACGTGAAACATTTTTTGAGAGAAAACTTTAATGAGAGAGTGCTTTCAAATAATGGACCAGTGAAATAGCCTGCGAGATCATCCGACCTTACCCCCCTTGACTTTTATTTATGGGGTACCACTAAAAACGAAGTGTTTAATTTTGAACCGCCAACAACTCGGGAAATGTTAGTAAAAAGAGTGCTGGCTAAGATCATTAAACGGAAACACACTCCGTAGAGTTTGTAACTCTGCTAGAATAAGATGTCAAAAGTGTGTGGAACAGAATGATCGTCATATTGAACAGTTTCTTAAAGTGAATCTGAACTTTTAGTACTCTTTCTTTACTTTTTACTTTATGACCTTTCTTATCCTTTCGTTATTTTACAGCATTACTTAGCATACCTTTTCACTTTTATTTCTCATTGGTGTTTAATTTCATAGCCTACTAATTTCATTACAGATAAATTTATGTTTTTGTTAATATCTCCCTTACAAATTAAAATTGTTCAGGTATGTTAATGTTATACATCGTTGAAAAGTTCTTTTTAAAGACTATGCAACTAGCCAAAAATCAAATATGGCTGCCATACGAAAAACAAAAGATAGCACTAATAACTTGAAAACAAATGACAATTGGGGGGTTTTGTTTGCATAAAAAAATTGTCTTAAAAAAGTGTGTGAACATTGTAACACTTTGGAAGTGGTTACATTAGGTGTTATTGAGTTATTTAGGAACATTGAAATCGGCAAGTTTTGTTTTTTTCAAATTATCTCAAAATTTTAAAAAGTTAGGATGAATTTGAAATGAGATTTGTCGCGAGCAGGGCTGTAGAGTCGGAGTCGGAGTCGGAGTCGGGAGTCGGAGTAGAGGAGTCGGAACTTTTTGGGTGGAGTCGGAGTCTGAGTTGGAGTCCGTATAAATTACCCGACTCCGACTCCCACTTTACAATTTTTTTTTAAATAAAAACACCAAAAGCTAACAAACTATTTGAACGACTGTAGTACTGACAATTTGATGACAGACTCAAGGTTAATAAAAATCGATTTTTCTTTATTTATGGTAGTTTATGAAAATGCACGTGCACTATAATATGTTAATTCATAGATCCACGAGTGTGCAGAGTGTGTTCTAGAATCAGTGTGATCACCGCTTCTAAATTTAAATTTCTGCCAAACTATTTAAAAAAATCGACTTTGTCCTTGTACAACGTAGTAGACGGTTTTTCTATATCTTACCAATAACTGTTTTATGTGATTAACAATAAAACAAACATAGTACATATTATTACTATTATTAGTATTACCTCTAATTTCTAACTTTTATAGTGCACCTTATTTTTATGTTTTAACTGTTTCAAGATGTATTTTAAAAGTTAAAACAGTTTGAGCATTTTGTTATATTGTTACTGTTCATGGTGGTTTTGTTTAATTGGCAATATTGGAAGGGCACTTCTTTTGTGTATTTGTTTTGTTGATTTAGCAAAATATAAAAAATATTATTTATATATATTTTTTGTATTCGCTCCCCAAACTGGTTACTTTGGAAACTGTCTAGGATCCTCAAAATGGCCATTTAGAGGCCTTGTACTTAAAGTAGTCATGGCAACATTTTAGCAGACTCAAACATTAGTTGCCATGACGACTTTAAGTACAAGGCCTCTAAATGGCCATTTTGAGGATCCTAGACAGTTTCCAAAGTAACCAGTTTGGGGAGCGAAAAATACATTTTCGCGCGGCCTCCTAATATAATGCCGCGTTAATGGTAATTGAAACTTCATATTATAATGTTTGGAGAGCTAATACAAAAAAACCTTGTATGCAACACGTCCTCAAATGGCTTTAGAGGACTCATCTTCATATTACGGACTCGGCTGAGCTTCGCTCCGCCTCGTCCGGAAACATTACGACTCGTCCCCTAAAGCCTTGCTTTGAGGACTACCTAGTTACATAAAGTACTATTATATACTTTTGATAATTAAATTACTCCATTAAATTCATTATTTTAATCAAATAATTTAAATCTGCACAACCCTGCCCAGACCTCAGACTATTTGATTTTCCTATGACTCAGTAAACTTGTATTATGTAGGCAGGTAGTAAATGACCCTTTAAGAAAATAATCTACTACGGAATGTAGTTACCTAGTACTGTTAGTTTAGTAGGCAGGTAAGAAACTTACTTGTTATAACAATGGCATTTAAACGTTTATGAAATTTTGCCATGAAATGTATTCTGCTTAAAGTAAATTTTATCCTTTTCCTCATTTACGTTTGTAAACCTCTCTGTGTATTTGTACGTGAAATCAGTACGTTGCTGGAAACTGTGAATGCAATATTTGTAAATATGAAATTTATTATAATCAACCACATTCTGCACAACTTGTGAAATTCGTCATTAGCCGGTAAAGTTTATCAGGTAGATGAAAAGGAATAGGAGGGGGGTTATCAATATTCTAGTACTGCCGGAGTCGGGAGTCGGAGTCGGATTCAAACTACTAAAATATCAGGAGTCGGATTTTTTGTTACCGACTCCACAGCCCTGGTCGCGAGTATTGAATTCTGCAAAACATTCCCCATTTAACCGTTGCTCTATGTCTTCTAATAACCGAGATACCAATGGTGAGCATCGAAATGTGGACACAGTGTATGTGTAATTATTAACCTCTTGTTACCTTAGCGGTGTAGAGGCTGGTGCTTTGTACGCTAGCATCTGGCGGTGTAGTGCTCAACCTGTTCCGAGTTACGAGATACAAAGTTGGAGCACGCCTTTCGTGCTTGCGTAGCAACCATTGTGTGTTAGGTGTGTTTTGGCATAGTTTCCAAAATTTTTAATTTCAAAACGTCCACTTGCGGGGAAAGTTCCGTATAAAGCTCTTTACAGCTTTCGAAAAAAGCAATTTCTTATCGCCAATTGTTCTTCGATATGGTAACGAGTAAGTAAGTAAGTAAGTAAGTTTATTACCATAAATATAAAAATTATAATTTACTACATATGAAAAAAAAATCTACTGCCACATAAGCAACAAAATGCTTGTGCGTGGCACGACCCTGCTAATAATAAAAATACAAAATACAAAATAATGCAGTACCAATAATAATGTAAAATTAAGAAAAAGAGCAGTCAGATTGCGGTAGAGAGGATTTTTACTCAAACAAGTTAAAAGGATTAGGTTTTGCCTCATGTATCCATTTATTCGTTTTTTTAGTAAATAAGTACAAGCTATTGATGGATTTTAATGTAGAAGGCATTTGATTAAAAATTATTACCCCTGTATATGTAATGTGGCGTTGTCTAATTTTTTTAACACACTTAGGAATGAAGGTATTACTTCTTGTTACAGTGCTTCTAGTTGAATAATTATGTTCACTGATAGTTAGTTCACGTGGATTTTTATACAAATAAACAGCTGTTCTTAAAGTATACAGTTGACGTACATTTAATAATAATAATAATAATAATAACCCCGCAGGGGGTGGTGGTTTTTAATAACTGCTACTTGGGACGTGACGCTCCTACGGACCCCGAGTTACCTGGCAGTCCTTCTCGCCGGGTTCAACCCGAAACAAATACTGTGTCCTCCCAACAACTGGAGGCGGATACGCTAGAAGAAGAAGATCATAACTTCACTAGACCTCTGGGCTCGCAGGCCCCTGCAGGGCATGCTGCACAGGGGATGGTGCCAAAGAAGCGCATCAAATGGTCCAAAGAAATGAATACCGAAATTATGAGATCATTTTATGGCACTAACGAGGGCAAAGATGAACCGCTTCCTGGATGGAGATACAAACTCCATAACGACTTTAGCAATAAGTTCCCAGAGTTAAATCTAACCGAACAAAATGTTGTTGATCGAAAAAATGTGATCATAAAAAAACAATACCTTAACGAGGCCGAATTACAAAACATACGATTGCAATTTAACAATGATACCCAAGAATTACAAACAGCAGAAAGGGAAACTTCAGAAGAGCTTCCTGAAGTCAGCCACGAACAACCACACAGAATTAGTGATGAATGCAACATCACAGAAACTTCTGTTATCGAAAGATTTTACAGCAATTTGCGATTTTATGAAGCTTCAGACCCATTGCAAAGGCCCTGCCTACCAATTTTAAAATACAGCAACAACGCTCAACTGCTATTAAAAATCATTAATAACATTCTGAAGGAATATCTAAGTAACACCAACGATCTAAATAAAATTCATATAGGAATATATGCAGCATCAGCTACAATATTGGAATTAAACAACCAGACATTATATTTACCCAAAACACAAAAGCGCTCTGAAAGATGCAAAGATCCTAGCTGGAAACTAAGACTTGTTAAACAAATTGACAAACTACGAGCACAAAGTGATGTTATCGCAGAATATTTAAAAGGCGTGAGATCTCCTAAGATAGAAAGTAAAATATCATTAATTCTAAAAAAATTGCACCTCGCCAAAACTAAGTCGGACTTTTCTGAAAAACTAAAAGACCATTATGATCTTTTAAGACAAACGTATAAGGCTAAAGGTGCTAGGTTACGCAGATATAATGAACTAACAAAAAGAAAAACGCAAAATCAAAATTTTCTTACAAAACAAAAACAATTTTACCGTGACCTTGACAATACACCAGGATTAACAGAATGTGATAACCCAGCAGAATTTTTACAATTTTGGAAAGCTTTGTGGTCGAATCCGGAGCACTACAATGCAGATGTGGAATGGTTGCCAAGTATAATGCAGACTCAGGATCAAACTTCACAAATGAATAATAACTTAGTAACATCCGATGAAGTTGCTAATTTAGTAAAAAGAACTTCAAACTGGAAGACACCAGGTCCTGACCGAATTCATAACTATTGGCTAAAATACTTAACTTGTGTGCATGCACCGTTAGCTCGAGCATTCTCCGAGGCACTAGCAGATCCTGTTAGAATTCCTGATTTCTTAATGAAAGGTACTACCTATCTACTTTTTAAGAAAGACAATCCCAGTAGCCCAGAAAACTATAGGCCTATCACGTGTTTATCTGTCGTCTACAAGCTTTTTACATCCATTTTAAATGATAAAATATACAAACACTGCAAAGAAAATAATATTCTAGCTCTCCAACAAAAGGGATGCTCACGTGGAAGTTACGGATGCAAAGAGCAGTTATTGATGGACTCTATAGTATTACAACAGGCAAAGAATAAGCGAAAGAATCTGTACATGTGTTATATCGATTACAGCAAAGCTTTCGATTCCGTTCCTCATGACTGGCTACTGAAAGTGTTAGAACTATACAAAATAGACCCCAGTATTCAAGCCACACTACGATACATGATGCAACAATGGAAGACTACCATCTGGATGAACAACAACGAGATAGGTGAAGTTTCAATACGAAGAGGCATTTTTCAAGGGGATTCTCTTAGTCCCATGTGGTTTTGTCTTGCGATTAACCCATTGTCTAAATTACTTAATACTCCTGACAATGGCTATAAACTAAATTCGAAAAATCAGTCGTCCTGTATTTCACATCTATTATATATGGATGATTTAAAACTCTACGCAAAATCGTCAAAACAACTAAAACTATCGATGGATATAACAAAATCATTTAGCGAGGCAATAAAAATGTCTTTCGGATTAGATAAGTGCGCAAAACTACATATCCATAATGGAATCCTGAATAAATCTGAAATCGATGACACCTACCTTGACATTCGTAATTTAGATGCAGATGAGCTGTACAAATATCTTGGCATAAAACAAAACCACATGATTGACCATACGTTCTTGAAAGAAGAACTAAAAGTGAAATACCAAAAAAGACTGGTAAAAATATTAAATACAAAATTAACATCAAAAAACCTTTTTCACGCTATTAATACCTGGGCGGTTCCTGTACTAACTTACTCTTTCGGAATATTAAAATGGAGTATACTGATCTAGACAATATTGATAGGCTCACTAGAAGAATGCTAACAAAGTTTCGTTATTTACATCCAAAATCTGCCGTAGAAAGACTGTATCTACCGAGAAAAGAGGGCGGCCGTGGTCTTATTAATATATATAATCTATGTAAGTCGCAAGAACTGAAACTACGCACTTACTTCATAAATACGCCAGATGACTTTCTCAGAAGCATTGTGCAAGCTGATGTATCTTTAACATGTTTGAAACTCGGAGATCGCGATCATTCTATTAGTCTTCGAACCAACACCTTGCAATCTTGGAGAGAGAAAATTCTGCACAGTAAATATCCAAAGCACCTGGATTCGCGTGAAATTAGTAAAATCGAATCTACCATGTGGCTTAGCAGAGGACAACTTTACCCAGAAACAGAGGGATTTATTATGGCGATCCAGGACAAAGTTATAAGAACTAAAAACTACGAGCGGCACATCTTGAAATTTAACACCATAGACAAATGCCGCAAATGTGACTTGCCTGGGGAATCAATCGAACATATTACAGCAGGATGCCCAGAAATGTCCAACACTGCTTACTTAGGACGACATAATCAAGTGGCAAAAATTATTCATAGAGAAATCGCTCTAAAACGCCACCTACTAATGGATGCGCCGCCGTATTATAAATACTCACCATCTGCCGTGCTAGAGAGCCGAGACACGCTTCTGTATTGGGACAGACCAATCATAACGGATAAGACTGTGGACTACAACCGACCTGACATTCTCTTAATAGATAAGATTAAGAAAACAGCGGTTATAATTGACATCGCTGTACCTCTGACGCATAATGTCACAAAAACTGAACGGGAAAAGGTGACAAAATACGAAAACTTGGCATTAGAAATTAAGCGAATTTGGGAACTCACCACAGTCACAATAGTACCCCTTGTGGTGTCAGTCGAAGGAGTAGTATCTAACCACTTTATAAAAAACTTAAATAAATTAAATCTACCTGACAATTTAAAGCATAATATCCTAAAGGCTACTATTCTGCAAACGTGCCATATTGTCAGAAAATTTTTTACCCCTCTGGGCTAGACTGAATTGTCTTTTCAGAAGGAGGAAAGTCCGATAGTGTAAACTATCGTGGAATACAAAACATTGAAAATAATAATAATAATAAAGCTTTATTTGCCCAACAGGATATCCCAATAATAGGACAAAGTAATACAAATATATACAGTGTGGTCCATTAAGTGTGCAACAAATGGGAAATTTTTTTATTAGTTGTACAATCGAAATTTAAATATTGCTAAAAGTTAGTGCATGTTCGATAACCATATCAGATGCCCTTAGAATGGCTTCAAGTCAAACAATATACAGGGCAGGACAAAAAATATGAAATTTGTTCAAGAACAAAGTTACCTTATTTCAAAAAATATAGCGAAATTTTATTGAGAAAAGTTGTTTAGAATTAAAAGTTATGCTCAAATACAAAGTCACGGCCACCTATTCGAATTTTGATTCTTTTTTGGAAAATTTTGTATGACCTCCGTATAATACATATTTTTATTATTTTGATTTTATATGTATTTAAAGTAGCCACAACCACATCCCTTTTAAATAACTTTTAGCAACTTGAAGAGTATTTGTAAAATTTACTTGGATTTATATTTTTATAGGTAAGCGTCCACTTCATGTTTGTTGCAACGATATTTAGCAGAACTTTAGAATTTCGCAAATATTCTTCTTAACAAGCCAAATGCTTTACTAATAATAATTTACATATGAAAAACTCTTAATAAAATCATAATAATAAAAATATGTATCATACGGGGATAATACAAAATTTTACAAAAAAAGAATCAAAATTTGAATAGGAGGCCGTGACTTTGTATTTGAGCATAACTTTTGATTCTAAACAACTTTTCTCAATAAAATTTTGCTATATTTTTTGAAATAAGGTAACTTTATTCTTGAACGAATTTCATATTTTTTGTCCTCCCCTGTATATTGTTTGACTTGAAGCCATTCTAAGGGCATCTGATATGGTTATCGAACATGCACTAACTTTTGGCGGTATTTAAATTTCGGTTTTACAACTAATAAAAAAATGTCCCATTTGTTGCACACTTAATGGACCACACTGTATATATATATATGTATATATATATATATACATAGATAACTAACATAAAAAACAAATTAAAGTTACTAATGTTGTATAGCGACACTGTGGAGTATAAATAATCTTTTTTGTAAATAATTTTCAAGACATAGTTTTGCAAAACTTCTAACGGTTTCAGCGTTACGTCATACACACCACCCCAACCAGTTATGCAATGTAATTGTGACTCTACTAAGGCGCTATAGCACATTTTGATAATTTGTAGTGGAAATGTGGAGCTTAGTGTTTTAAATTTGTGTAGTGTTTTTCTGATTTTGTTACACAGGCTGTTTATGTGTTTGTCCCATTTTAAATTACAGGCAATATAGATTCCGAGGTATTTAATATGCTTTGTGGATTGTATTGATACGTCGCACGAACAGTTCAGTTTGTGTTCTTTTAAGCAAGAATTTGAGTGTATTTGAGTATTTGCAATATCAGGATGTTCACTTTTTTGAATACTGAAACATATGAAATTTGTTTTCGTGTAGTTTATTGTACGTAAGTCTATTTCAAGTTGTTGTTTTACAAGTGACATAGCGTATTCCACTTTCTCAGTGGCATTTGTCCAGGTGTCGGCGGAGATAATTAATGTTGTGTCATCGGCATACGAAATCATTGTACCACCCGTTTTTATATTGAGAAGATCGTTTATGTATAGCAAAAAGAGAATTGGTCCGAGTGCCGTACCTTGTGGTACCCCATATTCTACCACAAGTTCATCACTAACAGCTTCGTTAATTTGTACTTTTTGTGTTCTATTGGTGAGATAGTATTTGAATAATTTATGTGCTATTCAGCGTATTCCATATCTTCCGAGCTTGCAAGCAAGAATATTGTGACATACCGTGTCAAAGGCTTTGGCAAGATCCATAAAGACAACAATGGTTTTCAGGTTTTTATCTAAATTGTTGTATAAAATTTTTTTGACTTTAAATATTGCATCTTCTGTACTCTTATTCTCACGAAATCCATACTGTGCATTTGATAATAAATTATATTTATTTAAGAAGGACATCAACCTTTCTTTTAAACATTTTTCTAATATCTTCGCTATATTATTTATTAAAGTAATTGGACGATAATTATTAACCTTATTCTCCTTAGCATGGAATTTCGGCTTAGACCGCGTAGTATTTGCATATGAACACCCAGCATTTTCTGGCTTAATGTGCCTTGCACCTTGTGAAGTCGAGCAAAAACCCGCGCGATGGCCATGCTCTTTGGTGGCTCGTGTTGTTTGAGTATCTTGAGAACGAGGATACTTAGGCAGATTTGGCCGTTTTGCTGTGTGTGCATCCATATTCACTAACGTTTCGCAAGACCTTGCAGCTTGCATCATCAGAGTGAAAGTCGCACTAAGAACCGAAGGTCGGTGTGGAGCTATTTATAGTCCTCTGTGCCAGGCGCGCGGAGTGGCGTAACGCTGGTTGGTCATCCGAGTGCAACGTAATCCGTGGGGCGTGGCCGTATGACGCACAGTGGTTGTAATGCTTTAGATCGTGTATCACTGGGGTCCACGTTTTACTAAGTTTAAAGCCATCTTCCCTGTTGATATTATTTGGATGTTTTTCTATTTCTATGGCTTCGCGTATCACTCGCGGGAAGTAATGAGGTATTCTGGCAAGTACTCTGGTATGCTCAAACTCTAAAGTGTGCCCATTTGTAAATGTATGCTCAGCTACGGCTGATTTTGTGATGCGTTTGTGTTTGCAATCGCCTTTATGTTCTTGGAGTCTTAGATCAACGGAACGACCAGTCTGTCCAATGTAACTCGAGCCGCAAGAACAAGGAATGCGATATACGCCAGCGGTTTTTAAACTTGGAATCTTGTCTTTTACCGATCTGAAGCCGTTGCCCAAAGTTTCCTTGCTCGTAAACACGGTTTTGATGTTGCATCGTTGCAGGACACGTCCTATCTTATCAGTTGAGCCTTTAACGTAAGGTAGAAATGCTAAGCCTTCCAGAGGTGGAGATTCTTCTTTAGCCTTCTTTGTCATAGTCTTGTCTAGTGCTTTTCGTATGGCGGTAGTTGTGTATCCGTTCCTTTGTAAAGAGTCAAACAGATGTAGCTTTTCTCTCTCTAGATTTTCTTCGTCTGAGATACGAACGGCTCTTGTCGCCAGAGTCTGGAGAACTGTTGCTTTTTGCATTGGATGATGGTGTGAGTCAGCATTTAGATATCTGTCCGTGTGTGTTTTCTTTCTATAGACTGCATGTCCTAAACTGCCATCTGATTTACGTTCCACCAGGACGTCTAGAAACGGAATACTGCAATTTTCCTCTACTTCCATTGTGAATTGTATGTTGGGATGTACAGAATTTAGGTGTTTTAGAAACAGATTCAATGTCTGGCGTCCATGTGACCAGATGACAAAGGTATCATCTACATATCTCAACCAGCAAGTCGGTTTTAGCTGCGCTTGTTCGAGAGCCTTGGTTTCAAAAGCTTCCATGTAGATATTAGCGATAACAGGTGATAGCGGTGAACCCATGGCCGCTCCTTCGACTTGTTCGTATATTTTATTGTTCCAACTGAAGTAAGTGTTTTTCAGGCAAATTTCAACAAGTTCAACTTGGTCTGTAGGCAAGAGATCTTTGAGCATTACTAGCACCTCATCAACCGGCACTTTCGTGAAGAGTGATACTACGTCGAAACTGACTAAGAGATCATCCTTGTTTAACTTTATGTTCTTTAGTTTCTGGACAAACTCTGCTGAATCCTTGACAAAGGAGTCTGTTTTCCCAGTTAGAGGCTGTAGTATACTGGTTAAATGTCTTGCTAAAGCATGTGTAGGAGAATTGATCGCGCTGACAATTGGTCTCAACGGCACGCCCTCCTTATGTATCTTAGGTAGGCCATACATGCGAGGAGTTATTGCATTTCTAGGAATCAATCGGTGCTTTAAAGTGGGATCGATACTATCGGAGCATTTTATGGCAGAGGTTATCTTTGTTTTGAGAGAGGTAGTGGGATTGCGGTGTAGACTTTTGTAAGTTGTATCAGATAGTAAGACTTCCATCTTCGCATTATAATCTTCAGTGTTCATTACCACAGTAGCATTTCCTTTGTCAGCTTTGAGAACGACAATGTCTTTGTTCTTCTTTAATGCTTTAGCTGCCTCCCTTTCTGCTTTACTGATGTTGGAGTGAGGCGGTTTCGCTCTTCTTAAAATACAAGACACATCCTGTCGGATGATTTCTGCATCTTTTCTGGGAAGTTTTTGGATTGCTGCTTCCACTCCACATATTATCTCCTCCACAGGTATTTGCTTAGGGGCTACGGCGAAGTTAAAACCTTTCTTTAGTAAGGATGTGGTCTGTTTATCCAGTTGTATGTTGCTAAGGTTTACGATTACTTTGTCCGTAGCCAATTGTTTCGAAAACTGCTTAGGCGCTAGCTTATCATATTTGGCAGATTGCTTAGCTGTTGTTTGTTCCAGTGTATTGTGTGCTTGTCTTGTAGTGATAGCGTCGATTTTCTCCCACAATGTTGGCTCCAGCGTGTTCGCCAGTTTTATGTGTAGGGTGTACAGCCTTGACCCTGTGCTATCTAATTCCTGTCTAACTCTTTGTATTTCGGATCTTAATAAGCCCAGACTGGCATTGTTGAGAATTCTGTTGTTATGATGATTTCTTAGATGGTGTTTAATGTGGACACAGTTAGGTAAGACCTTGCTGTCACGGCAACGTTTTAGAAAGGCACGTTGCCGTGACAGCAAGGTCTTACCTAACTGTGTCCACATTAAACACCATCTAAGAAATCATCATAACAACAGAATTCTCAACAATGCCAGTCTGGGCTTATTAAGATCCGAAATACAAAGAGTTAGACAGGAATTAGATAGCACAGGGTCAAGGCTGTACACCCTACACATAAAACTGGCGAACACGCTGGAGCCAACATTGTGGGAGAAAATCGACGCTATCACTACAAGACAAGCACACAATACACTGGAACAAGCAACAGCTAAGCAATCTGCCAAATATGATAAGCTAGCGCCTAAGCAGTCTTCGAAACAATTGGCTACGGACAAAGTAATCGTAAACCTTAGCAACATACAACTGGATAAACAGACCACATCCTTACTAAAGAAAGGTTTTAACTTCGCCGTAGCCCCTAAGCAAATACCTGTGGAGGAGATAATATGTGGAGTGGAAGCAGCAATCCAAAAACTTCCCAGAAAAGATGCAGAAATCATCCGACAGGATGTGTCTTGTATTTTAAGAAGAGCGAAACCGCCTCACTCCAACATCAGTAAAGCAGAAAGGGAGGCAGCTAAAGCATTAAAGAAGAACAAAGACATTGTCGTTCTCAAAGCTGACAAAGGAAATGCTACTGTGGTAATGAACACTGAAGATTATAATGCGAAGATGGAAGTCTTACTATCTGATACAACTTACAAAAGTCTACACCGCAATCCCACTACCTCTCTCAAAACAAAGATAACCTCTGCCATAAAATGCTCCGATAGTATCGATCTCACTTTAAAGCACCGATTGATTCCTAGAAATGCAATAACTCCTCGCATGTATGGCCTACCTAAGATACATAAGGAGGGCGTGCCGTTGAGACCAATTGTCAGCGCGATCAATTCTCCTACACATGCTTTAGCAAGACATGTAACCAGTATACTACAGCCTCTAACTGGGAAAACAGACTCCTTTGTCAAGGATTCAGCAGAGTTTGTCCAGAAACTAAAGAACATAAAGTTAAACAAGGATGATCTCTTAGTCAGTTTCGACGTAGTATCACTCTTCACGAAAGTGCCGGTTGATGAGGTGCTAGTAATGCTCAAAGATCTCTTGCCTACAGACCAAGTTGAACTTGTTGAAATTTGCCTGAAAAACACTTACTTCAGTTGGAACAATAAAATATACGAACAAGTTGAAGGAGCGGCCATGGGTTCACCGCTATCACCTGTTATCGCTAATATCTACATGGAAGCTTTTGAAACCAAGGCTCTCGAACAAGCGCAGCTAAAACCGACTTGCTGGTTGAGATATGTAGATGATACCTTTGTCATCTGGTCACATGGACGCCAGACATTGAATCTGTTTCTAAAACACCTAAATTCTGTACATCCCAACATACAATTCACAATGGAAGTAGAGGAAAATTGCAGTATTCCGTTTCTAGACGTCCTGGTGGAACGTAAATCAGATGGCAGTTTAGGACATGCAGTCTATAGAAAGAAAACACACACGGACAGATATCTAAATGCTGACTCACACCATCATCCAATGCAAAAAGCAACAGTTCTCCAGACTCTGGCGACAAGAGCCGTTCGTATCTCAGACGAAGAAAATCTAGAGAGAGAAAAGCTACATCTGTTTGACTCTTTACAAAGGAACGGATACACAACTACCGCCATACGAAAAGCACTAGACAAGACTATGACAAAGAAGGCTAAAGAAGAATCTCCACCTCTGGAAGGCTTAGCATTTCTACCTTACGTTAAAGGCTCAACTGATAAGATAGGACGTGTCCTGCAACGATGCAACATCAAAACCGTGTTTACGAGCAAGGAAACTTTGGGCAACGGCTTCAGATCGGTAAAAGACAAGATTCCAAGTTTAAAAACCGCTGGCGTATATCGCATTCCTTGTTCTTGCGGCTCGAGTTACATTGGACAGACTGGTCGTTCCGTTGATCTAAGACTCCAAGAACATAAAGGCGATTGCAAACACAAACGCATCACAAAATCAGCCGTAGCTGAGCATACATTTACAAATGGGCACACTTTAGAGTTTGAGCATACCAGAGTACTTGCCAGAATACCTCATTACTTCCCGCGAGTGATACGCGAAGCCATAGAAATAGAAAAACATCCAAATAATATCAACAGGGAAGATGGCTTTAAACTTAGTAAAACGTGGACCCCAGTGATACACGATCTAAAGCATTACAACCACTGTGCGTCATACGGCCACGCCCCACGGATTACGTTGCACTCGGATGACCAACCAGCGTTACGCCACTCCGCGCGCCTGGCACAGAGGACTATAAATAGCTCCACACCGACCTTCGGTTCTTAGTGCGACTTTCACTCTGATGATGCAAGCTGCAAGGTCTTGCGAAACGTTAGTGAATATGGATGCACAAACAGCAAAACGGCCAAATCTGCCTAAGTATCCTCGTTCTCAAGATACTCAAACAACACGAGCCACCAAAGAGCATGGCCATCGCGCGGGTTTTTGCTCGACTTCACAAGGTGCAAGGCACATTAAGCCAGAAAATGCTGGGTGTTCATTTGCAAATACTACGCGGTCTAAGCCGAAATTCCATGCTAAGGAGAATAATTCGAGTAACCGCGAAAGCCTCAAACAATACATTATTAACCTTAGTTTTATCTCCAGATTTGAAAATTGGTTTGGTTAGTGACTGTTTAAATTCATTTGGAAATGTTCCGCTTGCGAAAGCTAAATTAAAAATGTGTTTCAGAGGTGTTAAGATATAGTTACCGATGGTTTTAAGCAGTTAATATGTCTAAGTATTTCCGAATCTGTTACCCGTACAAGAAACAGAATTTTGTGTAAAATTTTAGGATCTAAGAAGTTAGATCCCTCATATATTGTAAATTTCAACCGCTAATTCATTTTAGTTATATTTTGAACTGTATTTACCACAATTCTTAAAGCATTAATTATTTTTAAACAAATACTAAAGCGGATCTACACGAAGCTCATGTTTGAATATGACAAACATCTTATAAATCTCTAAGCACATTTTGAAAAGTTTCTTAATACTATCTAATCTGGAAACGTCACTGTAATCAAGTGTGGACGTGTGCATGGACATCTACTACGAGGACTTTAACAATACATATTGTGAACTAAAATTGCAGAAGTACTTAAACGAAGCACTTATCTAAATACGAGGAATTCTACCGTGGGTCCAAAAAAAAATTACATAAGGGTTGGCTATGGAAACTAAAAGTAATGTAAACAGCAAGCTTTAGAATTCATTAACTGTGATTGTTGTTGTTGTTGTAATAAGTTTATATTATCATCTGCTATGGAAATTCTAAAGTTTGCTGTCTCTAAAGCTTGCTGTTGCTATTAGCTTTGCTTTCCATGGCCAACCCTTCTGTAATGTCTTTTTGAACAAATGGTATAAATCCGTAATCTGGGTTTCAGTGGGTTAATGCCTTTACATAATGTAAACTTTTGTACTAAATAATGTGAACTTTTATTCTTCTAAAAATACGTTAAAATTTGCCACATTGGGTAACTTTTGCATGTGCATGCTAGAAATTAGCTATCTCTACTGAAGGGAAGGAAATATGCAAGTATATATTTTCCCCACTCTAAAAACAACTAAGTTAAGATGTTCAAGTTAGGCAAGAGAGCTTCTAGAACACTGATTCTGTGCAGTTCCTTAATGGCACATGCAGCACTGAAATTAACTCTGCTCAGCTGAAAGTAAATTCATGTAGTAATTAAGGTGCAGATGTATTCCGAGTGCGAATTTAAAACACTCAAGGATTCTAACAGTTAGCATGAGCCATGTTAATTGAAGTTTGCGTACTTCAGTCGAAATGGTTCTTCCTTGAACTCCTTATACTAACTTGAAAATTAAAAATCTGCTTAAAAGTGTATCCTAATACGTCCTGAGCGTAATCGATTGCTACGACTTTTAATAGTCCCTTCCGGCCCAGTAAACTTCATAACTTCTTCCCTACTTTCAAATTAATAAAAGTTGTGCGAATTTTAAAGTTTTCACCCCGGTTCCTCCGTCCTTTTCGCCTTCATATCTTAAAAGTTGAGCCAGTGAGTAGGTAGGAGCAATAACTATCCGGTAGAGGGTAAAGGATTATTTTGGATCGAAGCTATTAAGTCCCCCTGATATCAGCACATTTCCGTCTCAAATCTCAGTTTGCCAGAGGATAGAAAAACAGTCAATTATAGCTCTGGAACATCTGATTGCAATACAGGTGCAGTTAGAAAGTATGTTTCAATTAAAATTGTCTCATACTGCAAGTCGTATACATGGTATTTAATACTCTATCGGTTTGCTACACACTACCTAACCAAAAATGTTTTCAAAATCTTTATTATTTCTAATTCGAAGCCTTAGAATACTGAGATTCTTGTTTGTTAATTACAGAAAAATTTATGCGTGTTGGGGAAATCTTATAGTGGCCGTTACTTGCATTTGAATTGCAATAATTATAATAGTAACAAAGGTTAAATTCCGCTAGTAATGAAATTAACGACTAAGGTGTTAACAATTCAAATATCTTCAAGTAACCATACAAACCTTGTAACATAAAAATAACTGGGGATATATTAAGACTGATACACGAGTTGCTCTAACGGCGCGTGTCCGCAAAATTTCTAAAATTTTCGAGGCCATTGGTTTCAAGGCACTTTTGCCGAAGCCGTCTAAGCATACACACGCATTGTTTGCGGTACCAAAATTTTCCGAAGGGTTGCTCATAGCATATTTTAAGCACCCTAAAATTATCTTTTGAATACTAGAAACCGACCAACCGGTAAGAATATTTCTGTTGTTATTAAATTTCACTAAATAGTCACGTGAAGGTTTCTAGTTTGGGGTCAAATTTGGAGCCACGCACGTTGTAAATTATCCCAACCGCATCCACCCATCCTGGGGCGTCATTATGGCCTTTTTGCAAAATTGAAGCCAAGAGCTGCATGTTCCGAAGCACCTACATAACAGCTGATCATGAAGATTGGACTCGCAGTGTTAGAGCAATTCAACTAAGGAAAAGATAAGTTGTAACCTTCACTTTTAACGTCGATCGCAATATTAAAAACCATGTCTGTTAAATACTAACAACAACCATATTAAATTTGAATTATCCCTCAACCTGACTTTTATTCAACCCACTACCTGCCTCCGCAAAGGTAGCTGCCGTGGCATATGAAATAAATAATTTTGGTGTTACAACCTCTTTACTTGAACAGCTACGTATATTTTTGAATAAATAACATTGCGATGGAACCGGTAACAACAAAATTGCCTGTAAGGTATCTTATACGTAAATAATAGTTTATCAAATAAAATGTCCTTTTTTGAAACGTAATATCCACCATAAATTACTCTACGATCATTCATATACACAGTCTAGTCAATAATAAAGTTTTAAATGCGATACCAGGTCACATTCGGTGAATATGTTGTGCTGCAATCTTGCAAAATTGATAATCGCATGACCGTTTGTGCAACATTTCCTCGAAAGACTGTTCGACGTCCACTTCAAATGTAGTACTTCAAGTAGAGCCGGTACAATACGATCAGAAGTGTCATTCTAGGGTGATCCAAATCCTATTTAACCAGCAGGTGTGGCGGACAGCTTATAGGTGGTATGCATACGAATCGAAAATACGTAAAATAAAACGCCTGCGTAATGAAATAAGCATTATAATTGGGCGTATATGAGTTATGCCGTAATAACGTATCTTCAAGATATCTATCGGCGTGCGCGTGACCTTCGTTACAATGATTCAAAATTAAACTTGCAAAAGTTATCTGGGACACATACATTCCATAATCGGGTAAACGTCATCGTCTGGTATTCAAACCCGTACTACATATACGTTTAATCTCGGCCCAACTGTTTTCGATTTCCAATTACCAAAGAAACATGAATTTCCTTCTTTCGCAGTCGTTACATCAAAAGCGAGCCGTACCGAGTTGCCGAAATCCAGTTTTTATCGTTATTTGCCGTTTGTCATTTCATTCTCCAAGTCCAGGTTCAAGCCCATACTGGTTCTTAATATCATCAGTAGCTTCTTCACCAACATTAAAATTAAAGTATTTCTTGATGATATTAAATTCGTACTTTTTAGTACTGTGTATAATTTCTTTGATCTGATTGTAGAATTGTTTTATTCTGTATCGGATTTGCCAGCTGTTGAAACGCAGACTTGGATTATGTTTATATTTAATAGTTTACTTTTAAGTTGTATCATTATAACTCGATCACTGAAAGGGACAAGCTGGTTACCAAATTCTTTCTACACGTTCATTAATTGAAGTAAAGGTAAAGGTTCGGTATCATTTCAATTCCCCAACTGGGAGCGGACTGCTATAGGGACCTTGCGTCCCTCTTCAGCTAAGAACGGGAATTATAGGATGGGTGGAGAATGGAATAAAGGCCAGGAAAGGTGGAGAAGTACTGCCCCGGCATTCGCCTCAGAGAAGATACTTTGTTGACTCAGAAAAACCAACTAAAAACCTGAATCAGAGCAGACGGCAAAGGGAATCGAACCCACGTCCTCCCGAATGTTAAGCAGACGTGGTGACCACTAGTCTACAGAGCTCTGGTTAGTTGAGTAACATGGTGCCCGTTGTAAATTTAATAACCATGTCCACTATTTGAACAGTAAATCTCAAATTTGTAGATTTTATAGGAAAGCAATGTCATATTTATACCTCTGCGAGCCCGAGTCTGTCAAAATATATTCAAGCTCGTTCCCAGCAAGCAGACGGATAGAAGACAAACGGGTTGGCTGGAAAATACCGATACAGCCTTTGAGGTACCTTTTTAATAGCTTTATTTCTGTTAGGGCCGTGTTTTAGAGCAGTTAGTTGGAAAATGGCTCCCTGCGGCCCGAGCCTTCTGGCCTCGCTTTTAGCTTGCTAATGGCTGCAGCACGACCTACGACCTCCCAGACGCCGCTGTTTATTTTAGTTCTGTTTAATTTCGCGGGAGCCAGAGTAAACTGCGGGAAATGAGCTGAACGCTATGAAATGCGAAAATGCACGGCTGCCGAATTGTAGCTGTTTGCATCCCGTGCCGCACCACACAAGCTTGATTATTAGTAAATTCCCATTTCTAATTTCCTGTTTTAATGCAGAGCCCCGTTCGCCCGGAAGCCAGCCGAAAATAATAACAAAACATGTTTAATTTTCCGCCGCATTGCCTTCGACAACTGCGCACTTGGGCTCCAGAATTTTACAACTTCAATATGACGAAAAATTAAAAGATCGGCTTAATTCCACCTTTGTTTTGGCTAGGAAAACACCCCTTGTTGCCTTTCAGGCTTCACAGAAAGCTCTTGATAAAACACAATTAGCTAATTAATCGTCTGATTTAACCCTTTCTCTTGACGGAGCAACGTTGCCTTACATTACTGTGCATTTCCAGCTAAAATTGAATTACCTTGTGTCTACTTGGGTTCTATTAGCAATATTAAGCTTATAATGGCACGCTGGGAGGAAGCAAGAGGCTGCAGGTAAGCTACCAGAAAACCAAATCTTTCAGCATTCAACTAGTATAGTCGTTTCGATCGACCTTGCAAAATTCAAACTAAGTAATTACGACCTTACAAGAGATTAAGTTCATTTTACATCAACTTATTCACACCTAGGAAGACTTTTGTTTACGGCCAGGGACGAACCTGAATCCGTCCCACAAGAATGTTTAGTATTCCAACTGTTAATCCCTACTTACTTAAAAGTTGCCCGAGGTAATTTTGCAGGGTCCACCGAACCGACTATACCTCAAATCGCTCATGCTGAAAACTTACGTACACAAATTTAAAAGGTTACAGAATGACGCCGTTTAAAAAGTAATAAAGTGTCGAAATTGCCACAGGAACTCGAGGAAAGCAGCTACGTACTTATAGTATGAGGGCGGCACGTTTTTCTCTTTAATTTCGGCAAGACGGCGAAAGTTTAAAACAAGTTGCAAATTTCGCTGAAACTTGAGGTTTCACAAACAGACAAATTTATAACGCAGCTTTCCTGGCTTTTATTTATATTGCTTCCACTTTCCATAGCAGGTTGAAAGCACTTCGCTGAGGTTGCTCGGGAAATAATTTTCAGGACAGGAAATTTCCTATGTGACACGTTAATCTACGCAAAAGTCTTCATGGCAAACAAATGGTATGTTTAGTATTTAATTCGAATATATTTTGAGAAAAAGAATAGTTGAGACTAAACGTAAACAAAATTGTGCATACAGATATATCTCCTTGGTAAGTATTGCTATTAACACATTTTAAGCGGTTATGATTATAATGGCAATTAATAATATATCAAGCATATCAAATATTATTTTATAAAATGTTCCAGAAATGTGCTACATTAATTTTTGTAAAAAGTATCAAATAGCAAGAGCCTTCATAATAATTTGTAAAAACAGTATTAAAAATAGTGTTAGCCTTTATTTGAACAAAATGTAATCAGAGTAGGCTGTATATTGTTTGTGTTGTAACCTGAGTAATTTAAAGGCTTAGTAAACTTTATTTGTAAGCTACATATTTGGATTTCTTTACGTAAAACTGGCAGTTATTTAACCACTAAGGAAACACGCCCTTCAGGCGCATTGAATTCGAAAGTTGTATCTAATTATTGAGTCGACAATTGTTACGATATTGTAAAGGAAAATGAAATTTCAGTGCCTTTTTAACGCTTTTAGTTGATCAATTCAGCTTTCTTAATGATTGTTCACATATTGTAAGCTACTAAAGTATATTTGAGGGCTCGCCAGCTAGCTGCAGAGGAGACGGTGTCCAGTTCTTTAATAATGTAATTTCCGATTAACATGAGCGCCTACACGTTTTTCTAATTCCAACTAATATACTTAGATGCGCCAAGAACTTATAAACTTAGAATATATTGCAGCATATACAATCACAGCATCCGAAATATCGAAGGGAGCAGTAACGAAATCAGCAACTGAAAGATTTAAGGCTGTACATTTGAATTATCAAAGTTGCATATGATAACCAGTACAGCCATATTATACATAAATACCATGTGTTTCCTATAACAAGGTAAAAATCTGTAAAAGCCTTTTCTCAGAACTTTCCTCTCAAGTGGACATTGTGACACTAAATAATTTAGAAATCAAAGAAAACTAGGTGTAAGTATGTTTTCAAGTTCCAAATAATACGGAAACAATAAAAGAATACTCTCAAATGCGAATTACATTAATTTTAAATAAAAAAGTAGTTCACCAATTTCGTGCAAGCCTACGCTACGGAGCCCTTTTCATATCGGTGCGTTGCAGCTGGCTTAATCTTCATGCTGGGCATGTATTAAGTTTCGCGTCTAAGCGAGATTCATTTCAACCAAATCAGGCAATGGAAAATTAATTATATTTTTTACAACAATACATCAATTCAGATAATTCTTTCACTACAAATTTTCATTCTTTTTTAAACATTTCATACGCAGAATATATATATATATATTTATGTACAATAGTTTTTACGATACGTCGATGCTGAAATTTAGGCAACATATTCCCCTTACGCTTTGTTTAAACAATTTCTATAGCATTTGTTAAAAATAATTTTGAGATTAATTTGATATTATATAAATCTACAAAGAATAAGCTTTTCACTAGTTTAAGAATCATTGAAAAATCTCTAAAACTAAGCCTGTAAATGTGATTTACGTATAAAATCCATCAACTTTTAGTAATAAAAAATATTCGGAAAATATTTCTTCTGGGTTTTTGCAATCTAAAAAAGCATGGAGACCTTCACATTTATATCCGCAAGGTAATTCCAGATAGTGTACATTTTTTAAACCATATCTTCGAATTCACATCCTATGAGTGAATTTATGGCCTCGCCCAAATATGCGTTTCCCGTGTATTTGAAGGTTTGGCGATTTACGCATTTATACGGCTGGCGGCCTAAAAAGGTCAACATAACACACTTATTCTTTGCACCGTTTTGACATTTATACTTTATCTGTTGGGTCCCATTTTTGTCAAGAATAAAGCCTACGCTATGTACAAATTATTGCTTTTATGTATTTCGTAGTTCAAACACAAATTAACACCATTTTATTTTTTTAAGGTGCTCACCCTGTATACAGGGTGATTTTTAAGATGATTCTTTCAGTTTACCAGAAAATAAAGCTAAAACAAATAAGTATTTTTTTCATTTACCGCTTTTCCGAAATATCAAAACTAACGGAGGTACAGGGTGTTAAAAGTTTCAAATTAAAAATTAAACTTTGGCCCAAAGGCGGCTGGCAATTTTATTTTTGTTTGTCTCTGTTGTCAACCAATGACCTGTGAACTTCGTTTCTATTGTAATTTTATTAATGTTATTGCTACAATAATGGCTCATGTTTATGAAACTAATGAATTAGTGAATATGCTTATTATTTACTGGGAGTGTCATCAAAATACCGCTGCCGCATCGCTCTTATAAGCGGAACGTATGTGTACAAACGAATGGTGATAATTTTAAACATATCATTTAAGTTAGATTAAGTATAGTCTAATTTTTGTTAAGTAATTTTAGTTCTTAATTTTGAAACTGTAACACCCTGTACCTCGTTAGTTTTGATATTTTGCAAAAGTGGTAAATGAAAAAAAATGCTTATTTTTATTAGCTTTATATCTTGGTAAACGGAAAGAATCAACTTAAAAATCACCCTGTATATTTGTCTGAACTTTCCTCGGTTCCATGCCAGGTACATAACAGATATGCAAAATATCGTCTTCCTCCAAGAAATAGTTTTTGAGTTATACCGCCAACACACACACAGACGGAATTGAGAAAACCTGTTTTTCGTCATCTAGGGACCTTGAAACGTAAAGATCTGAAGAAATCTGGGAAGGTGATTTTTTCGTGATTACAATACTTCCTTCGACTTTCAGACGACGGGAGTAAAAAAGGCACCCCACAATAAAATTATCAAAGCAGTAGTTATTATACTAAATTTAGATAAATAAATGTGACACTAATAAAAGGTGCGATGTTAATTAGATTCAGTCGTATCAGATTCTATCAGTTTTGCGATACGAAATATCATTCATTTACCATTTATGTTTTTCTTTTACTTATCTGAATATGCTTGTGCCTGCGGTGAACCGGAGGGCCCCAAAACAGAAGGAGCAACTACCAATGACAGCTAAACGTCAGTCTAGGAAACATCCCCTACAGCATCGGCTGTAGTTTGAAGTGATACTCTCATAGATAATGCTACTGATTCGTCCTGGATTTGAAGCCACAATTTGCAAATAATATTCCGCTCATTGAAATTAAGACTTTATAATATGAAATTTTCCGTAAAACAATCCAAAACAAAACTCTTGTTATTTTTTGAGCTGTTTTCGACATCCGACAAGCCCTAATACTACGTTTTCACAACGACCGTGTTTACATAACCGGTCATTATATCAACTAATCAAGTTAATTACGCTTTGGACACTTAACAAGCTAACGCAGTTAGGTCTTTAGTTGACAAGCAGTTAAGCCTCTACGTAAGTACAGTATGACAATAAATATAGGATACCGAAGTTTGCAAACTTAATTTGTTGTGGTTAACAACTATCACTTTAATATTTCCAGTTTGGATGTCTATTGTATTGATGTATGACATGCTCCACGTAACCACCACCCCTTTGCAAGCATAGTTCCCTTCTAAGCATTCTTGAAGATTGCCTACATAGGTAATTTTTAAATAGAGGTTGACGTAAATTTTGGAAAAATTGTACGATCGCCCTCTCAATTTCGCCGTTGCGAATGACTGTGGGATATTCATTGAAAATGTTGTTTAATTAATAATTTGCAGCAATTGTCATTTAAATTGCAACTGATACGATGCTTTTAATTTTGGTATCCTATATTTATTGTCATATTGTATTTTGGTCCGGACGCACTGATTTGGCCGTGAAGGAAGTAGACCCATCTAGCTACGGGTTGAATTTCACGGTGGCGCTTTGGCATTTCATCACAATTTTTACTGTTCTAAGACAAAATCGGACTACACGACTAACGTGAAACACACCCTCCTGCAAGCTAACTGCGGATGATCGGGGCTTTACTACCGTTGGCTCCCAACTGCAACCAACCTGTGGTAAGTGCGGTCCGCTGATGTAGTAAAATCCCTTTTATACCGTAACAGCCTTGCTTTGCAGAGTGTTTGAAGGTTTGCCGAATATCAATCTTAGCGGAAAAGGTGCACATTAGTAATCAGCGATCACGTTTCTAAACTATTTAGTGTGGTTCTAGTTGAGTTAAAACTAGCTTTAATTGAATGATATTATGTAAATTGATAAAGTGTTGATAGAGGTTTCTTGCTGAAAATAAGTGAATATTTTATAAACTTCCTGATAATGCCCTTGTGATTAATAAGGAAAGCTAGATCTTGTTCAAATGCCGTAACTAAATAAGTAAAATTTTAGCAGATAGAAGTCCATTAAAGGATTTCTTCATAAACCCAGATTTGTCTTATAATAACTCAGTTGCTTGATGAGTCGACATGACGGAAATGACAGTTAATAAAAAACTCGTCGAGGATGTCAGCACAGTCTATCGACGAGTCATTTTGATTTTCACGAACACCATTTATCCTTCTGTCTGTGGTCCTAACGAGTCCTGACAACTGTGCTCCTAATGGTGGGGGTTCCTACTCGGCTACTGTAATAATTGGCCTTTTGTATATTCATGATCTTCAAACGATTACGACCCCAGAGATCGCTTTGTGTATCGAGGCTTATATAAACTGCGAGTGAAACTTTGGGGGATAAGCCTCCAGCGCTTATAAACAATACGCCATTAAAGTCTTGGCATTTTTCGAAGGAGGTTCAAGTTTCGGGTCCTGTAGAATTCCTAGCTTGGTGCTGAGGAGATTTGCAAACCTCAAACTACCAATTCTAAACGCAAAACTTGTTTAGCCAGGTAAAAATGCTGAACCACAATACTTAAAACCGAACGTGTACGTGCAAATTACGACTTGACGATGAATTCTGCAATTAATATTTGCACAATTTACCAGTTCTCCTATTTCATGTAATTTTCGGTCAACTAAAACTTTACGTTTAAATCACAATTCGCTATCGTACATTCAAATTAGCGGGCAAGAGGTTCAGGCCGCATTCAAATTCATAATTCGCGCAGGCTGCATAATTTCCAGAGGCAGTATTTGGTTTGCAGAGCACCCCGCACTGCCTGGGATGCTAGTTCTAGCTCTCGCTTTCGGAGACTTTTTAATTTGGGCGGGAATTAAAACCTCTGCTTTTGTAGCGATTATCGCCGGGAAGGTTTTTGACACAGGTTCGCAACGCTCTATTCAAATTTTAATTAAGCTGGAAGCAGCTAGCCCTGCGACACTCTTTCCCCTATAAAAATGTCGAAAGATACTAAATATCGCTCTAATGATTACTGTTGACGCCCGTTTGAGGTTTATTGACAAAGAGTTATCAATGGCGTTCTCTAATTATCTGATACAAACATTTGTGAACATTTCTTTTTAAAGCCTTTACTGATGTAGTATCTTGTAATCTACTTTTTCGAGCAGAGTAACGCTAGCTTTACCCGCAAATAGGAAATATTTAATAAATCATATATAGACGTGGGGGATTTTAAATACTTGATGGATCCCATTACATCTAGAGTAAACTAAATTTGAATACATAATCAAAACAATCATAGCACAATCGACTATCAAAAAATTAGTAAATTCTTTCTAAAACGTTTCTTGACTACACGAAATTAGTCAGGATTTCATAGTGTGGAAAAGTCTTGCATCTGGTGAAAAGCAACATCAAGTAGGAAAACAATGTGGTCATATAGGTAACTTTGTTAGATGCGAAAAGCGCCTATTTAGTCTTCACCGGGAATATTCGAATTTACGGTAGGTCATTTACCTCGTAGCTCTTTTGATCATCGCAATTTCATGGCACTCGTAGGCGGTTTTGCTCGCAAAAACGTTCTTTTTCGCATATCTGCTGTCGAACTAACTAGGTCGCTGCGCTGACTTCGTTCTTTACATTTCCCCATGTGCTGCGTTGGGGATCTACACCCATATTTTTGATGGATTTAGGATTCAACGCGAGTTTTGAGACGAATCTATGCGCAGGGGGCTTCTAAGATTTTCGATTCGCGGAACAAAAATTCTGGGGTAACTTCCTACCCCCATGGTCAGTTCAATGTTTCGCGCATCTTTGTTCTAATTAGACCGGCATTTCTAGCAGCACACACCTACGCACGTACACCCGTAGAGGGCGTTAAGTCATCCAATCCAGTTTGAGCGCCGTCACGCTGACTTAACCTCACCTTCCGAGCACCTAGTGGTCGCTGTTTTCGAGAGCAGCATATGATGTTGTTCATCCAAGGCTGCTAGTCTAGGTTAAAGATACTCTCCAGTACAGATATGGCACACTGTACCATTGCGGAATGAACAGGGAGACCTAGGTTCAAATCCTAGTCGAGTCGCAATTTAGACATGAAGTATCCTAGGTCTGAGGTGCGGTTACTTCATGCCTTTTTTAATGTATTAACCTTGCATGGTTCGTTCTAAGCAATAATTTAATCTTTGTTTGGACTCAAATCTGGCTTTGGTCTTGGCCTTGAAGATAGCTTTTATCTTGAACGCGGCCATGGCTTTGAAGTCATGTACAATTTATTTTTGGTACCTGAATTTGCATAAAATTAATTACTTTGGGCACATGTAACAAGTTTTTCACAAACACAAATTATATAAAACTCCTGTTTTACACCCATAGCAAGTCAGGGTTAAAAATGACAACACACTAATCAAACACTTCTTGGGTTCATGGAAGTAACCAATAATACATTTTTGAGAATCGAAAAAAAACTTTGTTTTATTGCTGACTTTTCAAGCATCCATTTTCGCCAGCTTAATTATCATAGTAGAGCTCAAACGTTACAATAATGCGCGAGCTAAAAATGAACACTAGCGCAGAATATTTTCGCTGCACTACGTTGCTTCCCAAATAACTCCAAATAATTGCTGGCTCCAAACTCGAACAAGGCAGTTATTTCGAAGTAATTGTATTGTTGCACTAAAAAGGAATAAAGGAAGCACTAATTTGGACCAAATATTCGTTCACAAATGACTGCTATTTATTTTCAAGTAAGTACGTTTCAAAACAAATTACACAGACACGTCAGATCAAAACACAAAACATAACCTCTAAAATGACCGACAAAGAGTGCGACCTAACAAGACAGGTAAAAACACAAAAAATCCCTTCTTTCTCGGCGGTCTACTCGTTTATAACTGCCGAAAAACAAAGGTGAATGCTCAAATCTAAGCATTTATTTGGCTAAAACTGATGTCACCTGAAGTTAATGAAGATCTGCCTCCATTAGTCGACGTGATAAGTGCATCTTGCAATCTCGCGCAAAGCCGCGAAACCCCACAGATCTGCTAATGGTTGAAAGCCGCAACATGCCAAATAACACCTCCTCCAAGTATGTGCGTGCTTTATAAATTGCATGGATTTTTCTGGAACATATTTGGTGCAATAAATGATTCGTTACAGCTCTAATGTCACAGGTACGTTTGTTTATAGCTTTGATGTACACACTATCCATTTTTCTCTGCTTGCAGGCCTCCCAATTTTGAACAATACATGCTCTTCAGCTACGCGCTAATAATCTTCCCGCCGTGGCCTTAAATTTGTGTTGCCGAAATGTCTCGGCTTGCATCCGACCCTAGACCAGTTCCGATTGCAGCTCCAATACACACTAACGTCTCAATCTGCTTCCTTAGTGCACCAAGTGTATAAAGTTCTGGTCTTCCAATCCGATTTTATACGTTCTTTAACCATACCTACACTGCATGTCTTAGATTTTAAAATGCATCTAGAATCGCACATAAACGTGTCCAACATGTTTTATTCTGTGCCAACTAACATTAACATGTGGCGCTATACGTTTGCTGGCTCTTTGTGTGGCTAAAATGGGATCCCAGGTGAATTTTGACCTGGTTTCGTCAAAACATAACCCCACATTTCGCCAGCAGACAACGAAAAATCTTCGATCGTACTTGGTGCTGTGTGAAATGCACTTTACATGTGCGCTGAACTAAATTCAACTATGAATTATGTGGCTACTATATACAAGAATCTCCTATATTTAACTTTTCAAACAAAGTTATGCCGTAAATATGTCAGTAAAATGCATTTTACGACACGTAAATCTGTTTGTGCCAGCAATTTTTTGTGCAAATAAAACTTTGTTAGTTATTAATTACATTATTTCATTAAATATCCACTGCACAAACGAATATCACAGCAATATATGTTATACACTTTAAAGTACAATAGGATAACATCCTAATGCAATGAATCATGTTAAGTGCCAACTAGAATGGTAATTTTAATCAAACGAAAGAATAGTAAAATATAATAAGTGGTATATACCAAAGGTCATAAATAACTAATAATTGAAATATTTGCAATGGGATCATAACGAAATGTGTCCAAAAGAAAAATAATACGAAATTGCCACCTAGCCAGTGAAATGTTTGAATTAGAAATGGGTGCGTGAGTGAGAATTCACTCACGTCACGCACGTTTTAGGCTTGCTTTAAACATTCACGTTCACGCACGCACACACTCACGTTCACTCATGTTCACGGAGTGACTCTCGACTCTTGACGTGACCCGCAGCCTTAATTTGAAAATTCAAATTCAGATAGAACAGAATGTTCAAATTTAAAACAAATAAAGGTTTCGTAACAAAACTAAAAACTCTAAAATAAAATATTATTTGCACGTGAAATAATTTACATGATATGTTGCAATCAGAAATTGATACAATAGCTTACAAGAGGTGAATACTGATTTCTCACAAAAACATTTCTTGCAACCGTCTTTAAAGACATTACTTACATACCAAAAGTTGTCATTGGAATTGACGTTTTCCTTACTAATACGAGTAGAAGATGGTGTATATTGCTAGGCAACGCTTTTAATACCGCAGTTTAAAACTACTTTTACGTCGGAGGAACTAAAAGTAAGTTCTACTTGGTCGCCTGTAGACGTAGACACACGATTGACTGTAGACACAACATTCACAACACAACACAGGTGCGAAGCTTCGTCGCTGCAGGCTACCACACAGAAGTACAATGACCTCCCGCTCCAGCTCTAGATCTTCCATATGGGTGGGCAGCAGGGGAGCGAGGCATCCTACAGTATTTTATTCGTTACTAAACATTTAACGTGACACGTGAATCACCCAAGTTCATACCTCGATTTTCAAATATTACTCACGTTCACGACGGGGCGCGCCGTAACCCAGCGTGATCCGACTGTTTTCACGTCACGCGCCCATCCCTAGTTTCAATATTGGAATAAGCTGAATTAATTTAAATATTTTAAACACAAACCCAGTTGGAGCAGATGCAGAAACAATAATAAAACAAAGCCAGAAACATAGTGGTTACTTTGAAAATATTAGATCATTTAATAAAAGATCTTTATTTTTAATAATTTATTCACAACAGTGAGAACAGGTGTAGGACCTAACATAAGAGTGAGGCGAAAACGAAGAAGAAGAAAAATGTAGATATCTATGTACTTACTCTAGGTTTTCAGAAATCTTAGCATCAAGACTTTTGTTTTGGGTTAGAATTTTAAATGACGACTGCAGATCACTCGGCAATTGTCACTGCAGTGTTATCAAATGCATACGCCTACGCGATTACAATTTATGTCGTCTGCTCCACGAGACATGTTCTTTAAAAAAAATCACTGCCATATATTTACTGGGTGATGCAATAAAGAAATCATTCTCCTTCTTATTTTACTTGCCCTCGTATATTATATATTTAAATTTAAAAATAGCCTAACATGTACCTAAAAGCGGTAATAAAGCAATTGCTGTTATAAAATATCAGCAACTAGTAATTGTTTCATTTTCTCATTTTTCCCGAATCAAAGTTGTGTTACGTACAGATTAAAGCCAACTCCAAGCATCCATACATTACCATTAATTTCCATGAATTAGAGCTTATGAGGGCACTTTTTATTGCGCCATATTTTAATCTTAATCACTGCAAGACGATTATGCGCATATTTTAGTCTTCATTTTACAAAATCACCAAACAGGTACCTTATGCTTTGAATATCCGCACAATGTCTTTTATTGTTTATGCAGTCCGTTGAGTTTTAGCATTAACAGTGCCAGGAAGTGCGAGTGATAACGTTTGTTCTGCGCGATACGAGAAGGCAGTTTTAGATAAAACCATTGGTAATATAAAGTTATTTATTCACATTATTATTTCTCATCTTCAAATCAATCTTTGAGAACCCCTACGGGGGGAGGGGTTCACTTTATGAATAAGCAAATCCTAAAGCGAGGTAGCTCTGTTATCTCGCCGCCAACAATGGAACCCAACAAAAAATACCTCTTTGAACCAGAAAACCTAATTCTGAAAAATAAAGTTTTCGTGTCGAACGAACAGTTAGAAAATGCAGGTAAAGTGATATATCAAGGCAAACACGCTGCGGCTATCAACTCGATGGACACCTCCGAGGCCGCGCCGTCGACACAAACACAAGATAACTCAGAACCGAAAATAAAAATCCCCCCGATTTATCTGCATAACGCTGACAAACTAAAATACCAAGAAATAGTCGCCGATCTCAAGGAAAAAACTAAAAACGAATTTACAACGGTAACTAGAAATACCCAATTACGTGTTAACCTAACAACCATTGAAGACTACAGAGTGATGACCAAACATTACAATGAGACGAAGCTAAGCTACCATACTTTTAAAGATCCTGAAGTCAATAATCTCTCCGTGATAATACAAAATATTCCTGTTTCAATTACGGAAACCGAGATAAAAAATGAATTAACAGCTCAAAAATTTCTAGTAATTAGAGTAGCCCGATTCTATAACAAACGCAGATACCCTATCCCAATATGTGCAGTAGATCTTAACAATACTCCTGAAGGAAGAAAAATATTCGGATTAAATAAACTCGAATACAGCATAATAGAAGTCGAGTTACGAAGAAAACCTAAAGAAATTCCCCAATGCAAAAAGTGCCAGCTATACGGGCATACCCGCAATTACTGCCAATCGTAAGAAAGATGTGTCAAGTGTACTGGTCATCATTTATATACCCAATGCCCCAAACGTCCGGAAGAAGACCCCCAGTACGTCAATTGCCTAGACAAACACCCTGCAAACTACAAAGGATGCAGCTACTACCTAAATATAAGTAGGAAACCAACACCTAATCCCAGCTTCCGAACCCCAGATAAATCATACTCCGAAGCAGTAACACACAGACAAGAAAGTACGCAAAACGATCCACCCTTAGGACGTAATCGACACGGACTGAAACTTAACATCCACGCATCTCAAGACAAACAAGAACCAACTGACTTCGTCACTACCCTCATTACAAAAATAGTCGAGCTACTCGTACCGCACATCGACAAACTCATGCCATTTCTCACAACCCTAATACCAACATTGATCAATAATGGATCAAAATAAGGACCCTTTAATCACTAATTTAACAATGACTAATTGGAACTCCAATGGCCTAAAAAATCAACGCTCAAGCTTTATAGAATTCCTAACCCGACATAATATTGATATAGCCTGTGTCACCGAAACTCACTTCATCCCCACAGAAAAATTCCGAATCCCTGGATACGAGGTATATCGCAATGACAGAGAAGCAGACATTGCTTCTGGAGGAGTTGCAATAGTAATTAAAAAGAAATTAAACCATCACCTCCTTCATATGGACACCCTCAAAAACATAGAAGCAATTTCCATAAAACTAACTATGAAAAATAATAGCGCTCTCATAATCACGTCAGCATATAAACCACCGAACAAACGGCTCCTTGCAGACGAAATTGAAAAACTTTTCAACAGTAATGAATCGACGCTCCTACTGGGCGACCTAAACTCGAAGAATACAATTTGGGGCTGCCGGGTGAACAACCCCAATGGAACCAAATTACATGAAATATTGACTCGTCAAGGTATCCTGCTTTCAGCACCTCCAGAGTACATTTATTATCCGAATAGAGCTGACCACCAACCCGACATCTTAGACGTTATTCTACACAAACACATATGTGACCATATACTCCAAACAGTAACTACGGACTTAGCTTCTCATCACCTACCAGTAATCATCTCAATGTCCAACACCCCTCAAATAACACCTCCTCCTATCAAACTTGCTTACGGTCAAACAAACTGGGAAACATTTAAACTGACCCTTGACCAAAAACTGAGTGGGATGAACCGAATTGAATCGACCAATGAACTAGACCGCTCGGTCCAACTTTATACGATCGCAATCCAAGAAAGCATCCAAGAATCCACAAAAACGTGGAAACATAGGAAAGTTCCTGATCATCTTCGGACCCCCAGCTCTATAATTGAGATGATTCAACAGAAGAATCGTTACAGAAGAGACTGGCAAAGAACTAGATTGCCATACTTGAAAACTCTGTATAACCGGCTCAACCACTTAGTTAAACAAGAACTAGATAACCTAAGAATTCGGCGATACTCTTCCTACCTTGAAGGTGTTTGTACCCAACCCAGGGGAATATGATGAACACCTCGAACACCAAGTTTATAACGCAATTGCTAACTTCTCTCTACAAGAAAACTCGACAATAGCCCCAGCATCAACCCAAGAGCTCACATCTTACATAGCACGATTACCCCACCGGGCCCAGACCTGATAACTAACGAAATCCTAAAGCAATTAACAAAGAAGGCTGTCGCATATCTAACTACACTCTGTAATGCCTCCCTTAGACTGGGCCACTACCCGACTCAATGGAGAACTGCAACCATACTCCCTATCTATAAAGCCGCCAAACCAAAGGATAGCCCAGATAGTTACAGGCCGATCAGTCTCTTATCATCTTTAGCCAAACTCCTTGAAAAAGTGATACTTACCAGAATCCAAGACATAATAATGGAAAAGGACATTATTCCCACACACCAATTTGGGTTTCGCACACATCACTCAACCACCCATCAACTGCTCAGGATAAGCGAAACAATAGAAAAAGGGTTTGAAGATAAAAAATACACTGCCAGTATTTTCTTGGACCTGGAAAAAGCCTTTGACAAGGTTTGGCACGAAGGGCTAATCTATAAAATGATAGTGTTAGAAATACCGGTCTACCTAACAAAGATCATCTACTCCTTCCTGTCTAATAGAACATACCGTGTCAGGATTAATACAACAACCTCCAATAGTAAATCCATAAAAGCCGGAGTCCCCCAAGGGAGTATATTAGGACCAACATTATTCAATCTTTACGTACATGATCTGCCTGTAAATAACAACACAACACTCGCCATGTACGCGGACGACACGGCGCTTATAAGTCAGAACCACAATGCTGAAATAGCCATAGAACATCTACAACACTCTCTCAACTCTACGCTAGAATGGTTCAACAAGTGGAAGATAAAAATCAACCCACGTAAATCGCAAGCAAAAATATTCACTCTTAAACGCTACGTGCCCTTACCTACTCTCAAAATATACAACAATGAGATCCAATGGATCCCTAAGGATTCAGTAGTTAAGTACTTAGGAGTATATTTGGACTCTCGCTTAACGTGGGGATTTCACATCAACCACAAACTAAACGAATGTTACACCAGACTGGGAATGCTTTACCCACTCATGAACCGCAACTCACATCTTCGAACGGAGTGCTCTGTTCTTCTTTATAAAGCAATCCTCCGGCCAATGCTCACCTATGCCTGCCCTGCATGGAGTAATACGTCGAAGACTAACATCAATAAACTACAGACTATGCAAAATAAAGTGCTTCGAATCGCAATAAAGTGTCCGTGGTTTGTGCGTAACACCCAAATTCATCACGAACTAAATGTCCCACCTATATCTGAATTCATCAATAAACTTACGAAGAAGTTCTTTCAAAACTTAGTTTTATGTGAAAGTGCTAATAAACTAGAACTGGGACAAAAAGGTATCCATAAACGTCTCAAAAGAAAACTGCCGCAGGACTTAGTTTAAGATTTAAATTCATAGCCTTAAGATTCCAATATACACATATAGACTCTTAGATTGACATCGCTCATACCCATCACTAGCTTACAAGACACGATGTAATCAGATCCATTATTTATAACGAAGCAGTGTATTGCATTCTGTATTGCAGATCCAGCTATAATAAATTTAAAAAAAAAGAGTTTTAGGGAATCAATTTGTGGGTGGGAACTTTTATCAACTATGGAAACCTGCTGCAGTGACAATTTAGGAATTTCCTGTCCTAGCAGCTCGCAACGCGAAAACTATGACTATATAGCCCCAATATTTCAACGTGGAGACAGATAAACACAACGGAACTAGCCCATATTAACGAACTTAATGCATGAGAACATTATTTTCAGCGGAGGGCGGAAAAGGCCGCCCATCAGTTTCCAGAAAAATCCGCATTCACATCCATTCGCTCCCTGCAAGCGCACGTAAGTGCGACCTGGGAAGTTGGCCAGACGTGAAGCGAATCGGCCGGAAGGACGAATCCGACCGGAAGAAATCCACGTATCAAATAAGGAGCAGCGCTGGGAACAAATAAGTCTATCGCTTTCGGTGTTCTACTGGCCCGAAAAATGAGCGCTTTTCGTGCATCTGCATCCGCGAGTGGGCGCCGAAATTGGTTTTAAAGTGCTTCGCACAAGATGATGGCCTGTAAAATGAATTTATTTGTAACGGAAAACCTTGTTTTATATATTTATGAGAGGACACGTGCAGTAAAGGGAAAAATCTTGTAGTGTTTCGAGATATTTCAAGAATTTTAGAAAACTTCTACCACTGATTTATGTGCACAAAGAAATATTAAAATATGCACTCAAATAGATTAAGTTGAAACAAGTTAGGTAAAATTACAGAGGGCACGCTAAATCGTAAGCAGCTAAAAGTCGACAATAAAAGATGATGCTTCAATAAAGAGTTAAGAGAGAAAAAAAGGGAAATAACTCGAAAAAATAAGGTACTTAAATAACATGTAAAAACAGGCATATCGGTGGAACAGTGGTATTGCTGAGCTTAAAAAAGAGTTATACAGCAAAAAGGATAACAACCCGGATCAACGGCAGCCAACAGTTGGACAAAGAACTAAAAAGAAAAATGTACCAAATAAATAAAAGGAAAAAAGAAGCAGTGGAAAAATCGATCAAGACAGCTAAGAAAAATGCAAGTAATAAGTTCTACTAAGAAATAGAATATCCCTGGAGAATGAAGTATAAGATACTGAAAGGAAAGTTAGGTCTTGACTCACCGAGGACAGATGGAAGTAGCGTATGAACTTTAGCCAATATAACGCATATGTAACAAAGATATACCAGTATGCACCACCGAAGAAATGGGTGAAGGTTGGAAGAGAATAAATCAAAGAAGGCGTCTAGATGGGATACCATTAGAGGTGTCTAAGTGATACCAGATAATAAACCAAAATTGTATGCCAGAATGATAAACATATTTATCAAAGAAAGAACCTTTCCTACAGAATGGAAAGTTATAAAACTGACTCATATTGAGAAGAAAAATATCGACCTCTGTGTCTATTGAATACAATTGGGTAACTAGTTGAGCGAATCCTAAATGAATGGCTACAGGTGGAGAATGAAAGAGTTAGATGAGCAATGTGCCTTCAGAGAGAGAGAGAGAGAGAGACAATCGATGGTGGATGTAATGCAGACACTGAAAGGGATATCAAAGCGAGCTGACAAATATTCTAAAAACAGTTATGCATTTTTAGTAATATTGAATATCTCATTTAGTACCTTGTGTCGAAAACCACTGACTGAAGAGTTGGTTGCACAATGTGGCAACAGCGCGTCTGATTTTGAAGCAGAACGGTTTATTTTTAGTTGTGTGATAGAGTTCGTTGACGCAAGCTATTCTATGCTGTACTTTTAGTCTTGTTTCTATGTGTGTACAATCGTTTACTGTACTCGCGTAAGAAATTGTGTGTGTTTGATTTCTACTTCGAACCGTCTACCACTTTACAACGGATAGTTGTATTGTGCTGGACACGAAACCTTGCAAAGGAGTAATAAGCGACGTAATACTACAAGTGGCGCTGTATTTAATCGGTCTATTTGCAGGATAGGAAATTACTGATTGGAGATAACCTAAGCTTGAATGTGATATGTGGGATCCCCCAAGATTCTATTCTGGGCTCAAAGTTAAGGAATATATACTATGCCCGCATTTTAAGAAAGAAGATGCCTGAAGGTATTCTGATAGTGGAGTATACCGACGATATGGTCATAGTATGCGAGAGAGCACGAGGTAAAATTGAATAATAGATTGGACAATAAACAAAACAGGATAGAGATATAGTTGAATAAAAAGGGTTACAACTGGCTTTTCGTAAGATGGAAATAGTAGTAGCAGCGGGGAAATACAATGAAGTTCGTTCAGGTGAAGGTAGAAATACAAAAATGACCGAAAAGGCAGGTATAATACTGAGGACATAGAGGAATGTGGCCAAAAAACGAACCCTTATTAGTAGATTTAAAAGAATGAAACCAAGAAAGAACGGTCAAGGAGACAAATGCCCACCACGCTGAGGTTTTGCATAACACGTAAGCATTGTGAAATAGGATGTTACCTAACCCAGTTTGTATATAAAAATTGATGTTTTGGAGCATATCTACATAGAATGAGACACCCGAACACACCACCCATGTGTACCTAGCGATACAAGAAATTGGGGATGTTCTACCCACAGCCAACCTAATGTGATATATGTTACATAGCGAACACAAATGGAATGAGATAGATAGTTGCCAAGGAAATAAGGAGAGCTAAAAAGGTGGAAGAGAGACGAAAACAGTCAATATTTAATTAGGAAAAAATGCTAGGAAGAGGAATGGGAGAAAAAATAAGTAAGACGTAATAAAAAATACCAAATAGGGATGAAAGAAACGACACAATACCTAGAACTGAAGTTATCAAAGTAGTGTCAAGTGTAAAAAATAATACATGGCAGTTGAAATAATCAAAAGTTGTACTGGAATACATTTCAGAATCTACTTCAAGTTATTTGCTTGATTTATGGCACAAGACAAGTCGTGTAGGCGTTGTAAGTAATGCAATAATGCAAATGTCAAAAAGGAAAATATCGCGTATCTCCAAAATACCCATAGATGAATAGCAGACAAAATTAAAGCTGTTAGCGACAACGAATACGGATGCAGAAAAAATATAGAGATGCGAGAAGCAATTCTGGCGAAAAGGTGACAACAGAAAAGTGCTTTAGATAAAGTAAAAGAATCTCAATCACCTTTAAATATTTTATCTTCATCGGTGTTGTTATTTACCAAATTAATTTCAGTACCGTTAAGAGCTTCATTACAGCACTTAGTGCGGCAATAGATATTATCGCAAAAAAATACATTGCATTAGAATTTATTGCTGACGATAAAATATTGAACAATACACGTTTGCTTATAGCACTTAACGAGATTCGTTTCGCTAAGATGCCCATATCAAATTAGTATCGTTAATATCTATAAACAAGGCTTTGACAATGACCAATGTAAAAAATATGCACAATCATGAATAATATAGGTTTAAAGTATAGAAACCATAGAAAAATTTACCATACATATGGTATTTCTAAGAATCTGTCCGTTCTCAGTTCTACAACAACAGAAGAGTGCTACTGCGCCGCGTTGAATTGTGCATTGACATTTCCGGTAATTATTTCAAACATTTATTATCATAAAAATTTTAATTTTAATTTAATATTTGTTTTCTGTTAATTATTTATTGTAGCAGTAAAATGTTCACAATTTTTGTGAATGCCACTATATAAGGACTAAAGAACTATATTGGTCAGTATAGAAAAGTCATAAATGGATATAAAAAGTAGACCAGAGAGTTTGTACTAGAGAATAGCTTTTGTATTATTAGTTTATCAAAATATTTTTTTATTGTTGAATAATGGACTTTTCAATAATACATTTGCCCTTCATAAACGCGACCAAGTTGTTTGATCTTTTATAGTTAAAGAGCCCAACAGGCAATTTACGCTAATTCAAAGGAAAATCTACTAGAAATTAATTTTGTGTTGTTGAAGTTGATAATTCTATCAGAATAGAGTGATCCGAGTGAAATTGAGCTGTAAAAAGTGGAAAAATTTTCTTTGAAAAATTCTTAATTGTTAGCGGAAGTTCTTCTACAATGCTGTGAATTAGCTAGGAAAGCAACCGAAAGATGACGGACCTTTCACCAAATTTCAGAAATTTATTTTACCAGTCGCTTTAAATAATTGGGAACCTGCGTTCGAAAGAACAAGGGGTAATAATGCGGCTGTCTAATGCGTGTTGCTCACCACATCACCACGTGTCATGAAATTGACACGCGACAGCCGGGTGTGAGAGCGAGGATACGGAAGCTCTAACCTTCCGCCTTGCAGGCCAAGCTCCTTCATGGGGTGTTAGTGCCTCACCATTATTAGTAGCTAGTATAAACATTGATAGTTGAGTCATAGCTGTTCTGCCCAACTGGATTCTTCGTCTAATTTCTGTTCCACAGGCACCGGAGTTGTTAATAAGAGAGCCCACGTAGATCATATGCGAAGCTACTTCGCACTTGTCAATTGTGCGGATTTCTGGGTGGTGGTTGTGTTCCCGTTCCACTATTAATATTTTTGTTTTATTATAATTGATGCTCAATCCATATTCAGTACTCAAATCTGCCGAACATATATTTTAATGGAACAATTGTTGGATATTACCCCATTTATTTTTACCACTGCTTTGCTTTCTGAATATAGTTGGCGGAGAATTTCTACCAAGTGCAGTGGGGTGTCTATTTCTCTTAAAATTGACCATCATTTATTCCAGTTTACATTATCGAATGCTTTGTAGTACAAAGCAGATGTATAAAAGGGTGTCCGTAGTACAAGTTTGCTTTCTCAATAAGCAGTCTGATGTTCAAAATTTGTTCTCCAGTACCTCGCCCCTCACAAAACCTGCTAGGAGAGAAAGGAATTGAGACGTGCTTGCAGAATATATAGCGTGACCTTGCTGGTATGTGAAAGCAAAGCTATTAAACGATAATTGGCACAGACGCTAGTGGAACCTTTCTTATGTAAGAGAATAATAATAGAGGTCAGACAGTCATCTGACCAAATCAACGTTTCCCATATTTTCTGGGGCTTCCTTGCTCATCAAGAAGCGTGAAGATCTTTGTTGGTATGGTGTCAATACCAGCTGCTCTATTTTGAACCATACTCTTTATGGCAGAATGTACTTCTTTGGGTAAGATTGTTGATTCGATCTCGAACTGTTTAAAGTTGATACGTATGGGTGTTTGAAGTGGATCATCATTCAAACTATCGCAGCACTGCTGCCATACTTTTAGGATATCGTTCTAGATATTAACGATACAAGTTTGATTATGAGCATCTTTACGAAACGAGTCTCGTTAAGTGCAATAAGTTTGATAAAAAATTAATCAATTATTACCGTTTTAAATAATGTCACTACGTCGATAAGACTTTACTACCAGTTATGCATTGTTGACTTATCGCGTACTAATTAAAATTGATATGACTTGAAAATTATATGTAGGTACTCAATATTTTAAAACAATATTTAACTCGATTACTAGCCATAACACAAACTACAGTTTGCTGTGAAAGTTAGAAAAATCTCGTAGAAATTAGTTTCCTTAAGTGATCCAATTGAAATGGACGGCAGTGTATTTCCGACTGTACCTTTCTTAAATGAGGAGTAGCACAGCCCTAGCTAACTTAAACCCTCGGCACAATATGGCGCGAATAAGGACCAGGCAGCAGTTCTTAAGGTTACCAAAAAACTTACTAATCTTTATACAAACGGACGCCACAACAGAAACAACAGTCTAGCTAACAAAACAATTCACCATCTATCTAGTATGTCTCTAACCTCACAACCTAAATCTAAAAAACCGAGATTTATGAAGGGTGGTATGTATAGATAATCAAAGAAAATATACCAGTATTAATACATAGATTTAGTATTCACTTAACAGTATCACAATTATCAATCATAACTAAATTACATAAGGCTCATAAGGCCCAGATATATCAATTAACATAACAAATCAAGTAAAAACGTGACGCTCTACGAAGGCAAATAATAACTAAATATGACTAGAGTCAAACGAAATCATATAGACACAATTAAAATTTAGAATGGCAAAAGATTGATAAAACAACAAGTTAAAATGTAGCCCACCAGCACACATCTTAATGGCTTTGCTGATGAAAGAACTCCCGATGGCCGGTATGCAAGCTAATAAAACTGATTTTAATTGTCTGACGATCAAGGTCGAACTACTCTAACAACTGCATTGCAGCTCGTACACACTGGATGCGTAGTTCAGTATTATCCTAATTGAAATGCACATACGATTGATAATAAGCTAATACGTTATTTTATCCGCGCGCGTGATTTATACCAAAGGCCTTTGTTAGATCGGCGCATAACCTATTGCTGGCAAAACTGTTTTTATCGTCAATGCAAAACCACTGAATTAAGCACATTTAGCGTGTACTTATTGCGATCTTCTAGAATGCTCCTACTTGGTTTTTTCAGGGATGCGAAGCAGCCAAAAGGTGTACATGCAGCTGGAACTAACGTCGATATTCCGCGGCCCGAAAATGGTTGCGGGGAATTGTATTTAGCCCAACGCCACAAGCGTGTATGATGCTGTGAAACTCAGCAATTAACTTCCAATTAATGCTTATGCCGCATAAAGCGAATACCGCAGGAAGAGACCTACTTAACACGTTAATTAATACGGAAACTTACTAACTCGAAAGAGCTTACCCAACGATCACAAGCGGTTGTTTGCAAAAAACAATTAGCATTGCCAAAATGCAAAGCCGACTCTCGGGAAACATGTGTCACAAATCACTTTGCTGGTCACGAACGATTATTCGCATCGATTTCTATCAACCAAGGCTAGCGTGAGGAGTAAAACGCTTAAATTCCAAAGTCGATAAACGCTGTTGTCGTCAAGGTTGCGTATTTGCAAAATAAAATTCCTCGTAGCAACGTTCGGAAAGAAAAAGATGGGAACGTGAATATTTATTTTAGACATGCGGAAGCGAAATTCTAAGGCTTAGTTCAACAAAAAACACCAAAATACTACGGGGTGTTACATGAATGAACATCAACTGAGGTCTTTTGAAAAGTTGCTGAGTTGAATATTTGTCTCATTGCCGTTTTATGCAGCAAACTTTGAGTTTAATTTTTATAGTGGCTTCTAACAGCTGATGGTCAGAACCACAGTCAGTGCCTGGTCTAGTTCGCATATCTTTAATTAAAGTGCTCCAGCGACGTCTAATAAAGATGTAGTCTATCTGGTTTCTGTATTGATTTACAGGTGACAAAATTGCATAAGGCGGGCACCTCCTTCATTGTATTCACCTAGACCATATTTGCCGACAACATGTATCACCCACTTTTGGGTTCCAGTCGTCAAGTATTATACGACTCGTACTTAGTTCGCGCTTAGGGATCTTGCAACTGAGAGTAATAACCCTCAATATCTGTACCTTCTGAGTCGGCGGCTGGAACATATATTTGTAGGGTATGGAGACATGTTGTAGAAGCATTGATCCTTATCCAGATGATGCGGTTGTTGACTGATTGATATCCTAATGTAGATTTACTGCTACTCTTGGATATCTACATTGTCACACCATAGCGACTACGATCTTCGCTTCCTGAGAAGTGTATGATATATCATTCTGGTGTTTGAAAGTGGCCCTAGCCTCTCCAATGAGTCTCAAATATATAAGCAATTGATAAATTATATCGACAAAGTTGATGCTCGACAATAGATTTACATGTTTGTAGCAAGCTTCGTACATTCCATTTACATATCTTAAGATGGTTTCTAAGTTTTAATTTATATATATTATCACTGGTTGCATATTTTCCATTAGGACCCCAGTGGTCCACCCCTAAGTGGCTAGTCTTTGTGTGTTGAAATAAAACCAGTACAAACACCGGTGTTTCCAGTTTTTCTATAAGCAGCAGAAACATGGACCGTGCACGAGGCTGACAGACGAAGGATTGATACCTGAGCGATGTATTTTTGGCGCAGAATGCTTCGTATTTCTTGTACAGTGCGATGAAATAAAACCACCTTAAAGACTCTCCGGTATAGTCTTTGCGACAATATTCCAATTTCTTGGTCACATTGCTTGACGTCAAGACAATATGGAAAAAAACATCGTCCAGCGAAAATCATGTGGTAAACGGAGAAACGGATGATCTCCTCTGATGTGATCAGCTAAAATAAAAACAGGACTACACGAACCACTCAGCAGCTCTATCGTAAAACACAGGTAAACCTGGAAAACACTAGTGAAAGGTAGCGTTCATACATTGAATATATAATATGGTGCTGAATCACAACACATCAGTAATGATGTCATGATTAAAGAGAGAGTATAAACATTATCAGCTGTACAAGAACTACCTCCCGTTCGTATTTTCAAAACTTGTTGCATGTTATATGTTCAAATATTATTTTCTAGGAACTATTCCATAGCCATACTAAATGAAAATAGTTGTTGATTACATCTTAGTTAACGTATTAAGACATTGATGGGATCTCGTTTAAAATTTTAAAATTCAAGAAACTTCAGGATGTTACTAGCAGATTTTTGAAGTTCCATGTTGTATTCTTGTAAAGAAAACCCAAAGGTCACTGGTCGTTTGCCGTTAGTATTTTGTCGAGCAATTTCGTATCAATTAAATTACTCCAGAGGCATAAAAGCATGTTCCCTGCTAAGAGTCGGCTCCAACAAAAAGCGTGAAGCGAAACGAACTGCTAAACAGCAGTAAACACTAAAGTGCAACGCCGTCAAGCACCGCTTGATGCGAGAACGTATAAATTTCATTACCAGAGAGGAGGAGGCATTTAAATTTCATGAACGCGTTCATTTCTGTGATAATCTCAAAGCAAACTGTGATTAATAATGGACAGACTCTATCGTGTGTCTGGCTCTAATCTTGTACCTAATGCATTAACAGGCGCGGTTTACGAGAAACTTGCTGGGACTGTTTATAAGTGCTCGTAAGCTTGACTGTAACTTCTTCTTTGTGATGTGTTAGCCGTTGGCTGGCTGTATCTTTATTCGATTTAATCAAGTTTCTACATTAATCCTTGAAACAAAATTGTAAAGAGTACAAAAATATAAACTCAGTGGAAGTGCAGACATGGTAAATCTTTAAAAAAATAATGCATTTGTGCTGCGCACAATTTGCTTTTGATTAGCAGGCGTAACGAAGATGAATTGATCACATAGAAGATGTAGGTAATATATTAAAAAGAGCTTTCTTCTTTAGCTGGTTCGATTCAACAGAAAAGCAATACCAAAATTTGCAGATCTGAGCTCTAACTGTGTCAAGCCAATAAAAGACTAAAGCACATCCTTATAAAACCTATATTATAATCCAAAACAGATCTACCAGTTTATAAAACGAATTGAGCTAAAAGTCATTTCACCAACCAAACCGATATCTCTAAACTGTAGATTTCTTAAGATATTTATATAAAACGTGTTACTACACACAAGCGAAAAAAGTAAAATTGTTTGAATAATACCTAGTATTTCAAGAGAATGGCAAAAAAGCCAGATGGAAAGAGTCAGTATTGAGTAGTAGAGAAAATAGAAGAAGAAAAATGACTTTACAAACCAACACAAAAAAAATAAGAACTGTCTTCATTTGAATTATGCCTAGAAAAGCGGTACTTCTCGTACTTCTGATTAAACGACGAAATATCAAAGAAAAAATAGTGAAGATAATCCGAATAAGAGAAAATACTGAAAGAGTACAAGAGAAGATGGGAAAGAGCTTCATTGAACATGTATGAGGTTCCGATAAATATAAAAATAACGGAGAAGGTAAGCCACGTTCAAAAAGTTAGTGGTGAAATGGCACTACAGAAAACAAGAAATAAAAACAGCTTTTAAAATGAGTATAGATAAAGAGTTAGCTTTATCTAACTTGTTCTATGAACTAAAAAGCTAACGACCAAAATAATGGGAGAAATGTGAAAAGAAAAATTGTTAAAATTAAATAGATGAGAGGAGTTAATCCTGAAAAGGTATTAGAGAAGAGGAGAACAAAAACAAACTTTGAAAACAAATACAGAGAAGAATGAACCAAACCACGGAAGAGATTGTAGAAAACGAAATATGTGAATGAGGAAAAGCAAACAGTCGTAGATCAAAAAACAGATTAGTCAGAAGTACGAATGGGAAAAACTGTCAAATCAAAATATATTGGAAGTTTATAGTCAACTAAATTTGGTATTGTTTTAATATTTAGGCAACCATTTGCTTAACTCTTACCAAGAGATAATAGATAGCATGGCACCAATTCTTGACCATAAAAATTTATAAATTGGTAATGTATTCTAATTTAGCCTAAGGAGGTCAAGAACTATCAACTGCGCTCTTATACACATTTCTCGACAAAGGTGGTATATTTATCATGATTGGTTTAATACAAGCTTGAATTTTGTACTGCATTTAATATTTTAATACGATTAAATAAAAAAAAATCTGTATTTCTAGAGAAAACTGTTTTAATAAACACACTTTGTATCAAATTAATTGTAAGTATGTAAACTACTTTTGTTTTTCATAGCCGCCCTTGTCTAAACGGTTTTGTGACCACATTGTATTCAACAACCGTTATGTAGACAAGTACTAGTACATCATACCCATACAAAAGATGCGTCATAAAAGAAGAAAACGCTGGCCAGTGAAGGAAAATGAAGACCTATGTAACGTTCTTGAACTAGTATTTCTGAGAATTTTTGGCCGTTATTGCATATGTTAGGTTGCCTATGTTTCTAGATTAAATTTAAGAAATTTTAACATATGAAGCAAACTACACACTCATTAGAGTGTGAAAAACCTTAGTAATTCCAGTACATAACTTCAGTGGAAAGCTATTTCCTGTTCCAATATTGAAACAGTTAGTCTTTAATTTGCTTTTGTTGCCATTGGACCCATTTTGAAAGTGGTTTTGGTGCACGCTTTGAAAGCGGATTTATCCTCTACAACTCTCAGGATTCAGATTCAAAATAAATCTTTATCATGGTTTTACGACTCGCTGCAACATTTCTGTTTAATCCAGGATTTGATGGTATTTCAGAAGCAATAATTCACGTTTTAGCCGAATGAAATCTCAGTACGGAACAGCTTACCACCTTACTCTCATGTGGTTTGACGCTGTATTGAATCTATTTCAGGCTTTTCGGCAATCTCCAACTTACTTAGTCGTTGACCTCAGTTACCGCTTAATGTGTAGAGGTGTGCTTCCACTAGTCTTCCATGATCCGGCGTCTGCAGAAGTGTCTCCACTGTAGTCGATCCATACTTAGTCTTAGAGTCTCTTCCTAGGTGTAGCATTTCTGTTAATTGCCTTGGCAACTCCATTCCATGTTTATGCTAGTCTTGGTCTTGGTTCAATGTTCTTCCTCTTGGTCTTTTTTCCTGTGTTTTCGTCTGCCACACTTGTTTGACTTGCCTTGTATAATAACGGATTTATTCTATTCACATGCCCCATCCATCTCAAATGGTTCCTCTCGACAATCACGGTTAGTGGTTCCACCTTCAATCTTTCCCTTATGTCTCTATTTCTGACTTGGTCCCTTAGAGATATTCCCTCAACTCTGCTCAAATACTTCATTTCCATGGTTTGTAATTTTTTTTTTTTAGTTTTCATTAAGGGCCCATGCTTCACCACCATGTGTGAGTGTCGGTAGATATTGTTGTGGTAGCATCTCAAGACAGATAGATTGTTCGTGAAAGTTAATCATACCTAAGGAGTAATTATAAAATGACAAAGCAGCTAACTATTAAAACATAAAAGGGAAAATTTAAGTAGTAAAATAACAGCGTAACTATTCGAGATTTATTTAATAAATCACAGATTGAATACAAATCCTGTAAAGCAATCAATATTTTAACAGGAAGGTTCTAACATATGGATTAAATAATGTAATAGTAAAGATAGTAAGATAGTTGTTTGATAATAGTAAGAGTTCAAGTCATAATTGATATAAGATAACAATCAGAATGAACTGTAAGGTAGTTTGAAAATGTGAAAGGCAGGTGGAATAATTACTTGAAAAAATCATTTAAAATGTCAAATTAATATAAATACTGTATTGAAATGTAATCTAGGAGTGTTAATTTTAAAAAATTTATGAATTTATATTACTATGGTGAATTGTATTTTTTTTAATAACAACAAAAATTTTTATTGTGAAATGTACCTACATATTTTTCCTATAAAAGCTAAATTTTAAAAATAAAATCCTTTTAGTAAAATGATATTTATTATTTAATTGGTTTATAAAAAGGGGGTATTAATGGTTAAATTAACGAGATGAACGAAAAGTGATCATTTAAACAAACTGTATAATAAATAGAGTTACAAATGGACTAACGAATAAGGAGTTGAGTGTTGGTAGTACAAGAAAAAGTTTAACAGCTGCGATCAACAACATAATCTTTATGGGTGCTTGAAGTATAATTTGGACTTGGGTAAACTACATAAGAGTCACTGTTGAGTGTCCTGTTTGATTTGGATCTGCATTGGAGTTACTGTTAGGGGAATACATCTACACGTAAGTTGGTTTTAGATAAAGGACAGTACAGTCACTGGTGGATAGTCGCATTTATACTTGAGTTGGACTTGGAGGCAATAGATGTATGAAAGCGTATCCGTAGTGTGGCAGTTTGGATTCCTGACAGTTTTTAGTCGCAGTTAAAAGTAAGGCGATACTGATATACTGATATCTTCCAAATTCCTATACAGCCACAAAGCGGATTATTTTCTGATGGTCTGCAACAGTGTGTAATCGCCTCTTTTTTACAAGATTTCCAACAGCTGCAAGTACCAAACTACACTGATGATTTGTGTGTCTATTTGTTGCTGAAAAACTGGTCTGGGTTGAAACTGTAGAAAGGATTAGATCCTAACTGAGTAGTTTTTATAAGTAGCTAATACAGAGTATTGATTAACTTATTAAAATAAGAATACTATGTTACATGTTATTAATGCAAATGGTTTCTTCCTTCCTCACATTGTTCTAAGACGTAATGCAATAACTAAATTTTTCAAGCTCGCTTCCTGTATAAGTGGGTCAAATTGCGAAACTACAAAACGAAGCCGCGACCTATATAAAGATTACGAATTGCCTCTGAGTGGCGATGTACCTACGATGTAAACTGTGCAGCATCCTAGGCCTGGCAGCCACACTGGAAAAAAACGTGCCTTTACAATTCATCTCTTACAGAAACCGCAGCTCACAAAAATTGTTCGTCCTTTAAGCAAATCAAAATTAAAAGCTGGCTTTTTTAAGACGTTACTAATAATTTATAAATAGTTTCACAGCGTTTCTTAGGACAACTCTCTAAAAGTTATAAAGGTTGAGTTACAAAACGCGTTTACGTCCAAATCTTCAATAATCAAGTCATGCTGAAAAACTTCATTTCAGCAAGGTAAAATCAAGTTTTCACTCAGAAATTAATGATTGGAGTAGAAGTGGCTTTAATTCAATGTCTCTGCGCTTCTTGTCTTCCTTAATGGCAGCCCCATTCAGCCGTTCTTAGAGTAGCCATTCGAATAATGGCGGTTCCTAAAATAACCATTAGCACAGTAATTACTGCGCATTGTAGGGGTGCGCTTTAAAATACTTAATCACTGCATAATAGTACCGGAAGGACTGCAGGACTTAGTAGTGCAATCAGAGCTTAGGGCGCTTAGGCCTGGTCTTCTGTAATTAAGTACTGGATGTTTCCAGTTAAACACTTGTTGATATACAGCATGGGCAGAAGGTAAGGACATCAAACTCTTATCTAGATATTCTTTTCGTACTTTCTTAATCTTCTAACAAGAGAGGTTCAGCAGTCTCAGTGATCGGTGCATTTATAGCTTTTTTTTAATTTATATAAAGCATACAATGGTAGAATACAATCTTTAAGGAACGAGTCTCATCTAATAAATGTTTGAGCTTGAAATATATTGCTATGGTATTATACCTGCAAGCGATTCTCATCAGCTTTAAAAAAGTTGTTTAATAAAACGATAAATTATATGTCAAGATAAGTGTTACATGGGCTATAGGTGAACATGATTGACTTACATTTGGAGCGGGTAGCATCTGCAGGACTAATAACTGAAGAGGGATGTTAACAGATTGCTTTTAGATTAATAGAAGATGATTTTACATTTAATAAAGATAAATATTGTTAGACGACTTTCACACGCTAGCCAGAATTTCTGCAGCATATGTTCCCCAAACTTCCATTAGCCAAACAGTCGCTATCTAAATTACTCAAACAGACAGACACACAGGTGTGCAGCCCAGCTGCCTCGATAAGTACAGTCCTTGGTTACAGCTTCAGTGCAGCAAATAACTAGCCGCTGCCTCATAAATTAGTCAAAACGTTCGTTAGGGCATTAAAAAGGCAGTAAAAGTTACTTCAAAATTAAGATATGAGCGATACAACACACACGTTGAGCAGATAATTTTGAAATGTCAATCAAAACACTCGTTAGCCCATTAAAAATGTCGAAAATGTTCAGCAGTAAATTCATTCTCGTAAAAATCAGTCACACTATCCCTCCCATAGGGCCTCAGTAAATGAAATCCCCGAATTAAACGCCTAACCCAATTTCAAACAATGGTCGCAAACATCTCATTATTCCCCGCCACAATCGGCTTTCCATCTTTTAAAAGAGCTTTGCATAGTTTTCTGCGGGGGGATTCCTTCAGTTCCGCATCCAATCAAGTTGTGCAGTTGGTGCCGAATGCCTTTACGTGTTTTGACCACGGCGCGCGGCGGTTCTATTTTCCGGAGATATCTTCTTAATCCGCTCTGCGGGATTTAATTTACGGAACCCATCGATTTAAGTCACTTAATAAGGAGTGCGTACCAGTGTTTCGTAACGTCTAGCGGCACTCCCGGATTTTTCTGCACAATGAACCAGATCCGTAGGACAAGTTCTCGCACGGTAGCATCGTTTGCCATTTCGTGCTATTGATTTTTCTCTCGAATTCTTCAGTAATTACAGCGGCATTGCTTGCCATATTCCCTTCTATCGAGTTTCCCGGATTCTTCTGCAGCAATGCAGAGACACGTCCCAGTGCGATTCCGGAAAAGACATCGAGCAACACAAGCCGTAGCGAGGATCTTAAAAAGGTACTGTGTAAAATTTATATTAATATAGACGTCCATTATTTTTGCTAAGCGTAATAGTGGAAGTAAATTAAAGTGACGCACGTTTGAAAGACCTGTTATGGCGTTTAGATAACGTATACGTAGGTCTTACGGAAATCTTAAATTAATTTATAATAACAGACAAGTTTTAAATAAGAAAATGAAAACAATTCTATGCGAATCTCTCGTGTTGTCACAATTTAACTATTGCGATATTGTCTATGGGCCTTGTATTGACAAAGCAAGTAGTAGAAGAATACAATTAGTACAGAATTCCTGTTTGAGTCTTATCCACGGTGTCAAACGCCATAAACATATATCACACAAAGTTATAGAATCCAATTGGATCAGCATGGATAAACGTCGTATGTTGCATTGTTTGGTATTTTATCACAAAATAATTATTACTAAAACTCCTCCTTACCTTTATAATAAAATTACGTTTCGTAATGATATACATAATCTAAATTTAAGACATAGAGGTATATTAGACTGTAAACCTCATAGATCTGAATTATTCAAGCGATCATTTTCCTACAATGTTTCTAAATTGTACAACTTAGTACCCAATGTATTTAAATCATTATCATTACTTTCTTTTAAGATCCGTGTTAAAAATTGGCTTTTTAATTCTTAGCACCTTTAGCATCAGGTAACTTAGTATCCATTTTGTTAATTTCCATAATTTTTTAAAAATACTTTACTATTTTTATTATTATTATTTTGTATCTTATGTTGTTACTGTGTAATTTCTGTTCTTTCGTGAGTGATTTGGCTTAAACTATTGTATTAATACTCTGTGACTGTGACCAATCAGTATTTATTCAACCTCTCTCGGAGGGAGGGAAGAGCAGCGACCCCTTTATGGAGGTCATCTGACTCTCTTCGAATTTCCTAATGTAAAGCTACTGTATATAATGTATTATAGTGTATAAATATTTTTTGTCTTTGAAAATAAAAATTATTATTACTATTATTATTATTAAATAGTCATTATCATTTGACGAATTTGACTGAATGAGAATATTTTGCAGTTTGTAAAACACCACGACGGCATGTACGACTTAGTATTCAGTAATTATCAATCCTGATTTAAGAATTGTATGTTTTCCCGAGCTAGCTATTCATAATAAAGATTTAACGATTGAACTAAAAGGGCAGAATACTAGATAAATTTGGAGATAACAATTTAATAATCAATTTGAATAGCAAAACATATATAACGTAAGCATTTGAAATAAATAAAATAATCATGAAATAAATATTTAACCTGCCTTACTTGTGGGAACTTTAATTAATTAAATAAAAGGAAGCGCCCATATTCATTACAATATATTAAACTTTAAGTATTATAATACCTATTATAAAGCCTTTTCCATTGTCGCTTGTACCTGAATTCTATCTAACTGGGAATTTAAACAATCCGCCAATATTTTCGTTTCCGGTTGCTGTTCAGCAGCGGAATGAAACTTTAATCCGGATCAAAGCGGCGCCGATTAATTATTAACTAGCCATCAAATATGCAGCAGTTGCTTGCTATAATATTTCGCTCATTATTCGCCGTCAGCGGCACAGCCGCTGTAATTTCTGATGGAAATTAAACGCACTCTTTATTCGAGTTGTTTATGTGTCGGCCATAACGCAATGAATTTACGATACGCAATAAAATGTTCCCACTATCCATAAATTCGTCCTCCTGAATTTATTATTGGCCGCCGGAGCTTTATAGTTGGTTTTTACTCCACCGGCTGATAATTTTTGTAGTACAAGTTTACAGTCTGCGGTCCAGAAAGTGTGGAAAGAGAGTGGTCGTGCTTGATTTATAAGACACGAGACGCATCCACCATTTATTTATTGGGATTGCGTGTACACTAGTCGATCAAAAAGCATACAGGGTGGTTCATTTCATTAGGCTTATTTTAAAATGTATGTAGCTCCAAATGTTAAAGGTTTTCAGAGATGGTGTCCTTATCATTACATGCGCAAAAGGCGGAGGTTTTACATGATTTGTGGTATGAATCATTCCAAAGTGTTAGGAGTGGTCAAAGAGGCTGTAGATGTGAGTTTGGTATCAGAGAAGCATCTAAATACGATGACATTATACGATGGTACAAGTAGTTTAAGGAAAAGAACAGCATTTCCGAAGTGATATGTTCGAATGTTTTCTTTAAACGGCTGATACCATCGTATAACGTCATCGTACTTGGGTTCTTTTCTGCTACCAAACTCACATCTACAACCTCTCTGAACACACATAACACTTTGCACAAGCTGCTGACTAACTAGATCATTTACATTTTGTGCATATAGTGATAATGACTGGATAATCTGGAGCTACATACATTTTTAATTATTTTTAATCAAACAGATCACCCTGTATATCAACAGGAATTCAGTTGAGAAGAGTAGCAGTGATACAGGTATCAAAATTATACACAGACATAGTACCAGATATATGACGGAAAAGAGTTCATAAACGAATGATGTATGCCTCTAATAAAACGTCCTATTGGTTATATCCATAAACAGCGCTAAGAAGCAATGCGTCGATAGTAGGTAAAACAAAACCAACTCGGAGATTATCTAGTACTGTTTACACAAGAATACTCCACCTCGTAGTTCGAAATAATCTATAGAAGACGATTGCTCAGGGAAAACCCTGTAATAGATCAAGGTTGGGAAGATCTTATTCTATGGGTCAAAACCAATAGCTCTGTGGATCAAAAACAATAGCGATGCTGCCACTGGTTTTAAGCCAGCGGCGAAGAAATATGAATTTCGTTTTTCCAAAACCCTCAAAGCCAGCACGGGGTACGTGGCAGAAATAAGACAGCTTTTAGCAAAATAGCAGCATGCCGTTCTCAGTTTTTTCGGGGTGTGATATAGTTAGTGTGGAAGCGTTTTTCGGCCCTTTTGGGCACCGTCGCTTTTGTTGTTGGATATATACAAGCTTGCCCACTTGGATTCTCACTTGAAGATCTGTTCCTTTCCCACTTCAGAACTCGATCTATATCAAATATTACAAGCATCCCATCATCCCCTTCATCCCGAGTTGAACTTCGACACTGGCGTTTCAAGCTATAGACATCTTCCGAGCCCAAAGCTAAGTCAAAAATATTCAAGGTCCAGCCTGAAGTACTAACTGCCAAATATTTCGTCCGAGCTCAGAATCGGCTGGCTGCCTCCTCTCTCATATTGTAGTAGTCTATCTACGTCACTGTGCAATAAGATTAATAATTTTGCATGGGCGTTATCTCCCATTTTGAATGTATTACCGACCATTAAAAATACCGTTTATGTTGCATCTGTAAAAAATATTATTATTATATCTTATGGCTTGCGGCAGAAAGCCTGGTATTAGGGTTTTAAGGTCGGGCAAGCGCACCTGATGTAACCTAACGACTGTTACCGAAATGACTACCACGACCGACTCTTAACGGACCTAAATGGTAAAAGTATACCCGTCTAGGTGTGCCAATCGCTATTTATATCCGTGGTTGGCTTGCCATCAAGCCATAAATATTACTTTCTTTGGCCTGCAACTTGCCGCAACGACTCACTCTGACAGAATTCCTTAATGGTAACGTGATACGAATTCAGGCCTCTGCCAACCCGAATCGAATTGTTATCAGATCATGTATATTTAATATAGCAGTGTTCCGTTTGAAGTCTTCTAAAACAAAATTCAGCACGTGTTTAAAAAACTAGGAGAACTTACTCGAAAGGAAGATGATGAAGGTAAGTTTAACATGGTGGGTTCTTCTCAACACATAGGGCTAATGTAATGATTAACACCATAGCAGCGCCTACACACAATAAACCTTCTTTCTCCGACTCTACCTATATGACTTTCGCAAACACTTGCCCTGTCAGTTATGACCACGCCGATCCCACTAGCTAGTCGCGTGCCAACCTTGTGAGTCTGTTTCAGGCAGTAAACGGGTTTTAAGCTATAACAATCTCCATTGAGATCCAGTGGAAAAGACTGTAAAACGCTAGTAAGACACAGCGTGGAAACGTTGTATGTCTACCTGGATTACAATACGAAGAAATATGTTATAAAGAAGTAGAAGAAGGAGATCAATTATCAGCAACCATTTTACGTTACTAAATACAAAAAGTACCAGCTGAGGTCGGTAGCACAGTGGTTAAGCATTCTGACTACTGATCTAAGGTAGCGAGGTCTATCCGCGGTCCGGTGAGGCTTTAAAAAAATAAAATTCAGATAAAAGCCCCTGCAGAATTCCATCATTCGGAAGTGATGTAAAGCCGTGGGTTCCATGTTAGTACGATGTGTAGCATGTAAAAGATCGCTTGCTAGGGTTGGAACTCCGTAGTCTCTGCAAAATTCTAAGGACTTTGACCATAGGACCAGAGCAGTCGGTGTCTAAGGTACCTGGTACTCTGCATGCCTAGATCTTGTCCATTAGCAAACAAACAAACAACAAAAAGTATTGCTCTCGGGCTCATCGCATACAAAAAGAAGTCTATACAGGGTGTCCGAAAAGTATGGAATATTCTATATATCTCGGTAAATATTTATTTTATCAAAAAATGTCTGAAATAAAACTTGTCTAGCATTTAGTTCTTCATTATAGGAAAATATTTAGTTAGTGGTTTCATAAAAAATAAAGGAGCAGCGAATATCACTCATTTTTTTTAAATGACAAGGTACCCTTATATTGTACTCATTTGATAGAGATGTTTTTTTGATTTTCAATGATATAAAGTTTAATACTTTTACTGAACTAGTTTTTGAGAAAAAAGCGAAAAAGTAATGGTAGAGTGATGTTAAGTTTATTTTAATAGTCATTAATCTAGATACTTATGATTGCTAAGTAACAAACGACTTCCGGGATTGGACCGAGTCATGATTGAGATCGAAGAAGATCGAAGAAGTTCTTCGATCTCAATCATGACACGGTCCAATCCCGGAAGTCGTTTGTTACTTAATGACAATGGCCGTGAAAGCCTCAAAAATCAACTTATGATTGCTTTTAATTGTCGAAAAAACATTGATGGCGCCTTAGAACTGCGAAGGTAGTATGTGCACTTGAGGTAAAAAATTACTTAGTTACACTGGTTAACATCGATTTGTGCGTGAAATACGCTTTTGAAGTAAACAGAAATGGTTCATTTATCCGAAAGGCAACGTACTGAAATTTTATTGATGCTGGTATATGGAAAAAGAAGGAGCACGCAGACAGAAGTTTGCAATTTGTTTAACAATTTGTACCCCAAATTTCACATTACGCAATCAACTGTAAGTAAAATTTGGCACAAATTTCAAGATACGGGCTCTGTTAAAGGTTACAAGCGTCCTAAAAAAGGTAAAGTGGCACCAATACAAAACGTGTGTAGTTCAGGAGTTATTTGCAGGCGACTTGGATCGCAGATTGGAATTTTGTGAAGAAATAACCCCAACCTGCAGGCAATGCAAATTTTCACAAAAATATTCTGTTTACTTACGAGGCAACGTTTTTCTTAAACGGCACCGTTAATACGCAACACTGGTCAGGACACACTCAGTACCAGCAGAAGGTTAATGTGTGGGCAGGAATGATGGGAAACCAGATTGTTCGATCTTATTTTTTTAAGGTAATTTAACAGCCGAGGTTTCTCTAAATTTTCAACGATTTGAGGTACTTCCTGCATTAGCTGTTTTATACCCAAATGAAGACGATCCGGATATACCCCACGACGGAATATGGTTCCAGCAAGACGGAGCCCCTCCACATTTTGGGATTAATCTCCGCCAGTACCTTAATGCTACCTTTCCAAATCATTGGATAGGCAGATGAGGTCCAGTAGAATGGACAGCTCGGTCACCAAATTTAAGTCCGCTCGATTTCTTCCCTTGGGGCGACCTTAAAAGTAAGGTTTACGCAAATAGGCCGGGAGACATTGAGAGCTTAAAAAATCGCATTCGTACAGAGATGAGGGCCATCACACCTGAAGCTGTTTTAAATGCGATTGATAAATTTCAACGTAGAATTTATCATTGCCATGCTGTGAACGGTGCTCAATTTGACCAATATTGTAGTTTCATTTTTCTTGTGTCCAGATTAATATTAACTTAAAATAAACTTGTTATAGTTATTTCAGATTAGTTCAGTTATTATGTTAACATTGTAGATTGCCTAATAATAAACTTGACATCACTCTACCATCACTTTTTCGTTTTTACTCAAAAACTAGTTCAGTAAAAGTATTAAAGTTTTATATTATTGAAAAGAGGAAAAACATTTCTATCAAATGAGTACAATATAGGGGTATACCTTGTTATTTAAAAAAAATGTAGTGATATTTGCTGCTCCTTTGTTTTTTAAGAAACTACTAACTATATATCTTCCTGTAATGAAGAATTAAATACTAGACAAATTTTCTTTCAGACATTTTTTGATAAAATAAATATTTACCAAGATATATAAAATATTTCATACTTTTCGGATACCCTGTATAACATTGTAAGCAACCAAAGTAATTCAATTTCACATTTACTTATAATACAATTCGAGATATCGTTAAAAAAGCATGGTAAAATTTGGGAGTACGATCATTGAATCTACAAAATTACGACCTTAAATACCACTAGACCATGTAAGAATTTAAAAAAACTGCTACTTTAAACCAAATATTTCAATTCACCATTAAAATACTGGCGTACAGAGATTTTAAATGTAATTTGAAATACTTATTTCATTTCAGTCCAAAGGATGTCTAAAACAACAAAATAAATAACAACTAGCACAGAGAGATGGAGAACAACAGCTGGCAGCGCCAGCAATTCTCTGAAAAGCTCGTCTAACAAGAAAATTACAATCTACAAAACAGTTCGCAGATTCCATGAAGCAGCGAGGAAACAAAAATATTTTCTTTATAGCTTCAACAGGAATAAATAACAGCACAAAAATTAATCTTGTCCCGCAGGCATAATTATAAGTAGATTTTATTATTTTAGTGGTTAGCAGGGGTGTTTCTAATTGAGTTCTTCTTTTAGAAAAATGGTTAGTTCTGCCTATTGAATAAAGCACACCCCTCTGAAAAGTATTAATATTCGTATGTATGAATATTGGTTCTATTCGATTAGTTTGGCAACCTCATTATTGAGTGTTCGCAAAAAGACAAGAAATTAGAGTCTTTTTCATATTTTTCGTTCTTAGGTGTTGCGATATCTAGCCTTAGCCAAGGGGATAGTTATTATTAAAGTTCATCTTAAGAGTTCAGAAGCAGCCACCTAGTAAATTAAAGATTCCAACATTTTTTAATTTAGCGTATTCTTCCCCTAGGCATACCTTTGCAGCAATGGCAAAAATTATTTAACATCAAAGCTTTAGCGACAAAGACTTATCGAACTTAACCATAAAATGCAATCTGAAGGCTTTACAAACTTAAAGCATTCCACCGCCTTAACGTTAACACTGCGCTTATTTATGTAAGCTCGACAGAAATTAAACGCTCGCAGGGGGAATGTAATCCAAATTATCGCCTCCTTTCTGTTTTTCCTGAAATTCTGATTCAAATCAAATCAGCTCTGCCGAACGTCCTTTGTCGCGTTTGCACATATCGTCGACATTTCTGCAGGTTCAATGCCGCTGTTTGCTATTTTGTTTTCAGATCTTCTTTGCTGCCTTTGTCTGAGGCCTGGGGATTTATTGGGGATGTGAATGCTCCTCATAAATTGTTGACTGGCTGGTTTTATCATATGAAGTTCCTTCACCTGTCCTTGGAATAAATAAATGTCTACTTTCTACTGTTTCGTACTTCTGCCCCAAACTAAAAAATATTTCATGAAAGTGAATTGCAGATACTATATCTTTGAGAGATATTGTTACATTTCAAATTATTTAAGGATTAAATTGTAGATTTGAAGTGGAGTAGATAAATGCGGTTTTGTTTAAGTCGTTCATGCATTGTAGATGGCAAAGGGAAGGTGCACGACGTTTATGCGCACTTAGGTCTCGAGGTGGGCTCATTCTGCTACCTCCATAATACTACTTTTGTGTTGGCGAGGGGCTTGCAATAGATATCCTTCCGTCGTGGCATTTATCCATATTAACCCATCTGGAACAATGATGATTTTGGGCTTCTTGGCTAATTATGGTTTAGAGAGGAGTCAAAGAAGATGCAATTGCCGGTTTGGCACCCCAAAAAGGTAGTTTCAAGCTTTGTTTCGCTAGGCCATCGGCATTTTCGTTGCCATATTTACCTACATTTCATTTTACCCAAAACCAGTTCTAGAACATTATTCTTTTCCGCTAGATCGAGATTGCAGGGGCGCGGCTGCTTTAGATCTATCCCTAACAATGGATACGTTAAGTTCAGATGCAAGTTTCAGCCTTTAGCGATTGGGTAGCGGCGCGGATTCTGGGATTTTTAGATTAGTAGGTATTCATACTGAGCACGGTAGTTCGACGGTGAGTTTGTTTGCAAGCGCCGTTCAGAGGCGTGCAGGTTACAAGTCGATAATAGGTTTTTAAAAAAATGTTCAGACAGTTCTGATGAAGAGTTGGAGTTATTAGTTGTGATAGCCTCTCAGGGTGATACTACCAGAAAACGGAAGAGCGTCCGAAGGCATGCCATTCCTTCCACTAGATACATCAATGTAGAGCTCCACACGCTCTTCAAAAACGTCTAAAGGACGAATCAAATTTTTTTGAATATTTTCGTGCGTCTATATGTCGCAGGGATATGATAAAAACAGGGATTTAATCAAATCCCTAAGCGAATTGATCGATTTACGGGAGATGTTAAAGTGGCAACTCGATATTGTTATTTCCCTAAACAAGTGCTTTGATCAAATTCCTAAACTGGTTTATAGTCCAGTCAATCTGTCATCAAAAGGGGGTGTTACCTTGCATCAAATCGGGTAGTTCTGATTTTTTTATATGTCTTATATGGTTGAGGCCTAATGATGAATCTAAGTTTTCGACCTCGGCCGAGTGCCGGAAGTACTTCAAATAAAAAAAAAGACAAAATTTTCTACCTTGTTTCGGTTTTCGTCAATTTTAACCCCGAAGAACTAGTTTTCGTAAATGTTGAACGTATATGAAATGAAATAAGATAACATTTCCTACATTTTCTGAACTAGAGTTTTTTTTCTCCGATCAATCGTTCAGCCGCGAGAGCTCCGCGAAGTTATAGTGCAGTCAAATGGTAGAAAATAGTGGAAAGTTTTGGTGGAATTGTGATATTTGGTTCCTATATGGTTTTTGGGTCGCTGTATACGAATATCAGGTTTTCCAACAATAATTTTGACCGGAAACACGTTTTTTTAAGCAAAAACGGTCTTAAAAAACGGGTTTTTAAAGTTTTTCTAAAGTTACTCGAAAACTATCCAATTTCGTCAATGTTAAACCTATATGAAACGAAAGAAGATACAATTTCCTACATTTTATGTACTAGAGTCTAGTAACTAGAGGTTATTTCTCCAATCAAACGTTCAGTCGCGAGAGCGCCGCAAAGTTAGGTGTTAAAAGCCAAAAAAAAAGGAAATTATCCCAATTTATTTCAAAGTAACTCGAATAATATCCATTTTTCGTAAATCAAAAATGGTATATGAAATGAATCTTCATAAATGAAATGTTGGAAAACCTGATATTCGCGTACAGGGACCCAAAAAACATATAGGAAGCAAATATCAAGACTCTTAAAACTTTCCTCTATTTTCTACCATTTGACTGGACTATAATTTCGTGGCGCTCTCGTGGTTGAACGATTGATCGGAGAAAACAAACTCTACTTCATAAAATGTAGGAAATTTTATCTTCTTTCGTTTCGTATAGGCTCAACATTTATGAATAATGGATAGCTTTCGGATAATTTTAGAAAGACTAAAAAAATGTTGTTTACACTGTTTTTGCTTAAAAAACATGTTTCCGGTCAAAATTTTTGTTGGCAAACCTGATATTTGTGTTCAGCGACCCAAAAACATAGACGAACCAAATATCAAAATTATACCAAAACTTTCCTCTATTTTCTACCATTTGACTGGACTATACAGGGTGATTTATAACGAAACATAAATTTCAAATTCTGTTTACGCCAATGTCATAGGCTTCTTAATACTATCTAGCGAATGCGATAATTTCATAAAAATCTTACAAAGGGAACTTGACCTTTTCAAACTTATTTTTTACATTTTTTTAGAATTTACTCTATTTTTTATCTCATACACTAGAACTGTGAAAAAGAATAATTCTGATATAAAAAAGACTAAGATTGGACAAGCCGTTTGGGAGAAAAACTTTTTGGAGATAAATTGCAATGTGTTTTTAAAATATTTTTTTAATGCCCTTCCTACCAATAAATTGCCATCAAATCCATATCGTTTGACAGATAAAACTACAGGCTATCATACAAAAAAAAGTTTGATATGGTTGGCCCACATACTCGTACGTAGTAGATATGACGCTTGAAACATTGGCTACTTTGAGCGGTTTTACCTTTACCCGCCCCTTAATAAAACTTTGGTCTCTTGTAGTTGGGTAACTAAATGGAATACGACCTATGTTCATCTGACATTTTTTACTCAAAATGACCTCCCCAACATACTGTTGAAGTTTGGTCCGCCCGTTATAAATCACCCTGTATACAGAAGATATCTTTTAGGTACAGACAGTTTTTGAGTTATTTTTCAACAATTCTACAATGCAACTTAGCTTATCACAGAACGAAGTACCAAGGACCATTTTCGTCTCATATTATTATAATTTGAATGCAGATTGATTTGTGTTGTACTACTACGAACCTTTCGAGGTAGAACCGACTAAAATCCTAAAAATGCAAAATGTGAAAAATTTGTTAAACTTTGAAAAGCTGTATCTTCAAAACTATTAGGTCTACAGACACCGTTCTGGTCTTAAATTGTATAAAATTTCCTCTAATTTAACACAGGATATAACAACTTTTGCTGAAAATCCAGTGGTTCAGGATGAAAATCAACAAAAACCGTATTTCGGTCGAAAATTTCGAATTTTTTTTGTTATTTTGGGTACTTCCGGTACTCGGCCGAGGTCGAAAACTTAGATTCATTATCAGGCCTCAACCATATAAAACATATAAAAAAATCAGAACTACCCGATTTAATGCAAGGTGAAATATACAGATTGACTGGACTATTAGTGAAATGACAAAAATAACATTTCTAAGCTGTTAAAAATCTTTATGAAAGTTGGTGGTCCTCATATACTACAAATGGAATAGAATCTGCTGGAGCCCATTCATGCGACATTTGTAAAAACCCAGTACACGCAATATGTAGGAGAAGGAGGATATGGGTCGAGAATTCTATGCTATTTATGCCAAAAAGAATGAAATATAAAAGAACAAAGAGAACATGCTGCACAAAACCTGAAAAGATCTGCTGAAAAAATGAAAGATAAGTACTTCTTCGAAGAAATTCAAAGACGTGTTCGTGGGTTCCACATTTTTGATTGCTGTACTTAAGGGAGATAAAGGTCCATTAGATGCAAACAACAGTACGGGGATCGTATTAAATATGAAAAATAATTTATTTCAAATTGGTAGGTACTTCAGTCGGCATCATAAAAAATTTACTTCCAAAAACGCTCTTCAAACAGCTACTGTACCACATGTACGAGGCAGTCCCACCGATTAAGCTGTTTGCGTGAAATTGCAGGAAAGTTATCTTTATTCGGAGCTTTTTTTTTATTATATTTATTGCCAGATCAACAATTACATTGTTATACATAGCATGGATGTTACATATGATATGCCTGATGCAGAGTAAGGTAAGGAGACTATTTGGCTGTGTCAATGGTCACTTCACAATAACAGCGTCAGTGATTTGCGATGTCGGCTGATATTATATCCTGTGGTAAGCGCCGTTTGAGTCTTGTGTGGATCTGAGTTTGAAATAGTTCGTAATGAAGCGCGCCACTACCCTCACTTGAGTTGATTATGAATTTTTTGGCACTCATTTTAATGTATTTTTCAATAGTCATGAGACTAAACTCGTAATGCAGTTGCGTGTTTCGGAGGTACCAGGGTGCATTGACTGCAATTCGCAGCACTTTGTTCTGAAATCTCTGTAGTTTGCGTATGTTGGTTAGAGATGTATTGCACCATATCGGTGATCCATACAGGATGCCCAGGTATTTGACTGCGGAATCGTGTGGTTTCCAGGGTATCGATGTGTTATTAATGTGTAGGCGGACGGAATTAGTAACTTTTCTAAGCGTGAAAATTTTGGCTTGACATTTTTCGGGGTTTATTTGAGTGTTCCACTGTTTGAACCATCGGTAAAATTGGTTTGTCGCTTGTTGCAGTGCTAATATAGCTTCATCCAGAGAGGTTGCTTGGGTAAGAATGGCTGTCTCATCATCAAAGGTGGCCAGAGTTGCTGTAGTTTTGGGCAGGTCAGATGTATAAATGCAGAATAGGGTTGGGCCCAGCACGCTGCCTTGCGGGACGCCAGCGTGGATGGTCTTAGTTTCTGATAGTGCTGAGTTCACTAGAACAGCGAAGGTTCGGTCTCCTACAAACGAGAATAAAATGGCTTTAAGATAGAGTGGTAGATTGATATCCAGGATTTTCTTTTTCGGGCCTTCAAGTCAGACTCTGCCGAAGGCCTGTGAAACGTCGAGAAATAAGGCCGTGTTGTATTGCTTGTTTTCAAAGCCGTGCTCAATGAGTTCGCTGATTCGCTGCAGCTGATGGCATGTAAAATGGAATTTTCTGAATCCAAACTGGTCTAGGGTCTAGGGTTCAAAAAGTGTTCCTGCCAAAAATTAAAAGTACAATTCAAAACGAATAGATGTGTCTGTAAAAAAAATAATGTCCTTTGTAACTCGATATGCCACAAATTCACAACGCGTGTCAATAAAAATAAATTAATATCACAACGTGTGTCAATAAAAAATTAATAAACATTATAATTAAGTTCCATCAAACATAAAATAGTACTCGCTAACCATTTCAATACACTTCTTTTAAATTTCCTATCGTTGATTAGTTTGAAATAAATAATTAAAGTGATATTTTCTGTGATCATTGTTGTATTACATACACCTAACGAATGTTTGGTTTACTAAATAAATTTTTTTAATAGCTTAGAAACGTCATTTTTGACCTTTCACTACCTCAGTTTAGGGATTTGATCAAATCACTTGATTTGTTTAGGGATATGACCATATCTAGTTAACATTTTAACATCCCCAGTAAATTGATTCAAACGCTTAGCAAATTCCTGTTTTTACCATATCCCTGCGATATATAGATAAATTTAATGAACTCCTAAATTTACTGAAAGATGATATACGAAAAAGCGATATAAATTGCCAAATTGAACTTAAAATAATTATTTTTATTGGTTAATAAGGAATAACGTAAACACACATAATATTACATATTTTAATTTTTGGTTTGGAAATTAACTATGCATAAATTGTTCAATCAAATTTTATTTATGCACTTTTCGTTAGCATTGAAAGGTAACTTCTGGAGACATTAATTTTTTAAACAGTTACTTATTTGATGAACTAAATTTAGGAGAATGAGATTAGATTGAACATATAAACAATGCATATAGTAGTTGAGACAGTTCCAATGAAGAGTTAGAGTTATTAGTTGTGATAGCCTCTCAGGATGATACTATCAGAAAACGAAAACGCGTCCGAAAACATGATATTCCTTCCACTAAATACAACATCGATGGAGAGTTCCACACCCTCTTCAAAGAACTTCTAAGAGACGAATCAAATATTTTCGTATGTCTATAGATAAATTTAATCAACTTCTAAATTTATTGAAAGATGATATAGGAAAAAGCGACACAATTGTCAAAAAGCTGTAACTAACGAAGACAGGTTTTCTGTAACTTTAAGGTAGAGATCCCTACCTATATTATAAAGTAAAAACAATTAGAAATCTTGAACTTAAAATAATTATTTTTATTGGTTAATAAAGAACAACGTAAACACACATAATATTTCATATTTTAATTTTTGGTTTGGAAATTAACTATGCATAAATTGTTCAACCAAATTTTATTTATGCCCCTTTCGTTAGCATTGAAAAGCTAACTTCTTGAGACGTTTACATTAAGTTTTTAAACAGTTACTTATTTGAAGAACTAAAATTAAGAAAATGAGATTGGATTGTACATAAAAACAATGAATATTTTTATTCTTATGATTGTGTAAGTTGATTTAATTGGGGAGAAGTTAACACTCTCTTTTTTACTTTTTAAATTAAATCAATCATTGACGAAACAGTTTATCTTCATATTATGATATTAATAATAAATGTTTAACAATGTAGAAAATAAACTGTTCTGCGAATTGCATAATTTGAAAATAAAATGTAACTTTCATCACTGAGTTATTTAAAAAGTAATAAAGGGAGTACTCCTTCCGCCCCAATTAAATCAATTATACAATCATATCAATAAAAATATACATCGTTTACCTGTAAAATCTAACCTCATTCTCCTATTTTTAGTTCATCAAATAATTAACTGTTTAAAAAGTTAATGTAAACGTCTGAAGAAGTTGGTTTTTAAATGCAAACGAAACGCGAGTGTAAATTAATTTGATTCAACAACTTAGCTGCATAGTTAATTTCCAAACCCAAATGGCCCTACACAAATATAATAATTAACATATTTTAACAAGTTTTGTTGCTGTTCCATGATGTAGCACAATCACATCTGCCTGCAACTATGGACGGTACTGAACTGCATATTTCACTCTAAATTGTGAATTTGTCTTTCTCTAACCGCATGGTTTCTTCATAAAAATCGCTCCCCAATCGATCCAAAACGGTCCATCGGTCTACCGCCTTATCACCGCAGCGCCGGCTTGCCGCTACCTCTCCGCTTCCGCACCGCTTGTTAGTGTGAATCATATAATTTAAAAACGTGCAGAGCGATTGCTGAGCGGTTTCAGGACCGCTCCGCTACCGCCAGTCGCATAGACCTTTACAAGGGTGATGTATTTTTTAAAACTAAATTTATGCAAAAGAGGGGGCTTACCGCTGCTTCCAATAAAGACTTCCTATGCACAGCCTTTTTCAGGATTTTCGGATGCTACCCTCCCAATTGTTCCATAACCCTCTTACATGTACTCTTAGAACCCGCCTTAGCGCCACCTCGACATAAAGATCTAGTGGAAGGAACCCAGAGTACCGAATTCTGTAGACTAGTGGTTACCATGTCTGTATCAATTCCCGTGGCCGTCTACTCTGATTCAAGTTTTTAGGTGGGTTTTCTGAGTCAACAAAGTACTTTCATTGAAGCGAATGCTGAGGCAATCCCCACCTTTCTTAGCCTTTCTTCCATTCTCCACCCCACCTTTCTCACACATATCCAATAATTCTCGTTTTTGGCTAAAGAGGGTCGCAATGTCCCTAGAGCAGCCTGCCCACAGTTGGAGAAATTGAAATGACCCTGAACCTATACTCTGACCCAGAGTAGTCTCCAAAGCGGCAAGTGAGGTGGAATGTGTAGCACCTGTAATACGCGTTCAGAAGCAGAACGTGTGAGAATTTAGTTACCGTAGTATCTTCTCTGATTGTTGGCCACCAGGCTATCGTTTCATAGCAAAGTATTCGCGTCCAAGGATGGCACTGTACAGCCACAAGACATCCTTTAGTGGAAGTTTCTAGAGTGAAAAAAGGCATACTTGCTTTTCCAATCCTTATCTGCAAATGTTTCCCCCAATTCAACTTTTTGTCAAATATAACAACCAGATTCTCTACTTCGTTTGAAAAGGTTAGAGGTATTTGGAAAAGTCTTTACTTCCCCTTTTGTGTGAGCAAAACCATATCTATTTGAGACAGGTTTGTCGACAAAGAATGCTTCGTGCACCATTGCCCATTTAGTTTGAGTACGTTTGCATTAAATTGAATTGCATAGTACTTGTTCATACTTGCCGTTAAGCAGGATGGTTATGTGATCCGCGTAGCCTTAGTGTTCACTACTAAGTCGGGCAGTAATGGTGACAAAACCCCATCCCGAAGACAGCCTCTGCCTACCGCTCTCTATTATGATGTTTTCAACTAATTTGTTCAGCTCTGTACTGCAGAAACTGTAAAATCTACTGTCCGACCGTGTTGCTTGCCCCACGTTCACTTCTATACTGTTAAAGGTAATTCTATTAGAAGTGATCTTTATGTCTGTGAATACACCTAAGGTAGACATCGTATTGCCTGATGATCTTTCTCTCTGTCCTAGTGCATTATTAATCAGCGCATTTTCACTTAGTTCTTTGTCACACAGCTAGGTAGTAAGCCCTATGCCCTGATTTAGGTATGAAGACTACCCTCTGATTCTTAGGGATGTATGTATAATCGACACAGCCTTTAAAAAATCGTACGAGGAGAGAGAACAACGTATCCAAGCAACACTGTAAGAGAACTGAAAATATGCTATCCAACCCTGGCGATTTAAATTATTTTGATCGCCCAGGTTACTTTCCCCTATCTGCTACATGGTGTGCTTACTTCCATTCTTGATTATCAAAAGTTGAATTAGGAGCGTCTACCTATGTAGGAAGAAGATCAGCACGAGAGCCTGGAAAGAGCGTGCTCATTTACACGTCTGCTGTCTTTTTAATCTTTGTAGTAAACTTCCATCCTCATTTTGGTCACTAAATGGTTCCTGATGTTCATCTTTGACACAATTCTTTTTAGTCGAGCTGAGTCCTTGGTAGTCTAAATTGTGTTACAAAAAAACTTCCATTAATCTCTTTACCTTCTCCTTAGTTTTTTATTATATAATCGTTGGTGGTGTTTATACGCCTTCCAATCGACTGTTGATTTTATGTTCCTTACTTTTCTGAACAGTTTTTCAAGCGCCTTGCACCACCATGGGGTCGCGCTATTATGTGAGGCGGCCTTCACCGTGCATTCCTGTTCATATGATTCTATTACATACTTCTACAGAAGATCGATCGAGTCGTTGATCAAATTTTACTTTCCTAATCCTGTAACAAAGAAGAAGAAAAAACCAAGAAAAATATAATAATGTAAATGAGCTCATACAATAGGTACAATACAATACATGCAATAAGCTTCGGGCGCATTACCAAGAGTAACATGAAAAAGCTCATCGTTCGAGGCAAGTCAGATGGTAAACGGAGAAAATGGATATGTGCAAGTCGATTGACTGACACATTAAAGCAACTCCTTCACATCGACATAGAGACAGCTATCCTAAAAATATCTAATCGGGCCGAATGACGAAATAAAGTCAGACATTTTTAACCATTACACAAATCTTCGAGCGCGGTATTTCGTAACGAATTCCAAGTTTTTGTGCTACTGATGGAGTCACAACAACGTGCAGATTTTACATTCTTCAACAAGGTCCTATCGTTCGCATTTATTCAAAAATGTAAAAATAGCTCAACATATTTCACTTCTGGTTCAATCCGTCAGATAACGTCGCCAACGTTTCATCTGCTCCAAGACAACACGAAACGCATGCCCTTTGGAGGAAACGTGTCAAGCGACAGCAGGCAGGGCAAGGTTATCGCGTATTGCTCGGGAACTGGAATCTGGAACACAATTGTACAACGCCCGTTGTCCATTCAGAAGCAGCATCCGCTCTAAGCCCCGTAGCTTCAATAATAAAATAGACAATGCACTTAGCGTACTTGGAGCGTCCTAGAGCCGAGCAAAATGCGTTAAAAGCGGGCTTTGCAGAATCTGCCAAGTGAGGCCGGATGAGTATGCAGCTTTAGCGTTGGCAACACTGGAGGTCGCCGGACGATCGATAGTACAATTACACGACGCCGTGCTGCCAGGAGACGACGACGCCCGGTATCAATCAACTTCCTGGGGGAGTTCTGGACCGCGGTCGTTAACAGGTGCCAGCACTTCCTGATGCAGAGGAATGCCAAGGACAAAGGGCGCCGACGCAGTCACGACGGTGTCAGGGCCGTTACCAGCAATGACCTCGGCCTGGTCCATCTGATAACAACTGACAACGCCATGCATCCTGCTAGACTTAACCCAACTATCAAATTTATCTGATGTATGACAGTTATTGAATCGGGGACGTTTATAGCCCGTTGTAGCTGGAACAAGGGCTTTTTGGGGTGGTGCAGTAATTTCCACAATCGATTAGTAAAAGAGCTGGGTAGAACACTATAAAAGGGGTCGAGCTACAAGTATTAACTACCTGATATTGCTAATAGTGAGTTTGCCATGTTAACTGATCTCAAAACAAGTAACACATTCTTAGAAAAAAGTCAACAAATTGTATATGGCCTGCTAGACGATTACGAAGCATCTCATGGCGAATAGAAATTCATTTCCAAAACCACCGTTTTTGACCCTGGCCTTTACTTAGTCTGCAAATCACCATTTTTTTAACAAAAAAACTTGCGAAGCCATTGAGATTTACAAACACCCTAATAATCTCAATCTAAATGAAAGCTTTCCCCTTCCTTCTATGTGTAAAGTGCTAATCTCTAAACCCCACCTACTGCCCTCCAACCACGACGACACTTGTCTATACATCAGTGCATTCCGATCGTCCGAAGAGTTTCGCCTCTGGCGTGGTTTACAAGTTGAGTTACCGTGCTCTTTTGCTTACTTCCTAACGAAGCCCCTTATGAAAGTGGGCGAGACTCAATAATGGCACGGTCTAATCCCGAAAGTCGTTCGTTACATAATAATAAAAGGTGCACAGCCAAATCTCGTTGCGCAAGTTGGGACAGATATATAAATATTGTACTCCTAAAAGACGATAACTACCGAAGGAATAAAGATGTATATAAAATTATGAAACGTTTTAACACGAAAGAAAAATATACAACGCGAATACCAACAAGTGGGTAAAACACTATAAACGGCTTTACTGCGACCTTAACTCGAAGAAAATAAATGAAAATCAAAATGGAGCATTCAACCAAAGCGGTATAGCATAAACCAGGCAACAGTGAAGACCATCATAGGCTAAAGCTATATTATATATTGGATTGGTCCTATAGATTTAATTAAGTAACATTTATTAGCTAAATAGTGTAAAAACTATATACAATTTCAGTTGCAATTTAGAATATTCGGCATTTTTTAACACAAAAAAATCCACACCGTTGTGAATTTAATTAATTACTATAAAGTGGCAAAGGCGCGCTCCAACTATATAACCGGAAACTGGGCCAAGTTGAGCACTGCACCGCCTGACGCAAGCGTACAAAGATAGGTAAAAGAAGGTGCACTTTCTTTGTCGCTTCTGCATCTACAGAATTCACTTAATGTTCTTAAGTACATTGTGAATAGTTATTGGTTGACAATAAAATAAATTTAGAAAATACTATTGTAGAAAAAGAACTGTTTGATATATTTCACTTAAATATGACTTAAAAAATTCAAGTAAGTTACTATGGAAACCGAATTAGGCAATTTCTTTAATAATATTTCATGGTCGACTCCATCAAAGGGCCTAGAAAAATCGGTGTATACCACATCAACTTGCATGCACTTGTCTAAGGCCCCACACAGTTCCTGAGTAAAAGTAACCAAATTTGTTGAAGTTGATCCTTTCGGCATAAAACTATGTTGTTCATGGAGAATCAAAATTTTTACATACGAACATATTTTGATGAGTAGTACTTTTTCAGAAATTTTAGAACCAGTCTGTAGTAGAGAAGCATGTCTAGCATTAGCAACGCTATGTCTGTTGCTGTTTTTAAATACAGAATAAACTTTAGATATTTTCTATTTTTTACGATACTTGCATTGTTTTAAACAAACATGGAAAATTAAAGCCAAATATTCAGTAAGAAACCCAGAATACGCCTTATATCTCGAACTTCCCAACCTAATTCCTATATTTTCCCATATACAAATCTCTCGATAATTCGAATTTCGAGAAACGAAGTTTGCTATACCTCGAAGCATTTTATAAACCCCTAGAGCGGTTTTTCCCATCATTACTCGAGTTTAGAAACAAATATTCAGTTTAGAAATAATTATTACGTTAAGAAGTGCTGTAAATAGTAAATAACATTCTTAAAAGTCATTTATGACTAGTAATGCCACCGAGACTAGACAACTATCTGATCTCGTCTCGCCTCGAAATTTGAGATTGAGATTGACATTTTTCAATCTCGAATTTTCGAGACGAGATTAACTTAATTCTCGAGCTTTAAGTGTTTTTCAATGGTATTTTTAAAACCCACATGATAGCAAAAGAGAACAGTGTTATATGACCTACCCTAAAATAATCGCAGTTTCAATTCGCTACGTACAGCACATATATTCAAAATTTGAGAATTGAGATTCTCGAGTTGGAGATCGAGAATCGACTGTCCAGAATTTTCGAGATCGAAATTGAGAATGGGTAAATCTCGTAACCTCTCGTCTAAAGGCAATACTACCGGGAAATCAAAAATAAACTTGATCGCGGGAGCCATTGAAGCCAGTGAAACTTGCCTAATCTGTAGCATCTTTTTTGTTAGCATAGAACTGTCAATTTTAAAGTTTAAAATTCACTATCAATGTCTTGTTTAACTTATCCCATGGCTATTTTAATTTTACCTGTCAATTTAATGTATCAATTTGGTTTAAATTACCTATTTTTGCATATTAGTGTAGCTGATGATTAGTCTGTTAGTCGCATGAACTAATAATTCAGTTAATTGTAGTTCAAATGTATTTAGTTTTATAAAGGGCAATGTACACAGAATATTTCAAGGGCCCCTGCTACCAAGTTTATTTTTGATCTCCCGGTATTTATGGCTATGCTTCTTTGTATTTCAAAGGATCTGCAAGCTTGCAAAACCCAAATATGCAAGAATTTATATTGGATACCTATGCAAGCAAACACGATATCTTATCAATATCTCTTATTGAGGATGTGACGGGCCGAATATATTTTAATTCATTTTCTCCAATTTGTTCACTAAACCCCGGCAACTTTTCTCGCGGCTCTGTGCTTACTAGGTTGTCTATCTGGGATTTCTTTAAATTTTAGAATTGCAGTGCGTGCGCTCTTTCGGCGCATGTACATTCAATGCAATTTCCGGTTTCCATTTTGGAAAACGGGAATTTCAAAATCCTCTTCCGAACTACAAGTTGCTTTTTTCGTGGCTCCGTTTTGGTGACACTTGATGAGTGGAATTATCCCGAAAAATGCACATAATCCGGTGCGTGATTGGAGTTTGGTATTAATTAGGTTACGCTCACCCCTCTGGGGATCTAGGAATGAATGTTAGTTCGGAAGTAAAAATCTTCAGGCCGTTTAAATTCGTAAGGCCTTTCTTTTACTGTCTAATTACTGGCATTCTTCGTCAATGAACGCTGCTCATTACTGGGGCTGGTTTTAACCGCCTTAAGTGTTGCCCCTGGCGTCGCAAATTGTTCCGGTAGCCGCCGCTGCATCCATCGCGGCCCCCTTGTCTGCGATCTATCGAAGCCGACGTCGCCCGCCTGCCGCAAGTCTCCGCTCCTGGTACAAAATATTAGAGGTTTCTTGTACGCTGCGTCATTGAATTCGTAAACGGCGATATTCCTAGATCCAGCTGGTAACAGTAATTCGACCTGGAGGGCCGATAGCATTGCGTAGCGTGCCTTCGCGCTTACTAATTATTGTGTGAATTCATATCTTCCATTTCATAGCAATCTTCAGTTGCTTTATGCTATTAATTGTCTTTTGTATTGCAGCTGCTAATTAATTGTAAAGCACCTTTCAGTTGCTTTATGTCACTATTTACCTTTTTGTATTGCCGCTGTTTATTAATTGTAAAAATAGCAAATGGGACTTATTCGCACAATTCATTTTAAGAGCGCGCTGTTAGCGAAGACATTGTTTGTATTTCCATATCATAGAAACTTTTTCTTGTGCGCTTTATATAACGCACTCATTTTAGGGACCCCTTCGCTGCCGGTGTTTGCGCCTAATATTCCAGTCTCGCCTGTTAGCTGGCACGAGACCCGTGTGCTATTTCAATTCAAGTAAATTAGATCAAAAGTAACTTTTCATACCTGAACACATCTTGAACTTAATGAGCCCAGTTTATTGATTAATTGAGGAGACAGTTTAGCGCTGATGAAATATATTGTTAACTTTTCACTTTCACGATCTTTCAAGTTATAGCGATACTTTTATTATGGTTGTGATATATATATATATATATATACAGTTCGAAGGAAATTTTAATGCCATTTGGTTAGTCATGTGTTTCGTAACGCATTGTTGTAATATTAAAGCTTCGGTACTCGATTTTATTTTGTTCTTTTATTTTGTTGTTTATTATTGTAGTAGCATTGCAGTAAGGTTCGATAAGGTAATTGAGTTTATTTTATGGTTTCTTTTGATTTGTTGGTAAGGTTGTGTTCGCTACATAGGACCGATAACGTTTGGTTCCCATTGTGCTTTGGAAAATTAATAGGTTCTTGGCGCCCTGGATTTATTTGCTTTAGCGTTTTTCTACATCGCGATTACGCTGAAGCTGGATCGAGATCCACGCCCCTCTTCGAGCTAGCTGAAGCACTTCTTTATTAACGTCCTTCTCACAGACCAGCATTTCTCAACTCCTGATAAGGCTTAGCCTCAGTCACGTTATAAGCAATTCTTGAAAACACGGTTTACCATTTTTCACCCCTTAAAGGTGGAATTTCAACAAATCCCATTTAACCCATTTTATTCTGAAATGGACCCATAGCAAAACAAAGAATTGTAAGCTCCAACATCTTTTCATTTTTCCCTCTTTTTGCCCCTTTAGGGGTGAAATTTTAAAAAATCCCTTAAACCACTTAAAAATATTTTAAAAACACATCTATATGCTTTTAAAAAATGTATAATTTTTATACCTACTACAGAAACTAATGGGAACAAATAAAAAATCCTGTTTTTACTTTAACAAATCTGTCGTGAAGTTTACCAATTGAAGGCTTTGAAAACAAAAAAAAACACTCTCAGCAATGGGGTGTTTATAGCTGATATTAAGTTTTTTGTCTGTAATTTACCTGTTAAGAAAATAAATAATGCAGTACAATCTAAATTACTGTTAAAAACCTTATCTTTATCGGTGTTGTTATAGACTACTTACCAAACCATTTTGAGTATCGTGAAGAATTTTATTACCGCACTCAGTGCGGTAATGAATATTACAGCACTCAGTTACAAAACAAAGAATAAATTAAACCAGAATTTATTGATGAAGATAAAATATTAAACAATGCACGTTTGCTTATGGCAATCGTTTGATTGCAGCAGAACTCGGCTCATCGCCTCGTTTGGCAACCAAACTCGTTTCGTTAAGATGCTCATACTCAAACTTGTATTGTTAATATCTATGCATTAATTGGCAATTTACTATTAAATAAGGAAATCAAAGCTACCGTTTTACAAATAGTTCAGGATTTTGCGAATGGTATAGGTACTAGACAATGCAATGGTAATGATTATTACATACAACTGTCACATGACTGATATCATCTAATGAGAGCTATGCATTTTTTGAAAATCTACCAATCCCAAACTGATTACCTGATAAGCGCCATTGGGCGGCTATCAAGCCATAAGCAGCCTAGAGATGATTATCGTCATTATCGACCCCGTGGATGGTGTCATAATTAGAAATAAAAACAAACAATTTGATTTTTTGGCGTCATTAGACCAATTTTAAATCATAATACATACGGGGTTTGTGCATAAATCTTCAAAATATAAACGGGGGCACCACACTTACAGATAATGTTGTCCGTTATTTTACTATTTCTGATTAAAAAAAATATTTACGTTATCAAGCAATGAGCAAAGGTAGAAAATGCGGAAAATACAGGTGACATGAACAGAGACGTACTAAGTTAAATTTTATTTACTTGAAACATTAGTTTTAAATTTGATGACAATGAATAGTGAGTGAGTGTAAAATATTAAATTTAATTAAGACAAAATGTTATTTAAACAAATTATGATATATAAAACTGAGGTTATCAATATCAGTTCTATAATCAATAGCATTGGGGCTTTTTTGTAGTTCAATCATTTCCAAGCATAGACGTTTTCTTAAATTACTCTTTTTATGTAAGATCGTAGGTGCATTAAATTTGAATTTATGTAGCGATTTATTGGCGTGGTCTGTCAGTGCAGGTTTTTGATTAGAAGGGGATAAATTATTAATTTTAATTGAGTATTTATGTTGATTAATTCTATGTTTTAATAGCTGTTTTGTTTGTCCTATGTACAAAGAGTTGCAGTTATTACAGTCAATTTGATAAACTAGATTTGATTGCATATTATTTTCAGTCCTGTCCTTTAGGTTTGTGAAATGTTTTTACCTAATGTATTGTGGTTGTTAAATGATGTTATGATATTGTGTTTATTTAGTTCCTTTTTAGTTTTTTCAGAAAGTTTTGGGATATAATTAATGGAAATATATTTTGTTTGGTTTGAAATGTTAGAATTATTACATTCTTTACCCAAACAATTTGGTTGTAGGTCTATTGATTGATTAATTTTATTGTAATTGTTAATTGTATTGATTCGATTTTTAATTTGTTTTTTAATAAAATAAATTGGATATTCATTTAATATTAAAATGTTAGTAATGACTTCTAGGTTTTTTTATGAAATTGTTGTGAAGATAGTTTGATAGCTCGGTCGAACAAGCTGTTAATTACATTTTTTTGCTAATTAAGGTATCAGAGTTAAAATTTAGATATCTATCAGTCTTTATTAATTAAGTTTTTACCTTACACACTTTGAAAAGTGTCGTGAAAGAATTAAATCCAATCATGTAAGTACACATGCATAAGGAATGTATTGTTCGCTAATCCTATTGTTTTTATTTTAGAATGTATTAAATAACTACTGTGTAACAATCCATTAATATTACTGATAAAGCCATAAAAATGGCGAAACGTCTAATTGTTTAAAATTTTATTTAAAACTGTAATTAAACTATATTTCACGACAATATGTCGTTTGTTTGACTAATTTTCTCCTAAATTTATTCAACTATTTCTGATGAAACTAGATTCACAAACAATAGTTGATTTCATAGGCTAAATTTATTTTAGTCTACAGAAAACCTACATGTGCTTATACCTACTCGACATCACGTGCGTTTGGGGTTTAATGCTTGGTGTGGCATGGCCACGATTGGTCCTATAATTGTTAATGAAACTAACGTCTGACGTGTATATGTAGTTATCAATACAGAACGTTGACGACTTGCTGGATGAATTACCTTTAGCAGAGACTCATAGTTGTTGGTTCCATCAGGACGGTGCCCCAGCACATAATTCAAGAGTTGTAACCAGTTTCATGTCTGAACGTTTTGGTACCAAAATCTTACGATCTGACGCCGCTCCACTTCGATCTTTGGCGTTACATAAAAGAGAAAGTCTATGTTCGCACACACAATGATATAAATAAACTTCTTGAAAGCATACTTCAAACATTTCAAGGTCGTTAAATCTAATATCCGTAACTCATAATTCTGTTTGAAAAATAATGGACAAGTCCTTAAACATTTTTTGTATTTTTTTAATACAATTTGGTTTAATGCAAAATCTAAATATTTTTCAAAGCGTTCCATGTTTTTAATAAATATATAATTGCTATAAAATATGTTCATAATTTGTTTATTTTCAAAACCTTCAAATGGCAAATTCACAACCGATGTTCTCCCTTGTTAAAATAGAAATAGGCTTTTTTTACTTTTTGCCATTAATTTTCGTATTAGGTATAACAAATTCTACATTTTTGAAAAGCCAAAATAATTTTCCTTTCAAAGGCATCATGGCCATTGTAGCTCAACTATGATAAAAGTTTTCAAAGACCTGAATACACCACTAGATTCCTATTAAAAAGTGGGTTTGGTAGAGCTTTACTTGAGGAATGTTCCATTCTATTTAACCAAATCTCTATATGTCGTAATAAGAGAGATCACCATGTTGAGAATGAGTCTGTGGACACACTGTATATATGTATGTATATGGATTCCACATCAATAACTCCAGCGCAAATGCGGTCTGAATTACAAGGTCCTGCACCTAATAATCTTTACAAATTTGTATTTTAGTCCATTGCAATTAACTATTTGGTGAATTCCATAAACAGAAATTTGGCAAAATCGAGTGATGGAGCTCCTGATCATCTATCCAACCTGAGAAAGTTGTTAAATCAACTTCAACTACGTAACCCTCAACAACAGAAAATATCAAAGTCGCTAAGCTTTACGAAGCGATTATTTTAATTCCATTTGCCAAATAAAAAGAAAACGTCGCCTGCAATAACACTCAAGGATTCCACTGATACAGAGGACCCAACCAGCGGACGATACGGCAGGCCCTTGGGTTTGTGAAATGAGCCAGATAAGAAGGTAATTGGGCGAACAAATCTCGGAATTAAACAGTTCTAGCAAAACAAAAAAAAAAGAACGATGGCAACGAATTCACGGAAGCGGTGCCTTTCGACGAATCAAACTTTAATTTAATTAGTTTTAGAGTGCATGATGACTCCGAATTCCAGGGGAACAATGCTGAATGAGTAACTAGTGTGCTTCAGTGAATTTTGTATGAGGAGGTGAATAAATGAAATGCAGTTTTAGTCGTCTCTACATCTGTTGCTCATGTAGATTTTAGCTTATTTCCCTGTTTGCGCTTTAACTATTAAAAAGTAATGAAGTAGTCGCAAGAGAGCTACTTAACACTTACCTACGGGATGACATTGTTGCAGTGGCGTTTATTAAAGCTACTAGTCAGATTCTTACCTGAAAAGAAAAGAAAACGTCAATTCTAATGTATTTTTAAAAAGGTTTTTTTGTTTCTAGCATTTATAAAGGTCTACAGAATAATGAAAACAATTCATTTCAAAACACTTAAATAAACGTATTCTTGCTGCTTCGCACGCGTGTAAAAACGTTCAGATTTTGATATATTGAGATAGGACGTCCAACGGCGGCAGTTACTTGCTGAAAAAACTTATTTGCTTTTTAGTTGCAGCAACTCAACGTGGTTTGTCAAAGTATGACGACAGTAGTTAAAAACTCAAAACGCGAATACCGCTTGCATTACGTACAACTTCTTGCAAGTGGATTGGATGATGCAGTTAAACTTCCTGAAGTATTGGGTGTCTTTCCATAGATCATAAAAAGCAAATGTTGTATTGGACATCATCTATGTATCGTATATCCCAGATTCAATGTTTGAAAATCTTCTAAAAGATTTTTTTTAATTTTCATGAGCAAATTGATAAGAAGATAGGCTTGTGAGCTAGTGACTTCTTTAAGAGACAGTTTTAATTGGTTATTCCAGATCCAACCTCCAAAATACCAAAATGACACAAAACCTAACCTAACCTCGAACTTGACATAGACTTACAGTACCAACCTAAGAAAACAAATCACAACCATTTATGGTCACCCTTTAGTTTAATAGTTATTTACGTTATAAGACCGGAAAACGAGTAATTTAATAATATTTTACGGCGGTGTATCGTACAATGTGTTATTTCATACTGTTTTATACACATGTTCATTGAAGAAGTGTGGAAAGTCAAACATATGAATATGTTGGTGGCACTGTAAGTCTGTCAAATTCAAGGTTAGCAGGTTAGGTTTTGCGTCAGTCTGTGTCAAAACTGACAGAAAACCTAACCTGATAACCTCGAATTTGATATACACTTACAGTGTCACCAACATATTATTCAGCAGTTGCCTAGCGACACTTTCCGGCCTTGTAATGTAATGTTCTATTTTCCGGACTCAAATTAAAGTTGTATTTTTCAGACAGTATAAAATAATAGTGTATTACATGCCGAGGTGGAAAGTGTTTCATTCCTGTCGAGAGATTAAGTAGTTAACCGAGACGCGTAGCGTCGAGGTCAACTTTATCTCGAGACAGGAATGAAACTTTTCACCGTGGTATGTATACTATTTTATTCGTAACCACTTTATTCTAAACAATAATTGGAAAAATGAATGGATGAACGAGATTCCCAGTGTCCCTACCTACACATCGGTCGGCAATGGATTACTTTCCAACCGCTGCAACGGCAATCACTTTTTCGACCGGTTGAAAAGTTACAAGTTGGGAATAGCTCATTTTCCAACTTTTTAAAAGTCAGTAATGATCTTATTACACATATGGTTGTGAATAAAATAGTTTATTGTTCATTGACATGTTAAACAGTGTTTAACATGATCGCGCCCTCGAATGTTAAGATACATTTAACATGCATCCACTCGAAGGGACAATTTCCTTCGTGGCGGAGTCGGCAATCTTTTTAATTTCATCCGGGATAACAAGGAACTCGTTTTGCGTTTCCATTTTAAGATTTTTATTTTGTTTACTACAGGTACTATAACTAATTATTGCCTCAATGAACAATAAATTAATGAACGCATTTCGAGGGATAACCGTCTTAACATTTCTCACATAAATTACCACTCTTGCTTCGCTACGCTCACTCGAGTGGTAAAAATATGCTCGAATGTTAAGACTGGGTTACCCCTCTAAATACCTTAATTACTATTGCCGACTTAATTTTTAATTTCCTTTTTGAATTAGGCTACATTAGAACTTTTAACCTCTAACATCATTTCCTCCTCCGACTTTTCGTCTATATTAAAGCAATTTTTTGTAAATCTTAGAACTAAAAGGTATTATGTGAACTTTGTAGCCTAATTAAACCTTAAAGCTTCTGGTAAACAAACTGAAGCATACGGGATATTTTAAAGCTTTGATTCTCGTTAAATATTAATAAATGTCTTTTAACAAAAACAATATATACAAACCTCAATTCAATATTTTTCGAACTGTTGAGTTTTATCTTACAACTGTAGCAAAATTAAAATGTTAAAGAGTAATACTATTTTCTAAACCACTGATTACGTTGGCCTAAACCAATTGAATTAAGAGATTTAATGTTTTGATTTTCCATCTTAATATGAGCTGTTTACAAAAACCCAGTTAAATCTAGACTGAAGTTGAACTTTGTGTTTACTCCCATAACAATTGTTTTGCTGTTCAACACCCTATTTTCGCTGATTGGTGAATTAAATTGCATTAAAACTTATAAAAATTATCATAAAACCGACACCCTACCTCCAAGGAAACGCTTTTTACATCCCTCGGCTAAAGACGAAGGAAGTATTATAATCGTGAAAAAACACCTTCTGATAGAAAAACTGCAATATACTGCAACGAACAGGGGCGCAGGAACAGGGGGGCAAGGGGGGCGGTCGCCCCCTCATAGAATATATCGCGGGGGCAAATAGAGTAATTTTCCCCCCTGATATATTCTATGAGTGGAGAATTCGATATAGGTCACTTTTCTTTCATATAGAAATGCAAATTCCGAAATTTTAGGGAAACGATTGACAATAAGTATTGTCACTTGGCCGCAATGTGTTCGTATATAAACTTCTGGTTATTATTTTTCCGGTGAGGTTAGGTTTCATGTCAACAGGTTGACATTTCATTATTTTAAATTGTATTTTGGGCTATAATAAACTTGAAATGTGATTTTAAAATTTGGTTTTAACTAATTAGATAGATATTGCACTAAGGACAATAACATAATTACGGTGTCAATCAATCAACGTAAAACCTAACCTCATTAAAAAAATAATAACCACAAGTTTCTGTACCAACACAATGCAATCTAGTGACAATGCTTGTTGCCAATGATTTCCCTAGTTTGCAATTCCATATGAAAAAAATAAAGTGTGGTCACCACACGACTTTCGTTTACTGCCTGTAAATCTTAAATGTTGCCATTTTTCGAAAAACTGTTATTGTTATAATCTTTTTGAACAAAAGTTGTAAATAATTGCACAATATATCATTTTGTTCTATGAAATTTAATTTTTATCAGATAAAACTGAAAAATGGACTAAAGTTGCACTTTATTAACGCTAAATAATAATATAATAAAGTCTGTGTGAAATAGTCGAATATAACGCTTAGTTATGTTAAAACCCTCAGAAAAAAAATTGCCCCCCCCCCCATAATTACAGTAGTTCCTGCGCCGCTGGCAATGAACACTTTTAAAGCCTCTGAAATTATACCTACCTAGATGCAATTAATAACATTTCAAACAAAAGAAGAAGAGAGAAGCAACGCCAAGCTGTGAGGTGCGTTATTTTGGTTCTCCAAAAATAAATCCATTTAAAAGTGAATAAATACCCAACCCATTTTTTCCAATTCAGTGTTATATAATTAGTACAGCGTCTTTCGGGTAGGTTGTAAAAAAGTTGCTTTGATTCGTTGCACCCCTACAGCAGTTTTAAAACGTGTTAAATGTACCATTCGAGTGGTAACTGGTGTTCCTGTGGCATTTTTGGAGCTGTTGTGAGGTTAGCATAGTCCTAGAAACGGGAAGGAGGCAGCGAAACGCGGTGCTGAGCAGTGCGCAGCCCTAGCACTGTGTTAAAGACGGAGCTGTAAACAGATTTGGAATGGTGCAAGCTGCAGGCAGCGTTCGAAAAGGTAACTGGATTGGTACAGCAAACCAACGAAGAGAAAGGGAAGCCCATGTCCGTCGTGGGACTTGCTGTGGGGACGCCTGCTGTCCTATTTTGCACCAGGGAAGTCAAATAAGGTTAGAAAGTTATCCTAAAAATAGAATTTGGTGAAATTTTGTGGCGTCGGTTTATGCACATTTCAAAAATAAGAGTATCGTGAGTGTTTTGTTGTGACGTCTATTCACTTACGTTTGTTAAACCACTTAGGCAACGCATTCTTGCCTAATCACTGATGTAATTATTAATACGAAGCCAACTTGCTTTGATATGTTGTGAGATTGGAGCCCCATGTTTATAAAGGTGTACCCATCAGTTGAAATATTTAATTTTGTAGCGGTCCCATTCGATAAATAAGCGGTAGCTAACGCGATTACTTTTAAAAATCATAGAAACTACAATAATCATCTTAATAGCAAATGCATTGCCTATAATTATAGATACAATCATATTAGGATGCAGAAAACTCAACCCTTTGAGATGATAGTCATTTATTTAAATAAAAATCTAATACTAATAATAATATCAAATCATACAAAAGCACACATAACAATACATATGCTTTTTTTTGTAGAATAGCAAAATATTCAGTGCAGAGTGTGTTAGTAAAAGATTAAGGCTTTAATAATAGTAATATACAAATACTAGGAAACCGCTTAAAACTTTGTAAAATGGTGCATCTTGATAAAATAAAATTAGCAGCCGCCTCGCAAAATCTTTTTGAATATGTTGATTACTATTACTAAATTTCTAGCCGATGTGTGTTGATTAGCACTCTTACCGTTATGGGGGATAACAGGTTTAAATTCACACCGGCTGCGGTGTAATAAACCTGTAGGATTAAATCGCGGGCGACACAACGTGCGTAATTTTATTATCAGAGCAACTCCAAATATTTGGAGCAAACAGAAATCGCTGACGCTCTGGCGCGCCCCCAACTTCGAGTTTGACGCTCGGAAGTTGCATTGATCTGCGGAAAGCTTTGATAGAGCTATGTCTCCCTTTTAACATTTGATGTAGCCACTGATTGCATGCTGCCCACTGATTGGGTTGGTTGCAAAACATCGGCCTACCTTCGCGCTACGAGTTTCAGTTTAATTATAGGAAATCTGAGGAAGAAGTAGATTAGCAGAAACTGCTAGTGATTAGCTACTTTGAGGGTATACAAATAATTTTGGCTTTTCGCTGGAGATGTTTGATCGAGTCCACTTTACAGCAGACGTGGAGGTAGTTCAGTGGTAGAGTTTCTAGTACTAGTCTAGAATATGTGGATTCGATTCCCACTAACTTGAACAGCCATAAAAATGTATCGCCGACTCCACTGACGACGACGAAAACTAAAGAGTCAAATATTGGCGTCATGAACTACATGATAGAAGGGAACAGTAGTAATTTGCGATACAAGTGCGTAAAGCTAGTCTTTAGTCACGAGTGGGGCAAAATTAAAACGCGATTGAACAAGCTTTATAAGCCCCGCGAGTGACTAAAGATGTTCTACTCATGTGTATCGTACAATATTTTATCTACGATAGAATCTAGAAAACAAGGTAAATATAAAAAAAAATATGTAACTGTAAATTAGGATTACTAGCAAACGGTCGTAATTTTGCGTGGTTAAAAATTTTAAAACACGTTGCTAATGACGACATGCCTGATGATATCTTTTAAACACGTTGCTACTGACGACGTGAACTAATAAAAACATGTTATTAAACAGTCGTTCTACAAACTTAAAGCTGCCAACTAAAAGTAAATTTTACACACTGTTGAAGATAAAAGTTTATTAAATAGTAGCATAGCGCATACAGCAGACACGATACAAAGATATTATATGTCTGCAAAATAGTAATTATCACAAAATTCTAAGGGTATGTGTAATTACGTGCAACGGAAACCTAAACACAAGACTAAGCGGATGCGCATTTCGAATTACAGATTACTCCTATATCATTTCTTAGTGTACGTGTCCTGCATTTTATCTGTTCAAACCACGTTCGACCACACTGAATTTGGGTTAATTTCAGGAAATAACATTTAGTGTACACTTCGTAATAGTTGTGACCCACGTTATTATAAATGTTGTATTTCTTAATCCATAATTTTAGGTCGAGCTGCAATGTCTTGACTAAATTTGTAATTATAAATATAGTTTTATGTATAAACAGCTCCTACAAATAAAGACCAGTCCAGTGGGTCGCTGAATTAGGAAATATAACAAAATAGCGAAGAGGATAACCTTGAAATAATGTATAAATGCAAAGGTTGTATGTCATCTAATTTAATACAGTTTATATCATCCGCTGTATTGATTTCAATGTGTGTGTTAACGTAGACGACAATTGCTAACACAATAAGGTTTGACTTAGCCTTCTTGTTCGCACAAACTACCTCAACCCTTACCACCTGAATTATCCCCTCAACAAGTTCCCAGCTCTTCTGTTGCCAAACATATTAACCTGGTTCACTCAATCAATAACCTACGTTCTCTGAATTGCTTTCTAAAGTGGAATAATTGGAAGATTTCAGACATTCCGTTTAATATATTTTTTACGGCGCAAATTTAGAGGCACTGGGTTTCATGAACATTAGTTTATTGATAAACTAGTATAACTATAAACTTCTCTCAGCCAGACATACCTACTGATTTTCATTGTATGAATAAACAGCAAGTTTATTTTTTAAAGATTACTATTATATGTTCTCTTTTATATACTTCTCAGGTTATAACTTTTCGCAGTCACTTGTTTTGTGCTTTGTCCTTACACTTTCTGCTGTGTAAACGTTTACTAAAAATATATAAAAGTTGAAAACGCCCTGCTCTCTCTTACAAATAATCAAATATTAAGGAAAACGTACAAGAGAAAATAACAAAATATTTTCGTCTTTCCAGTTTGAAAAAAACGCTTCTTGGAGTGGTACTCTTTGCAAACAACTCACAAAATGTGTAATAACTCGAAAAATGTATACATCTGCGACTGTTCATTGTCTACGAAGGCTGGGAAACCAAGCAGTTAAAACCTTCCTAAATTCCTAACGAATAGACAATGGTCAGCACTCTATAAAAGCGTTTGCAAAGTTGGATTCTCACTCAAATTTAGAAAAAATTATAAAAAGGCAATAAACATATTCAACAGTACATTACAACAATATAAAGTACATCCCTATCTTTCTTCCCTACTTAACGTTGAAAGAAGGATACAGTGAAAATAATAAAAGATCTGTTTCCTTACATAATTAAAGAAAAAACAGTAGTGGGAAAAATTGGTGTAAAAGATAGTCAAAGACTGCAGTAGATGGACAAGTCTGAGGTTTACTATATATCTTGAAAGTTTGCTTACTTCTGGCAGCAACTTTTTCTTGCGATGTGACTGCTCAAAAATACATTTTACAAGATACCTGCCTTAGGATTTATATTTCCATAAAGATTAAATATGTAGGTTTTAATGGAAGCTGTTTATAAAAATAAATATAAAATAGAAAATATGAAAATATTGCAGTAAATCATAGAAGCTAGAAGCACTAAAAAATTACCTACCGAGATTTCTTCAGATCTTTACGTTTCAGGGTCCCTAGATGACGACAAACGGGTTTTCTCAATTCCGTCTATGTGTCTGTTTGTTGGCGGTATAACTCAAAAACTATTTGATGGAGGAAGACGATATTTTGCATGCATATTATATATCTATCTGAAGCCAAGAGTTTCGGAGAAATATATACAGGGTGAGCAACTTAAAATACTAAAATTTTATTTATTTTTGCTTTACCTGAGAAGTAGATACAAGTAACAATTTCACGTAGTTCAGGCTTTATCATTGGCGAAAATAGGACCTAACAGATAAAGGGCAAGCATCACAAATTGGACAGAATAGAATGGTGCTTTATAACGCACCAGAAAATCGTCCAACTTAGTTATTCTAGCGGCGGACAAGACGCTGGCTCAAAATATTCTCCTCGGAGCGTGCAGTGCGAATCCCAGCGGATTACATTTTTACTTCCCTCGTCTAAAAAACCCCTTTACAGATTTTTCTAAAGTTTCCAGTAGCAACTTGAGGGATTGGAGTTACTACGTATAAGCAGAACATTTTTTTTATTTTGATAAGTGCAGCGGACTTTTCGGGCAATGGTTTTTTAGGTTTAAGTGTGACGTGTGACCAGAATCACCAGTGCCAGCTTTAGACAACCAAAGTTCTTTGAATTTCAGGACGGAGTACCTACATTAGAACTATAACGTGACCGATACCTGGACGATCCCCAGTAGATGTTCGTGCTGAAAACGTTAGTGCAGCATTCACTGCTTAGGGAAAAATATAACCCATAAAAAGGAACTAGATATTGGATTATTCGCAATAGATAACATTTTGCACCTGCAGCTGGGAGTGAGAAAGCTGGCAAGTCAGTGAATTCCGCATTTGTTAGCCGAATAACAAAACCGAGCTCGGGTAGGCTCATGTACATTTGTTTAAAAAGTTAAAAAGCCTGTATTTAATATTGTTATTGGTGACGAGTCTACGATCTATAATTATGAACTAGCATTGCATAAGAATGTCTGTTAACGTACAAGATTTTTAAGTTGCTGAACGCTTTTTGTATGCAATTGCTAATATGAAGATAAAATCTTAAATTAGAGTCTATAGTTAAACCTAAATTACGACCATAGTTTTGTACACCTAAAACTGTCCCAGTGTGTTAATATTTACTAACAGTATTAAATTATCTCTCTCTTTTGGTTTGCAAAAAAGCATAATAGTAGATTTTATAGGATTGATAAGCAGAGAATGTTGTTCAGATATCGCTATTAAATTTGAGAAATCAGAATTGATTAAATTGTTAGCTTCATTGATGTTGTTGAGATTAAATGATAAATAGATTTGCGTATCATAGTCATAAAAGTGACAGTTACAATTTTTTACATTATTAATAAAATCTGCAATGTAAATAATATATAATAAAGGACCCAATGCAGAACCTTGCGGGACACCCGACTCTACATCTTTCACGTTAGAAATTGAGTTACTTAGTTTAAGTAGTTGCGTTCTTCGAGTTAAAAACTTTTTACAAGCTCAATTGCATTATTAGCAAAACCAAAATAATGTAGTTTAGATAATAATAGTTCATGGTCAATCATATCGAATGCCTTGGAGTAATCTAAAAGAATCAAGATAGTAGCCAAGTTATTATCCAAAGCATTAAATATGTCGTCCGTGATACAAGCAAGAGCAGATACACAGCTACACCCCTTCCGGAAGCTTGACTGCACAATAGGAAGAATGTTAAAATAATGGAGATAATTACGAATTTGCTTTTCCATAATTTTTTCTAATAATTTAGATATTGCTGGAAGAATGCTGATGGGACGTAAATCCCTAAAGCTAGAAGGAGAGTTGGTTTTGGGAAGAGGGATGACGTGTGCTATTTTCAAACTATCAGGGAAGTAATTAATTTCTAAGCAATAATTGATAATATGAAGTAAATATCTAAGGAGCCAAACAAACGAGTAACATTATTTTTTAAATTATTTTCATAAATTGTTTTTAAATGGGTATCAAGTTGTATTTTCTTTTCATTTTCAATTTCACCAACAACAAAATTATTAATAGTGTTAGCGTCACAAAGTGTAGCGGAAATAACACGTTTTTTTGGTTGAACATTGAGGTTCAGTTCTTTAAGAGCCGACCATATATTATTTCTGATGGCACTGGTGGTGAAATTACATAAAGTTTTGTAATAATCCCAGTTACTAAGGTTTTTAGCTTTTTTAAATTTCTGAAGTTCTTTGTTACGTAACTTGATGAGTAGTCTGATATTGTCTGTCAGCCAAGGAGCTTCGGGTTTCGTAAATCTAACAGTGCGAATAGGTGCGAAAGAATTGAACAAATGTAATACATTATCACTGAGAAAAGTTACTTTCGAATCAATGTCATTAAGCCGAAACATTGCATCCCACGGTACAGCTTCCAACGCCACGGTGAATGCATCACGATTAAAATTATTAAAATTTCCGTACGTTTTGAAATTTACTGCAGTACTATCATATAATTTCGGAATTAGATGTAATAATTAGATCGGCAAGTGTGGAGGAGGACTTAGTGACTCTAGTTGGTTCGGTCATGATTTGTTTAAATTCATAAACTTCAAGTAATTCTAAAAATTTTAAACAGTTTGAATTATTGGTAGACAAGTCGATGTTGAAGTCACCCACACATAACAAATCATCACAAAACGGAATCACAGATGCAAAAGAGTCCTCCAATGCATTAAAGAAATCATCATATTCCTTCCAGCGAGCCTTGTAAATAGCACCAAGAGATAATAGCCTTTTGTTTAAAGAAAATGTTATCCAAACTTGTTCAAAATGTATATTATTTTCTGTATTAATTACGGTAAATACGATATTGTTTTTAATATAGTATGCTAGGTCACCACCTCGTGATATGCGATAATATTTTGAAAAACGATAAAATTATTTTCTTTAAAAGTCCTCATTCTTCTTATAGCTAAAGCCCTTGCATATTGCTGATTTTTTATGTACTTATATTGATTGATTTCAAATGTCTACTTCTGATACCCATATCTCCAAAACTTTGTCTTTCCAACTTCGTCTTGGTCTGCCTCTCTTACGCCTCTCCGATAGTATCACTCCAATATTTTTCTTGGCCAGCAATTATTTGCCATGCGTTTAACGTGCCCAAACGTTAATTGTCTTTCCCGATTACGTCACCAATGCTTTTATTTATATTTATTCGCTGTCTTATTTCTTCATTTCTGATTCGCTGCAATCTCGACACTCGACAACTTCTTCTCATACAGTCCATCTCTGTAACCATTAGTTTTATTTTATTTGATTTATTTAAATCCTACACTTCTGCTCCATAAATCATGACACTCCGCAATGCTATAATATTTTTGCTTGTCTCCTCCAGTTCCAATGGTAGAGTATGGCATTCATTTGTACCAACTGCTAGGTATTCAGATTTATCAATATTTATGTACAGTCCTGCTTTTCGATACTCTTCCTGGAGTTTACGAACCACATAATGCAGATCATATTGATCTTCCGCAATTATGATCTGGTCATCAGCGAAATACAAACTGAAGAGGTTGTGTTCTCCCACCTTAAGTCCCATGTTACTACATTTACGTGCCCATCCCACTAGGGTTCTGTCAAGATATATTGTGGGAGATAGACAACATCCTTGCCTTAACCCCTTCATAGTCTTGAATTCGGTAGTCAGGGTGTTATCTAATTTAATTTTTGCAGTATTATTTATATAGTAATGTTTAACGGCTTGAATGATTGTTCAGTTGATTCCTAAGTTTTCCATCTCTCTCCACAACTGTGATATTGGAACACTATCGTATGCCTTCTCTAAATCTATTAATGATATGTGCTTTTCTCTATTTCTTTGTTCCCGTTTCTCCAAGGAAATTTTAAGGATGAATCTGTAGTCTACTGTAGATCGACCCCCTCCCCCTTGTTAAAACCGGCTTGTTCTTCAGGTTGTTTGTCTATAATGTCAAATTCTATTAGATCTTTTAAAAGCGTTGCATAGATTCTGTCTTTGTAGGTATCATTGCTATTCCTCTGAAGTTTTTAGGTGTATCTTCTGTTCCTTTTTTATGTATAAGAGTGATATCCGCTGTCCTCTATTTTTGCATCGTTGGTATATGGCTATCAACATTTCAATAAACTTTGGGGGCCCGTATCGCATCAATTCTGGATAAAGCCTCCCAGGACTTGGTGCTTTTCTCTATTTAGTTGACTTGATGGCTCCCTTTATTTCAGTTGTTATTTCTATTTTTTCTATCTGTGCGTTTTTGTATCTATTGTCCAGATTATTAAAACATAGCCTTCTTCCTTGTAGTAATTCCAAAAAGTATTTAGGTCATTCTTCATGTGGTATCTTATTTGACCTTGGTATTTATTTGATGTTAATTGTCTTAATAGTTTTTTTTTGCTTCTGAACTTTTTGTACCTCCTATATTTTGATCATGTTTTGTTCTTCTACTTTATTATCTAGTTTTATACGTTTCTGTTTAATTTCCTGTATTTTTCTCTAATTTTCGGATCTTCTTGTAATAGTTTTTCCTTTTGGTTTATTTGGTGTTCTATATCTGTATTACACCAATACGGTTTATTCTTCTTTAGAAAAACTTTTTCTCTTATCGCTTCTTTTGCTGCTTCTGTTATTGCACTTTTTATGTCTCCATATTCTTCCTCTATTGTTGTATTTTCTTCAAATAGTTTTTCTTTCCATCTAATCTGGTATAGGTAGCTTGTAATTTCAGGCAGTCGTCGAAGGCGTGATGCTAACCACATCACCCAGTACGCCGTTAACAATGTGCCAGATGACTGGGTTTCGGAAAGAGTTATTTCGACGACCCTGACTCGCCTTATCATGTTCCTACAAGGAATGAAGTGCCCGAACTTTACTTTACCTGGTACCTTCGTGTTCCAAACTCTCTATATTGAGATCATTTAACCAATAAAAACCATAGGTTACGCCGATTAAAAAAAAATCCCATTGAGTAAAAAAATGTTTGCACAACGACCCTTATTCCATATCATCCCGTGTAGTTCAACCCCAATGTATTCATTTGGTAAATTTTGACTCTAAGGGTTCCTATGTTATGGACTATCTACTACTAAAATTTCAAGTTTCTATGTCTTTTGAAAGAAGTCGAAACATGACAAGTTGACTTTTCTTAAAGCTGCCATATTGGATCCTTCATATTGAATTTTCGGGATTTAGGATTTTTCTCATCAACTTTAGATTTCAAGGAATGTCTGTACCGAAATTTAAGTATTATATTTTAACAATACGTGATTCGCTTGCTCTCTTAGGCGTTTAATTATGGGTATTAGCGATTTACTTTCTTTTAAAATTGTTGGGGGTTAGTATTCTTCGATGAATACGTTTGTGTTTTTGAATAGTTTCTTCTGGTCGAGGGTCTGGTATTTAAGTTTGATATTCACTACACGTAATAGCAGAGACTGTCTAAATATGTTGAATTGGCGTGTTTGATTAGTTCTATATCTTTTTCTTCGCAGTGGGTTAATAGTTTTTGTTTTATAAGAGTTAGTATAATTTGTTCTAGATCATTATAGTTGGTAGTTGCCGCTACGATACCGTGGAAAATTAGGTCTTTTTTACATTGTTCCCTTTCTAGATATTGTAATCGGTTCTCTTGTCTGTTTAGTTTATTTTCTAGGTCGAGTTGTTTTACCTTGAGTGGATCAATTTCCAATTCTAGCGATTCGTTTATGTATTTAATTTCCTGTGATAAGTCCGATCTAATGTCGGTCCGCATTTTGTATTATCCATGTCATGTTGGTGTTGGAACTATTTGTTTGTCTTGGACTTGGCAAATGTTGACCCCGACTTTTATCAACTGTATAGCTTATCTAAAAATACAGAATTTTTGTGTTTGGTTATAATGTTAATTCTTGCTGGTTTTAGCTATTTTGGATGGTTTTAACATTACTCTTTGTTTAGTTATTTATTAAATTAGTAATTAGTTTGTGTTTCTACAGTTTTGTATTGGTCCTCGAACTTGTTATTGACTTTATTCACAGAGCAGTTTGTAACGCTGACACACCTGTCCACCTTCACCTATCTACCCCAGGTGATGGAAATGGCAATACTGAACATAACAAGAAAGTGTAAAGACCGAAACAGGATGTAGGAGCTAAAATCGACTAACTGAAATGAAGTTTGGCACACCGTTTAGCCAGAAGCAGCACAAGCAGATGGAACCATAATATAATAAGAATAGAGACCGTTTGACCATATGAACACTAAAGAGGAAGCGAATGACAGTCACGAGCTGGTACGATAACTTCCAGAAAACGATTGGACTAACCTGACTGGATGCGAGTGACACAATTTCGCGACAGATGGAAAGCTTTAGGGAAAGTTTATATCCAAAAATAGATTTGACGGTATCAAAAAGAAAGAAGAAGGCCTTGAAAATCTTAAAATAAGAAAAACCAAAAGAAAAATAATTTTCCTTCGCTTTAAGTGTCTTACAAAAATTCCATTAGAGCCTGTTATTCCAACAGGACCGACTTGTAATCAATACGATTCCCCTTTGTAACTTCACGACAGGATCGAGAACGCCACTTAATTTCGTCCAGGACAAGGAAGAAGGCGACTTTGCTTCAGCATTTCAATATTCAGCAGAAAGCTTTATAAAAGCTTCCGAATACGTAATTGTTTAATCGATACCTGGTGTTTTTATACCGCCGGTAATTTCTGTCCTGCTAATTATTCATGCCAGACCTTAGGTCTGTTTTTACAAGCTGAGTTTCACAGGTACAGCAAATAATAAATCCTGGCACTCCAGCAGCGGCGGTCGAAAGGTTAAACGCCCCTTTTATTCTCAGCCTGGTCTAAATTGCTCTTTAGTATTCCCTTCTAAATATAAGTTTCTGAAATTAATGACAAAGCACGTTTTATCTGTTGCTAAAGTAAATTAATTTAACCTTTCCTTGGATTCGACTTCGCCTTATTTTGCAGCGACGTTGTGTCACAGCTTTTAATAAATGGCGCAGTTTAAACTGAACAAAGCACGCTGCTGCTGATTTTTGGATAAATTCTATTTTTAGTTTCCAGCGTTCACTGAATTTAATTCCGGCCTTCATCTGAAAGTAAATTACTTCATCAGTTCTGCCCCGTAAATAAAAAAGAAATAACAGTGGGATTATTAGAGCAATTAAAAACCCATTTCGAGTGTAATTACTCGGGAGCATTTAGCTCCAAATTGATTCCATATAAATTATAATCGGGTAGACACCAAAAATAATTTAATACCACTTCCCGGGCTGCGATCAAGATCGATCGTCATAAATCACCATTTATTTAGCTTAGCAGTGCGATCACGACCTGCTGACCCCAGAAACTTTATACAAAATAAAGAGTGGATCTCCACGACGAGGTTTCGCGACGCTATGAAAACTGGGACTTAATGTCTATTAGCCACCTAAGCAAAATTTAATCGAAGCAGCTGAGCCTATGATTGAAAGGCATTTAATAGCGTCTTGCGATAGCTGTGGGTTATGATATATTGTTTTGGACGGATCGTTTCTGAAAAATTAGTATTTGGGGCGGTTTTCTGATGTCTTTTCTTTTGAACAAAATATTAACCGTATTAAAAGAAACTTACCAGAAAAGCTTTCCTTAGCCCTTTTTAAATTTATGCGTCAACTATTGAACTACTTACAAAAAAAATCAGATATATTGTATTGCAATGAACACTTTTAAAGCCTCTAAAATTATGATAGCAATTAATAACATTTCAAGCATTTCAAATATTATTTTACAAAATATTATATAAATGTGCTAGTTCAATTTTTGCAAATTGTATGAATAGCATTGACCAAGTTCATCACTTGTAAAACCGATATTCAAAATAGTATTAGCGTGATTGGAACATAAAATGTAATCAGAGCAGGCTTACAATCTTGAATAACAATGTAAGATAAATGAAAACAAAAAAAGAAGGAGAAAGCAAAACTAATCAGAGAG
>OW679196.1:52612724-52798355 GCA_940337035.1 Agriotes lineatus
AGCAGGCTTAGAATCTTGAATAACAATGTAAGATGAATGAAAACAAAAAAGAAGGGGAAAGCAAAACTAATCAGTGAGGTGTGTTATTTTTTGCTTCTTCCCAAATATTCCATTTAAAAGCTAATAAATACCCATTTTTCCCAATCCAGTGTTTTATAATTAGTGCAGTGTCTTTTGAGTAGGTTGTAGAAGGGTTGCTTTGATTCATTGCACCCCTAGAGGCGTTTTAAAAAGTGTTTAATAGTACGTCGTGTGGTAGCTGGTGTTCCCGCGGCAATTTTTGGAGCTGTTGCGAGGTTAGCATAACCCTGGAAGGAGGCAGCGACATTCTTGCTGAACACTGCGAAGCCCTAGAACTAGGGCAAAGACGCAGTTGTGAGCAGTTTTGAAGTGGTGCAAGCTGCAGGCGGCGTTTGAAAATGTATGTGGCTTGTTATAGCAGACAAACGGGGAAAAAGAGGGTCCCTGTTTTCGTGGGACTTGGTGTTGGGCGCCTGGTATCATATTTTGTATCAGCAAAGGCAAATAAGACAAGAAAGTTATCCTAAAAATAGACTTTGGTGAAATTTTTAAAGTGGCGTCAGGTTTTGCTCATTTCCGGAAAAAGCGCATCGCGAGTGTTTTGTTGTGGTGTCTATTTAGTTACGTTCATTAAATCACTTAGGCAACGCACTCTTACATAAACACTGATGTAATTATTAATACGAACCAACTTGTTTTGATAAATTGTGAGGTGGGAGCGCCATATTTGTAAAGTTGTTCCCATAAGTTGAAATATTTCATTTTGTAGCTGTCCCATTGGGCAAACAAGCGGTGGCTAAAGCGATTACTTTTAAAAATCATAAAAACCACGATAATTATCTTAATAGCAAATGTATTGCTTATAATTATACATTCAATCATATTTACTAGGATGTAGGAAACCCAATCCTTTTTTTATTTAAATAAAAATCTAATAATATTAATATTAAATCATACACACATCATCAGTACATAATCTCTTATCGTATAGAATCTAAATGATAAGATCAATTCAGACATGTTTATATTTAATTCCAGTCTCGGCTCTCGGGGATATAAAAGATACGTTTTTAGCTAGGAACTACAATATGCGTATTATCTAAAAACTGCAGCAAGAGATATAGGCTATCTTATCATCTTCTCTCTTTCCCCAAGCCGTTTATTTTTATCTCTATATGTTTTTTACGTCGAATATCTTTTACCGTTCCTGTCTATCTTTCCAAGTATGTTGAAGTATATTCAGTTTCTGTAGTATTTGTTATATGGTTTAGTTCCATTTCTCTCGTAAACGATCTCTTTTATACTTTTTTCATTGCTGATTTTTAATTATTTTCTTTGGTAGCATCTAAATCATCTTAACATGTCAATAAGCATTGTAAATTGTTCCACAAGAATGTATTCTAGACCAACTTCCCTACTGTATCAATCCGATCTTGTGTCAATATACAATAAAGCATTAACAGTTTTCCATAAAAGTTCAGTTTAAGTTTACTTTCGAAATTAACCTAAAAAGCAATGAATATGGGAAATACATTAAAGAGAGAAATTGAGAATATACAATACAAACTAGAGGAAACGCATCAGAGAACTGAAGAAAATATGACGAATAGCATATTACACAATTGTAATAACATATGGTGGAACATTGTCAGCTATCAAGAATCAACGAATAAGGCTCAGAAAGATATAAAAGCACTTTGATATGCACATTGAAAAAAATGTCAATATCGAAGTGTACTAATACAAGTCCAATAATAAAAGGAAGTAAGTAACTGTGTTCTCTTATATTTCAGATAGGTAGAATCTATCTCGCATCAATACATAATCGCTCAATGCTAAGTTTTTCTTCTTCTTGATTTTTAGTCTGTATTTAACCTCCACGTATTTTCACCATTTTAACATGTCATTTTCTTCTTGCTTTTGGCTTTGTCCACCCAATATTGTTTTTTAAACTTTTCAACTTTCTGCTTTAATAAACTGTTTTTTCTTGATCTGATTAATGCTTATGTTTATTGTAATCTTGATTACATCGGGCTTCCTTGGCGGTTTAACAACTTTCTTCTATGTTTTAGATCTTTAAAAGTTTCACGTACTGCTTAAAACAAAATATGTTGTAGAAATGGCAAATATTATTAGAACATAAAGGCCACGTTAGCAAATTAAAATGATAGGTTTCATGGAGCAAGACCAAGATACCCCCTCAAATATGAATAAAAAAGGCTCACTATCACAACAAAGCATTTCTAGTTTTTTGTGTACGGAGTCTCATACCATATTCTTTAATATGTTGTAGTTAACGTACACGTAACTGCAAGCCCTCTCCGGAAATATTACGATTTAATGTGCATACCGGATTCGCCACTAACAATGATTGCGCTATCAATTCCATTTGATGCCTTCTTTATCATCCCTGACGCACTTCTTTCTGAACTGGAATCGTGATGTGTCTGCTTTTCCACTGTGATTTTGGCTGTATGTTGACAGTACGGACCTGATGTCCTGATGTTTTTATCTTCAATTTCAAATGATGGAAGAAGCTCAGTTAATGATGTGTGCTTAACTTGATCAAAATTTGCAAAACAACCGAAAACTTCGCATTTAACATCACGCCACGTTTTTGACAGTACCTGCATCAAAAATAAAGCCTCTTTTCGGCCAAGGCCATTTTGGAAATCGAAGTGTATCTCTTTCTTCAAATTTCCTAAAAACGTGACTATGAATAATTTACATGAAGAGTATCCAAGTGTGCGATAAAAGGCTACTTGTTCTGTATTCTTGACGTTTCTTTTATTTTGAAATCTTAACAATTTCCAAAGTATTTTCCAGTATTATAAATCGAATTAAATAGATTCTCTATTATTTGAAATTGTTGACCCGACAGCACTTCAGTTAAATATGAATTAGGCCGTAGAGATTCAGTTGAGATCTACAACTATTTCGTAAATGTCTATTTTCATCACAGTATAAACACCAAATTACATTACCTTACTTTTACTTATACTAATTGGTGGTGGATAGTGTGAACATCGGCAGTCAAATGAGCCAAAATACTGTTTATGGGCTTTGTATGCGTTAGAGAGAAATAGACATATACGACTTGAAATGAGGTATCCTATAATTTAATATTTTCTAAAAACAAAATACCGTATGATCGAAAACTTTTATCCTCTAGAGCGCTGCGGATTTTTTTAACTTTAATTTTTGTTGACAGAAGCGAGGAAAGGTATTGTAACGTTAACACCAGTAGCAAATTTAGCAAAAGCATTAATATGATGCCAGAAATTTTTACAGCGCTTATTCCGCCACAATCTGCTGATGATAGCAAGACGTCCACCAGCGGTGAGCAGAGTCTCGTACAAGCAAGCACAACGTCGCCCCCACTCAAGTGTACCTGGAGTGACTGCAACGATAAGGAGAACCAAAAAGTATAAAAATAACTCCCACATCCATTTCAAGCACTTGAAACTTAAGATCCTGATCCTGACCTCCCGCTCTAGGTCCCCTCCCTCACTAAGTCTGGAACCTTTTGTCCTAATACTTTCCTGACCCAGCTCTGCCTTGTGACGGGAACCCGTAAAGTAACCCTCCTAAGCTGAACCTGACGCAGTTCTGCCTTCTGATGGGAGCCCGTAGGACTCCTCCCTTAACCTGAACCTAACGAAGTTCTACTTTGTGACGGGAACCCGTTTCGTAGAATATTCCATTAACCTAAACCGGCTTCACCAAAGTTATTATAACCAAAAACCTCAATAAATCATTAGCATACTTGTAGCAAAAACGCGGTTGATCCGACGACACCTGCCTGACAATCCTTCGGAAGTCTGTTGTACTTCGCCAGTCGAGGAACGATAGCATAAGCGACCCTCCAACGCTCGCCGGAAAACACATCAGGGGAAAAGGCGAACTTCGCTCCAGGTGAACATGCCCTGTTTAAGTTATTCCTGGAACCCAAACTTATATACCAACAAAGCCCCACGGCGTGCCTAGCTTAACACCCTAATTATACAAGTCATCAGCACCGTAAAACTAGTTATTCCATTGAATTGGCCCGCACACAGAAATCGTAAACAATAGCCATTTTCGGTGACATTCATAGCGCTTGTTTCAGACCGATCGTTTCTAGTTTAGTACACCAGAGCTCTACCTCATTCAAACTCTTCTGTACAGTGTATTGGAGACGGCCAATTAGCATTGATCCAGATCGTTTACCAGAGAAAATTTTATGTTATAATTCCATGAGCATATCATTACTAATTAAGATTTAATTTGTACTTAGAAACATTATACGATTTATCTCTAAACTGTTTATTCCTATATTTATACATTTGAGTGATAACGAACTCATGGGCATCTGAGCATACACGAGGCAAAGGTGAAGTAAATTAATTAATAAAAGTTTCCGGAATAATTCATCTGATAATTACAGCACTTAATAATATAACCTATACATTATACAATTTTGACAGAATGACTTAACTTTGACAGAACTTTTAACACACAACGTGTTGCTGTGTGGAAAATGGAGAAAATTACTTTGAACAGCTGTAGTTATTTTGTTGTTAACATTTTTATGTATCCAAACAAAATTTTTGTATTTGTAAAATAACATTACTGATATAACCTTAAACTGACAGGATATAAAATGTCAATGTGACCTTTTCAACCACGACTGCCAACATAATTTTTTAACAAAATTCCACAGCCCTCTACAGGGTAAAAGTGTTCGATCATACAGTACCTTAATTCTGCGGATGCTAGAAGTTGATCGTGTATTAGTCTATTTCTGTCTGACGCATATAAAGCCCATAAACTGTATTCTAACTCATTTGATTTTGTATGTTTACATTGTCCACAACCAACATGCATTTCCTGTAGTCATTACTTCGCTAAATTTTGTGCTTCAAATCTAGGGAAAATTCTGTGTCAGGTAAATATCTTTCAGCATTGGAAGCGCCCCAAGAATCCAATTAGTATAACATGATTCGAGGTTAGTAGGTTAGGATTTGCGTCATTTTGTGTCAAAACTGACGTAAAACCTAACCTGATGACCTCAAATTTGACATTGACGTACAGTGTCACCAACATATTATTCATACGTTGAATTTCCACAGCCCGCTAAGGAACAGTTTTTTTTTTTTGGATCTCTCGATATTTCGTGTGTTAAAAATCTCATTTAGGGCAGGCCTTGGAAAGAAAGATAAAAAATCTAGTCATGTCTTAACTTAAGTCTGTAGGTAAATGTCAGATTGCATTTTGTTTATGAAAACATCTGTCACTGTGACAGACAAAAGTTTGCACTACAATAAGTTTACTTGTATCAAGCAAAAAGGAAAATAAGATGGCATTTACACAACAACGAGTGTATTAATCATAACGGCCAATAAAAATTGTTTTTATTCAGTAAGTTGTATATTTTTAGGTAAATAGTTCAAGATCAAAATGTAATTTAGTTCTCTCTGACTTATGGTAGTTTATTTGCTTCAATGAATAGGTATCAAGTTATGGTAAACTTCAATTTGCTCATGAGACGTTGCGAATGAGTTTTTTTTTTTTTTGAAACCCACGATAGTATTGATGACCTACTTATGCTCGACGTAGTAATTCGAGAGACAGCATGTGTATTGTGCATGGCAGCGTTAGGTTACTACAGAAATGAATCCACCTGATATCATTCTTTCTCTGTGTGTTTTTGTAATGTCCCGTTAAATCAGTTCAATTGTACAATGTTTCTCTCTTGTTCTCAATCTATGCTATTCCCTTCATTCTTACTTTGACTAGAAAAGCATGTTTTATTGGTGTATCATCCTATACCACATTGATATTGATAAGTCAGGTTAAACTAATGTATTGACAGCAACATACTTCTCATTAGAAATCCAACCTGGGTCCACTTACCTTTTCGGTTACATTCAGCCTTGTAATGTTACCAAATATTGATCAAATATGTCACTCTGCATTCCAATTATGGTATTTAACATTTCTCAAGTTATAAATTCTCCATGTTGGATACTTTTTGCTGTACTCAGCACTTCTAAATGAGTTTTTCTGTTTTCCATATACAATTATATGGACGATACTTATAAACCTTGGCTCTCTGCCACTGTGGGTAGTTCATGATGTCCATTGTGGTTGCAAATAGACCAGCTCAGAGAGTAGCCGTTGAATTTTAATCAGAAGTTCAAAAATGCCAAATGGGCGTATATGAAGCACTGAATTCGATAAACCAGCAGCAGCATCTATCTTTATTCATGGCAGCACAATGTGTGTGAAAATACACTGTGAGGTAAGTCATAAGCCAGTCCTGATACGCTACCTTGCTGGGCCCTGAGGATAAATTTTAATTATATGTCATTATGCTGGGGTGTAGGTGAAGTGGAGCCACCTCACCACTCTCCTCGGGCTTATAATTTCGCTTATCGCTTTACTGCATTATTAAATCGCCCCGCATGTACCGTGTCTGCATTTTTCAAGGGCAATTAGACTCGAAATGTAACTAAAAGACTTTATAGGACAGCCTTGGCTACCGTTAATTTTTCCTATGTCTTTGAAATTTTAAAGGACAACATTGGGAAATTAAGGTTTGAACTGAACATTCAATAATTGAAATCCTTTGCAGTCGTAAAGTTCACCAAAACCTGGTCTTGAATTTAACTAAGCACTCAAGTATCCAACTGCATATCACAGTCGCAGTGGTGATTTAGGAATCGTTAAATCTGTCACCGCAAAGCCCTTCTCTCTAAAACTTATGATGACATTTCAGAACTGATTATCTTAGCTCAAGACACCAGCTATTTAAAACCTCCGTAGTTTTCTTTTTGTGTTGTTTTAAAACATTCTTGTTCAACCATAGACTTACACGAATAGACTAAAAAATAAAAAGCTGTGAATAACGATTTCCAGTATGTTGTTACGTAGAGATAGTCATAGAAGAAATTTACGATACATATCAATGCTCGTACAGAGCAGTAGCTTAATATATTAACAAATGATAAACATCTAATTTGGTCGAGTCGAAGCTCAATCGTTCCTTTATGTCGTCAAATATAGATCTTTTACATCTAACAATTTATATTCGTGCCGTATTCAATTTGTCAATTTCACAAAGTATAAATTACAGTGAAATGGACAGGAGTGTTAAGCGAAAAATAGTCCTTTCAGAAAAAATCGCCCACGCAAAGATCCCTCACAGAGTTTTCTGCTCTGAATTTGAACGACCTTTCAGAAATAGGAACCATTCTTTGGTGTCACCAGATACTATACTGGTACTTGTAACTACTACAAGCGCTTTCTATGTTGTCTTTGTCTTTATCGGAAGTATGATAAATCTTACTCGTACATCCATTTAATTGCTTAGAATCTGCTGTAAATCTTTGAAATAACGTACGTTAGTTCAAATACCTTAATTTGGCTTTGTTAAATAACGCAGAAGTTGCACACAATTATGAAATGTGTTGTTTAACAGTACCTTAAAGGTAGCGCCTAACCTTACTTTTAATATTGTTCACACCCGTGGCGATTGGGGTTTAAATGAGTGTTACTTGACACCATTCGTAATGTAAATTAAGACCCCTCCGGTATACCTGCTGTGAGAATCACATAGATGCACTGTCTCATTTCTGCAGTAACACATATTTCACTAAGCATAACCATAGCTAGACTATAGATCTCAATTAGCGTTTCTAGTTGTACAAATTTCGTTAATAAACTTTCCACATTTAAATACGGTAATCCATTTTGTTCACAGCATCCATTTAATTTAAAAAAATACTTTATTTCTTCCAATTTCCATTTTCCGTTTGAATATCGGGCAATCAGTATTTCAAGCCTCATGATGTATATCAATTTTTAATCGTAATTTGTTTACTGACTCTTTGCAGTTCACACACGTGATTTGATGATTTTCTGCTTTGCAGTCATACACACATCTAAGACATGTCAGTTCTTTCTTACATTCATTGGCTCTGTGATTATATCCGTTACATTTGAAGCATCTAGTAACTCCATAAGCATCAAATATTTTTCATCTATCCCAGCCAATATTGACTTGACCACATGTAACAGCTTATCATATGCCTCTGCACTTCAGCGAATGCATAATAACTATCCGTCCTACGATTGTTTTGCTCCAATGTGCTCGTTTTGTTTACTTCCAAAAAATTACTTTGTGCTACCATTTTGTTTAATATTTCGTCAGCAGTCATTCTTGTATTCATTCCACTAATTTTAACATGAGGTCTGCGTTTCTTCGGGACATTGATTTCGTATTTGCTGCCCAGTTTTGCTTCAGATTTTTCCTTAAGTTTGGATATGGGATCCACTCTATGATAATGCCACCCTTACCAACGTGATTCGCTCGAGATATTCCGATATTTTTCGGATCAATAATGCTTTTAATTTCTTCTTTAGCCACAAAGCTCTTTTGTCCTGTATTCCTTGGTTTTATTACTAAAACTGATTAGTTCTTTTTTATTCCTGCTTTTTCTGCGTATGTCATCTTGCCTTATCTTAATTTTCTATACATTTTTTAATGTTACTTTCCATCGCTCCAAATTTCCCTTGATAATCGCCGTTTGACAGTTCCGAGGCAGCATCATACCATCTCTTTTCTAAGAGCTTCCGGGGTATTTTTCATACCGCCAACCATTGAAAATTGTTTCATAATGCAGCATTTCTCGCAACACCACATCATATGTTTTACTTCTGTTACACATTTGTAGAGCTCGTCGTTTACAGCAACACATTTTGGATGAAAAACTCGATCACACCACCCATTACAACATACAATTCTGTCAGTTCTTTTCAATTCAATATTACTTCTTCCGTAAAACGAAGCCATAGTGGCTCATTACAATAAAGCTTTAACTCGCTATCGCCCGTGCCCGTAGCTTACTTCCGCTCTCGGTGAATGCTCGAACTAAACAATTACAATTCAACTGTTGTGAACAAGAACGTGAATCGTCTATTTTAGATATAATTGCTTCACAAAACACAAGAAAAGTTAATATGAATGTATACTATTACACAAACGACACAGTAAGGTTCAGCAAAGTTAGCCATTAAGAGCTGCAAGAATTTCTAAAAAATGTGGAAATATTTCCAAGAAAGCTGAAACAATCGCCAAACCATAAATTTATTTAACAGCCTGAGAATTTGTGCGAAATGTAGGTCTTCTATTTGCTGGCCTAAATAGAGCCTTCTGGAGTTATGGTGTGCTAACACTTCCGAAAATATTATTTCACCACCTAGTCACCTCTAGAATAGCTTAAAAATTAGCTTGGGACTGCGTAGGAAACTTTGTAAAGAACTTAATTGCAGAAAATCACCAACAGCAAGTAATACGCATAGGCAATCTACAAATTTTTAATAAATTTGTACAAGCTCTAATCACCGCACTGAAGTTTGATTCGGTTTATTAATTACGCCCGCTTCAGCACCACGGTCTCCGGCGGCCGTTGATGCAGCATTCCAATGTTTACATATTAAGCAGAACAACGAATTAATACAAGTCTTAGTTCTCGGAAACAAACACGAATTTATCTATACGTGACGATTGGTAACAGGCCATTGAACTGTTTGCTTCTGAAAGCAAACTTAACCGTGGAAACTACACAACACTGGCCATAAATGACAAACGCCTAATAAATGCGTGTAATTAAATTTATCAATTTTACCTGCACGTCAATTGGACCAAGTTTGGTATCAAAATACGCAGATTTACGTCAGCTACAACATGATGTTGATCAAATAATTTCTTCTGACTCCAGGAAAAACTTATAGAAAAAGTCAGAAAATTGCTCCCCATTACAACTTCAACCATTAAAAATTTATTTCCACTGCTATATCGGCCATTGAAAATAACCGCCAAAAAAAGGTATTTAAATACACTAGACATCAACAGCAAAAGACAGACAAGCTCTGTAGGTGAAACTCCCTCGTTCGCTTAAAATATTTGGCCGGACACGCTCTGTAGGTCGAATCCCTAATTTGCACAGAGTACAGAATTATCCTCGGCCGAAACTACTCATTCCCTCCAGGAGGACGCCCGGCGCTGCTTATATTCTAGGAGGCAGCTCTATTGTCTACCAGATCCACAGATACGTCCAGGTGACACCTCTCAACGCCCGGTACTACGCACCCTCCAAGAGGCCGAACCATTGTTTACCCCCGTTTCCGCCACACCCAGGCCGAAGTAGTTCCTGGTATTTTATTTTGCTTTTTCCTGGGGGCTTCGCACCTTGGTTGAGCGCCTCTTTGAGATGTTGTCAGCCCCGAGCCTAGAATTACCGCTCTGTCGAGAAACAAGAACGACCGCTACCGCACCCTAATCGTCTATTTTGCAATTATTATACAGATGCTAATTTTTAAATATCAAGTTATATCTCTATTGAATCTTCTAAAACCGTGTTAAAAATATTTGGAGTAATGTCTGCAAGAAGCAATTCTTTAATTAAATTAAATGTATGCCAGAGCAATCTGCTCATAACGTAAATTTTAAGCCAGTTAAATGGCAACCCGAGTCGTGTGAGAGAATGCTCCCCTAAATCGCAAGCTTGTCAGTATTCGCTTTAAGCAAGGTACTAACGAGAGGGCTAGAATTAAGGCAGCGGAAGATTAATTGATTCGGATACCATATTTCACGGTTTATCAAAGCGGAGCAAACGCCGCTGTTTGCACATCTTTAGCGACAGGTAAATATGAAAGCGACTCGCACATAATTCAATGCGGACTTAATTTCCCGGAAGCGTAGCGATAAATTATGCCGAATGCGCCGAAAGAGTAATTAAAGAACGCCGCAAGTCTCAGCTGACTTGGGCTTCGCAATTACGGAAAGGCTGTTTAACTTTAATTAGTTCAATAAAGTTATTAAAATGCGGCCGCCTTGTCTCCTGGCTGTGAACGTTTCATTCGATGTCAATTAGGTAAGGTTCGATTAACCCCAGGACAAGTTCTCTTCGTGCCCGAGGATAAACGCGATGATCGTCCGGATTAGACGAGTGCTGCTCCGACCTTAGGCTGAATCTAGAACGTTCCGGGCCGCCCTTGGCCTATCCCTGACACTTCGGGCCTTCCGCTACGTAAATTTCGTTTTTGTTGCTGTTTTTGGCTGATATGGCGCGTTCTGGGGAGTTTCGAGCGATCGAGCACCCCGGTAATTTAATAGTCGCCCGAAGTTTCTATAACTTTAGAATTCACACGGAATTGTCGTAATTTAGAACCGATCGATAACAATTTAAAATAACATTAATATTCGTTCCATAAGTGTTTAACTGCTTAAATACAACAATTTTGAAGCAAACATGGCAATTGAAAACGCCCTACCATTGCCGGATCTTGAATATGTAAAGTGTCTTAGCAATGTCGCACTTCTTCGCCACGCTAATGCTCCAGGTCACTAAACAAATCATTCACCATTGTCTCTTGACATACGATGATTTCTGGTTGTTCCATGCACCGACAATAATGATCAAATAGCACAATGGAAATCATCAAAGCTATATGACAACGAAGCGGTGCGCCACATTAAAACATCCCTCTGAGAATCCTGTAATAGCTTTCACGCAAGTATGTAGACAGTGAAACTTGCAACAGATGCGATTGGACTGAGCGTTAAGCTAACTTAACTTTATAGTAAATTTGAGTAACATTTTGATGTTTTAAGATGTAATAACTGCAATTATAAGACCGAACCACCTCCCGAACCTGACCTTACAGTACTTATGTCACAGATCGTTTTTGAAGTAACAGTATCCCACTCTGCGATTGCGGGAAATTACAGCTCCCCCAAGATTAACAGACACTTAACTAATAAGAGAAATTTGAAAGTATCAATAGGGATGCCCTTTGTACATTCGAAGATGTAATGCTGTCATATCGTTAGCTGATTCTGGAAAATATTGTACCAGTAGCTTCTGCAAGTGTTAATCTTGGATTTGAATCGAGTGTATTGGACATTGAAATCTAGGTTAACACATTTGCTAATTTATTTGGTATTCATTCTTAAGCAATTACGTTGCCGCATGTTTTCGTGACACACATCTACAGTTCAGTGCAACTCTTGCAGTATTTGCAAGTGTGACAAAGTAAGAATTTCCAACTATAACATATTTTAAGTTTATATTGGCTTTCTATTACACGTCTATGCATATAGCCAGTAGTTTTAGGTTAGTACAGCTTTAGAACTTTCTTAGTTTCTTAGTTGAAGTTAGACATGAATATCAAATGTGTCTTCAAATATATTAAATTAAAACCAATGCTGTTATTATTCCCAAGCACTCGAAGAGTTCTTGTTTTTTAGATTTTTCAAGAAGGAAGAACATTACAACGAGGTCATCCTTCACAAAGTGGCGTGCGTTTGATAACTTTAAGATATGTATCTGAAAGAAATATCACGGTATAACGCGTAAATGCTCGATTATAATTTATGCTTCATTATACTGTAATGGTATTAGGCCCACGACACGGCTCTGCTAGCGGTGCAACATAATGAACAATTCAATAAGCACAGAGTTGGGGTGTTTTATATAACTGCAATGATAAACTTAAAATTCAAACAATAAATGCATTGATAATGAGATGTAAGAAATAATAATAGTAGTAAAAGGAACGTGTTTGATTCACACAGATGCGTGCATCAAAACCTTTTTGATTATAATTAATCATGTAATTCAAGTCATAACTGTTCTATCTCATTCAAAGGTCGTGGTAAAGCCAAATTTGCATCTTGCCGTATTTGTTTGCCTCTGTTAATGTTGGAAAGGAATTTGTAAGCTTCCCTTAATGGCTTTTAAGCGGATGGATACATTTTCTACTACTTAAGCCGACTTAGCATATTTGGGAATCATGGGTTTATGGATTTCGTTCAATTGCCTCATTGAGAGAGATTAGCATTAAGATTCTTAGAATAAGTATTTATTCCTACGTGCGACGCTCCGATTGGCTACGCAGGATCGCCTCAGCCAATAGTGTTTGAGCTTGCCCCTCCTTGATGAATTTGCGAGTTCGGCTCGTTGTAAATTCAGAGTTAGTTAGATTCAGAGCCTCGAGTAAGCAAGTTCAGCTAGGCTTTGTGCTGGGTTGCGGTCGTTCTAACTCCCTGGTAAAGACGTTTCCAGGTTGTTTTGTGTTACGGCTACGCGCAATTCGCTATTTTCGCGTGGCCAATCCAAGCGTGTCACAACAGTTGAAGCTTTTGTAAAAAACCATCGGTCCATCAGTGACGTTTGTAATCGTTGTTACTCAATATACTCGTGTTTGTTAAGTCTTGTTTCACTCCAACAACTAACTGAACCCAAGTCAGGGTTATTAAGTGGCAGTTCCCGGCAATCCCATTGAACCGGAATTCGCAGCGGATTAATTGGGGGCCCCATTCGTGGAAGCCTCTTATCAAGTTAATCATACAAAAAACATTGGTCCTTTGAGCCGGATGTGGAAGAAGCTAAAAAACGCGAGTGTACAAGTTTCCAGTAGCTGGTGGATGCAATCGCTCCAACATCATTTCGTCGGAGAGCGTCAAGAAGCTTCGCCAACACCAGGAAATTCAACCATCGAGAGCTTACACCGTTTTCTGTTCGTCAAGAAGTTACTACGTTCTCAAATCAAAAGTAAATCCTTTTCCATTACACCTTCGTTTAGTGTTGTTTTTTGCTTGTGTCAGTCATGGTGGAAACTCGTTCGACATCAGCGGTCATGTCGGAAACTCGCGCTTTAACCACTCGTTGCAAATTCATAAAATCCCAAGTAGATCGTTTCAAAACTCTATTTCATAGAATTTCTTCGTCCAGCCCCGTGAACGCTCACGAGGTCGGCAACTTGTCAAAAGAATTTAGTTGTTTCCAAAATTTGTTGGATGAGTATAAGAAGTCAATGGAGGGCCTAATGGAGGCCGACGCTGAACACTTTGACAAACTTTTCAAGGAATTCGACTCTTTTATGACTCATTTTAACGAGATTAGTAGCACAGTCGAGGAATTCTTATCAAAAAATAAGATCAGTCCGGGTATAAAACCGAATGTAGGTCAAAATTCTTTGCAAAGTGGCCCTTCAGGAGAGCTCGCTGGATTAAGATTACCACCCTTAGATTTGCCTTCCTTTTCGGGGAAATTCGAGAATTGGGTTCAATTTCATGACTCCTTTACGTCGCTTATTCATAACAACGTTAATTTGACCAACGTTCAGAAATTTTACTATTTGATTTCTTCCCTTAAGGGAGAAGCTGCTAGTTCAATCTCGTCGTTAAAAGTTACCAACGATAACTATACCATTGCTTGGGATATCCTAGTCAAGCGATTTGAAAATAAGAAACTGATAGTAAAATCAAACATAAATGCGCTATTCAGTTTAGAGAGCGTAAAAAAGGATTCACATTCGTCTGTTCAAAGGCTGCTCGATAGTGTAGTTAGAATTTTGGAAATTTTAAAGGCGTACGGAGAACCCACAGTCGACACCATACTAATACATATCATAGTTTCGAAGCTCAGCTCAGCAATGCAGACTGACTGGGAATTATGCAAACATGCCGGACAATTTCCTACTTTGCGAGAGTTGTTAGATTTTTTAGAGAGCAAAAGTCACTTTTGAGCTGTGTTGTGTTAGACAAAATTACGGACCCTCTGCCGTCCCTTTCTTTCTCGTTGAGGGATTTGAAGATCCCACCAAACATTGTGCTAGCCGATTCAGATTGTAATACACCGGGAAAGATTGATCTTTTATTAGGCGCGAATGTCTTTTGGCAAGTGCTCTGTCAGGGACAGGTGAAATTGGGCCCAGAGAAGCCATTCTTAACAAAAACTCTTTTTGGTTGGGTTTTAGGCGGAAACATGAATGTCGACAATCGAGCGCTCATTCTTTCAAATAGAGTTCATTTAGGTGTAGCCGGCATCGAGCACGGCATTCAAAGATTTTGGGAAATCGAGGGGGCTTACGGTTCATCCGGCCGACTCTCTGCTGATGACAAATTTTTCGAAGACCATTTTCAATCGACTACGAAATGGGCGTCGTCGGAGCCGCGTAGGTTCATCGTGAGCATACCTTTCAGGAAAGATGCTCCATCGCTGGGAGACTCGCGCGGTATAGCGTTAAAGCGTTTCTATTCATTAGAAAACAAATTGTCAAAAAATCCCGAGTTGAAAACCGCGTATTCCGCATTTCTCAAAGAATACGAGTCGCTTGGTCACTTGAGCAAGGTGGACGACGAAGCGAGCCTTCCTCATTTTCGGTTTTATTTGCCACATTTGCCAGTCATAAAGGAGGACAGTTCAACGACCAAACATCGCGTTGTTTTTGACGGCAGTTGTGCGTCCTCCTCCGGAGTATCGCTTAACGACCTTCAACATAAGGGCCCAGTGGTCCAGCAGTCGCTGTTTGCAATTCTTCGTCGCTTTAGGCAATTCAAGTACGTGCTGAAAGCAGATTGCGCCAAAATGTATAGGCAAATCCTCGTGGACCCCTCGCAGACGCAATACCAATTAATTTTATGGCGTGACGACAAAACCTCAGCGGTAAAATGCTTCAAATTATTAACGGTCACCTACGGTACTAAATCAGCCTCGTACCTAGCAACTGGTTGCTTGATACAAATCGCCCAGGAAATCGAAGCATCGCTTCCAGAGGCCTCATTAAGAATTAGCCGGGATTTTTATGTAGATGACCTACTGACTGGTTTTGAAAATAGGGCGGAAGCCATAAAAACGCAATTCGAAATTAGTAGCGCTTTGTCGGAGTACGGGTTTGAATTGCGAAAGTGGGCATCCAACGACAGTGAAGTAGCTAGCGCCATTGGTGTAGATCGCGGCAGCGTGGAGCCCATTTCTTTGACGGAAGACGCCACGGAGAAAACTCTCGTCATTTTTGGGATACTCGGCGGGACGTGCTAAGTTACAGAGTGAACCCTAGCTGTTGCAAATCAGTTACCAAGCGGGCTATACTCTCTAGTATGGCTCAAGTATTCGATCTCTTGGGACTACTTGGTCCAAGCGTTCTAACTTTGAAACTTCTCGTGCAACGGCTTTGGCAGTTGAAGTTGTCATGGGACGAAACGGTGCCCATGGAGATGCGCTCCAGATACGACGAACTCCATTCTTTATTACGCGCTTTGGGCTCATTGGCAATTCCGAGACGGGTAATTTGCGATGACATAAATTCGATAGATCTCCACGGATTTGCGGACGCGAGTTCTGTAGCCTATGGGTGCGCCGTGTATATACGTTGCGTTGACGCGCGCGGTAATGTCACCACCAATTTACTTTGTGCTAAGTCAAGGGTCGCTCCATTAAAAACAATATCCTTGCCTCGTTTGGAGCTTTGCGCAGCCTTACTGTTGGCTCGTTTGATTAAAACTATACTCGATTCCTCCGCATTTAAATTTGACCCCGTGTACTATTGGTCGGACTCCACCATAACTCTGCACTGGATAAATAAGGATGCGAGTAATTGGAAGACGTTCGTCGCGAACCGGGTGTCCGAGATTCACGAACTAAGCAATAGGGAAGAATGGTTTCACGTGCGTACAAATTGCAACCCGTCCGATATAATTAGCAGGGGAATGTTACCCCAGGAGTTACTCAACTCACGCTTGTGGTGGCACGGGTCAGAGTTTTTGTCACAGGCGGACTTAAAACCCCAGCCCGTTAAAATTGATTCGGGTGAGCTAGCAGCCCAAGAGTCGCGCCCAGTAGTGGCCACTCTTCACCATCGCGTCCCAGAATTTGAACTTTTCAGGCGCTATTCTAGTTTCACCGGTGCCAGAAATCAGCTATCGGAATTAAAAAATATCCTGTCAGGCTCTAGTGAGCAATGCATAAGGGAAGAATTGTCGAAACATAACATTAAGTGGAATTTTATTCCGGCACGCTCTCCGCACTTTGGCGGCATTTGGGAAGCGGGGGTAAAGTCATTGAAATATTATTTAAGGCGAATATCTTGCAATGCAAAGTTAACCTTCGTTGAGTATTACACCATGCTGACTCAAGTGGAGGCGATACTAAATTCCCGCCCACTCTGTGTTCTCCCTACCTACGCATCATTCCCCGAAGTCCTTACTCCTACCCACTTCTTGATCGGTCGGAAGCTGACTTCGTTTCCGGAAGCCCAACTCCAGGACATGCCGGAAAATCGTCTCAGCCGCTATGGGCTGGTCCAGCGGCTGTCCCAGCAGTTTTGGGATCGTTGGTCCCGGGACTACCTCCACCTCCTGCAGCGCCGGCCTAAGTGGAAGTCCTCCAGCACTTCTCTAGCCCCCCAGGTGGGCGACGTGGTACTCGTCCACGACGAGGCATCTCCAAGCTACCGTTGGCCACTGGCAATCATCTCGGCCACATATCCAGGAGCGGATGGTGTTGTGCGTGTGGTGCAGGTGCGCGATTCCCGAGGGAATCTCCTGAAACGCTCGGTGCGTAAAGTGTACATCCTACCCAAAGACGATCATTGCGATCAAGGGCAATAAACATTGACTTTGCTCTTAGTTGGTAGTTTTCGCTAATTGAACAGTTTGCTAGGTTTAGTGGTTTCTTTGCTTGTATTCATGCTAGTTGTAAGTTATCTGTAAGGCTCTTGGATTATCATCTGTCATTAGTTCTTGTTATGCATTTGATTATTTAGTAGTGTCAGATTTCAGTTTAATTTTGGGATTTAATCACGTCGTGCCATAGTCGGCACTTCGGGGGCGGCATGTTTGATTCACACAGATGCGTGCATCAAAACCTTTTTGATTATAATTAATCATGTAATTCAAGTCATAACTGTTCTATCTCATTCAAAGGTCGTGGTAAAGCCAAATTTGCATCTTGCCGTATTTGTTTGCCTCTGTTAATGTTGGAAAGGAATTTGTAAGCTTCCCTTAATGGCTTTTAAGCGGATGGATACATTTTCTACTAGAACTTAAGCCGACTTAGCATATTTGGGAATCATGGGTTTATGGATTTCGTTCAATTGCCGCATTGAGAGAGATTAGCATTAAGATTCTTAGAATAAGTATTTATTCCTACGTGCGACGCTCCGATTGGCTACGCAGGATCGCCTCAGCCAATAGTGTTTGAGCTTGCCCCTCCTTGATGAATTTGCGAGTTCGGCTCGTTGTAAATTCAGAGTTAGTTAGATTCAGAGCCTCGAGTAAGCAAGTTCAGCTAGGCTTTGTGCTGGGTTGCGGTCGTTCTAACTCCCTGGTAAAGACGTTTCCAGGTTGTTTTGTGTTACGGCTACGCGCAATTCGCTATATTCGCGTGGCCAATCCAAGCGTGTCACAACAGTTGAAGCTTTTGTAAAAAACCATTGGTCCATCAGTGACGTTTGTAATCGTTGTTACTCAATATATTCGTGTTTGTTAAGTCTTGTTTCACTCCAACAACTAACTGAACCCAAGTCAGGGTTATTAAGTGGCAGTTCCCATTGAACCGGAATTCGCAGCGGATTAATTGGGGGCCCCATTCGTGGAAGCCTCTTATCAAGTTAATCATACAAAAAACAGAACGCAAAAAGCAAGCTTGTTTTTTACAGGGGTCGAAGTTGACTTTTAAATAAATTAAATAATAGGTTTGTGCATAATAAATAGCCGAACCGAAAGAAAGTAATAGACACAAAAAGGTTTGCTATGTGCGTGTAAAAGAAGAGTAGTTTTCAATAAAGCTAAGCAGTGAAATTTGTGAGGAGTCTAAAAGGTAAAGAAAACTAGAATAAAATAACAGTACATTGCAAAACAACAATTTTGAGAAAGCAGGCAGCAGGATATGAAAGAAGCAAATGAGAAGTAATGAACTCTGTAATTAATCAGTGCATTTAAAGTTAGTGAAAAAGCAGAGCAATTAATAAAATGTGTTAGTGTGTGTAGCGCAAAGAAACGATTTTAAATATAAGAAAGAGACAATATTTTAGTTTGTAAGAAATTTGAAAATTTAAAATTATGTAATCAAACTTATTTCTATTATGTACTAAAATTCATCAAAACTTATTTCCGTTAGCTTGGTACTTAGCAACCTAGATTAGATTTTGTTTAAGAACGGAGAAAACAAATGAAATAAATTACTTGGCTTGGTGTTTGAAATTTGGGCTCCATATTTTTACAAATTTTTATTAATAAAAGTGTTTTCCTACCCATACAAAGTGTACCAGTTTATTGTCTACATGCCAGAGTACATGTGGGTGCAGTTTCATCGAGTTCCACAACAGAAATTGTAAAAATCCAACGATAGCATCTCCGAGGCCATCGGTGCCGTTCAACTTCAGTTTCCGATCTTCGACTACGGGCACAATTTGTATCGGGGCCAAGAGGGCAGCATCCCACTGCAGAGTACAGGTCTGCAGCAACGTCTCCGGCGGATTTGGCAGCAGTAGGAGCAGGATTTGCAGAGAAATTCCAACGGCGTCATCTCAGCAAGTACCCGAGGCAGTGCAGGGAGTTTCTACAAGGTACAATATAACCCTAAAAATAAGTGTGAGCGTCGGAATTTCGAGGGGCATATGAGATTAAGCCTTACTAAAGAAGATAAGAGCATTTCCAAGGCTGCAGTTAAGCAGGATTTCAAGTAATCATCAAGGCGTCCCTAAAATTTGAGGTTAGGCGGAGGTATCGAAGCGGCAGGAAGCGAAATTAAACAATTGCCAAATTTAAGCCAGCGTCTGTCTGACGTCACAAATACGTTACTTCTGAAACAAAAGTTGTTATTTGTCGCAAAGCGCGAAGATTTAAATAATTACCGTACGAATTTTCATAATTTTACTGGCATTTTAACTTCAAGCACCGCTGACTTGCAAAACACAATCCATTTTGTAATTTTGACAGAATTGTAAACATTGAGCTACCTCGTTTGAACTACTGACCGTGTACAGTACCGTTTCAGATCAATTGTGAATTACAGTTGGCTTCTGAACTCACCTGAGATTAATAGAGCTTGTGTTCTACCTTGATAGCTAGCGTTTTTTTTTTAATTAATTGCAGCTAAGTAAAATTTCGAAAGGGGCATACAACCATTTATTTTGTGCAGTAAATAAGTACATGTCATATTTTAACCAGCCTAATAATTTAACGACAGGCAAAGTTCGAACCCAGTAAAATTATTAAACAGAGAATTGTGTATATTTGGGATTTGCTCTAACTTATATAAAATATCAAAGTAATTAAATATTAGACCCAATTAGAGAGCATATAATCTCAATACATATAGATCTTTGATTTTACGTATTCGTTTAGAATACCACCCACTCGTATGCGGTCAAGGTTTCTGTCCGCCATATCTGCTAGTTAAATTCCATTTGAATGCACTTATCAATTAGACATCAATGAGCCTCGGATGTGACTTCTAATCGCATTGTACATTACTACATCTCAAGTAAACGTGGAACAGTCTACAAAATAATTCTGTGTCAAAACCTGCCCCATTATCAACTTTGCAAATTTTAGAATAAAATATTTACCGACTCTAATCTGGTATCGTATGTTGACATTTTTGTTTGACTGGGATGTGTACATGTACGAACTTAAAATGATGGATGACTGATATTATGTTTCAAACAACCATTTTTTTAAATCGGCAGTGAAGAACGTCGAAATCGGCAGTGAAGTAATCCATTGTTTTACGAATTTTTATAGGTGGCGGGGCCACATATAAACGTCAACCGACGTCAACATAACCTACAAAAGTTGGTTAAAATTTCACGATTTCTAGATTTCCAAAAAATACATAATGTACCCCCTCGGCACTCAAGTTCCCTTTTATCCTTCATAGCTTATTTGCCTTGGCCCTACAGGCCTCGGTAACTAAATTCACATTCGTGATTAAAACTTCTGTGCCTTGATATACAAATTACTATTTTTCTAAATCGTCATTAATATATTTAGAAATCCGATAAAGAGAAGAAATATAAATTGTCCGCTGCTATTAGGGCAAGCACAACAACAACATTCAAAGTACACGCAGTTGGTCGGATTCCCAATTTTTGTAACAAATAACTGAAAACTGCAGATCTCTGTAACATAAATAAGCTTTCAGAGGGACATACCGAAGGCACTTCTGCGGTAATGGAAAGCGGGCAAAATTTTATTGCTCTAGTTTCGCACTACCACGACCGTCAGGCAGGGGCAGTTCTTCATGCAAATTTCAACTTCCTCAAGATGCCTTTGTTTACCCTGTGGAGTTTCGCATTTTCCAGTCCTCTAGACATGCTGAGCTTCGATTTTCTGGAATGATAAGTAGGTTGCGGTCCAAGAAAACTGGGGATTTATGCAGGAGCGCTTTTTCACGCAGCGGCGCGTCTGGTTGTATTTATTGCTACAAAGTACTTGGCCAAGGTTCGAGAGCTCCAGATATTAAGTAATTGGAGAATCAGGGCGCTCGACGGAGCAGCTGGAAGCTTAGGCATTAGTAGAACTAAATAATATTAATTTGCTAAGCAGTTGTTTTCAACATATAATAGCTATTTGTATTACTAGGGAGGCAAGTGCATTATTCCCTCCCGCGGATATAGTAATCATTCACACTGTCTGCAAAAAATATGTAGTTTTATGAGACCTTTCATATAATTTTAGATTGGTCGCGATTGATAAAAATTGCTAAAAATAGACCACGCCGAAAGTGTTAGATAATTTTATGTTTAATAAGTTTACTTGGTTAAGTTTTTAATTGAATTATTTTTGAGTTGCCATGTAAATGGAAACTATAATGCACCATGACATCATTAAACCGGTCATTTATTATTGTTTGCAATGACATTATTAATCTAATTTCTACAAACCTCGAGATATCTGTTATTTGCGTATGTGTGTAGTGTTATTTATATTTTTACAGTAATTTCGAAAATAAGATTTTTCATTCAATTCCGCATTATGGTACAATTTATTAGTCCATAAAAACACTTTAGGCAAATATAATTTTCAAATTTATTTTTCTGCTACTAACTCCTTTCAGAAATTATTAGTTTTCAATAAAGATTCTACCCCTTTAATAGAAAGATCTGGCATCTACCGTTTCAACTGTTCGTCGTGCGACTGTTTTCGTATTGGTCAAACTGGACGTACTTTAAAAAAAAGAATTAAAGAACATTTTGCTTGCATTAAAACAGCAACTTCACCATTGATCAACCTAATAAATCCACTTTTGCTAGTCTCATTTTATTGTCTAACCCTAACCGCAGCTTCGACCGTAACAAAGACTATAAAATTTTACATACAGCTAATAAAGGTATTCTGTTGAATTTACTTGATATTTTTGAAATGATATCCTACAATAAGGAATTCAGACTCAACGAGACCACAGATTTTGAAACTCATTACATTTTCATGAATATTAAAGGCTCTGGGCATTTTCTGTTGATTCCATCCCTTACTTGGTCTTTAGTCTTTTCTTTGCCATTTTGATTTTTGAACCGCTCTGGTAATTTCATAGCCACTTTTCTATTTTAGGTTTAGATACTTATTGGAACTAAATTCGTTTAAGTTGCGTCATCCTCAATGACGTACAATTCTCAACTTACAAATAATATTTATTGTGTATTAACCAGTATAACAATTTTTATCATGCAGTTTACTGGTTAATTATTTACTTACATTTGTTCAACTTTCAAATTTTAACCTCGCTTTTGACCATGTGCTTCATATGTTAATAACCGCAAGTGCTTTCATTTATTATGAATATCTATGTTAATATTATACCTCTGTAGATGATTGTTATGGCCTGATGATGAAACCAGTCTGGCTACGTAAAACACTGTAATAAAATTGTGAAGAGTACTAAGGTGCTTCATATATAACCAGTTTTGTCAATTAAAAGATTTGTTAAACTTTTGGCAACAGCATTTATAGTACAACCGTAAAAGATTTTCAAGGACTTTAGTTATTGATTAATAAAATTCATTCTCAAACACCTAGTTGCTCAATATTGCATTTAGGGAATAATTCCAACCTATAGCATTTATGATAACAGATCATAGTAGGGATGGGCGCGTGACGTGAAAACAGTCGGGTCACGCCGGGTCCCGTCGTGAACGTGAGTAATATTTGAAAATCTGGCCGTGGACATGTATGAAAATTTCCAAGGCGTTAATTTCACGTTAAATATTTAGTAACAAATAAAATACTGTAGGGTGCCCCACTCCCCGCTGTCCGACATGTGGAAGATATAGAGATGGGGGTCATTGTACTTCTGTGTGGCAGCCTGCAGCGACGGAGTTTCGCACTTGTGTTGTGTTGTGAATGTTGTGTCTACAGTTAATCGCGTGTCTGCGTCTATAGGCGACCAAGTAGAATTTACTTTTAGTTCCTCGGACGTAAAAGTACTTTTATTTCCTCTTGACTTGTTAAACGGTCATTACTGTCGTCTGAACTGGCTCGGTAAATGAGTGTTTACAGGCTAGGTGCCTGTAAACTGTTACTGTCGTCTGAACTGACCGGTAAATGAATCTTTACAGGCCAGGTGTCTGTAAAATACTGCCATCGCGACTATACAAGCACCTTGATTTCTAATAACCACATCCTTCATTAATCACTAATATTAATTTTAGGATGTTCCTCAAGAGGAAATAAAGCGTTGTACGCCGCTCGCTTGCAATTAGCCTTTATAAAGGCTAATTTACTAAGCTTGCCACGTAAATAACTATTAAACCTAGGAATTAGAAGTGTTGCCTAGCAACGTATACCGTTTTTAGTTCTGTTGCGGGTCCTTTATTGGTTTTAAATTTGAACATTCTCTTCTATCTGAATTTTAATTTTGAAATAAAAGCTGCAGGTCACGTCGGCGTCGTGAGTGGCGGGTCATGCCGTGAACGTGAGCGTGAGCGAACGTGAGTGTTTAAAGCAAGCGTGATGTGAGTGAATACTCACTCACGCGCCCGTCTCTACAGCATAGCCCCGAGCTAACTTCAGAATAAACTTTTGTTGACTACCATTAACCGATATGTCAAACTTTTAGTATAAACTTCCACAAATGGTCTTAGTCTTATAGAGACAAGACTTATTGTATCGAGATTAACTTATACAAAATCAAGTATAGTAATCGTCCATAGATTCAAGCTACTAACCTCCAACAATGATTTGCTAAAAAATCTAAAATTGCGTTAAAGAATTTTACGATAGATCTAGGTGGCATTGCGAGGTGCTTGATTCGCGCAGAAGTGACAAATATTTGAACTAATTTAGTAGTAATCGTCGCCTGCGTTGATAGGTTATGTTAGTACGTTTACAAAGTCTGCCAGCTAGGCTGTTTTGACATTTATTTCAGTAGTTAATATTTTGCCCATTAGCGCTAGCTCACACAATTTGACGTTTCAAATGTGAAAGCCTGTGTTTAGTTAAGACATTTTTGAAAATGTTTCGTTACATTCCTGCATGTGGAAATAGGCAGAGCGAAAATGTCTCCTATCATGAATTTCCATCAATTATGGTAAATTTTTGTAACTGGATAAAGGCTATCACGTAAAGAAAAAAATATGTGATCTGTCAGATGGAGTCAACCAGCGCCAATTTCAGGAAGTGGCCGTAATTTGCATATTACCGACATTCGGCTAGCTGGCAGGCTTTGTAAAGACGCAGTTTTTGTTAATCATGTAGCTAAAGCTGTTATGTTACGTATTATTGCGGAAAAAATATTTCATACGATACTTAATCTAACATGTGAGCAAATGAAAATGAAATCAAGCTTGGATTTGAAATATTTGTTTTATGAATAATATGTTGGTGACACTGTCAGTCAATGTCAAATTCAAGGTTAGCAGGTTAGGTTCTGCGTCAGTTTGTGTCAAAACTGACGGAAAACCTAACCTTGTAACCTCAAATTTGACATAGACTTGCAGTGCCATCAACATTACATTCGTAAAACAAATATTTCAAAGCTAAGCTTTATTTCATTATCGTTTGCTCACATGTTAGTTACTTGTTTATTGTCGTATTACTAGCTTTTTCAGGTTATATTAAGAAATGGTGTTTCTTCCGCAATCAACTTCATCGGTCATAAGTTGCAGTGACCATCCCTCTTCTAGTTTTGCGATAACAAAGCCTTTTTCGGCTCGCTTAGAACGTCATGCGGCATTTTAAGTTTTGATGGCAGAATGTCAGTTGTAGTTGCAGTTTATAATTTCGCGCGGCCCCACCTCCCGCCATGCTATCAGTTCAGACAGCGTTTTCGAATCGTAGCGTGGCTGCTCGGCGTCTATTCGTCTCTTGATGCAGAATGGTAATGTTGGTCTAGAGTTGTAGAAACTTGTCGGTTTGAAATTGGTTTCCGTGCCTTGCTTGATGTTGCGGAGCGGTAGCACTTGCAGTTTTTGGGCGCTTTACCGAGGTTATTTTTCAGGTGGCCCAATAGTATCTGGGGTGAGTTATTTGACCTTGTTCGCGCTTAGCTCTAGCGAAAGCGATCCTAATTTTTTTCCCTTTGTTAGCTGTTAGTCCGGAGCCCCGATTACAAAGGTTTGCCGTGCCCCGTGCAAGATTGAGCTTTGCCATCGAGCGCGTCGGCCTTAAGCCGGCGATTGTGATACCTGCAAGTTTCCAGCCTGCGGATGCTTGGGACGCAGGCTATTTCGTTTATCTGGGCCCCCTTTCAATTACATAACCTGCAGAAGGAGATGAACTAGGATAAATACATAATCAGGTTGTATGCACCTTTTATCTAAATAAAACTACAAAGCGCTGTGAGCCGTGCTTCGGTGCGAAAGGCTTCACCCATTTTGCTGTCGAATGCAACTGCTACCTGTGCTTGAGTTGAGTTTCTCTGTCAGAATATTTTGTGCTACTTGAGTTTACGAATTCTCTTTGAATGCCTGGATACACTTGTCGTTACTATGTAAAGATTCGATTTAAATAACTGCACTCCGTTTCCATTTGAGCTAGTTCCGGCCGGTAATTGTATCCAAGTAGTTATAAAATTTGCTTTTTTTAGAGATTAGCCGACGAATCGATTAGTTATGATAACAGTGTTCTAAGTTTAATTTTCTCGGAACTTCTGTATCAGTTTTGATTGTATTTTATTAGCGTTTAGGGTTTGATAGGCTGTTTTACAATTTGATAAAATGCAGATATGTTTACTTCTATACACAATTTAACAGCCGCTAGTTCAGCTTGTAGTTCAAGTGTAGGATTTTTTTCCAAAGCCTTTAAGATCTTTGGACCAGAACCATGTAAAACCCTTTTTCTGGTTTCGAGCCATCCGTATGCAGGCTATTGCACCTTGATCAGTTTGAGGGTTTGAAGTTGTTCAGCTTCTTCTGGGCGACCATACGAGAGCGCCATATGTAATTATGGGTCTTACCATTAATGTGTACAACCAATGTGTAATGTGTGGTTTTAGTTGTATACCTCATGTCTTTTTCGAAAGGTGTTGGCAAGAGCACAGTGCAAATTGCGCCTATTCCAAGGTTTTTTTTAAGTAAATGTTCCAATTATGTTTTTGGTCTAGGATGGCTTTTAGGTGTTTGTCTTCTTTGGAGAATCCAAGTTTTATCTCATTTACAGTACAACCATAGTTTTGTGTGGATTAACACTAAGCTGTTCCACCTTTCACCGTCTGTTTATTATATTAAGGGCAAATTGAGCACGATCGGAGATTGTGCCCTCATATTTGCGTCTAACTTCTACCACAAGGTCATATACGTAACCTTGTACATTAAAGCCATCTTTGCTTAGTCGGTGTATGATGTCATCGACTACCAATGACCATAGATAAGGCGAAAATGTCCTTTGGGACAGCTTCTAACGGCGGCCACTGTCAGCTTGTCGGTTCTTATTATTGTGGCCATCACTCTACTTTCAAACATAAATTTGTTCCAACCTACTGTAGATGCCTCAATGCCATGTTTTATTACTGCATGGTGTAGATATTCGTATATTATGCTACTATCGAATGTTACTCCGATGTCCAGAAATATACAAAGAGAAGTCTCTTTATCGCCGATGGAATATTATACAAAGCACACTGGCTGCTGCTGCTTAGGAGCTCAGGAGCTCGAGCCTCCCAGCAGTCAACAGCCCACCCCTCATTAGAAAAAGGTAACGATTTTATAATTGCAAATGTAAATGTGTTAGGTATTATCTATCGTACCGTTATAATATAACAAAGTTTAAATAATGATATACGGAGCTTGCTATTCGATACCGCTTAAAACATGTAAGATAATGTTTTCTGAATGTCATTTTTTGGCAGTGGTCTATTATGATATGTTTTTCGGACTTTTTGTAAATTTACACCCTAGACAGTGGAAAAAGTCCGAAAAACATATTATCATGTAAGATAATATTCAAGAAGTACGTCAGCATAATATATGAACTATGTGTCAACATGCTCGTTGGTATCATAATGCATTAACTAGCTGATGGGGCTCTCCGAAAGTGCGTTCCGAACTTGAATGGAAATACCGGCAAAAACGTGATGCCAAGGCTCACTATTTTTGAGAGTTTACCGCCGCAGACCCGCAGGCTAATCGCAGTATTTACAAATTTTGCGCTCATAAACATGTAACGCAATTCGGGGATCATACGACCGCCGCAGCGATCGCATTACTTCTTGAAAATATTGTGATACCGTTGTCATCGATAAAAATCTGTAAATGAGGAATGAGAACATTCTTGCATCGTTTTGTTTCGATGTAATTAATAAAGTTCTGTGCATACGTACGAGTTTATATTTAAATTAAGCGAATAACTACTGTACGTTCTTTAAATATTGTTGTTTTATGAACGTGTCCTTATGCGTTGTTTAAAATCTCCGAAGTGTTTTTCGTAGTTCCAAACGACTAAAATAAGAAAAAGTGCAAAAACTGTTCAAATACTCAAGTTAAAACGATTTGATCATAACTTATCAAGTGTAACAATGTTAGAACGTAGCGAAAAGCAGCATCTATTAAAACTTTCAATGGCGATATCGTGTATAAGCCTGAACTACTTCTCGAGCAACTTTTCTGGCAATTAGGAAAATTACATTTTACAACCTACGTAGCTCACGAAGGTTGTGAACTGCCCTTCCTTCAACTTTTCCGAATCCCAGTCTCTCATATGAGCATCAGCAATACTCCCCCGAAGGACTGATAAAGGTCACCAACACGAACGCAGTTCGAACAAAGAAGCACGCGTTGACCTGCTCGAAATTACACACCTGGCTCGACGCCAGAGCGTGGAACTGTTGCTCATAAAGTGGAAAGCTCGCGAAGCACTTGTCAGGCCCTTCTTCCCTAAATGTCACGGAGATATGTCTGAAACGTGCGAAGCCCTTGATGCTGGAAGGTTATCGCTGTCGCTGGGAAGAATGTTTGTTTCGAATGCTATTAGACGGCTTGAGCGGCGCCGTGCTGTAAACACGATTGTTAAACCGAAATCAAGATAGCGTCGCTGCTTTTGTTTTCCACTTTTTTCGTGCGTGCCCGAAAAAGAGTTTCATCGACTTAACAAGACGTTGACGTCCCAGCGTTCGAGTAACGTTTGCGGGCGATTCGAGATGACATTCGTTTAAAATAATTAAATAACTTTCCGCCGCAGCTTCATGCATTTTGCAACAGCTACTGGTGCGAACTGGGCAGTTTTTTTAATGAAATTGGATATAAATCACAAATCAATAATACAGCAAAGGTGTCAGGATGCCTATCAAACATAATATGGAGAAATAAGTATATGAACATCGAAGCAAAGGTCAAAATCTGTAAAACCTGCGTTCGGCATGTAATAATGACATACGCTGCGGAAACAAAAGCGGACACCACAATTACCAAAAGAAAACTCCAAACCACAGAAATGAAAATTTTACGAACAATAACAGGATATACACTCTACGATAGGATACCAAACGAAACTATCAGAGAACGGTGCAATGTACAAGACGTCGTAAGATGGACAAGAGTACGAAGAAGAGAGTGGAAAGCACACGTATCCAGAATGCCGAATAATAGACACCCTAAAATAGCAAGGGATAGCAAGCCTGAAAAATCACGACCTGTAAGAAGACCACCGAAACGATGGAAGGACAGTTGGTCTTCTGTGTCGCAAGAACAATAATTTTGGATTAAACATATCTCAGACCTATTAAAAGAAGAAAAAGAAGAAGAAGAATATAAATCTTCATGCAACGCACATTTTCACAATAACCCTTTTCTTACTGACTAAATATAAAGGTGAAACCTGAGCCCTACTACATAACAGGAATATTCCCAGAAATAAAGCTTTATAATTTGCTGGAATAACTAAGTCGGGACTCTGAAGTAAATAAGGTGCCTTTTTTTCGGGTAAATGTATTCTTTCTCCCCTCCTTGTACAGAGGAGCACCGTTTTGTTAAAATAATTAATTATTTCGACGGCCTACGGACACGACGTCTCATTAAGTAAAAAATATTATAATTGGCTTATATAATGATCTGCAGTCAATTTTTTTCCATAAATGTGCTTGTCCCTAATAGTATTACATAATCAATCAATGGAGGCATTTGATGCAAAACACGTTTGCTAACGTAAACCAAAAAATCTCATTTATAGAATTTTACCAATATTTAGAAAAAGTGGGTGATGTCAATATTTTTACACTTGTAAAGTACTGTAGTGCTGGCCAGTACTCAGCTTTTCCCAAATACAGTTCTTAAGTTAAGCGAAATTCTCGTGCATATAGTTACTTAAAAGAAGGACATCACATGTTCATTGTTCAATCTACAGATTAAATTTATAGCTATATTGAACACTTTAACACCGACTGATTAATGCTCTAACCAAAATCAACCTGTTTCTTGAAAATTATATGAACAGTGACGTAACTATGGGGGGTAATGTGGGTATTGGATCACCCCACCCCCCCAGAATCGCGACCAAACCAGAATTATATGAAAGATCATATAAAAGTGCACAATTGTTGTAAAGACAGCAATGATTTGGCGTTAAAGAAAAGTCGGAAAAGTAAATTTAGCGAAGGTGTTCGCTAGATGGATGTAAACATTGTATGTCGAAAACGACATAAGCTATCAGGATGGTTTCTGTGTCAAATTGTGTGGAATATGCAAAGAACTGAAAAGCTTTTGGGCGAGATTGGTCTTTTTGTCGATTTGTACTCGAGTTATTATTAATAGCTGTTAAGCGGTCGTGTAACTACTTTGTGAGTATGGTGTAATGGTAGAGTACTCAGTTGTTGAGATTAAAGCACAAGTTCGAAACTCAGTTCGTGGATATATTTCTTTAAGTTGTTGAAAGATTCGGATAGTATAAATTTACATCCATTGTGACATTTGAATGTGAAATGCCTGATTATGAGTGATATCTGCCCCATCCGCACTCTCCGCCAACGGTAATGATAAATCGCCAATTCGCCTCTATGTAAATTGATTGCATCCATGTAATAATCAGTTACTTGACATCCACATGGTCAAATCTCCGGTATGTTGTCACCACTACTTTACTAAATAATTTTTTATTTATTGTATTGGTAGCACTTGCAAGTTTTGTCAATTATTTCAAATTTCAAGTTAATTACTCACAATACATTTATAAACATGTTTTGTAATGTAACATGCAGAAGAGTAGAAATACTTAAAACTTACAGTTTACTCAATTTTTATTCTGAGCAGGCTTTGTATGTGCATTTTTTGAACGGTGTTAGTGGCTTTTGGTAATAAAATATCACCAAGGTGAAAGCAGAATTTCACAATTCATCATTTCTCATTCATCAAGTTCAGCAAGATGCCACGAATAGATTTTACAAAACTGAAGTACTTTCACAATTTATAAAATGCAATGTCATTTTGACATTAGTAACTTTTTGTAACTAAATATTTGGTACACTGGTAAAAATATTAGTAACTGTTTGCAACTAAATATTTGGTACACTGGTAAAAATATTCATATTCCAAGATGATCAGAATTACAAGTGGAGTGAACAAGGTATACTTGATATATTTTAATTCACTAACTATTTTGACTAATAAATATTTAAACGACAACTTTACTTTTCTTCTTTGACACTTCGTGACATAATTACTGTGCAGTCTAAAAAGCACATTATTCTATAAGTACAGTTAGGAATTTTTTTAATTTGATACTAACAGTGCGGAAGTCAAGTAAATGAACTATAAGCCTTACAATAATTAGTTCTCGGCGGCTTTCAAAATTCTCCTTAACCGAAGTCGGCGTGATCATGTATATAACGATCATACTACATTGAAAGAACAGTTACAACAGATTACAAAAACGTAATGTGTCTTAAGGAGCGTGCGCTTCAAAAAATGCATGGCAAAAAGCTGCTCCATGCCAACAGCTTGCCGAAGTATCGATAATGGGCTTGTATCATCTCATCGTGTTTCATTGGTAATTATAATGAAGTCAGTTTAAATTAAATTACTAACAAATTCGCAATAGCATTGGAATGAAATGGCGCGAAGGAAAATCTTTGTATTATCTGTTCACTAAACTAATGCAACTGTCAATGTTAAAATTTATAAAAATTTCCTGAGTGTACTCCGTGCACTCCCAAATTCATTTTTTTTTCTGGAATGTACTACAAACCTACCAAAAAAAGTGGTAGGTTATGAAATGGTACCTGTATCATATATTCTATGTTGATCTGTCTATATTTACATATGCCTTATTATTATTGTTATTTTTGTAATGTAATAAATAAATAAATATAGAGCACCCACACAGCACAGTTTTAATTTACTTCGAATTGTGTATTGCCTCTCTCTTGTGGCTAGTTAAAAATATGATTATTTAATTATGCTTTACTGCAATAAAGATATGTTGGTTTCTATATTTTATTCGTTTGCAACTTATCAAAACTTTTGCGCCGGCTAACAATTTGTGACTCGTGTATCTACAGGGTTAGGTTGTTAAACTTTAGATAAATTTAACCATTGTATGGCAATTGCTCAATTCTAACGAATGGCAGTTAACCTCAAGATATTAGCACCATACAAAGCTGTTCGAAACACATCAAGTACGTTTGGATAACCTGGAATTTGTTTTTCATGTGTAAAAGGACGTCAACCTGCATTTGTTTTCTTCCCGGCTCGCTAATCTCACTTCCGTTATTCGGAAAAAGACGCCAAGCTTGTATTTTCTTCCTGGAACGGTTTCAGCTACTCCTACCTATTTCTGGAATCCGAACCAAACCTCTTCCATGCCCTACACTTTGCTGCCCGTTTTTCGTAGCTCCCAGTCTTGTCGAATCTGGCTCGCAAGACTACCTTGCACAGGCCACGGTTGGAAAGGACGCCAAGCTTGTATCTGCTTCCTGGCGATATTTCAACGGCTGATGCTTGCTTTTGAAGTACGAACCAAGCCTCCTCTAGGCCCTCCACCTTGCTATATGTTTCTCTCAGCTCAAAAACTTCTCGAATCTTAGTTTAGAAGACGATACATACAGGCAAAGTTGCAGGTTCAATTTACTGTAGAACTGCATTCCGAAATATTACAATTTAACCACAGCTGGCCTCTGCACAAAGGCAATAAATAAAATGCAACAACTGGGCACAAATTATTTACTTTTATCGACAAAACTTATCAAAATCCGGGATCCAAATAACAAACAAGCTTTTGGCTTAGCTTCCCCAACAAAAAGCAACAAAAGACGCTCTAGGTCACCATAGCAACATGATTTATAATTGTTTTCTGTAAGTTTACATTCTCTGACCTCAATTTATAATTGTTTTTGTAAGTGTCATTCAGGAAACTTTAACCTCACAATTGGTCGAACTTTTTTACTTTTAGTTAACAAACATTGATTACCACCACTAGCATCTTCTTGTAGCCTTCATTAATTTTAAGGCTGCTCTTAATAATCATGCTCTTTGCATTATTCTGTACCTTCTTGCAATGCTTTATAATTCCTTTAACTGCGTCATCGATTGTTGGCATTTCGATATGAATAAAACGCTGCCTTAAACCTCTGTAACGCTTCGAAACACCTTTGTATTTGCGATTTCATTATCGTGTTCTGACGTTACACAATTAATTTGTCAGTCATCGTAAACGTAGCTAGATTTTCCATATTCAGCACAAATTTGAATACAAGCTGACCGCAACCTTGACAATATCGTTCTATACAATTACCAACCTCTGTTAATTAAATTACAGTTATTGCTAATCATGTTTTATGTAATCATCAATGTTTACTAGTGACTCTTACTGTTGCAATAAATACAATACCAATTCTGGGCATATTTCAATCTTTCATTATCATTCCTGAGTTAGTTATGCAACCAGAATTGCTATAAGCATCATACCATTACAATAGATCCCCCTCTAGAGCAAAATCTTCGTTACGCCACTGTATATGAGATTTCTAATACTAATCAGACGCTAATCTCTTGCTATTAACCCCGAATAATATTCGTAATTGTTTGTCACTTAGAGGCACTTTAACAAAATACTAACAAGCAAGCGTTTCATTGTATTTCATTAAGAGCCCTTTGATGAGGCATACAAATCATGTATTTAAGAAGTAGCCATAGAACAATATGGAAAATTTGCAAATTATTTATTTGATTTCACTTAGCTTAGACTCTCCTGCAGTGAAACATCAAAAGCCTGAGCTAGGACTGAAGATCAACAAGGTTTCACATTTTCTCCATTAACTCAAATTGCGAGCATATAGTCAGAATAGTAATTAGAGCTTTATCCCACCTTTTAGAATCTACTAAAAGTAGTGCACCAACAGTTGACTGAATGGCAACTTAAAAAATAGATTGCGTCGAATATTCCACTTCAATAAAAATGCTGAAAACTGCTAAAACCTTACAGTTCGTGCTAACAGATCCCGAGATTTAAAAAAAATCGAAAAATAATTGGCATGGAATTTTTAGCTATGCTTCAGTTTCAGATCAATGCAATACGATTCACGTTTAAAATACTACCCAAACAAGAAAAAAGCGGCAATTTTCATCGTCACCGATCGGACGCAATTCGTCTGCGATCATCCCTGTCGTTATCGAGCCGTTTATAACACAACAATAAGCTTGTATCTTACATAGCATCCCACTGACCCAGCGGTTAAGGCGTCTGACTAGCATTAGGAGTCTCTTGGGAGCTCACGTTTCACTAAAATTTTATCTTTGCGAAATAATGCAATTCTCATTATTAACGGATTCTTACTGTTTCAGTATTTTTCGAAACATTAAGATGATTTTACGTATTTTCCACATCATTTTGAACACTCTTCAACCGTTATTCGATTTAGAAAAAAATATTTTCCTTGCCATGCCATTAATTCATTAAAGACGTTAAAAGCATTTCCTTCTATAACTTGTTTATTTACAATTAAATTTTAATAACGCAAAATTATTTTAATCAGAGTAAGGCTACCTATATGGTAGGATCAAAAGCTAGTGATAGATGTGTATATGCACAGAGTAAATCTTACATTAAAAAAATAATAAAATTACAATTAGACCATAGAAAATACTATGAAGGTCACACGACGAAAGATATATAAGATTGATACTGGGAAATTTTAATGCAAACATTGGAAGAACAGCAGTTGCTCATTAACTGAAGAAAATAGAATATTTCAAAATTAGAGACCGTAATGAATGGGGAGAACATCTTTTACAGTTCTGCTAAGGACATCAGTTGGCAATCATGAATAGCGACTTCCAACACTATATATACGGCGACTGTACATATGGCGCTCTGTAAAAGATCGACAGAAACAAATCCATTAAATCCTGACAAATAACGGATATGTAAATCATAAGTACGAAAATCAAAAACATTCCTGAGAGCAGATTGCGCGAGTGACTATGAGTTACCGGTCGCAGATTTTAGATTGAGTTTTAAAAACTAGTTTCTAATTTAAACGTCGAAATAGTAGATAAATTCTTATATTTATTATCTACCATCAGCAATAACGACAGATCAACCAGAAATAAAATAAGAATCGCGATAGCGAGATAAATATCGGTAAAAATAAAAAGCTTGCGGTGAGACTTGTCAACATCTTAGTTTTCTCCTTATATACTATATGATGTAAAAAATTGGACAATTTTATTACCTACCAGGCACCAGTAGATGTTGATAATAGCAGATCGCCGGTATGCAGCCTCAGAACCCAAGTAAATATGTCTTGTAAGCGTACCCTTAGAGACAGCGAATGAGTAGTAATCGTTAAAGACTAATACTGGTGTTATTGGTGGAATTCGCTCTTTGTATATACCATTTTCTACATAGTACAAAGAAATATTAACAAACGCTTAATAACCTAGTAATATATGGTGACTTAATTGTTAAAAGTAAACACGAAACAAATAACTAGCAAAGGACGTAGTTCATTCCCACGCTGTCGATGAATAGTGTTGTGTAATCTATAGGCGACCCATTGCTGATGTAACTCCCCGTTTCAATTTCACTTCAATAGCGCGTTAATGTATTTAACGCCTTCTTTCGGATCACCTTACAGCTAAATAGTGTAGCAAAAGAACTCAGGTTTATAGCACCAAGCGTTTGCCTTTAGAGATAAACACCTGCAGTTTTTCCTGTCGCGACATGTTTGCGAGTAGGCGCTGGAAAACAACGGAATCGCTCAATGAGTATTGATTTTTCGAGAGGCACGCTTTGCGGATATAAATTGTTGGGCAAACTAAAACTGTTCTGTTACTTTTAAACAAACAAAGCCGGTTCAGCGTTGGTAAGAATGCTCATCTAATTGTATCTTTGCGTAACTGATTGCACTATTTAGGCTGGATACCCCTGCGCCTTCTAATAATTGAAACCGCTGCGAAGCGCTTTTTACACAAATAGGTCTTGAACACCGTTGGTAAGAATGCTACTTCTACGTTAATTTCACATTCTAATTTTAATATTTAGGCCGGCAACTATGGGCTCACATGAGGGCTAAAATTCAGCAACCTAGGGCTAAACTGAGGTTTATTTAGTCCCCCAAACTCGCTTCTACAAGTTGGCCAGGTATTGCAGAATACTGTGCCGCTTCTTACTGCTGTTCGCTGTCTTCGCAATAATTAATTGTAGGTACATGCCCTTATCAGCTCTCTTTTTTGATCGACAAAGGCAAATTTCGCAACTGTTCAGTTCAACTAGGGTATTAGGAACTCAAACTGAAGCGTGTTCAATTATTTATTAGCCCTAATGAGCGAGGATTTAATTATTTCTAAATTGCTGAAATATGCATAAATTCTGTAATCTTAAATGAGCCGCGTCCTAGGCGTTGTGCATTTATGTCAATTGCGATAGCACACGGGTTGTACTGAAGCTGTAATTTAAGCTATAGTTAGCATTTTGTGACTTGAATGTGTGCTTTATTAATTCATTTGATAGGCAGTGGTCCTACAAACTTTAATTGCTGTCACTTGGCCTAAGGGCTAATGCAAGTAATTCATGTGTTACTGCAATTTTTGGGTTTAATTAAATGCGCCTATGGCTGTTATGTGTTTGTGTTTTTTTCTGCAGCTCCTTCTAGCTGTACTAGCTATCTAGGAATGCAGTGAAGCGCCCAAGGTAGGTGGCGTATTATTAATTAGCTAGTTATGTTGTTTATGTTGTGAGTAACGACAAGGGTCCCAAATTTTAATAATATGTCTGTTCAATATAAAAGCCCGAAGCATTTATTGCTTAGTCCTTATACCACGCCATATTCTGCCAAGAGTTAAAAGAGCTAGCCGAGTCCTCGTTAAGCCCTCGTTTAAGGCGGTACACTGATAAGAATGCTGACTTGCTACTCCGCCAATTTTTTCAGCTAATTAAACTAAAAGAATTTTTTCAGAAATTTTAAAATAAAATTAATGTTTAACAAGATAAAATAAACCATTTTTTGCAGTTTTAGGAATTATCAAACGCCAAAATCAAATCATTCCACACAACAGATTAGTAAGTCTATGTTCATATCACCAACGCCTAATCCTTATTTGAATCCTATCTCAATTTCTCCTCAGTTTAGAACAACCTTCCTACAGCAATTTTCGTAATTTCATTATTAGGATGCTTGTAGAGGCAACTCTTGCCGGAATTAGCCCCAATAAGGCACCAACATGCCCCTAATAGCAACGAGCACCTACAGGTGTAAGCTGTTTGTTCTATCTGGTGGCCCCTTCACTTGTAGAGCTGACTATGTACACAATAACTCGAAGCACTAAAAGTTAACGAAGTCTGCCCTTGTTTGCTTTTAAACAGCAAAAGCATGGCGAAATTCTGTATGTAAGTAGAGCCGATCTGTTTACCGTGGGGATTTAAATGGGTTTCTATATCTTAATAGAGCGTTTGTTTGAGCCGTTTGTCGGCCTAATAAAAGTGCGAATAGCTGTTGCGGCGAGATGAACTCGCGAGTTTCCCATCTACCCGCGAAATGAGATCGCCGGGAAAATGCTGTATATGAACAAAATACAGCCAGCTATCGACGACTAAACGACGTTAGAGCCGAGCAACAAGTCGTGCTATGCCTCAATAAATTTCATCAAGGTAGACGCGAACGCCAAGAATTTGCATCTGACAAATATTTCAGCGCGGCGGCGAGAACTGAAGCTCCTCAGGAAATTTAAATTTTGAGAGCAAGATCTCGAATATTAATTGAGAAAATTCCGTAGGACTGATGGGTCGACGTTGGGAAAATTTATAGCAAGCCTTCGTGCAACTGATTGTAGCGAGACCTTTTACTTATTTTCAATTACAAGCTCAAAACCTGAATTAAAGCAGCAACATGATTTGTTTTATTTTGAAAAAGGCTCATAATTTTCGTCTATTTTCTAGTCCAACCAAAACATCTTATATTTATGATGTCTTTTTTACAATTAAAGGGTTGCCGAACTAAAACTGGACTTTACCTAACGGATGGCTTCATCTTAATCAACGTCAGCGGCGGTTGACAGTGAGATGAGTAGTAGTCAAATCTCAACCAGCAGCACTTTGTGAGGCAATTTAAGCCGTCGGCACCGTTTTCGGCCTTCGCCGAATGTGCAGACGATGCGACCATAGCAGTTGTATTGAGAGATATTTTCTCACGCCGAGTTGGCGGATCAGAAGCACTTCACCAATTGTTATCTACACGTGATCCAAATTCAATCTGGACAGCCAATCCGGAGCCCCTGAAAATCGTAGGTTCGGAGCTTCCTGAAAATTGCTGTTCTCGCAATTCAGCACGTCGGTCTTGACCGGTTGGAATTTAACACCTGCAATTCCGACCTTCAGATGTTTGGGTGGCATACCGCTCCTGCTTATCTGGGCCATCACATAATATCCCCTAACGTGCAGAAGGGGCTCAACCAGAGGAAACTAAGAATTAGTTTTGTTTTCTTTTTTTAAGTGAAGTTATACAATGCTGTGAACAATAAATCGGTGCTGAAGGCTTCACCCGATTGCTACCGAATTCTGTCAGAATTTCAGATACCGGCCACTATGCACAGTTTGCTTCACGAGCTGCGTACCTGAACGATAATTTTCCAACCACGTAGCCGATGGTAATCGCCACCGCAATTGTTTTTAAACTGTTGTAGTTATATTTGTACCGTTGTTTAAACTGCATTATAAGCTATTGTTCTTGCTAGTAGAGTTACGTGTTATGAGGTGTACTTTATTTTTAGCAGCTATAACCACCCGATTTATGACCGTATTGTCGCATTTATGACTTTATATTTGATTATCACTCCGTGCTTATACACTGTGATATTAGCATTTTAGTGTTATTATTTGTTACTGCTACCTGTGCGTGATTTGAGTTTTTCTTTCAAGAAATTATGTGCTACTTGGGTTTACCAATTCTCAGTTGAATGCCTGGATACATTTGTCGTTAATTAGTAAAGATTCATTGGCCTCCTTTTGGCTTTTAATCACTTTTTAGTACTTAAAGAACTGCACACCGTCTTCCTGTACTAACCGGCCAGCAGCTGTCTCTAAGTAGTTATAAAGTTTGTTTTGTTTGAGAAAATTAGCCAATGAATCGTTTTAAAGCTAACAAGTCGTTAGATTGTGTCAGAAGCGATAGCGTAATCTAAAAACTCTGACGCCAGGCTTCTTACCACAGTCAAACGATATTTAACCTTCGTAATAGTTTTGAAACGTAATGTACGTATTGTAGAAGCTGTTTCTTACAAAAGTTATTTAACTTGACTTCAACTTGTGGTACCTACATGCGCTCTATTCCGACTGGCGCTACTATCGTAAATTATTCGACTAGACTTTATCATGCACATTTTTTTGTAAATTTGTCAGGCGGGCGGTTTTCAAGATGATTCTGGTGATCCGTTACAACCTATATATGTAGTAGCAACTTGCGGGTTCAAGAGAACGTCTATCTAAGATAACATCATAACCGCACAGAATAGAGAGAAACAGAGAGCTATACGAAATACGAGCAATCTACTGATTTATCGCTGTTCAGCCATGAAGAACAACGACGAGAAAGGGAGAAAGAAGTTACATAGCAGCGCTTCCTCGTAGGTAGTAAATTATCAAAACTACAATAAAACTCCCTATTCGAAATTCATTAGAAGAACTGACCAATAGCCATACAATATTGAACATAATAAAATGCAGTCATTGCTCGTAACGACCCTCATCCACCTCACATTCCTCCAGGAACTCGCAGCTCTCATCAAACATATAATTGCCTCCCACTTATCAGAAACCGACGCCTACACCAGCCTGGGCATTACGGCAGCAAGCAGCCGAAAAATTTGCAGCTATTCCCAAGTACGTGACCAGCACGCATAAGAGCAGCCGCAGCGAAGATATTGCGGTTTTCGAATAATCCAGGAATTCATTCACGGCCCCGATCTGCTCCCCACCGTTGCTAGGGAGCGGAATTTATTGGTCGGTACACCGATAGGCGGCGCGTTACAAAAAGTAAAGCAGGAATCCCAGTGCACTATAGAGTTTTATTGTCCGAGATGATATACAACAGGCGGCACTCAATTCATAAATCTAATATCGATCTTTTAGGGGGTTGCCAAGGTACAAATCTTGTAATTTAACGGTTTTAGGGCGGAATCAAAATCAGTTGTTTACCGGGAGGGCTTTATTTTTAAAATTTTCCGGCCGGTCGATTTCCAAAGCGAAATTTTAATTTCTGCCCGAGATACGCGAATTAGACGGCCGACGTTAATGGGAGGATTAAAAGCGGAGATAAGCTCGGACAATGCAGTATCGGAACTGCTACAACCCTTTATCAGATTTGCAGCTTTGTTCGGTGCACTGGCTCTGCTGCTGGAGAAAGAGCTGATTTAAATCAGCTCTAATCTCGCGATTCGCTGGGGTTGGGGCTAAATTTGAAAAGCGTTTGTTCCAGGCCGCATTAGCCAAATATACCGCCTTCAAAAACGTTGTGAACCAAATAGAGCCATGAAATATGTGGTCGAGCAATAACATGACCTGTGAGTTTGAAGTGGCAATCCATCAAAAATAAAATTTACTAACAAAGTCAGCTTCACAAATGTCACTCACTAAAAATGCTCTGCTTAATGTATCTTCAAACACAGTTTCACTGCAGAACTATTCTATAATAATGTCAGTATTGTCGTAAATTAATAAAGGGACTGTACTATCTACAAACAACTTTGAAACAATATTTCCATTATTAAAAGTTGAACAGATATACTTCCAACCTACTCAGATTAATATCACTTCAGTCCTCAATAAGATGGCGCCATGGGACGCAAGGTGAAAAGCGGCGACCGCCACTCGGACCGGCTTGTGAAAGTCGATGGCGACGAATGCGACTGTGGAGAGGGCTCGGACACTACGAAGCACGTGTTTGACCGATCGCTAAAGGCGCAGCACAGTAGTCTGGCTGAAAGTCACTTGATGGCAGCAAGGCTGAGGAGCCAAATGATGGTATGTTCTTCGAAAGTTTGCGGAAAAGATCGAAAAATTACAGGTAGAAAATATAAGAACTAACTTAAAAGGAATGATAAAAGAGTTGAAAAGGTACAAAGTGAACGTAGCGGTAATTACGGAAACGAAAAGGAAAAGTTCTTACATTGAAGAAAAGCTAAATTATGGCATATTACTATAAATAAAATCATACCAATATATCATTCGGGCTTTAAACCTGGACGTACTACCTATCTGTTCGCTAAACTAGATCAATATCAAAGTTTATAAAAATGTATTGGGTGTACTCTCAAATACAATTTCTTTTGTGGAATGTACTACTAGGTATAAAGTACAATTATTAGCACTTTCAGTGTTGCTCTTGGTTGAAGAAGTCTTACTATGTGGCTTACCCATCGAATTCTCTGTGACGTTACCGAGGCTGTTTCCCATATAGTGAGATGGTATGAAGCGCACGACTTGAATCTGTTGGCAGTGCAAAATAATTGCCCGATTCAATAAGCACAGAGTTGGGATTTTTTATTTAATTGCAAATTTTAAAACTAAAGTAAAACAGTAAATGAATTGATAATGAGATGCGAGAAATATTAAATTAATTGGAGAAAAGTATGCAAAGGCAAAGCAAATTTCAAAGAGTTTAGATTGGCTTGTGACTAAATTAATATAATTCGAATAAGGTTTGCGCACATCTAAAGCCAGACCAATTAATAAAATGTATTTGACACAAAAGGTTGTTGGCTGCATTATAAAAGTAGCGTAATTTGTTAAGTCAAAAGCAAAAGATAGTGAAATTAGTAAGAAAAGCAGAAAGGTAAATTAAGCAGGATAATATAATAGAAATATTGCAAAAGAGCAATTCTCGAAGGCAACAGAAGAGGAAAGATAATGACGCAAACATGGTGAACTCAAAAATCAGTGCATTTAAACAAAATAAAGTGTAATAGTGCAAAGCAGAGCAATGACAAAATAAAAATAAAAACGTTTTGTGTGCGCAGCGCTACCGAACGATTTAGTTATAAGATTAAAGACAATAATTTAGTTTTTAAGAAAATTGTAAATGTAATTCACATAATCAAATTTACTTCCATTTGTAACCTTTTTTTACCAAAATTCATTTTCTTTAACATAAGAGAATCATAGTAATCTAGCAACCTGATGCTGTTTTGTTGAAAAAACAAAGAGAACAATTGAATTAATTTTTAAGTGAAGTTTGTTAGATTTGTGCTCCACCTTTAAACACATTTTTATACTATTAAACGAGCATATTACCAAGAAAAAAGAATTTATTTTTATTGTGTCTATTGTAAAGTATATGTGACAGTGTTTGTGAAGGTTTCCGCAGCACTAAAATATAAAATTCTCCAATTGCTTTTTCGAGGACATCGGCTGACGTTCAGCTGGAGTTTCCGATATTCGTTCCCGGCAAAAGTAAGAATCCAGAGCCAGAAGCCTGCACTGATTTACTTCGCGGAGGACTGCAAGAACGTTACGGACAACATCTGCAGCAAGGGGATCGCCTCCTGCAGAAGATCCGGGCAGCATTCACAACGGACAGCTTAAAAGTTTGCAAACGAGGTAAGATAAGGCCAGCAAATTTAAGTGTGGAGTGTCGGAAACGCATTAAAATCCGAGTTCAAACCTTTCCGGAGTGGCTTAGCGTTTTCCCGAGGCCCAATTTGCTTCGGTATTTCCAAAAATCGAGTAACGTCGATGGATTGTGCGAATTCGGCTGAGAACCCAAACGAACAAAAGCAAATAAACGTTTTGGCGTCTCTTGTACGTCACGAAACAAGCAAGAGGAGGTATTCCTACGCCATCACTGAAACAAAACAGTGCTCATTGTTGCCAGTGTGAAAATTTTAATAATTACCTAACGCGTTTCTTACAGTAATTTCACTTTTAAAACATTTAGATACGCTGTCACCACTAGCGACATTTTGTGTCATTTGCCAAATTAAGGATTTTTTGATCTACCAAGAACCGCGCATTCGAACTACTGAGTTCACGAATAAAATAAAGTCCGTTTATGATCCCAACCCAATGAGATTTGAGTTTCATGTTTTGCTTGTAGTTAGCGAAATCAGTTTTGCAGATTGGATAAAATATAAAAGGGGCATACAACCACTTATTTGTGTAATTATTTATTACATTTCGCCTTCCACCAGCCACAATTTAACTTATTGAATTTTATTGAAAGTTCACAAACGAATCATTACATTTATTGACCCAAAACGTGGAAATTCTAGACCCATTTCATAACAATAGTGTTAAATCCTTCGCTTGTTCTCGATTCCAAGGTTATACGAATAGAACCTGCACTTTTGTTTCCCGCATTTCTGCATTTTATCATAATTGCACGTTAGCATTACCCGATATAGCAAAAGGTTGGAATTTTCTGAATAACATATTGCTCGCTATCGTGTGTGTTAATAAATAATTAGGTGATCGTTTTCTGTTGTTTTCCACCTGTTATTACCATGTACTGCTTCCTCTGGTTTCGTTTATTTTAAGTGCCATTTACTTTGCAGTCTTCTCTAGCCTTTTAGATAGGTTGATAAGGTTTGCTTCAGTTTTTGTTTGTTACTATGATATCGTCTGTAGAAGCTAGAATTTGGTGCTTGTCTTAATCTATATACAGTGCCATGTGTGGTACATGACTATCCATCAAAATTTGCTGTAAAATATTGAGTCTTGTCTAGATTTATAACTTTATTTTTATCGTTAATTAATTGCTCTCTTACATATGTATTATATATAAAGATAAACTTATACACCGGAAGAAAGTTGTATTATTTTGAAAACCTTTCACAACAAGTTTTTAAATGTACATACAAAATTATATGAAGGGGCGATAACCGTGCGAGAAGGAAAATACGAGTACGATTACAGGACACCTCGATAAAATGTTCATATCCTGTTCAATTAATATCCTCCATAAGACAGACATTTTATATAGCAAGTCCTTGATGACCCTTATCTTCCAATTGAGCAGCTAATGAATGCGACAACTATATATGATTTGATTACAAGCAAATAGCTGAAACGGCCTTTATATTTAACGCCATTGTGATTGTATCATTTTTTGTCACAACTGAAGCTGCTTCCAATATTCTTAATCTGAAACATTTCCGACAGCTTACTGTCCGTTCTGTCCAATGTATTCGAGAGACTTTTCTTAGGCAAAACAAAAGAAAAACCTTTAATATCAAATCATCCAATTGGATTAAGCAAGTTCATAAGAACCCCTAGAGGCTAACATGTTGCTCAGCTGCCTTTATTAATACTTCGCTAGATTTTCATGTATATTCGCATAAAGGCTTAACCTACATATTGTATTTATTCTAAAAACTTATCATTAATATAAAAGACAGAAGACTGGGCAGTGGGAATATTTGTAGGGTTTTTGAATGATTAAATACTTTTTCATTCTCAATGACTGACGATGACTTAAGCAACATACTAATAGATTAGTAATTTTTGGAGAAATAGATATGAAGAACTCTTCAAAATTTGAAAGATGAAAACGTGTAGCTGAACAAAAGTGTTTCTACACATTGGTGGTCTCTAAGGAGATTTATTTAACGATGACCGAACCCTATTAGACCCAAGGTCGTAAGTCTGACCAGAAAATAACGCAGACATGAAGCTAGTATTAAAAGAAAATGTGATTCAATAGGTACTTGACAAAATATTCTTCTTGCTACATAATACTCATAGATTGACGTAAAACATTGGGCTACTACTTGATACACACAAACATTGCATAGAAACAATTTTAAATTTCAAGTTTTCATTTATGTGAACTAGAAACTCGAATTTGACAAAGATTAATCAAACAAGAAAAGAGAATCATGTCCGGCATTGCTTCGAGTAGATCAGTCATCTCTATCACAAAATGGTTTAATAATAAAACAGTTTCGGTGGATTCCACATTCATAGATTTTTCAACTTATGTAAGTGCGTTGGAATAAAACTCTAGTGCTTATATTACGATTACACGGTTGTACACGATCATATGATACAACAGATTTCTGCCGAACTTGTAAAAATATATATAAAACTGCCAGTTAAATCCTTTCTCTATTTATTGATTTATTTATAGCAAATTCCTGCAAATTTGAGCTTAAGGTAGAACTCAGATGTACCAGAGGTACTCACGTTTCAAGTAATGCAGATACTTGAAAACAACGCAACAAAAAAGAAAAGCAACAGAATAAAGCCAATAAACCCAGAACCACGTTGCTTGGGAGTCTGAGTAAGAATAGTATTGACTCGCGACACATTCCACTAATTCGCGTGTCATATTTGAATTCCGGTTTCTTTTGAGTACTCTCTTCTATTATCGCTTTTTCTTAAGATATATTTAAAACCAAAATAAAATACGTCGAAAGTCAGAAACATTACACGGAACTAACGTGCTTGTCATGTAATAGTTATTTATGTATTAAGGGCATCAGCGGCTGTCGTGATATGCTTTAAAGATTTTCTCGTGCTATAATTTTGATTATGCATGTTGTACAGTCGTGTTCACTACAGTGTTGTATAGAATATGTGCTTTGGAAATATAAATTAATCATGCAAAGTTAAAAAAAAAGGTGTGTATATACAAATATTGTGAAAGTATACGTCTAGGTCTACACAGTTAATAGTAGAGTGTGAGCCTTTGTTGAGTAATATCACAACCATTAATAAATTTACAACTGTTGCTGTACAACGCATTGTTGAACATGACTGTGCATACATACATTTTATTTCAATTTGGTCATCGTCATCGTTGTGCTGGCGCTGTAAATTTTTGATGTTGCTATATTAGATTGTTGGAGTTTATTATACTGCTTAGCAACTTTATTGGCCTCCGAGTCATAAAAGCCATATTACACCCACTGTCGAGGGCCAATAAACAAGATTATAGTTACAAAATGATATATAAGTTATGTAGTCCAAATGGGCGATAGCATTCAAAAATCCAAATGGGACCAGTGCAAATTCATAATGAAAAACAAACGTTCACGAGCGTGAATAAAACCTAATAGCCTAAGTTTAGCAAAGAATCGCCATTGCCACGATTATGTAAACAAAGTTCGGGATTACTGATGGGGATTCTGTCTAGATGAAAACGGGGACAAACAGACGAAGTGCCCCGAAACCCAACTTTGCGCAAATGAAACTAAAGCTTCGGATTTGATGGGAAAACTTGAGGATTAAAAGAAGGATAAGCGTCAGTTAAACAAAAATGTTATAGGCGCACTTAGCAGTTAGAATTTTAGTTAAAAATTAAGAAATCGGCTAAACCTGAATGAAAATAGTTTAAAAGAAGTGGACGCCACGATGTCAGTTTTATCTATTATCTAAATATGAGGGATGTTCATAATTGACAAGGACTTTTTATATTTGTGGCACTAAAAAAAAGCTATTGTCAAGCCATTAAGTGATAATCAAGGTAGCTGTGTTAACAATATTTAAGCGAGATTATGTTTTGTTTCAATACACAATGGGCGATATACTCACGATGGCGTCAGAGTGCGCTAGTATAATAACTGTAGCGGTCACATACCATATTTGTAATTGTATTACTCACACTTAATAAAGTTGGCACGACGAAGCAGTAAGCATATTATCACGTCCGGCTATCTCCTGACGTCTGGCAGCCTTAAGCAGGCCGTATAGAATAGTATATTATGTTATTAGGAGTAAAAGTGATACTTTATGTGGCGAAAGAGCGTTGCCAACCTTATGAACTCAATATTCCGTAAATGTCACCAAAAAAGTCCGTAGAAATCCGTAGGTGCCAATTACAAATCTGTAGACAAATCCTTAAATTTTTACTATAAAGTACAGCAGTCTTAAATTGTTGGTTATGGAATTTCTACTTTACCAATAATGCTTTTATTTAGAAAATACAAGTAAGTAGAATCTGTATTATAAAAGTAACAAACTAACAAAAAATACACACAAACATGCATCCAGTGAATATGACGGATTGCAAACAAGAGAAAACATCTCTGACTGGCATTAATAAAAATAAATTACCGTGCTTCTACTTCATCTTCACTGGATGAGTGTTCTTTTTATGATCATATATTGCTTTGGTATGCATACGTTCAAGCATTGCTCTATCGATATTACAGTTATAACAAAAACTATTTATATCTTTATCTACTCCTACTCTACAATGGCCATGAATTATGATTCATAATTCACAGTTCATAAAATTCTATTTTTATAATTCAATAGTTTGCAAGTTGCAACCAATCAGAAAATTATATTTTCATTATTCAATAGGTTGTAGCCAATCACAAAATTCATTCTTATTATTAAATGACTCTTGGAGCTAACAGCTGTGACAAATGTCATAATTCGGAAATATGAACACAAAACTCCTATTGCGTATGAGTAGATAAAATACCGTATTACATTCGCGATTATGACCATTATTCACTCAGATGACTTGCACCACGCGCCTTCGGCATGTGGCTCAAATGTCATCTTCGCGAATAATGGCTGTCATAATCGCTCAAATAATAATATACTATTATTAAACATCCTCATTTCTATTAAAGTACACGTTTGTAATTTGTTTCTATGTTTTGTTTTGTTTAAATTAATTGCCGAAAACACTCTCTCTAAAATCATTATGTGATTCCCTCCAAAGAATTTCAAGACCTATTTTGGATGTATCTGAAATGCCTAAATCAATGTTCTGAAGTAACCCCCATTACCTATCAATATTATTATATTCCCTTTCATTGATTACACTTGGAACCTGACTCGCAAGTGGCAGGTATTATTGCACTAATGTGTTTTAAATCCTGCCTAGAAAAGGAAAATTGTTGCAAAAAGGAAGTATTCGATGAGTTGTTAAAATGTATTGATATAACCGTACGAAGCCATGGGGGCTGAAATCTGCTTGCTCATTGCGAAGGGTGGGTTCGATGGTTAAGAAGAGCGATCTCTTGTAAATTTCGACACTCACCCAGATTAACTTTCTTTAGCAGTCTGATAATGAGACCGCCCTTCCACTCTGTAGGTGTTCGAAATAGTCTGTTTAAGTGGATGCAGTAAATGTACAGTACTAGGGTAGAAACTGAATAGCTCAGATGGTGTGCTATCTGGTCCAGCTGATTTTCGAAGTTTTAACTGATTAATTTCCTTCTTAGTTTCTCAGACACTGAGTCATTTGTAGAAATCCGATGTTGGTGTGCAGCGTAGGTGGTCAGGTTGTTAGGCTGTTAGTTGTGGTGGTACGCTGAAAGTGCTCGTCTTTGAGAAATTTAAATCCAACGTCATGTAGAACAATGTTTAAACTTCTTCTGCCTATATTATATTATGTTGCTCCTGAAGCTCAAAATTTAAATAATTCAAAGTAATATGTTTTTATTTCTGAAATAAATATAAAAATAAACATCATACGCCATACCTTCTATACGCATCTTATAGTTACACATATAGTGTATAGAATCTGGTAGGTCTGCAGTTTTAGATTTCTTGCGGGATCACTTTGTAGATACCAGGACTAGATAAAACTAGTTGGTTACTTCTACGAGTCTTCGTCCTTTTAACAGTAGAGATACTAATTCCTAAAGTTTCAGCCGCTCGTCGCAATAGACAAACAATTGTAACAAGATCATAAATAATAAGTTAACTTGTCACACACAAGATAAAGGAAGTAAATACCTACCGATGTTTTCATCTAGAAATAGTTCAATAAATTCAGCAACAATTACCGAAACTGTGAGCAATGTCTTATCTTGCATGACATATTAATGCATAAAATTACACTTTTTATTAACCCTGGACAGAACTGCTGCTTATTGCTACTGAACTACTACAAAACTGTCAAAAAGCGTTTATACGACAAATAACCTCAAAAAATGTGACGGACAGATCAGATGTTGATCATATGTTTACAGAGCTGGGCAGTAATTAATTACTTTGTAATTAAATTACTAATATTAAATTCCTTTTTGTTTATTTGCCTTGAAATTGAATTACTTTTCAAAATGCGGTAATTGTAATGGGGAATTGCCCTTTCTGTTAAAAAGTACTTGAAAATTACTTTTTGAAAGTAATTAATTGCTACATTCAATTACTGAATTACTTTTGAGTAATAAAATTATTCTGAAGTATTTAAATTACTTTACAGGTATTTGAATTACCAGTGGTAATTGAAATTACTGAAGGTAATTAAATTACCTTGTGGTATTTCAATTACTGACCTCGATTGCGTGCTAAATCTCCAGAACGCAAAAAATACAATAAGGTCTTATTAAATTACATATTAAACAAATCGGGATGGGGTGTTCCCCAACCAATATAAGCCTAATTTATGATTTCCTCTGACGATCGAATAGCAGCAACTTTTGTGCAACATTTGCATTTTGTACGACGCGCATTGGTGCGCGTATGTAGTAAATGTGATATGTAGGTTGTAACAGTGAAACTAATATTTATTGTTGAAGACGCTAAAACTATATTTGCGGTAAGTACGTTATAGATTACAATACCTACGGTAAAAATATAATTTAAAATAGCTTCATTAGACGATAGTGGTTCATAATAATTAGTTATTCCTTTCAATTTGCTTGTTTTAAATGATGTACTAGCATAGGGCCATACTGTAACCGGCGTTAAGTTCAGACAATTACGTTTTTGAGTGAGTAATTGAACTAAACGGCCAAAATCCGATAACAACATTTAAACAGCGTAAAACGCCTAAATAAAATGTACCTAATTGCGAAATTGTGGGCCTGGTTGACTCAAAAATGCAGTATGGGGTATGATACTAATACAATATAAAAACACCGCAGAAGTTTACCGCACTCTTGCAATGAACATTTCGTAAATTATCCATTCTTTGTCGCTTTATTGCCTTGTAATGGTCATATGCTGCTTTGTATACGGACTACTGCAGCATATTAGGTTTGATTATTATTAAAAATCTGGAATGGTGTCTTATAAAAATCATGACATTCTTATAATTCCGATTACCTCATCGAACATTACGTCTTTACGTTATATAGGGTGCTGCGTTGACGGACGAAACATACAAAACCATGCTAATTACGAGACATTTAAATATTGACTTCGTAATGATTTTACACGAAATTCCATTTAGTTTTCTTAAAAGAACCGTGCGTAGTGACCCAATTCATGTAATTTTAGATATTTTATTACTCTAAATTTAAAATCAATAGGTAATATTAAAAATTTGGTAAAATTAATAGGTATTATTGAAGATGTTAAGATTTTGAAATTTGAAGTAAAAATATGAAAGCAACCTGCGCCATTTGTGGAACGTTGACAGTAATTTTATGAAATACGTATTTCTCCCCGTCTCTTACACGGTGTGTTCAAAAAGAAATTACATAAGGATTGGCCATTAAATATAAAAGTAATGTCAACAGCAAGCTTTAGAATTCATTAACTGTCATCGCTTTTGTTGTTATTGTAAGTTTATATTATACGCTGATATCGTGATTGAAACTTCTAAAGATTCCTGTCTCTAAAGCTTGCTGTCGACATTAGTTTTATTTTCCATGGCCAACCCTTATGTAATTTCTTTTTAAACACATGGTATAAAGGTCTCTTGAATGTGAAAATGACTCCATTGTTACGTGCTTAAGCAAATGTCTTTTATTTTTGTATCTGATGTAAGATATCTTATTTCAATCAGCCGTATTGTAATCAATAATCATGCAAGGAAGGAAACGACATTTTAGTCCAGATTTATACATATGACACGTTTACATTTTATGATGAGAGTATCTCTTGTATTCAGCTGCATTCAAAAATATTTAAATATGAAAATCAGGAGGCTAGTTAATCTATTACTGACCAGGGAACAAAACGTATATTTTCGGGAAACCCTTACAGGCTTCAGAAAATGCCACTTTCGTATAAAGGGGTAAACATTTTTCTTTCGAACTGAGCCAACAAAAAATGCTCAAGTTGCGCCAATTGGATCAACATGTAGTGTTCTTTACAAAATCTAAATAGAATTTTGCTGTCAAATAATTAAGAAATCCAATGCTGCACCCTGTATACTTAAGTAAGATACATATTTTCGTCATACATGCAAAGGGAGTGGATTAATTTTGCACGAACATGGAAAAATTACTTTTATAACATTCAGCGTGCTGTTTTTTCTAATGCCATTACAAAATCTAGCCAAAATGAAATTTGACATTTCTTCGTATTCAAAGAAAAAATATTTTTTTATATCGGCAGCGAAGTACCTACTTCAAAATCGTCATTAAAATAGGAGAAATCGGCAGTGAAGTAATCCATTGTTTTACGACTTTTTATAGGTGGCGGGGCGACAAATAGACGTCAACAGACGTAAACAAAAAATTGGTTGAAATGTTGTAATTTCACGATTTCTCGATTTCAAAAAAAAACAATGTACCCCTCGGCACTGAAGTTCCTATTTGTCCCTCATGTAGTTTATTTGCATTGGCCCTACGGGCTTCGGCAACTAAATCCACATCCGTGATAAAAAGTTACAATTCAGTGCCTTGGTATACAAACTACTATTTTTTTAAATCGGCAGTGAAGAACATCTAAATCGTCATTAAAATATGAGAAATGCGCAGTGAAGTAATCCATTGTTTTACGACTTTTTGTAGGCGGTGGGCGATAGGTAAACTTCAACCGACGTCAACATAACCTACAAAAGTTGGTTAAAATGTTGTAATTTCGTGATTTTGATTAAAAAAAAACAATGTGCCCCTCGGCACTGGAAGTTCCTTTTTATCCCTCATGTGGTTTATTTGCTTTGGCCCTACGGGCCTCGACAACTAAATCCACATTCGTGATAAAAAGCTCAACTACAGTGATAACCTATGTGGAAATTAATACGTCATTCATTCATAATCTATAGCTTCTTTTATACCTTTCGGTGTCGAGGACCGTTCACACCCCTCGGGAAGTGCAACGGAGGTAATACGCCGGGACTTACATTACGCTCCGCCGCATGGGACTTACATTATCCTCCCCCGCATGCAAACATACCACAAACTCAACAACTTACAGCTAAACTTAACTAATGAGTTGAAATCCACTGCCGGTCCGAAATTTTACTACTAAACACTGATCTAGTAGGCCATGGATTTTGTAGGAACGTAGCGGTTTTGGCTCCAAAAATACAGTTCATCAAGCTCTACCATTTAAAAAAATCCGGTTAAAATCGCACAATAAATTAAGATTTTACAGGGTGGCTCAAGAACAAATGGGTCACACTGTATGTAGTAATTTTGTTTACTGTTTACTGATAATATCTCTATTTGATTTAAGGATTTCTAATTAGGGTCAACAACACTGTATTTTACAGACACATACCGCGCTAGTCAAATCAATTTTCAAACACCCAGAGACGTGCTAATGTAATGCTATCCTTGTAGCACTCGTAAATAACGAGAGTGACGCATAGAGAAAACGATTTCTGTTCTAACTTCGTGTAACGTTGACGCAGGGCTCATCTTTGGCTGGATACATTGTAGATATGTTATATTAGAGAGTCACCCGAACTACGCTTCGGTTCGCTAAATTAAGAGAGATTCATTAATATAAATTTTAAAAAAAGGATGCATCGGCCGGGACTCGCACCCGGGTCGCCCGCGTGGTAGGCGGGATTCCTACCATTGGACCAATGATGATTCGTTGAATGAGCAGCTGCTGTAATAGCATATGAACAATCACCCGAGGCAACAGCTGCCGCAGCGCAAAAACTTTTTCGCACTTGTTTTGAAAATAAAAACCGGCTTACGATCTAAGTCTAAAAATTAGCAAACTTTTAAGCCATCATACAACTTAATCGGTCCAGTATCTTCGGAGGAGATAGCGAACAAACATAGGTACACGCAAACATACAAAGAAAGCACCGATTTTATGTTATTAGATAGGCACTCTACGGAACATGTTGAATGCTCTGTGGTAAGTCCGCAACTAAGATATTCACCGGAAAATTGGCATCACAGTGGTAGTTGAAGAGATAAATAGATGTGCTGGCAAGCACGAAGCGAGATACCACCAGCATGTCAATACAGAAGCCCTTCAACTGCTTGACAATCAGATCTTATTCTGAAGATTGAAGAGAAGCACGCCTTTCAAGCTAGTGTAATGACATGTGTAAAAGCGAAGCCTTGTTCATAAGTGTTTAGTGTCCTTCCTACGTGTCAGTTGAAAAACTTAAGCACATCGATGGATAAACTGTTCTAGTATTCAAATTGCCTTTACCATTTTGATGACGGTCTGGCAATTCATTCAGCATTTGCTCTATCTGCATACCAATTGCTGTGATGTGTGTATTCCTAGTTTTAGCTTTCAGATTTATTAACATCAGTTTTTTTAGATCCAGGAGAATTTTTTTACATCACATTTTTCGCAGAAACATTTCTTATTAGTTACTTTTAAACGTAATGCCTGTTGTTTAGATAATCTCTTACACACTATATAAAATACATAAATCACAAGAAATGTTAACACTGTCAATCATAGGACCATTGTAACATTGATTACAGTTGAACATTTTTACGTAGATGCGTAAAAATTTTGCAAGCAAAGGTATAACTGCTCGGTACGAAGTACAGCTGTTGTGCACTTGGATAAAGAATTTGAAAGACATGGCAAAGGAAAACACAAATTAGGCACACTAAATATGGCTCTATATAGGAAAACAAGATGATAGGAAGCACTACTCTCAAGAAAATTGGAAACGCTGGATTGGTGAAGTAGAAATAAACAAAACAACAGTAAAATCTACGTACATACGATATTATAACCATAATGTATAACGCATACTGCCAATTTGTAAATTGCCATATGAAATACAGATTGCTGTGTAAAATACTTCATATGGCAACATTTTGTTTCAATAAAAATCAAAATTATTTACTATACTTTCTTTTACTTCCAGTTTGACAAATTAAGTATCTCGAAGCTATATTCCTTGTAAGTATTTCCAAATGTTAAGTAATGCATTTGCACCTGTAGATTTTTCTAGGAAAAAAGCCAAGTACAGTTTGATATTTTTTTAGATAAATTTCCGTAACTGTCACATTAAATGAGAATGTCTCGGCAAAGTAAGAGTCAGCCCCTTTTTCTGAACAGAGTCTTAAAAGCAGTTTCCAATTTGAAAGACAGCCATGGCTCGACCGTGCGTAAAATTGTTAACCAAGTAAAAACGACGCTAAGAACATCTCCGCGACGAAAATCAAACCAACGGGATTTGATTCTCCATATACGGCAAGCACTGAGATATGGAGTCGAAAATGGCTTTCTGAAGCAACGGGCTGGAAGATACAAAATTGATTCCAAGAATAACCTTTCCTCGAAAGCATCAAGTAGAAGAGAAAACCCAAGGTTGCACTTAAAATCTAGGAAGAGGACGTCACATTCTAGCACAGCTAGTGCCACTGCCAGCACAACTACTACCAGTACTAGTAACTCCTCCACGACGGATGCTTCGAGTGCTACTTCCAGGTCCAGGTCAAGCACACGAGACAGACGAGAGAAATTGAAACCATCGCGGCAGAAGAGGAGAACGAGAGGCGACATGAATAAAAATAAGCGCCGTAGGCATTTCAGCAATTCCAATAACTACACAGAAATGGATTCTAGAGATTCTAGAAATAGAACGCCTCCAGAACCTCAGCCAGAACCGGAACCAGTCCCTGAAGCTAATCCCCCTGAACTCGAGAGAAGACCATCACGATCGTCTAGTCGTTACAAGCTGAGACGGTCGAGGCATACAGTCGAGGGTAAGGTTTTATTTAATATTACCGTGTTCCATTTTAATCAACAAAGTTTTAGATGAGAACAACGACCCAGCAATGACATCTGTTAATTGCGATAACGAAGACTGTCTGTGCAACCTCAAGCAGCAACATTCAAGTCACAACCGCTATGAAGAAGGACCATCAGATGATTATATAAACTAACGTTAAAAAGTTGAACAAAATTATAACTCGTATTTATGCTCTTTCAATATTAGTCTGTCTTACCTGACCTGTACCTATTGTACTCGTTCTTATAAAATATACTTTTTTTTAAATAAAATTGAATTGTTAAATATAGACAACTTGTGTTGGAGCCATCTAGGGTGCCTTGATGTCATTTTGACTTATTTATCCTATAACAGGGTAGGGATACAGTGACTATTATATAATCACAGTGTGACCATACAATTGTTGGCTGGTACTTTTTTCTCCAATGTCAAAATAAGCTTTTGCGGAAAACCATGGTGATGTAATAAAAGGAATAGCATTTTTTTCCAATGTAAGCAACATTTGGTAACAAAAAATTACTAAAGTCAAAATAAAATTTGACAATTCATTTACTGAAGTGAAAGAATGTTATTCAAAATGGCTGATCTCTCAAATACAATAAAATAACACAAAGGGGTTTAAATTTTGAAGAAATATGAGTCATAACGTGTTTTCATCAATTTATTACAATTAATGGAAATTGGAAAGTTCAAATCCAAAACACAAATGATATGGCATCATTTGTAGGCATCTTCTCGGTAATTGAATATGCTTTTAGCATCTAAATTTATAAATTATATTAAATAGATACATGGGCTAAACTCCAATATAGCCCACTGGTGCTTAGGTGCATGCGCTTGATAATGTGATTCTCAGTTTGTCGGAGGTTCTACAAATGTTCAGACAATGGAGGCAAAACACGAGAGTCTCATGCCAGACCCAATCTTGGCTGCCGTCAAGGTGCGAATTTAAGTTAGCTGCCGTTTAAGATTTGTGTGTACTTTTAGTACAAAAATACCTGTGTATCACCGTAAAACAAGCAGTTAGTCCTATCATCGACAATAATATTTAATTTGAATTTCCTAATGAGTATTTCGCTTATCCATAGCTTAAAATCCAGTTTCACCACTGGCATAACAGTTTCTTTATGCGCATATTCCGTAAATGTCAAAATGTACCAGGTGGTCTATACTGGAGTTTTCCCAATACATGTTTTATAGGTGTCATTTGGCAAAGTATTGAATATTTTGAAGCACGATGAACAACTTCTTCTTCTTCTTCGCTAATCCTTATGCTTTTTCAGGCGTCGGATGTGGGTTCCTCAATTCTTTCCTGTCTCTTGCTAGGATTTTCATTTCCTCTACCGTCTTTCCGCTTTCCATTCTTATTTCTCGGATTTGGTCCATCGATTTTCTTCTTGGTCTTCCCCTTTACCTCTTCCTTGGTTTTCCCAACTCCATTATTTTTCTTGTAATTCTGTCCGGTTCCATTCTTACTATATGCCCGTACTAGTTCAGTTCTTTCTTTTTTATATTTCCATTATTGGTTCTTATTCTGTTATTTCTCTGATCATGTCATTTCTTACCCTGTCGCATTTAGTTTTTCCAGCAATTTTCCTGAGGTCTTTTTTTCTTAGAGTCCAGTTTTCACAAGCGTATGTAATTGTTGGTATTGTTATTACATTGTATATTTTTCTTTTTACCTCTATGTCTATGTCTTTATGCCCTAGTATTGGTTTGTTTATTGAGTAATATATTCTTGTTGATTTATTAGCTCTGTTTGTTAACTCCGCCTCTATTTTCACATCCTCCGTTATTATACTTCCCAAAAATTCGTATGTTGTTACCCTTTCCAGTGATTTATTCTTGCATTTGATTTCTTTGTCGATCTGGGTGTCTGTTTCTTTTTCATTTACAATCATGGTTTTTGTTTTGTTTGTATTTATTTCCATTTTCATGTTTTCAGTTTCTTCATTCCAGTCGTTTACTAAATCACATTGTTTGCGTCATTTGGTCACAGTCCTATTTAGAATTTTGTCGAGACTAAGGAGTTCCAACCTTAGCAAGGGATCTTTTACGTGGTACACATCGTAGTAACATGGGACCCACGGTTTTACATCACTTCCGAATGATGGCATTCTGTAGAGGCTTTAATCTGCATTTTTTAATTTTTGAAAACCCCACCGGGACCGGGAATCAAACTCGCGACCCTTCGATCAGTAGCCAGAATGCTTACCACTGAACTACCGACCTCGGCGTTTAATAATTTTGTCCATAATAATGATAAATAGTAGAGGGCTTATGCTATCTCCTTGTTTTATTCCTTTACTCATCTTGAATTCATCTAATCTTTGTCCCGCCATTTGCACTCTTGCTCTTACTCTTTCATATGTACTTCCTACTGCGTTTATCAACATGCTAGGTATTGAACAACAAAAAAAGATATAATTTAAAATAAGACAATTTCGGACATGCCTTGGAGCCATATATTAAAGATTTGTAAAAGAAAATTTTGAAAATGCAATAGAAAAATAAACATTTATTTTGATAATCTGCTAAATTGTGCAAAATAAGAATTACAATTTAAATAGTACAGTATTAGTTAAAATTTTGAAATTGATGGGATGTAAATGTAAAGTGAAAAATAACAGTACCTAACCTTCTATTACTATTCAATATTACTAGTGCAATAATAGTATATTATGGGACAAGTGGTTGAAATAAAATTTCAACGTTGAGAGTGGGTTTTTTCAACGAGCGAAGCGAGTTGAAAGAAGTAACTCGAGACGTTGAAATTTTATCAGCCACGAGTTACATATACTATTTTTTCTACGAATTTTCACTTATTTTAACAAGTTAATGCACTTTAGAAAAAAATAAACATAAAGTGACATTTCTCTTGTCACCAATTGTATGTCAAACAGTTTGAAATCCCGGTAGTCCGAGCATTTCAATCTCTAGTGGTTGAAATGCAATTTCAACCACCAGAATCAATGTCAGAATGACTGATTTCAATGTCATGAGTAGAAAAACAATGTATAGTATTATGTAAGTTTTTACTGTATAGTAGTTGGCATTAAAAAATCTCTTGCATTTATTTTTTTTAACAAATCTAACACCCGTATTCATAGTCGTTCGCCAGCGGATCGCCGGCGACTCGCCGGAGTTTCGTTATGAATAGTATGTTGGCGGCACTGTACGTCTATGTCAAATTCGAGGTGATCAGGTTAGGTTTTCAGTCAGTTTTGACAGAAACTGACACAAAATCTAACCTGCTAACCTCGAATTTGACATAGACGTACACTGCCGCCAACATACTATTCATAACGAAACTCTGGCGAGTCGCCGGCGATCCGCTGGCGAACGACTATGAATACGGGCGTATGAGTATTACCTATATAAATACAGTGACTTTATAATCACAGTGTGGCGGCCATACGATTGTTAGCCGCCATGTTTCTTCTAACTTCAAAATAGGTTTGCATGAGAAACTACAGTGACTCTATGAGAAACTACAGTGACTCTATGAGAAGTCATCGTGAAGTGACAAAAATAATTGCTTAAAATGTAGGTACTGTTTGATAACGTTCCGTTGCCCATCTTTTTTATTCAACCACTAGACGGTAACGCTTTGAGGACGTAGGGTTCTTCTTATTTTTTCAGAAATAACGTAAACGCCGGTTTTCAATAATAGTACATAAAGTTGGTTTATTTAACACGAATACATTGTCTTCAGTTATGCATGCGTTAAGCACAAACTATTTCTAAGGTACTAGTACACAGATTATAATTAAATAAAAGGAACTAATTTAAATTATCTCTAATCTACATGCTATACATGTTCAACCTGGAATTACAATTGTACACCGCAATAATCTATTGACCAGTTACTTACGAATATTTAAACGATATAAAATTTACAGGAAAATATTTATTTCTCTGTTAAATGTTCTGATTTGTTTGATGTGAATACTGTTCTGAATATCGTAAATAACTGATTGGCGAAAAACGTCAAAATATGCTTCTTTTCCATAGAAACAAACTATAATTTGGAAAACTCACGGCCGCGGAAAAACTAATGGCGGATTTCATCACGTGAGACGTCCAGTCAAACTTTTAACACGTTATATTTTGACATTAGTAATTTTTGTAACTAAACATTCTGTAGAGTGTAAAAAAGGCAATAATTTGGAAAAATTTTGCCTTCAACCAATAAAAAACATGACCACCGTATGACCACACTGTGATTATACAGTCCACGGCCTGCTGAAATGTGTGACAAATGTCACTCTATACGGCCTGGGATTTTTTTAATCCATTGTTGTTTTCATTTCTAAGAAAACGCCAATTTTGACCGTTTACCGCCACATACCCAAGATGACATTTAACTGACAACGACTGTCAAGACTAATTCGTGTTTAGAAATGATTTTTTAAATGCAATATCAGTATGATAAAGACCTATTGTTTTGAATGCAATATAAATATGAATGGTGTAATCTATTATTTAGTGTCGTGTAAGTACCTTAGAGATCTATAGTTTTAATATTTTTCTTGAGAGAGAAGAATTCGTAGTTGAAGACGGATTCATATTTTCAGGTAGGTATTTTTTGGATAGCTCACACATTTGCTGTAAAATAGCACATGATATGCAGATAATCGTATTTATTACAAATTTGGAAGATGTTCTACGTGGTAATAGTAATGAACTATTTTATTCTGTGTGTTATTGCAAGGTTGTAGGTTTATGTGTAATTTATTGTTAAAAATTTAAAATTAAACATTTAAAAGTTATTTGTTTTATTAGACACCTATCTGTAAATGTAGTAATTAAAAATGTACTAAAGGAAGTGCAATGTGATTTTATAGTCTTCGCCCAGAAGAAGTTACTCAGAAACACCTTCTTGAAAGCTAGAACTAACAATTCTTTCCCGTTGTTTATGGATACCTATTTAAATAAAAATAGAAAATAGAAATCGCTAAAAAGATACATTGTTTGAAGCACCAGTACGTTAATTTAAATTTAGCTTTCTGACCGTTTCCTTTGTAAAACTTAGTTGGAGGTAAATTCATGATAAGATCATCCCCAATTGGTATATTTGCACGTTGTAGAACCGCTTTCTATTTTAACAATACCAAACGAACTCATAAGCAATAATAACGAATAAATTAATCAACAAATTATAGTGTGAACGTAAATAATGTAAATGAGAAAATGCACGGAAAAACTAGCAGCAAACCGATAAAAAAACACAATAGAAAATCAAAGTAAAAAATACACGGGAGAGTTATATTATTGTTGAAAAATTTTAAGAAACGTAAAATATAATCAAATATTTGCATTGTAGTCAACGTAGGTACTAACTGATGTTACATTGCAAATTTTAAATTCCCGCTCGTGGGTATACACCGCTCTGAGGAGAATCGCGAAACTTCACATATGTCCAAGCCGTATACAGTGACGTTTGTCAAACAATTCAGCAGGTCGTGATACAGTCACTGTAGATAGGGACAGATCATTGTCCCCTCTAGAGGACCTAGATGTCATCTGCCATTTAATTTTTATATAGCCCCTTAGTACAGGCGCCAGGGAATTTTTACATGCAAAACTTGATAACAGCATTTTTTGGTGTTAATGGGGGGTTGTGCTCTAAGTTTTCGGATTGATCGGAGAAATTGTTTTTCCACCATATCGGAAGAAGTGTTAAAACGATTTTATAGCAATTTCTCGTTTCCTGTTGCTCTGACGCTGAAATTGCATCAATGGAAGTTTGTAGTTTATGAAATTCCTCACAAGTTTTTGAAATACATTTTTCTCGTGGGCTCAACAATTCGAAATTCGAAAAAGCCAAGAAATTAAGGGTTGAAATTAGTTTTAAGTAAATATATCGCTTTCGGTCAATACTACCATAAAATAGTATATTATACATCAAGGTAGCGACGCGCAGTATTATAACCTGAGCGTATATTAGATACTGAGCTCGAAGCGCGAAGTATCTAAATGTGAATGTTATAAGACGATTCGCTACCGTGGTATACTATTTTTTGCACTACCAAACGGGTTTATACCTAAATTCCCAACAAATTTAGAAAATATTTTAACTGTCAAATAGTCATATTTGGTAACTTACGGCCAGGGAATTTTTTTGAAATCCATTGTTGTTTTCATTTCTGAGAAAACGCCAATTTTGGCCGTTTGGCGCCACATACCCACGATGACATTGAAATGACAACGGCTGTCAAGACATTCGTGTTTAGAAAGAATTTTTTAAATGCAGTATCAGTAGAATAAGCAGTCAAGTGATGTGTCAAGTTGTGTCGCTTAACACATTATTATAAAATGTATGTGTTATAATGATGAAACAGTAGCCAATATCCACTGCCGTTTTCAAAAAAAAAAATTGAAGAAGAGGGTATTTCACGCAGTTCAGTGTTTGAATGGTGTAGAACCGTCAAATATGGCCGTAAAGCCTATGTCACACCATCAGTTAGTCTGACAAACTAAACTGATCAGTCTGTTTTAATGACGTAAAACGTCGTCACTCTTGTGGTTTGGTCAAACTTTTCTAATTTTAGAGGCGTCTCTAATTTCCGTTAGTCTGTTTGACGCGAATTCTTTTCTGATTCGCTAAAATTTGAATTCATCAAAAAGTAGCGAAATATGTGGTAACTTTGAACTTTGTTAGTAAAATATAACTTCGAATATTCAATACTCGCTTTTTGCTTTGCTTTAAGCTGTGTGTTCAACTTAGTAACCTCGTGTTCGTAAATTTAATTAACAATAGTAATTAATTTCTTAATATAGTACTCCGGGCGAAGATCATCATTGCATTTTAATAACCAATGTTTTGACCATAACTTCTTTCTACTTTGCTTTTTTGCATGGTAACAATGCTACTGCCTTTTCTTATTTGTTCCTTTAATAAAAATATCTTTTTGAACCAAGACTACAGAAGAATAAATGTAAAGAAGTTGATATAAGCTCAGTTGAACACATGTACAAAAGCACCCAGTTGACGTCAATGTTTGTACAAACTCGATGTATAGTGTGACGACTAAGCATGAATAATGAAAGTTCTTTCAAACTTTTTGTTTGTGACGTCATTAAAATAGACTGTTTAGTTTAGTTTGTCAAACTAACTGATGGTGTGACATAGGCTTTAGACTGTATCAAAACATTTCACATGCTGCACGTCCTGTAACTGCAGTGACTCCGGCGGGCGTCAAACGTGTTGATGAGCTTATTCAATTGGTTGCATAGCCGTATGCTCCAAGGACTAGCCAAAAAGTCGCGAGAGTTAAGCAACGTTCCTGGTGGTCGGCACTCGGACGGGTGTCCGACCTACAGTAGTAGCAAAGAGCATATCTTTGGTAGTAGTAATTTGCAGCCAGCTGTGCTTCGGAGAGCACGTTAAGCCGTTGGTTTCGGTTGAAGTCGTTAGGTTACGTCAGAGGCGCTCACGCAATCTGCAAACTCTGTCACAAGACATACGACAATCACACACACACACACACACACACAGCGTATTCGGAATGACTGAAGGATTAAGATCTGTGATTTAGTTGGAATAGTAAAAATTAGTGTTGATAGTGTAGAACTTCTCATCCTTAAGATCAAGTTTAGCAAAGTTAGAGCGAAGAGGTAACCACATTGAAAAATAATATGTAGTTTTATAATGTTACGTTATTGTTATTGTCTTAAAAATAAAAAGTTGATGTCAATTTTGAACATCCCTCGTCATAACAATTACTTTGTGGTAAATAAACAACAATAATTCAAAAATTAAAATTGAGCAAAGAGATATTGGAGCGGGAATCCCACAAGGATTATCAAATTGTACCAGTAGCGAAAAATAGCAAAACTAAAATAATATTGCTGACCTATTTTCCAACTCAAGTATTTTTTCATATAACTTCCTTCCTTGTGCAAACCTAAGACCAGCTAACGAATGCAAGGCGATACCTTCGGGTTCGTTAGATTGAAGGGTCCTCATAATATCGTGACTTCTGAGAGCTGTTTTATTCTGTATTAAAGCATCAAGCTTAAATTCTGGAGTTATTTTAAAGTGGAGAATTGCTGTTATTAAGGTGAAAGGAAATGATGTCGTTAGTCGTTTTCCTAATGCACCCTGGAGGTTTCGTATTTATAAAAGTCCTGACAGTGTTAGCTATTAATGTTTTAGTAGCGTATTGGGTCGTATACTACTAAAAATAAATATTAGAAATGAACTTATAGCTTAGGTTCGATACATTTAATTGTACTCGTACTTCACCTTGTTGGCCTACGTGTATTTGAAGGGACATTTTAATATACAACCGATTTGTACATGTACATGTACTTAACTAACTATTTTATGCTAAATAAATTTGATTGTCTAAATGAAACACAACTAAACAAATATAACAAAACAACTATCCACAGGCGAGGTAAGAAACACAAGCAATTCGTTTATAATCAAGGAGAAAAAAAAACTCACTGACAGTTGGCAGTTGCCCCAACACGGCTAATCAGACATCTTTGCATATGTCTTCGAATTCTTTTATAAAGCTAGTATAATATCATTTTCCATTCTTGTTGATATTAATTACACCATCACGCGACCATGTGTTTTTGTACCCGAACTTTTCACTTGCAGCACTTATAACATCCATTCTACTCTTGGTTAGATCTTTTCCGATTAACGTTTCCGACCTCTTCAGTTTTTTTAAAGAAAATCCCATGGATCAGTGACGATAGCTGATAAACTTGACAATATCAGCTCTGGGTTTCCTCTGTTCGCTCCTACTTTTCCGACACGATGGCATCTATCAATATGATCTTTGGCGATTACCAAACCTTATTGGTTGTTAAATACATTTAAAATTTGTTCCAACAAACAATCTCAAACGGTTTGATGTACTTTTTTAGTGCGTATTCCCAGTTTCGAATTGGTTTGAAACTAGTTGGCAATTTTGTATGTTGGAACGCCAGTTCTCATTTCGCTGCGTATCATTAGTGAACGTAACCTTAAAATCGCACTTTCTTTTGTTTATATGTGTATTTTTATATGTAAACTGTTTGGTTTTTATTGCTGGCAGTGTTTCCATGCATAATTTCAGCATTCCAGGTGACAACGAGCAAATCCAAAACAATATTAGCTTTCCTTAGCCGCACTGACGATGTTAATAGAGTTTTATATCTCTACAACTGTTTAAGCTAGCGAACCCAGGGCAATGTAAATTAATAGTACACTAGAATACAGGGCTGAGTAAAAGTACTGTTACAGATAAGAATTCATCAATCCCTGAGGCTGAACCTGTTCAAAGCATACCAGAGGAGGTAAAAACCTCTGAACTTGTTGGGAGCACTCCAAAAAGTACAAAAGTCAAGACTATTTTTCAATATCCTCCTTTGGCTCTTCCTTAATGCCAAACACACGTAGACTGTTACGTCGTGTGTATTTTTCTAGGTCATCCACGGTGTTGCGTAATTCTTCGTTCTCATTTCTCAAAGATATTTCCATATCGTCCAACTTCTCCAGCTGGTCCATTTTAATTTCAATTTTTCCAATCACCATTTGTCACAACTTGTCTGCTAAAACTTGTCGTATGCCATTATCAGCTAAACATTCCTTTATTGACTTTTTAGCCATATCTACATCTTTTTTTGGCTTTGTGTAAAAACCATCGTGCTACTATTTGATAAAATTAAATTTCGTATAGGAAACACAAACTATTTAAAATTTATGCCGGAGCAACACACCGCGTGTCTAACTCCTACGACCGCACATATAGAGGGTGTTTATTTTGTGCGGCGGTCTCCGATTACGCCTTTACTCTTTTCCGATAGAAAATTTAATTAGGGCGACCCACCTGGAGTCGAAGGGGGCACATTTTAAAATTACTTTGACATATACAGGGTGTCTCAAAAAAGTTTGGCTGAAAAAATTTTTTTTCATAATACCGCTTCAAATTTAAATACTTTCAATCTTTATTTTCTCAATTTTTACTTCCTTTTACGATAAAGAAAGTATTGGATTCACCCCCAAAACTTCGAAATTGAGTTTTAAACATGTTTTTGTTCATTAGTCTGTCTGTCTGTGTGTGCGCGTCTGTCTGTGAACAGAATATTTCAAAAACGAAGACTTTTTCTTATGAAAATATTTGCTTTCCTAATTATTTTAGAACAAACTTGTATGGAATTTTTTGTAGAGAAAAAATCTGTATCCATTTATGGCAGCATTTGTCATTTTACATTTCGGAAAACCGAAAATTTAAAGAAACAAAATTACCATTTTGAGACAAATCAGTGGTGCCCTGAAATTATTGAAGCAACTCAAAGCATCAACAAATTAGTTTGCTGTTTATTTGTTTGCATCTGTCAAATGTAGCAGCAATCATGGCACTTATTGCACCTGATCTGCTTCCAGCATACCACCACGTCACAATTTGCACTTTTTTATCGACAGAACTAATTTTTTACATTTAAACTTGACACAGTCATGAAGAAAGATGTCTTTAGGCAGATGCAAACAAATAAACAGCAAACTAATTTGTTTTAATAATTTCATGGTACCACTGATTATTTATTGAAAAAAATATAATTCTAGTTTCTTTCATTATTAGGTTTTCTGAGGTAAAATGACAAATGATGGCATAAATGGATGTAGAATTGTTTGCTTTACAAAAAAACTATGTACAAATTTGCTCTAAAATAATCAGGGAAGCAAATGTTTTCATATAAAGAAATTACCATTGAAAACTCTATGGTGCGTAAATCATTTCTACACTCTGTATAAGTTTTGTGTACTATCTAGATGCGACAACAAACTTTTGAAGAAAATCGCATAACCGGAAGTATGGTGTTTATTCTTCTGATTTTTCAGTTTTTTCGATTTTTTCAACAACGGCTCCAATGATTTTTTTAATTTTACATTTTTATTACATTTTTAATGTAAATGAGGGTGATTTTCAAGTACCTCTAAAATGGATTTGTTTTGTTTTTCTTTAATTAACTCCTATTTTAAATAGAATACCCGGTATATTATTACATTTTTGAATTTTAGAGAAAATGTGTCCATTCAACACACTCTATTTTGTAGGGTTTCTTGAGAATTTGTAATTTTTGAAAATTTTTGACAAATGCTTATAAATTAAAACTCACAGTTTTGGCTAATTATAAGATCACTGTAAAAGGAAGTTGTGTGCGTCACTAGATTTTTTTAAATAGAACACCTTATATTTTATTACAGGGATAAATAGAGCCTTACATTTCTTTTATTTTGACCCCAACATGTTATACTTTAATCTAAAGAGTGTTTGAGAAATGAAGCTTTTAATAACAAATCACGATGAATGTGTACTATTTGGCGCATGGTTTATAATAGTGTTGGTAAAACACCGATTTGACGGTTAACCCGTTTTCATAAATCGACCACCCGTAAACCGGTTAACCAATAATCTGATTTTAAACCGGTTAATGAACCGGTTTCTAAACCTGTTTAATAACCGGTTAGTAAACCTGTTTAAGACCCGGCTTATAAACATCTTTAAGAACAGGTTTGTAAAACGGTTGACAAAGCATTTTTAACACCTGGTTATAAATTGGTTTAAAACCGGTTTATAAGCCGGTTTAAAAACCGATTTATTAATTAATTTAAAAGTTTGTTTTTAATAATATAAATACGAATGTATACATGCCACATTTTATAAGTATAACCAATTTACGTTTGTTAGAACAGTTTATACATCGATTTTAATCCGGTTATTGAACTGGATCGTAAACCGAAATGGGAACCGGTTTTTAAACAGGTTTACAAAACTGTTGATGAACCGATTATATTCAGGTTTTCGGTTAACCGGTTTACCGATTTTCGATTCATAAAAAGAAACCGTTGTTAACCGAGAGCCGTTTCACCCTCAAATCGGTTTTTTACCAGCACTATTAAAAACCATGAGGCAAATAGTACATATTTATGGTGATTTTTTATTATAACCTCAATTTCTCGAATACTCTTTAAAGTACAACATGTTGGAGTCAAAATAAGGGAAATTTAAGGCTCTATTTATTTTTGTAATAAAATAATATACGGTATTCTATTTAAAAAATTTGAGAAAATAAAGATTGAAGATAGTGAAATTTAAACTGGCATTTTGAACATCCCGTATTAAAATATTCGGTTTTTATGAAACATTAGTATTTTTATATCCTAAATGATGACCGCCTCAATTTTCAGGGAAAAAATATTCAAAAGTGATGAAAATGTAATGTTTTAAATGAAAACTTCATGTTGACAAAAAATATTAAAATCGTTCAACGATAAAAATAAATTTAAAAGAAAAGTTAGAATTGAGCGTAGATTTTATAGAGGCTTAAATAGCCATAAAGAGATAGAAGGTGTTCCATTTAAAAAAGTCATACTTTTTTAGCCAAATATTTTTGGGACACCGAGTATTTGTCAAAACAATTTTAAAATGTGCGGCTTTCAATCTTATTAGAGAAACCTTAACCAAACTTTTTATCGGAAAATAACTAAAAGGGCAATCAAAGACCGGCGCACTAAATGGATACACTGACACCCGTATTCATAGTCGTTCGCCAGCGGATCGCCGGCGACTCGCCGGAGTTTCGTTATGAATAGTATGTTGGCGGCACTGTACGTCTATGTCAAATTCGAGGTGATCAGGTTAGGTTTTCAGTCAGTTTTGACAGAAACTGACACAAAATCTAACCTGCTAACCACGAATTTGACATAGACGTACAGTGCCGCCAACATACTATTCATAACGAAACTCTGGCGAGTCGCCGGCGATCCGCTGGCGAACGACTATGAATACGGGCGTGAGTAATACGATTAAAAATTATTTTCATCTAATATAGCTATGGAAAATTTCCGAATTTATGAATGCAACTATAAGTCACTTAAAAATCAAATGTCAAGTATGACATTTAAGGATAAACGTAGTTGCATTCATAAATTAGGAACTATTCCATAGCCATACTAAAGTATGATAAAAAATTATTTTCATCTAGTATAGCCATGGAATACTCCTAATTTATGAATTCAACTACTTTTATACTTAATGTCAAAATTTGACATTTGCTTTGTTAGCGAATTATAGTTGCATTCATAAATTAGGCAGTATTCCATGGCCATACTAGATGAAAATAATTTTTGATTATACTTTAACCATGGTCTGCTACCTCCTTTAGTTTCGCATAAATTCGGAAACTCGGCAACGTCGCTTTTCCGCTTAGCTCTAACATTTCTCTTTTCACATTGGTTTTCATAACTTCAAACCGCTTCGATTGAGTACTTATTCTTCTATATTCGCCATTATTGACTTCAGTTTTATATTACGCGCTTAGATCACTTCAAGTTTATCACATTATGCATCTCCCCGCTAATTTAATTTACCTGCATTTGAAAAATTTTAGGACTGCTACTTTTTGTAAAACCACATATGCGAACATGGCAATATTTTCCTTTTCCACCGTAAAAAAATTAAGAGCTAATTACCATCTCTGGGTAAGCATGTTTTAATATTCCTTGCTATTTGTAATTTGAGATATTATTTCAGTATTGTTTTACTTCATCGGTTTATTTATAGTATTCAATAGTAATTCTCTCGTTTGTACTTAAGCGTTATTCCCTGGAATCTATACAGTGAAGATCGTCGACTAAAGCTGCCACAGTTCATGCGCGTTTGTTTGTAAATCAACTCTCACTTGCTCCTGTGTGTTTGCATTTCCTTTCTTGTATAACAGTTTTGAGCCCCAGCTGCGGGATTCACTTGAATTATAGATAATTAAGTTAATCTTTTTTAATCTTTTCCAATGTTTACAAACGCATTGTTATAACCTAACTCTTTATTCAAGTCAGATTACCTCGAATTCACGTTTTTAGATCAAATCATATTACTGTGGGTGTTGAGGATTGTTTATGCTTTCCAGTTTATACAGTTGGTTCCTTCAAAAGTTATCTATCAGAGGTTAATTGCGAGGTTAAAATCGTTGCGATGCATGAAGGATTTTCTGCATAAGGTTAGTTTTCAAATGTTTCTCAGCTAGAGAAAGTGTTTGTTTTTTATCAATCGGTTTAAGTATAATAACCACGTCTTACTTATCCTAGACTTTCGTCAGATCCCACTCAAGTACAATTTTCGCAACAAAGCCACAGCAGCTTTATCAGCAAACATTTCCAGATTTCAAAGCACCCCTTGCCCACTCGTGATTTATTAGTACAAAAAGGGCCTCCAAAGCAAAAAGGCACGAAATCGCCACTGGGCCAAATTTTCCATTACGGGGCTTTAAACGCCGATCTGGCTGTAATTGAAAGCCACTTTGCAGAAAATGAGTCTGCAACACATGATTGATATATGGAACTTCTCGACAAATAGCGGCTCCATCCTGCCCATAAAAGATGGACGCGCCTTCAATCTTCTCAGCCACTAATCAAATCGAACTTTGCCAGAATTCTGCGGGTGCTGTAATTTCGAAAAGATCTAGACCGCGACAGCTCATGGCCTCCGTCGATGTGCGCATTTCGCCCTGCTTTGTGCTCTAATGCCACTTAGATCAGCGGATGTCTGCCCTAATGCCCTCCGTATTTTTACGTTTGGAATTCCTCCGGCGTCCGCAAACCTGAGTGGTTTTAGCAAGTTCGGTGGGCGCCGGATGAGCTCTTGCCTTCATATTCTTGATTATTGATTTGTCAGACTGCGCTTAGTGGGAAACTAAAGGGTTTAGAGTTGCTTCAAAACGTAACGTTTTCTCTTATTGCACGCCCTTTAATTATTACCCCAGCCCGTGTGTACCTGAGCGCGATAAGACAAATGGTGGCAGCCGCCAGAAAAAATGTGAAACAAGACTCGCAAACGAACTGCCTTTTTGTGGGGTGCACTCGGAACAAATTTGTAGCAATTTATCAAACTAAAGCCCTTCTTTTAAACTGGATTCGCACTTTTTGTGTTTGTGTCTAAACACCGTTAGGCTTCGCACCAACGTGTTGCTTCTATGTAAACGAATTAGTTTTCCATTTAAAAACAATTTATTTCCGAATTCTAAAATGTAAGAAGAAAACAAGAAAAAATAGCTACGAATAGTCTAATCTGAATTGTTTAACTTTCAATTGGGTAAGTATGTCTATTGTCTAGAAACGAAAAAGGCTAATTTATAAGCACTGAGACTTATTCTTTACGATACAGATATTTATTTGAAATTGCAGTTATAATTGCTTTGAAAGAATACCCTCTCATAAAACTATAACCAACTGGTTTATCTTTATTTTAAACTACTTATCCAAAACTGGAAAAGCCTCATCAAAGAATTAGAACGGAAACCGGTTACGTTGCAATACTTCCAACACTTGCACACTCTAGACTGGATATTTTTTACACAATTACTTTTGCTCAGTTACGTAACTTAGCCGTATAGTTAGTCAGAATGCCAAGATTCGGTTCATACTCAAGTATATAGACGAAATACATAAAACATCTATTGCTCTGTAAATTACAAGTCAAGTTCTTTTAAGTTGCAATGATTTAAATAATGTATGTACAATATGTAAAAACAAAATAAAATACATTCTGGGGGACGCTACAGAACTCGTTCTAGATAGATCGACAGCCCACGATACTTGGTAAATTTCTGGTAGCCCGTTCTCCTGTCTAGTGTTGGAGTTCTAACCCATAGAAACGCAGGGAAGGGTAATTAAACCTCAAGTGCTAGATCCGACATGTCACGAGGTTCGGTTTGAGAGTTGTTTTGAGGGGGGGTCGTGATCAGGTGCTAAACACAACAAGCAACGAACACGACTTTAAGAGCGGTTTGAAGGCAATATTTGTAGGTGCTTTACTTCAACAAGCCACACAAATATGCAAGGAGATTTGGAGTGTTCTTAAAAGTTTTGGGTGGCTTACGGTTTTGGACGACTTCTTTGGGAAGCTCTAGATTTCAGACTAGTGGCTTCAGATAAGCCTATAGGGCCTAGAAGCTAGCGGCTCTTCCAGTTAGAGCTGGCTAGATGGGCCGCTGAATCAAAGTGTCCGCAGTAGCGTAGGTGCCATCACTTTATACCCTTCTGGGCCTCTTTATCTGAACTATTTTCTGTGAGAATTTCGGAAGGATTGCGCGAAATTCTGCTGTACGCGTAGTCGCGCATTGCTGGACCTTTTGGTTTATCTTCAATCTCCACGTACAAAAGATTCAAGTTCTGGTTGTTGCACATATGCGACGTACAAATTTGAATACATTATTATGCGTAAAAATGCTAATTTGGGCTGGTTCTAACATCACATCATTATTACGAATGCACTTTTCGCACATCTCTCGCTTACAAATATATTTAATATATTTCTTTAAAAATTATATTATGTACTTAATAATACGAGATAGTATTTTCGACATTTAAAATTAAAATTTGAAATTACCGGCTATAGATTAGTCGCTTTCTTAGTTTGAGAGATTTTTTAATGAGCGTAAAGTTCAGTAGAGCTACCCACGGTTTTTGATTGACATTAAGATCAACAAATATGTCGACAACGTATATATATGACTGCATAATAATAACATTTTAACTTAGCATCAGTATCTAACAAAACACTTGCAAGCTTTTATCGTGTTACAATTACAAGACCATTATAATAATATAATTTTTCAGTCTCGTGCGAAGCGCCATTATTGGGGGGTAGAAATTTTTAATTTTAGAAATTTTGCGAAGTTTATAGAAAACTCAAATTAAAAGTTGATATGCTTTACAAAATATGTAATTTTGGTTTGAGCAAAAAACCTCCATCGTTATTTTACAATAACGTATATTTCATTTTGTGACGGCTTTTTTTTATTTTGGCGTTATCGGATTAGATTCTTCTTGAAAATGCATGCTTACACCTTTATTACTATTACTAGCTCAATGGAACTTTAGGGAGTAAAGCTAACTTCACTCTGCAGTTTTGAAAAGCAAAGGTAGGTCCAAATTTCAGAGCGACCGGTACTTCCTCTTTGCTTCTTGGTGAGCCAAGTCGACAGTTCCGTTTCATGGAGCCCCATAGAGAAATGTAATCCTATGTCTTATTCCATAACCATCGAGTATTCACAGCTTTTCTGAAGGCAGCGTTGTGGTATTTCCTACAAAATGCAGATGGTAAAAATGTAAATTTTTCCACTGCATGTGCTCGTTGAGCCGCCTTCAATCTTAGTTAAGCTTTAATCCCTTTTGATTTAGCATTGCCAATTAGGAGATTCGCTTTATATGCCTATTAGGAAACGTTATGAAACGTTATGACACATTAAGAAGAACGCATGTTTTATTTGATCTAACAGATATCTGCTCGTTTTTAGAGTATAGGTTTGGAAGCTAGAAGCCGTACACGGTAAGTGAGTTTTATTTAGACTAAGTTATACTATTTTTCGTCGTGGTTGACGACTGGCGCCCGTTTGTATTTTGCTCCATTTATTAGCTATAAGAATCATTGCCTGATTGTTGTCCACGACAACAATCGCTTAGAGAATTTGAGTTAGTCCGGGTTGTATACGCCGTTTATTGAAGAGCGGTACAGTTTGGTATAAAGACAAGCTACGTTGCTGTTTGAAAACGTGAATTACAAAAACTATTTTTTAAAACTGTATTGACCAGTTTTAGATTGCCTTGTGTTATGAAGTCGTTAGGTGATCGACAGTTCTTTAAATGGTAAGTCATATGTTTATGATGATTTCGAATGAAACACGCAGTTTTGGAAATAGATGTACTAAAAAGCATGAATTTAAGCTCTTCTAATTTCTAGAAGCTTGGTATTTTCAAAAATACGTTTCCTGGCATACAAGTTACTTTTCTTGGCTTTTTATAATACTCACTAACCCTCATGCACAAATTTAAAATAAAGTGATACAACCATAAAAATACATTCGCCCCGTTTACAAGCGAATTGTCACACAAAGACGCTGAAACTTAGACACAAATGGTAAAAAGCAACAGGAAAAAGCAAACAGTCGCATAAGAATTCAAAGTAGGTGTAAAAAGTTGGAGTACTTTCTTGGAAGTAAGCCGTAAACCGCGCCACTTCGCGCCCGCCGCACTAAGTGCTTATGAAACTTTAAAAATCTCACGTAAAAAATTGCGTGGAACGAAGTTAAGGACAATCGTTTTATAAATATTTAATTTAAATTCAGTGGCTGTTTTCGGCGTTTTTCTGGCGTGAATAAACCGACATCTGCGGTATCAGCGCCTTTGCAAATATACTACGACACTTGGGTAATAACATCTGAATTTAAAATGCTAAAAGTGCAGAACTGTTGAATACCTGGCCAAATATGAGCTTTTGCTCGGCGACACATTTATCTAATCTTATTGCTCGTTTTGTGTTCTAAACTTCCTGGTAATCGTATATACCGTCCCGAGAAATCTTGAATGCTATCTAGAGGGGTTATGCTATATGCAATAAACAATAAAACCTGCTGAGGGACTATTTACGACTTAACAAAGAGACAACAATAAAGTAGCTAACGCAGTATCCTCTGTCCAGAATATATCAACGCTAAATCAGAATTGTATTTGAAAGCATTTGAATAAACACCCATTTGCTAGACTTGGCCCCAAACAACTGTTTTGAAGATACGAATTTTTCTGCACCTTCTCTAACCGTTTGACTTCTGGTTTTTAAATCGCAAATTTAGCTTTATAGACAGGTCCTGTGCTTTCATTTTGGTACTAACTTAGATTGTTCCGAATGCAGCATACTTGGCACCCAGCACAATGCCTATCATGCTTCTTATCACAGGAGGGTGAATTACATCAATTTGTAAATAAAAAAACATTGTGGCCAGTGGGATTCGAACTTCGACTCCGACGATGCTAGGTCGGCACTCCAACTCTAAGCCACGGAAGCTCGCTTACCATGGACCTACGACAGCAGTATAAACGACGCGCTCACATCAAGACTGAGGCAGAGTGTTCACCCTGTATATGTTGGGTCCAAAATATGCCCTTTTAGTCAAGGGTAAAAACCTTGCTATGTGCAAAGTATTCCTTTCATTTAACTAATCGTTCTTGAGTTAAAGCAAAATTTTTATTTTTGAAGTGCTCACCCTGTATATATTTGACCGAAATTCTATAGGTTTTGAGCTAAGTAAACATATAATCCGCATGCCAAGTATCGTCTTTCTCGAACAAATAGTTTTTGAGCTATACCGCCAACAGATGGACAGATAGACGGACACGCAAACAGACAGACGGACAGACAGACAAACGGACAGACAATCAGACAGAAGAAATTGAAGAAACATGTTTTTTGTCATATAAAGACCCTGAATCGTAAATATCTGACGAAATCTCGAAAAATGATTTTTTCTAGATTACAATACTTCCTTTGCCTTTTATAAGAGGGAAGTAATATAATAACCAAACCGAAACGCTCAAATCTAAAGACTGAGAAATAAGAGAAGTGAAAGGCGAACCAATCATCAAGCAGTAAAGTTTAAGATCCTCTCAGGACATCAACCCTAAAAATCACCAGCCCACTCTTAGGTGGAAAACTTTAAGAAAAGTATGTACTCGGTGGGTTCTGTCTCCTTACTCCAAAACACACGTCGCAGTGAAGTTTTAAGGGAGCTTCTTAATTCTTTTAAAAAGAAGAATTCAGTTTCCTTAAGTCACTACTAACGTGCAATGAATCTTGGGTGCACTTTATCCCCAAAACAAAACGAGAAAGTATGAACAAGTAATCCGTAACACCCGAAAAAGCGTAAACAATACTTTTTAGGACATGAAAGGTACTTTGTGATATGTAAACAAACTGATCTTGTAAGTGAAGTTTCGCTGTCGAAACACTTTTATGGTAGAATGCTTGCAGTGACGGCTCGTAATATTTGTATTTGGAGGATCTTGTAAAATTACGAGTTAGAACTTTATCTTGCTGGTTAAGATTTAATAGCAGTGTAGGTCATCCACGATTTTTTTAAATTTAACCTTGTCACTTAACAGTAGACTGTTGAGAATATTAGTTATGCTATTCTCCGCCATTTTTTGAATGCAACTACAGAAAATTTCCGAAATTACTCTATATAAATAAATACACTTCTACTGCAACCGACATTATAAAATATCATCCAAACACGACTAACAAAGATACAAGACTGCTCTAATTCACCTTGCTGCATTTGCAGTTCATTTTCAATGCCAAAGTTTGAGCATATTTCCAAAAAATAATCGTATCAGCGTGACGCCACTGGACCGTCAGATTGCATTACATTTTCGGAAGCGCATCATTTGTAAATATTACGATTAACCAGCGCGTCTACGGCGCTGCTGACTCAAAAATCGTGACCTCTTGCGTCATGTTAATGCTGCTATATCGCCGATTCAGCAGAGTTTGCTTTTTCCCCCGTAATCCCATACAAGTTCTGGGTGTAGTTTCGTAGAGCCCATAGCTGCTTAGCGCATAGAAAGAAAAAGTAAACGTGTTTCCGCTCCCCCAACTGAGGGAGGGCTGCTATAAGGGCCTTACGCCCATCTTCATCCAAGAATAGAATGTTCGGAATGAGTGAGCGAGAGGGGGTGGGTGTAGAATGGAAGAAGGTCCAGGAAATGTGGAGAAGTACTGCCTCGGCATGCGCCTCAGAGAAGGTACTCTGTGTATCTGAATGTACCTGAATCAGAAGCGGTGGCCGTAGAAATAAAATCCACGACCTCCCGAATACTAAGCAGACGCGTTACCGTGAACCTACAGAGTTCGGTTGCATATGATTCGTGCGAGCGCTCGATCTAGCATGCCTTTTTCTAATAATAACAGATAGGCTCTTGGCGGATGGAACGCTCGAGCCCCTAATCCCTTGATACATAAATACCTATAAGGGCGACAAAATTTGATTCAATTTTTTTTTATAAGATATGAATTGCAAACTGTATTAGTCCCAAGTTCGCTTAGTTTTAAGAAAAAAACTCAATTCATGTTCTATGTCAATGTGCAGCTCTCCTAACACTGAGACATAAACGTTTTGGAGCCGGCCTGGTGGAACCCCAGGGGATAAGAAACGTTCCTATTGCTGGATTCTTTCCTTTGCGTTGGAAACCGGCCTCTTCGAACGAGACCCATTGGGAAGCACAATGGACCAACACGTCTCAGTGCAGCTAACGACAAGCCCCACCAGAAAAAGTAGAAGAAGAATCGGAAACATGATCAAGGTTGGATTTTCTATTTTTCTACCCAATTCATTATTAATTATTGACCATGTAGCTCGAATTCTGTTTGGCGCTTCATGAATAAATCATGCCGGTTCCTGTAAGTTGTTAGAACAATGTCAAGTTTTAGCACCTTCTGCAAAAGTTTGCTTATTTTTGAAATGCCTAGCGACGTCTTGCGCTTGTCTATCTCGACTGCAGAGTTCTGCAAATACGAGCTCTATTATATGATTTATATTTTACCGTTCCATTTCGCGTGAGTAGTACGTATTATTTCGCTACTAAACAATTGAGGTCGCCCCGTGTCACGTTTTGGGCTTTTTGGCTCAGCTAGTTACGTCTTTGTTTTTAACGAGCTTCGACGCCAGTCAGACAGACTTCAAGGAACAAGTTTCAACTTGTCTTGGCAAATTAAATATGGTGTAATCTTCGCTACAACAAGTGGAGCGCAAGTGTGTGGAGAAGAGTCACCTTCAAGCTCTCTTGTAGTATCTACAGTGAACAAGCCTAAAGTTGTGTTTTCGCGCCCCGCTGGCGATTTCTTCTAAGTGGCTGGGGACTCGCTAAGCTAAGATCTCGTAGTATTTGAACTTTTGAAGCAGCATTCCTTCTGGTTTGTGCAGTGATTTTTAGTTCAAGAGCGTCTTGCATTTCACCAAAAATTTATTTACTCTCTCTCAAGACTGTTGGAATGCGATAGAATTCTAGTACAAAATAATTTAAGTAGAAACATAGATAGCTATATTCTCAATCAATAGTTTGCTACACGGGAAATTTTTATACACAAAAAAATACTAAAACTAAATAATCGGTATTGCTTTACAACACGGTGATGCAGGAATTGTCTCATGGTTTAGCAAATTTTACCAGCTAGTTCCTGAACAGTATTGGGGTGGGTTATCCGAAAGCGCCACTGGTTCGAGACAGTCCAAACCAGAAAATCCCTAAACTACGCAGCTATTTTATAAAAACAATAAATAAAAGAAAATGCCAGAAATTGATGTAACCTAAATGTTTATTTACATATGTACATCTCTGCATGATACTCAATAAGGGGCAAAAACGAATCTGCCATATGTTATACTTATTTGGAACTAGAATTATAAAATTAATTTAGTTTTAAGTATAGTTCAAACTGAGATGGTTGTTATTATAACAAATGGGGTGAAAATACAAGCTGTACGATTTTTCCACGCAATCCTGTCTCGAGCACACGTAGCTCAGCTATCAAAGTGACAAAAATCAGAGATAGCGAATAACGGGAGACACAAATGTCACCTAAAGGTTTCAAATATTAAGACTTGAAACCTCGCTAATGGTACCATGCGCCCAAGGTCTATCGCACACTTTCATTGGCGTGTTTCAGCGTTAGCAAATAGTTTCTAGTTTGCTCCAGTAGTCCTTCGCATAAGTATTAATTCTAAACGTTGAGAAAGGTGTCCATTCGCGAGTTGAATGCGATCAAAAGCGCTAACAGAGCTGCCATTCTAGTATATAATATACTGCTCCACAAAGGAACTGGACCATTTGCATATATTTTTACAATTTTTAAAATATTTTCCAAAAGGAGAGTCATGGCATTTTTGGTAACCTTTCAGGATTGTGTCACTATAAAAAGCATTTCTTTTCAGAATTTGGTTTAAATAAAACCAAGTCCATTAATAAAATATTATCATTTGAAAATTTTTAATTTTGCCCACATTTTTATAGAACATGGCATACAAAGTATGCCAAATCGTTGCCAAAAATTTGTAAACGTTTTGAGGAGACTCACAAAACTATTAAGTTTTTTTCGTTTTGTTCTTCCTCTTATTTTGGTTAAATATAGTTTTTCTATACTTTTTTAAATTTTTTATTTTATTAATATGATTTTGTTAATGTATCAGTTAATACTTGAGAATAGTGAAATTAAATATGCTTAATATGAGTATACTATAAAACGAAAACCATTATATATATTTTATTTCATACTGCATCGTAAAACCCATGTTTAAGTTAATGATTTTAGTCCGGAAAATGAGGCTTTACGGTATCAGGTCCGGTAAAACATTTTACCGGACTCAAATAAAATAAACAGGTCCGGTAAAACATTTTACCGGACTCAAATGAAATAAATCAATAATCAAACTATTTATTATTTTCAATTGAAAAAATTTTTTTGTAGTTTTAAGTAAAAATCTAATAATTACAGTATGAAATAAAACTCATTACGACATACGTCCGGTAAACTTTTACAGTAGCTCGTCTCAACATTCCAGACTCGGCTCCTACGTCGCCTCGTCCCGAAACGTTTGGACTCGCTACTGTAAACTTGCGTTTACCGGACTTATAACGTAAATTACTATTTTGTGACGTAATGTAACAAATACAATTTTTATGGGTGGTGCAGTTCATTTGTGGAACAGTATATAAAAACTATATAGACTAATTTACTAAAACTCAAGCGTTCAAAGTGACCGATTTCTAAATTCTTTCTACCATCGGCCAGAAATTCGACGTCGTATCCGTAAGTGGAAACGCTTATAGCATCACTCAAACTACACGAATTGGTATTTGACAGTTTTGAGAGCTCAGAAAAGTCAAATACAAGAGCTTAATAAACCGAGAGTACCTGTGGGGAATATGGCAGATATCGTCCATGCAGAAGCTATTCAGGGTTGCGGGGTTGGGGTTCCTGCTGAGAGGCCGTCCAAGCAAATGTGTAAAGTAGGGTGGAGCAGGATTTTCTCAAGTTATCGCACGAGGGAGAAGACGTGCAGGCTAAGTCTCGAAAGCAGCCACATGAATTCAGGGGTACAGAAATGCCTACAGTTGGTGTTCCACGTCTTATGCAGAGTCAAGGAGGGGACAAATGCAGAACCTGGCACTAACAAGCCACTAGAGAAAGGCCTAAAATAACACAACATCGATGTTTAAAGCGGAGCGATAGAAACGTACCAAAGTTGGAGGGTGGCCAAACGTAGGTGATTGCACAGAACTACATTTTTATATATATAACCAGCTTTATTTCAGCAATCTCACATACAACTTCTGAAGGTTGATCAATATAAATCACATTAATTTCGGAATTATAATATCCACATAAAGTGAAAATTCCACATCGCATCTACAGCCACAAAAGGAACAAATCTCATCAGATCAGTGCCATAAAATGACCTCCGGAAATCATACTAGCAATCTATTTTGGAAAATCAGTAGAATCCTAAAGCTCAAGGATGTTCAAAATATCAAAAATGAAAAATGAGGGTAGGCAACCAAACATACAGTTAGGAATAGCGGGTAACACGAAACACTTCCTGAAGTACTATGACGTTACCAGGCAGGCAGATGCTTAAACGAAACTTAAAAAGAAAAATAAGAAAATGAGCGTGATGAGCTTAACCCAATAGAGCTCAATCTGTATAATGAAAATATTCCCAGTGTTGCTCCGTTCAATGCCTACATTTGAGTACAACGACTATTGATTCACTATTTACGATCTGTGGCTATCATGCACAATTGCACAACCCCCACGCAAAGCAACCCAATAAAGACTGGTCATTTGTTTGATTTATTGTTATTCGAGCGGCAATTTACTGAAAACTGAAAAATACTGGCTTCCATTGTGAGCGCCACTGAGGTCGAAAAAATATTTCGCCTCCAGGATGTGACCAGCGAAGAAAAGGACCGCGGATAATGATAGCAACCTTTGCGGGCATAAACAACTTTTTCGTGTGTTTATGAAATAATGGATTTATAATTTGTTCTTCAAGCTAGAATTTTATGCCTTGATACAAAATAAATGGAACTCCTGCATTACATTACAACTTGACATGTTTTCTCCGTAAGAAATGAGGGCTTGAGCAGAAGCGCTTAAGCGGGCGTCGATACGAAGCTGTGGAAAATAAAAATCTAATACAAATCTGCTGACACAACCTAATAACGTAGTTACGAAGAAGTAGCAAACGCAGGAACGATGGAAAGGCGTTGGCAACAAAACAACGTCAAAACATAACTCATGAGAATCGGTAAAGGAAAAAGTGGAAACACTGAAACATTGTCAGTTTCCTTACGTGCAGAATGCTGCAGTGTTAACATTTTTGAAAATTAATATTTAAAAAATACTAAATTTGCAGCACCCCTTGTTCCATGTTTCTACCATTAAAATAACAAGTCGCGAGGATTAGAAAATACTACACATTATACGTACATAGCTATGTAGCACAACTGCTATGGTTGAATCAATGAGATAAATGGAACATGACAGTTTGGCTGTAGGAGTAATAATGAAGTTGTCAAACATGATTTAGTGACTTAATTTACTTCATTGTCGCCGGCTTCAATAAATGGGGAGAAAAGTGCGAACACGAGTTATATGAAATTCAGTTTCAAATTTTCAAACTGAATTATCAGCCGTGTCGATTTAGGACAATTTCGGTTTTTTGTTGATGTTGCAAGTTCCCAATTGAATCATATAGTGTTCTGATTTTTATAAATAATTATTTATTAATAGTACATCTTAAGATTACGCAATCCCGATTGAAAAAGTGAAGAAAATATTTCAGACATTTTTAGTTACTTTATAGTATTTTCATTATGGCACAATTTTAATAAGTTTCCAGCAAATTTTCAGGATGTTTTCAGAAACTATCAGAAACTCAACAGTCCCTTTTAATAAATTTGCAATCTATCTTTGGCAAACTTTTGAAATTTCACAAAAATTTTCAGGAAACCCCCACAATTTGAAACAATTTTCATAACGTTTGCAACGCATTTCCAACAAATTTGCATTAAAATTTAGACAAATTGCAGTAAAAGGTTCGACAAATTCCCAGTATTTTTTTTGTAAATTTTCAGAAAGATCCTCAAATTTTCAGCGCTTAAATTTTTCAGATTATTTCCTTCAAAAATGTTCTCGTTTGAGTTTTGCAGCGGAAGGTTGTGTTACCACGCTAGTTCTCAAGTGCAGATAAGAAGTTCAGTAAGGTCATCGGCCTCGCCGACCTGGCAGATAAGTGATAAATCTATTACATTTTATACACTGCATTATACAGTATACGTGATCACTCAAAAATTGAATCCGATTGCTGAAATAACTTCATGCAGCCCGCCGGCCCTGGCCCCGGCTCTGGCCGCGGCGCTAGCTCCGGTTATCAAGGCATAATGCCGGGTTTTGCTTACACTTCAATGCCAAGTTATTATCAAAATTACCAACAACAGACACCAACAGCTGTTACATTTCAACAGCCACCATACTTAAACAATTCACAATTAATCCCAATTCCTCCCTCATCCAACATTAACTACCAACAGCAATTTCCCAGCCTGACCCCAGCTAGTCCACAAGAACAAAATGAAGCAGAAAAGCAAGCCTTTACCGATACAGATGATGAACCCCTAAGCACAGAAATCAGTTGGCAAGAAGTCCGTAGAAATAAACGTAAACGCGCAACACAAATCCAGTCTAAGAAACAAGTAAAAGCAAATAAGCAGGAAAATACCGTATCTGTAAACACTACGTCACAATCAAACAGATTTGCTGCCTTATCTAGCCAAACAATAGAAGACAAAGACAACAATGCAGAAAAATCTGCAGAAACAATTCTGAAGCCTCCTCCAATATTTATCCAAGGTGTCAAAAATTATCCAGATATGGTAAAAAGTTTAAACACAATAATTCAGCCAACAGAATACAGCTCAAAATCAATGTCCGATAACGAAGTAAAAATAAATGTAAAAACGCCAGATAATTATCGTAAATTATCTAAATTTTTACAGGATAACCAAATTAAGCATCACACATATCAATTTAAACAGCAAAGAGCATATCGCGTAGTTATAAGGCACTTACATCCGACAGTGCCAGTGGAATTGATAAAAGCGGAATTACAGCAAAGTGGTTTCAAAACTAGAAATATCCATAATATAAAAAGTAAAGTCTCTAAAGACCCTTTACCAATATTCTTTGTAGACTTAGAGCCGGCTGAGAATAATAAAGAAATCTACAACTTAAAATACCTACAAAACATGACAGTTCAGGTCGAACCCCCACACAAAAAAGTCGAACTTGTACAATGCACAAGATGTCAGTCATACAACCATACGAAAGCTTACTGTCATCGACCCTTTGCATGTGTAAAATGTGGAGGTACTCATGAGACTAAGACATGTATCAAACCACAAAACACGCCCGCTAAATGTGCACTGTGTGGAGGGCCCCATCCCGCAAATTATAGAGGGTGTATGATCTATCAAAACCTACAAAAGAGAATAAGACCACAAAACAAACAAAATAGTACTGTTCTAATCTATCAACATCCACGCTACTCTGATGCCCTTAAATCAAATACTGCTCCTTCGCTATTCCCTACAATTTCTACTCAAAATCAACCCACAAGTTCTGAAATAACACTAACAAAGTTTCTTGACGAGTTCAAAATGTTATTTAATCAACTGTTACAACAAAACAGTATGATTTTGTCCATGCTCACCACTGTCATCAATAAAATAACATCATAATGGATACATCGTTAAGAATAGCCCTATGGAATGCCAACGGTCTAGTTCAACATAAAGATGAAGTAATAACATTTTTAAACTTAAATAAAATCGATATCTTGCTAGTCTCAGAAACCCATTTTACTGCAAGAACATACCTCAGTATACCTTATTATGTAATTTATCATACGGAATACCCAGATGGCACAGCCCATGGAGGGTCAGCTATAATTATAAAAGCAACTATCATCCATCATGAACTGTCTAAATATCAAGATGAATTTCTGCAAGCAACTACAGTACAAGTTAAAAAGTTACCAGCCCCACTAGTAATCTCCGCAGTGTACTGTCCTCCAAGGCACAGGTTTACTAAAGATAAATTGATAACTTATTTTGACACACTAGGTCCTCGATTTCTCGCTGGAGGAGACTATAATGCGAAACACACTCACTGGGGATCCAGACTGGTAACTACAAGAGGAAGAGAACTTTACAACGTCATTAACGAAAGAAAATACTCCTACTTGTCTTCAGGCACACCTACATACTGGCCAAGTGACCCGCATAAAATTCCAGACTTACCTACTGGATCTGTTTGTGACGAATGGTATTTCAAGTAACTATGCTACTATTGACCCTAGCTACGACTTATCATCGGACCACTCTCCAGTTATTGTCACTCTCAGTACTACCATTATATATAGAGAAGACTATCCAAAAATGTGCAACAGGCATACTGACTGGGAAGCATTTCGTCAGTATATTGAAGAAAATCTGGAATTAAAAATTAAATTGGAAGAACCAGAAGAGCTAGAAAAAGCTAGCAACCATTTTATCAAAACTGTACAAGAAGCAGGATGGCAAGCTACTCCTTCTACCGAACGTAGGAAACAACAACCAGTTAATGTCCCTCTTGAGATCAGAAAGTTAGTAGGCCAAAAACGGAAAGCACGAGCCATATGGCAGCGTACCCATAATATCTTAGACAGAAGAAATTACAACCGTCTAAGCAATCAATTAAAACAGAAGCTAAGGGAAATTCGAAATCAGCAATTTGAAACATATCTCGTTACATTGTCAAGATATGATAATTCGCTTTGGAAAGCTGCAAAAAGTTTTAAACGACCGCAGGTACCCAATCCACCTATACGAAACCAAACACAACAATGGGCCAGATCAGATTTAGAAAAAGTTGAAGCATTTGCTGAACATCTAGCAGAGGTTTTTAATCCCCACAACAATGAAACAGATGCGGAGGTAGAAGATTACCTAACAGCGCCCTTGCAATTATCGCCACCAATTCGTGCCTTCTCACCAGCCGAAATAAGATGTTTTCAGAAACTATCAGAAACTCAACAGTCCCTTTTAATAAATTTGCAATCTATCTTTGGCAAACTTTTGAAATTTCACAAAAATTTTCAGGAAACCCCCACAATTTGAAACAATTTTCATAACGTTTGCAACGCATTTCCAACAAATTTGCATTAAAATTTAGACAAATTGCAGTAAAAGGTTCGACAAATTCCCAGTATTTTTTTTGTAAATTTTCAGAAAGATCCTCAAATTTTCAGCGCTTAAATTTTTCAGATTATTTCCTTCAAAAATGTTTGACCAAACGGGAGCGAGAATTTAAAAGTTTCACCCAATCACTTGCGAATTACATCGATAATTTTTGTTTTGTATGTAGGTTAATATTAAGTTAATTTTTCTAATTTAAAAATAGATATTGACGTTAAAATAAACTGCTCAAGTACAGGTCTAAAGAGTAGCTTCAGTACTGCGAAAACATTAAGTATTATAGTGCACCCAGAATGTGTAGTTCAAAACGTAACCACCGAACTTCTGTAGATGGCGCCAAGTGGACAAGCCGCCACTGTACTACAATGCTTGGAAATTTTGCAAAGTGGAAAATCGCCACCTTTCGCCAAAACCAAATAGCGCATGAAGGTGCTCGGGACCTTAGCAACAACTTTGCCCCCTTTCAAAATTTCGATATCTGTAGCCGTTCGAAAGTTACAGGCGATCCAGACAGACAGACAGACAGACAGACAGACAGACGGACGGACGGACAAAACGTTCGCATAAGTACGCTGAAGCTACTAATAAGGAATGATTTACCGAATATCTCTTGTGCAAATCAAATTGCCTAATTTTAGCATTATTAAATGGATTTGCAGTACATCTGCACTAAATACTTTTTACTAAGTGATTTTTTATTAAATTTGCAAAATCGTATTAAAGAGACCAGCAATGCTGCACTAATTTTGTAAGAAAATGTTCAGCAAATGTTATTTATATTTACAGCATATCATAGTCAAATATTTTGAAGTTTTTTTTATAAAATGCTTAGCAAGTTTACCTTACATTTGTAGCAAAATCGCAGTAAAATTGACCACATGAATGTTTAGCGAGTTTAAAGAAAATTTTCAAGAAGTTTGTAATAATTTTCAGTAAATTCTCAATATATTTTTGAACCATTAAAAAGTTTACTGCAAATTCTAATTACTTTATCTGCAAATTCGCATTATATCTTCAAAGGTGTGCAGCAATATTTTCATAATTTATAACAAATTTTAGAAAAACTTCAGCAAGTTAGCAACAACATTTGAATATCCTGTATTTGGGTAACTTAACAGTTTTAGCTTAAGTTTTATATGTCTAACGTTAACTGTTTTTGAGATATTAACTACTGTAAATAATTTTAACTTTAGTGAAGTAAACTTCTGACTTTTTTAACATTAAAGAACAGTTTCTATTTAAAAAAAGAGTGAACCAAAGCTACACGAACGTGGGATAACTTTCGCCCGATTTTAAAGTTAAAGAAAAACTATGGGGTTACCCGGATAATATTGTCGGACTATCAAAGCTACACAGAAAATTTCAACTTCAACAGTATGTAATTGTTTAAATAGTAATTTAGTAATTAAGAGAGATTCAAAGTAAATAATTTATTCACAACGTGTTCTACAAGAAAATAGAAAAAATTCTGAAAACTTCCTAAATATATAGCACAACAGTTCAATTAAAATTAAATAAAAGTTATCCACTTCTGATTCCTATTTGACATCATTTAAGCTTCTTTATTTGACCTTGGGCATCCTCCCATGTGTATTGCATTATGTCTGTTGCTTCTGGCCACCGCCAAAGTTGGTACCAAATTTTTACCAAGGTTATGTTTAAGCGTAAATCAGAATAACTTTTTCACGGTACTGAAAATTCATTTTAATAAAAATAAAATCATTATAAACAAACGTCAACGTCAGTGCAATGATATTCAATTATTTTATCTTCGTGCTCTTACACTTGGGAAAAATACACCCACAGATGCGCGGCAACTTAGTGAATAACTTTAACACGAAACTGGTATCACAAATGACTTTTTATTCACAATTTAATACATTAAATGTGGAGCTCAATTTGCCCCCAACATGAAAAATGTAACATTGTTTGATTAATTATAACAATTGACTGTCTCGTTAATAAGCAACCATATTTACAATAAAATAAATTAGGTTTGATTACATGTTTGAACTTATGGACACAGTTTTGATGTCATGTTTTTGCATTTTCACTAAATTGTCTTTTTCTTGGAATAAATGTCACCACACTTCACTTTGGTTTATAATGCACTGTTACACTGCTTTTCGTTTACCTTTCAGTTAACTTGCCGTTTACTGGGTTATAAACTTTTACTACATAACGCTCATACAATTTCTGTACTTAACAAATCATTCTGTATCATTTTATTCAGATTATGTTTGACTTTACTAAGCTCAACTCTGTCAGTTACAAATGAAATTGCATTGGCCATTCCGAACATTTATCATATCTGAAACTCTAAACGTAACCCTTCTGAAACCTGCCTTATCTCATGCTAACTTTTATCCCTCAAATTATTAGTTACTGCTGCTCACATCAAGTGCACTTATTAATGTAAAATACTGATTACCTTGAAATAAACAAAATATTCAATTCTGTGCTCATTTTGACCTTTTTCATTCTGTCACTTAGGCAATCAGAATTGCTGTGGGCAGTAGCGCATTACAATATAAAGTAACTAAAAACCGAAGCAACCCACGAATTGTGGGACCAAACCATATACAATTCATGCTCAATTGTTTAATACAATTTCCTCTTTTGTAGCCTTAACAACTGTGTACGCAATGCCAGGACGGAATGTGCGTTCCTGATTAAGTCTGTGATCACCTCCCTCACCGGACTTAACACTTTTGAAGTCTTATCCTTAGGGACCCCTAAAGCATATATGCTATTAAAATCTTACCCAACTGATCGAACATGAAGAACATGAAGAATGAACATCTCACTATCAAACCACAACATCAACTCCGAAGTGCCTCAGGGGAGCGTATTAGAACCACTTCTATACCTAATATACACATCCGACACCCCAGTTACAGAAAATACTACCATCGCCACCTTTGCCGACGACACCGCCATACTATCGGGGCACGAATAACCTGAATCACCAGCAGAATACCTACACCTCAACCTATTACCAGGTCTGCTTAGCATTCGGGAAGTCGCGAGTTCGATTCCTGTGGCCGTCTGCTCTGATTCAGGTTTTTAGGTGGTTTTACTGATTCAACAGAGTAGCTTCTCTGAGGCGAATGTCGGGGCAATACTGCTCCACCTTTCCTGGCCCCTCTTCCATTCTCCACCCCTCGTTTCTCTCACCCATCCTCTAATTTCCGGTCTTGGCTAAAGAGGGACGCAAGGTCTCTATAGTAGCAAGCCCCCAGTTGTGGGAATTGAAATGACCCTAACCCTTTATCTTTTTGTAAGATTACAGGATAATACAAAATCCAGACAAATACATACAGATAAGTTTGAAGAAAGATAAATAGAAATGAACGACATATACTTATTTAGATCAATAGAAATAAACAGCTGAAAACTGGGAGTACCAAGAAAACTAATAACTAAAATAACGTTAACAACTGAGAAGGTATCACGGGAGAGAGCATAAGCAATGGACTGAGGAAAAGAGCTTCACTTGGCATAGCAAAATAAACAGAACTGAACCAAGTTTTAGTAAAACGTATCAATGCATGGCCTTCGTTGAAGAAGTGGCAGTAATATCAAGAACAAGAAAATCATTAAAGGGCTTTACTCCAAACAACCCCCGCAAGGAAAAGTTTCGAAAAATTTTAAAATATCAAAGGTGAAAATTATTATTTAAGGTGTCCACCTTGTATACAGTGTACCCCAGATCGAGTGGGATTGCAAGGATAGATTTTAAATCAACATATGAAACTGCAAAACATTGCCCATTTAACCAATATCTCCATCTTCAATGATAAGAAAGTTACCCATGCAATCCCACTCGATCTGGGACACACTGTATATTGGGTCCAAATATGCCTATTTTCGTCAGAGGTAAAAACCTGAGCTATATGCAAAATATTACTTTTATTTAAGTTATAGTTCTTGAGTTAAGGCGAAAATAGACAGAATTATATTTTTTAGGGTGCTCGCCGTATATATATTTTATCGAATTTTTTTGGGTTTCATGCCAGGTAGACATATAATCACCATGCAAGATATTGTTTTCCTTCGACAAATAGTTTTTAAGTTATACCGCCAACAGACAGACAGACAGACGGAATTGAGAAAACCAATTTTTCGTCATCTAGGGACCCGGAAACGTGAAGATCTAAAGAAATCTCAAAATGTGATTTTTCACGATCATAATTCTTACATTGCATTTTAGACGAAGGAAGTAAAAAGAACTGAAAGCGATGGTTCCAAGAATATAAATCGAAGTCAAGAGGGCTGGTCTAAAAATTAACGAGAAAGCAACCATATACATGGTAAAATAGAAGAACAATTTAGTCCAGAAGCATTTCTAATAATCACAAACCAAGATAAAGAAGAAAAGATTTACGAAAAAGTGTGACAGAGTAAGTACGGGACAGTGCTGGCTAAAATAATGATAGCAACAGGAGCATGTCCAATAAGTCTAGTAAGACTTGGTTGGACGTTAAAAGTAATAAAGAAAGCTAGTCCAAATGTGGAAAAGAGGATAATATTCTGTGGAATTTTTGGGGAATGCAAGTGGAAGAAAAATGAAATAAAGAAATCATAGGTTGAATAAAGAGATGAATAGAAGCAGAAAAACCAAAAGGCTAACATGGGGAAGGCATGTAACCGAGATGCACAACAGAGATATGTATACCGGGTGTCCGTTCTCAAAGTCGAACATAGGCGATTAACATTGTTTTGAACGTTTTTGCCGATTCCTGCTCGCCAATTTAACTTACAGGGAAGGTAGTGGTACCAATGGAAAGATAAAAATATTACGCATCAAATGATACCAATAATAATATCAAAGGTGCGATTATTATTTTAAAATATTAATTTAAAATTTTTAAATATGTCATGCCTTGCTTTTCAAGTTCGATAGCATTTGTCAAAAAAATGGTAATTAGCTGGCGTAAATCAAGTATTTTCTGTCAACGTCTTTTAAAATTATCTACGGAAAAATTATTATTTCAATGAAGAACGAGTGAATGCACTAATGTTAATTGCCTATGTTCGACTTTGAGAATGGACACCCGGTATAATAGAACAAGGAAGAGAGGAAGATCCAAAACGATATGTTTGAGAATTGTTTAATGTGCATCTAAATAATATTTTATTATTTATGGAATGCAGTATATAATATAAGTAGTTAAGATTGTATAATATCAGATAAAAACAAACCACTGGTCTAAACTAAGAAGAAGAAAACTCATTGCTGCAATCTACTTTATTGTATAAACAGCACCTTTATTATAAGCCATGTTACCTAGCCGTGCTGAATTACAGAATTGCTCTATTATGTTTACAACCCGTAGACATAGTTTAGTTATCTTACTAAGTCATGTTAAATTGATAAGCTCGTGCCCGCACTATTACTACGCTTAGACATTGATACTAGTATAGTACTCATATATACATACATATTCTGTTTCTTACTAAATCAATACAATCTTAACTACAATTGTGTTCACTTCATTGTGTGTTGACATAGGCTACAATTATCGTGAAGGGTATGTCTGACCTGGCTTTCCTGCTCACAAATATCATTCTACCCCATATCATCAACATCAAATGACTGAATTTGAATTTCTTTAGTACCTACCAAATTAGTAACCTGGTCCCCTCCAATCAAAACAATCTATCTATTGGATTCACGTACTAAAGTGATTTCACACGTTAATGTTAGCAACGACCTACAAAATTTGATAGACTGCAGGACCGCAGAGTGTGGAGTACAATAATACAAAAATCTATGGACTTTTAGGTCTGAAGAGTTACGTAACATATAATTACGTCACCTACCTTGTCAAAGGCCATCGGCCTGTGGCATCGCTCCCGATCCGGCTCCATGCGGCGGCCGGGCTCGGCGTGAGAGCAGAGGGGCCGGGCAGCCGGGCACACGCTCCTAGCCGAGCTCCATGGGGCTCTGCCCCCGCCCCATCACGCCTGTAGTCACCCCCACATACGCACTGAAAGAAAACAACAGTTAGTGTGGCGTTTGCGGATAGTTCTGCTTGCGTTCTGTGTCAGTTGTAACTATTCGTTACTCTACGTTGTAATATTCGTTGTCGAGTACTCGTTTACTCTACGCGAGTACCCAGAATACCTTTTTATTTTAAATATAGTGGCGAGTACTCTTCCTATTCACGGAGCTGTGATAGCTGACATAAACAAACAATACCGGGCGCTTACTTCTTTCTTTCTCAGGATTGAGAATTGTGGTCAGGGTTTACAATAACATCAGTGGTTGTATTTCTACGCATTTAGTACTTAGGGGTGTAGGGGTTATGTTGTAGAGGTAGTACCTTTTGTGTAAAGCGGTCGCGTATAATATCATAGGTAGAATGTGGCTTAACACAACTGGTCCTTACAACATGCCTAACTCTCAACTTATGGCTCCAAGTGCCACACCCTGGTAAACTGCATCGACCTGCAGGCTAAACTAAGTTGAGGGTAACCAGATATGGTGATAACCGAACGGCTGCCGGTATAAGTGGTCACACTCTTGCATGGTCAAGAGCTTCAGGTGAAGGAACCAGAAGAGAAGGGCACTCTTTTGCCTGTAGGTTGAAAAAACCGGCCTTAAAGGCGAATGAACCAATTGATGGTCAACGGCGTAAGAATGCAGAAGGCAAGTGGAAACCACTGCATTAAAGATCTATAAGATATCCTTAGTAATATTATCATCATTATTCATTATCATTATGACAATGTTCAGAGCTAAATCTAAATCCGGAGTTTCAAGTTCCCCAATCGGATCTCCGGGGGGAACATTTGTGAGCAGAGTTATAAAGTTATCAACAAACAATTTAAAGATCGGAACGTGAAATGTAAACAGTTGACTAGCAGCAGGTAAACTGCACAATACTGTAATGGAAATGGATAGACTGAAGATAGACATCCTTGATCTAAGTGATGTTAGATGTTAGGAAATGGTAACTGTACTACAAATAACGGTATAATGTACTATTCGGGAAATAATGGTCCTGTGCACAGGTACAGAGTCGGAATAATATTAAACAAGAAAGCAGCGACGGCAGTCACAACCTTCATACCATTCTCAGATAGAGTAATGATGTTACAGTTGAAAATAAACAACGGAATAATGAATATCATCCAAATTTACGCGCCAACTGCAGATAAGGAAGATGAAGAATGCGAAGAATTTTATGCACAACTAGAAGAAATCTTCAGAAGCATTAAGCGAAAGAATATTACGTTCCTGCTGGGCGATTTTAATGCGAAAGTTGGAAATTCTAAAGTAGAAGGATGTACTGGAGATTTTGGGCTGGGTGATCGCAATGATAGAGGGGACTGTATGATACAATTTTGTCACGACAAAGATCTAATCGTCGCAAACACGCTTTTTAAACTTCCAGTTCACAGGCTGTATACATGGAAATCTCCAGCTGATAAGCCAGGGAAAACAGTCAGAAATCAAATGGACTACATTCTTTGTAATAATCGCTATAGAAATTCCATTAAGTCTACAAAAACATATCCTGGTGCAGACATTCACAGCGACCATAATCCAGTTGTAGCAAAAATTACAGTTAGGTTGAAGGAGATAATAAAACGTCAAAATGACTACAAAGATACAAGACGTTTAAAAGAACCCAAAATGTATGATATAGTTCAAAAGAAAATAACAAGTGAGATGAAAAATATAAATATCCAAATAGACGAAGTCAACATTGACAAAAAGTGGAACAAATTACAAAACGCACTAACGTCTGTAACCAATGAACACCTAGTAAGTAAGAGAGTGAAAAAAAACCTTGTATGACACAGGATATTTTAGATCTCATGGATCTGAGAAGAAGGTATAAGGCAAATGTAGAAAAATATACATAAAACAATACAAGTAAAATAAAAATAGCGAAAGAAAAATACCTCTCTGAACAATGTGAAGAAATTGAAATACTACAAAGGAAGAATGACAACTTTCACATGTACAAAAAGATTAAAGAAGTAACAGGATACAAAAAGAAAAGTGGCGCCAATAATGTCATCAAAGATGCGGATGGACATATACTAACAGATATAAAAGATCAAATAAATAGATGGAAGATTTATATCCAAGAACTTTTCAATGACGAGAAGCCAAAACACACCATTGTAGAAGTAAATGACGAAAATTTTAAAATTCTAAAATCGGAACTAATGTATGCGCTAGAAAACACCGAAAGCAGGCAAAGCTGCTGGCCCTGACTGGATACCAGTAGAAATTGTTAAACTTTGTAAAGATGAAGTATTAGATGTTATTTTAGACCTTTTTAACACTATTTATGACACAGGGCAAATCCCCAAACAATGGTTGATATCTACCTTTATTTTAATACCCAAGAAAATGAACGCAAGATATTGCTCAGATTACCGAACTATTGCACTTATGGGACATATTTTAAAACTATTCTTAAAAATTATTGATAAAAGAATTTATAAAACTTTGGAAGAAGAAATAAATAACTCCCAGTTCGGTTTCCGCGCAGGTCTTGGAACGCGAGAAGCTCTCTTTGTGGTTAATGTGCTTTACCAGCGCTGCTTAGATATGAACCAGAATGTGTATACCTGTTCATCGATTTCGAAAAGGCTTTTGACAAAGTGAAACATAGAAAACTACAAGAACTTCTACTTAAGAAAGGTATAGATAGGAGAGATGTGAAGATAATTAGTAACCTATATTGGGGACAGAGCGCCAAAATAAAAGTTGGAACAGAAATAGCCGAGGAAATTGAGATACGTCGCGGAGTAAGACAGGGATGTATCCTATCTCCACTTCTGTTTAACATCTACAGCGAAGCCATCTTTAAAGAAGCCTTAGATGAGGAATCTGCCGGAATTAGTATAAATGGAGAAATAGTTAACAACGTGAGATACGCGGATGACACAATCCTCGCTTTGTAAAATTAAAGAAAGTACTTTGCAATCGAAACATAAACATTGAGCTCAGAATACGAATGCTTCGTTGTAATGTATTTAATATCTTGCTCTATGGCGTAGAAGCCTGGACACTTAAGAAAGCGCAAATTAACAAACTACAAGCTTTTGAAATGTTTTGTTATAGTACAGTAAAGTTGTCGGAAAATACCCCGTCACCTTAAAAAAATTGACCGCGGCGATTCCTCTTGTCCAGTGGTTTAGGGTCATTAGACAAGTGTAAAACCAAAAAGGCGTCACCCCACCCCTTGCCAAACAGCCGCCATCTTGATAACAATTGAATTTGTTTTTTCTCGCGATCCATTGGTCGCACAGAAAAAGTTATGGACCAAAAATATTGGAAATAAAATTCTACACATTTTTGACCCTTGCCGTAATACCGAGAAGTTGGTATTTAAAACGGTAGAGGGCGACAAAGTTACCAAAAATCTGTTTCCGCCAATCTAGCGCTGTGGGGGTGATTTTTTCCGAAAATTACGAATGTGAAAGTTGTAGTGCTTGAAAAAATATACACGAATCTCTTTTAATAATGTCTTTGAAATGTCGTGGGAAATGTACGATATACTCCGGTGCAGCGAAGTAACCATTTCTCTTTTGCGAGATAAAATCGTCACGTCACTCAAGTAGTTTCAATGTGAATAGGTTTTCACAACCTACAGAAATTCTACACATTTTTGGTCATTGCCGCGATACCGAGAAATTGGTATAGGTAAAAGAAATTAAAATGATGGGAAAGGAGTATATGAGCCCAGAATGATATCATTTGGCTCAGATCCGTAAAGCTCTTGAATTTGCTGGTGTAATATTTATTATATAATATGATAATTGCAATTGTTTGTAAATTTTGCCACAGGAATGACTAAAATTCAACAAATTGACAATTGCTTTACCACGTGCCATTTCTGCAAAAATAATACAGACACACGACTGTCTATATGTTATTAAACAACAAACAGCTTGTTTCACTTCAACTAAAACATGCTACGGTGAACGAAACTATATTTTGATCGTTTGGGCCAAATGAAATGAATCGGTAATTTATTTTATTCAATTTTGACAGTTTAAAGTGTCATTATTAACTCCATAACATTCATAAACAGTCTCTGATTCACAAGTGAAATAAAAGTGTTTTAATTCACTAGAGAAATAAAAAAGTTTAATTAACTAGAGAATTAAAAAAGTTTCAATGAAGAAGAACATATTTTTATTATCTACAAATATTTTCATTCAATTATCTTTCTCTTTGTAGTGTGTAATATATAATTACTAAAATTTAGATCAAATCGACTATAAACGAGCAAATTTATATCTTAGTTTAAAGATTTTTTAAATTTTTTATTCAAAATTTCGTCAAAATTGAATAAAAACATATATACGCCACGTGAATTAAACATTTATTAACTCAAAGATATGGTCTCACTCGCACTACGTGCTCGTGAGCTCAACATCTTTGCGTGAATAAACATATGTTTAATTCACTTGGTGTATAATATTTATTAAAGTTTGTATTTTCCGACTACTTTTTGTAATTTGTTATTGTTAAAGCTGTTATAATACTACTAAAAACGTCTACAATTACGATTTAAGAATATTGTCCAAGAAGATTTTCTTTTGTGGGTACAAAATAAAGATACCGGAAAAATCTTAACTGTGCCAAATGATTTGGTTCTGGGCTCGTATATTGAAAGTAATTTCTTTCTGCATAAACCCTAAGATATATTGTAGTCTAGTCAGACACGTTTCATTTTTTTGGAGCTGTTTCTTCGTCTTGGTTCGGAGCCTCGGACACAACCGAGTCATTATCGACCATGATAGAAATGTTGCTAAAACTTTTATTGAAAAAAGAGCTCACAACTTGTTATAAACGCAATGTGCAAAATTCTTGGAAATAATCCGGGAATACGATTGCGAGTGCTGTTTCGTGATTGTATTCTGATTAAAAATGGATAATAGTACGAGCGATAATGGTTTTCTTTATGTTAACCAAATGGCAGACATGGCACCTCGTTAGTTATAATAAGTGCGGGATATAAATCATTTACATCTCTCCACTTCTCCGCGCTACGCGGACTTTGAAGGGCTGTCACTCGGAGACTATTTAAATCAAAAACATTATTAAAAGAGATTCGTGTATATTTTTTCAAGCACTACAACTTTCACATTCGCAATTTTCGGAAAAAAACACCCCCACAGCGCTAGAATGGCGGAAACAGATTTTTGGTAACTTTGTCGCCCTCTACCGTTTTAAATACCAACTTCTCGGTATTACGGTAAGGATCAAAAATGTTTAGAATTTTATTTCCAATATTTTTTGTTCCATAACTTTTTCTGTGCGACCAATGGATCGCGAGAAAAAACAAATTCAATTGTTATCAAGATGGCGGCTGTTTGACAAGGGGTGGGGTGACGCCTTTTTGGTTTTACACTTGTCTAATGACCCTAAACCACTGGGCAAGAGGAATCGCCGAGGCCAATTTTTTTAAGGTAAAACGACAATTTTACTGTACTATTACCGCAGAATGTTGCGTATAGCCTTGATTGAAAGAATAACTAACAGAGAAGTTTTAAGAAGGATGAACAAGAAATGTGAAATAATAAATACATTGAAAAAGAGAAAACTAGAGTACTTAGGCCATGTAATGAGAAATCCCAAATATGCACTGCTCCAACTCATCATGCAAGGGAAGATAAAGGGTAAAAGAAATGTTGGCAGGCGTAAAACATCTTGGCTGAAAAATCTCAGAGATTGGTTTAATTCCAGCAGAATTGAACTATTTCGATCGGCTATCGACAGAATTCGGATAAGAATGATGATAACCAACCTCCGTGAAGGAGAAGGACCATAAGAAAAAGAAGAAGTACGTAGAAAGGCTGTTAAAAACAGCTGCTAAAAATATTTTCAAGGAACGCTTACTTTTTCAAATAGTATTCTAACCTTACTAAAAACAATCTCAAACTTAAAGCTTTTTTCTTTATGATGGCGATTAAATTTAATTTAATTTAGCGTGTGGCATATACATTTATTAAATAATCTAATAATAAAACAATAATAATATATTAATACATAAAGAAAAAGATCAAGGCGATAAAATAAAAAGCAAAGTCAAACTTCAATAATCACCAGCGCCAGCGTGGCCGATCGGTTAGGGAGCTCGATTGCTGTGCGGAGTTTAATCCCCACATCTGGCAACTGGCGGGCGGCCCAACTAGTCGCTTTAAAAATTGGGTACCAAAACCACGGTTGTGGAAGTAGGGAAAGTAAGGCAGTCGTCGAAGGCGTGATGCTAACCACATCACACAGCACACCGTTAACGGTGTGGCAAATGACTAGGTTTCGGAAAGAGATATTTCGGCGCTCATGACTCGCCGAGTCTCAGGCCATATTCCTACTTGTGGAATGGAGCGCCCTGAACTTTACTTTTTTTAAAACTTCAATAACTATAACGAATACTTTTGCAAGTTGATATTCGTCTTGTCGGGTAACGAGTACTAGTGTACTGAATATAATTACTTTTTTGACTACTCTTCTAAAGTAGAGGACGGAAATTGCCGAGATTGGTAGGAATTGGAACGGGGGCTCCGTGCGGAAAACAGTGCCTCGACTTGCTGACAAATTTGTCAGAAGAGATGACTTAGTTCCGGAGAAATGCTGTAGTAGAACAATTTGTCCAACCCGTTCATACATAAGAAAGGCGCCAACGGAGTAGTAACTGCTTGCTCATTCGGCTTACCTGTGGATTATAAAGGGGCCCTGTCGTACCTATGGGGTTACTGTTCCGTGCACTAATGTTGTGTTGTAAACGTTCAGGATGACATGAGAGCAAAATATAGTTAGAGCTCTTTATAAATACTTGTAAATATTTTTGGTTCAATTGAATTTTTATTTAGTGTCTCGTCAAATATCCAGCACCTACACGCGTTTGCTATTGCATTCAACCACGAAGCTTGCAGATTTTTTTAGCCCCCGCGCGCATCATTCAGCACAACCAGCTGTGCGCAACACTACTTGTTCAATTGTTTAAATTTGTTTTGTTTTTTCTGTTTTTCAGTAAGAATATTTTATGGTTTAATAAAATGTTATTTTACTACGAAATACAAAGAAATTTGCGAAACCGGTTTGCTGCACAGAATTCGAAACCGTAATTCCTAAAGAGTCGTCAAAACAATCAGGAACTGTTCTAGTTTTTATTATCTATTGTAGTTGTTGATTTCGAACTATTTTTCATCAGAGATATATTTTTATTACAATATCACTAAACTGGGACTTCTTTGGAGTTTGTGCAGTAGGTTGCAGCACTATAATTCTTCGGCTGCTTGACGCCGCCGAGATGTGAAAATTATATCGTTTTTTAACGGATTCTGTAACAAAATATTTAACCACACACGTTTTAAAGTTGACATTGCAATGAACACTTTTAAAGCCTCTAAACTTATGATAGCAACTAATAATAACGTTTCAATCATTTCAAACATTATTATACAAAATATTCTACAAGTGTGCTAGTTTAATGTTTGCAAATTGTATGAATAGCATTGATTTTGAGTCAATAATTTGTAAAAACGCTGTATTAAAAATATTATTAGCCTTGCTTGAAACATAAAATGTAATCAGAGCAGGATTAGAAATAATGAACAATGTAAGACGAATGAAAACAAAAGCCAAGCTGTAAGGTGTGTTATTATGGTTTCTTCACGACTAATCCATTTAAAAAGCTAATTAAATTTATTAGCAATATCCTGGGCTTTATTAATTTCTTCAAATTAAATGTTAGAAGAAATCTATGTTTGTCTTTTCATTAAAGATTTGACAGTGTTCCGCATCTTCTGAAGATTTTCTCGACAATTTTTTATTCTATTTTCATAATATTGGTTTTTCCTGTCCTTAATTTTATTGCTGTAAAAATTCGTAATATATTTATAGTTTTCCCAGTCTTGGGTGTTTTTAATAGGTTTAGCGGTCCTGTACATTCGATTGCGTTCTACCTGGATTTGCATATGGATATGTGTGGCAATATTGTTTAAAATTTACTATCTATCAATATGACCCAGTTATATTTATTTAGTTTATCAAGTAGTTTTTGTGACGAGTAATTTGCGTTCGTGGTAATATTCACCTTTTCGAAATTTCTGTTACCATTACGGGCATTTTTTCGTAACGTGACATCGATTCAATTGTGTGCAGAAATTTGTGGAATTTGCACATTAAGATTAACATGGTTTATTAGAACGAGGTCAATGATTATATTGGATTTTTTTGTTGAACATGTGAATTTCGTTAAAAGTTGATTTAAACCCAACGCATTTATTAATTGTAGGAGCTTGCTTGTGTAGAATGAGTCTGTCGAGATATCCCGTTGAATCGCCTAGAATTAGATATTTGGTGTGGTATTAAACTGTATCGTCGTACCATTTTTCTAACTGCTCTATGAATCTTGCAATACTGGAGCTTGGATAACGCTAAACAGCAGAGTACAATCCGTTTTGAAATCCTTGCGTTACGGAAAAGAATAGCGACCAGAATTCGTTGTTAAATAGAAAGTTTGACACTATTTTGAATTTAATATTATTACGTTCAACTTCAGTAAGTCGATTTTCGGAATTACAACGAATAGTGACATAACCCCGAAAACTTATTTCACAGTCCTCAACGTTTTCTGTGAATCTTGTTTCACTTAAAAATACGATAGTTGGACGTTTGTCCTCAATTAGAACTTAAATTCCCTCCATATGTTTTAGCATACTTTATGCATTTGAATAAATAATTTCAGTACTTGATTCTTTTATTCTATTAAGTCTATCTTACTTTCTTGTTGTAGTTTATGTTTGTAAACTGGACAGTCAAAGCTCTATGCAAAATGACTTACATCTAAGCTTATGTTAATAAGTTTTTCCTTAGCATTACAGCAGCTCACAAATTTCTACTCGTCGCCCTTCCCTTAAAATTCTTTCAAAATATGAGAAGCGACACGTTTTGGGCATGTTAAACTTTGACTCGCTTTATGATTGAATCCATTATACGAAAAACACCCCGTTACTTCAACTGCATCATAAACTCTACACCTATCCCAGCCGATATTAATGTTTTCTTCTTCCATAATTACACGATAAGCACCTGCATTTACTTCCACAATTGCTGTATAATTTTTCCTGTTCTTTTTGGTTGTGGTTTTCTTAATATGTACAACTTTTATGGATGGTTCCTGCGATTACAGAAAGCTATTTTAGGATATTATTTTCTTCTATATTGTTTCCATTGCCAATTTTTCCGCCAATCCAACAATTTTTACTCTAGATAGTTTCTTCGTTGGGATTGTAACTTCATAGTTCTCTCCGAGATTAGTTTCTGCTTTTTCTTTAATTCTGCTTACCTCATTTTTGTTTTTACATCCAATAACAACACCACTCTTGCTAACAGTCCGTAGACCAGATATATTTAACTCAGTAGGATCGATGACATTTTTATGTCTTTTTTAGTATCAATACTTTTTGGACCTGATTTTTGGGTTTTATTACTACGACCGGTTCGTGTTTATTAACTTGAATTTTTCTGTTGCTCCATGCTGTTTTTAACCGTAATTTTTACATCTCCAACAAAAGCATCTAATTTGTCAGAATGCTTTTTTTAATCCGGTATTTATACCATCCAAGGCTGCCTGCATGTTTTCCAGCACGTTTTAAATAGTTATTCTTCTTATCCCCACACAAGTAACAAAACCAGCCAATATTTTTCTTAGACGCAACTACACTATTTTTTTTCTGAATTAAAGTTCACACATTTTGGGTGATATGCCTTACTACCAAGACAGCACAGGGCAAACACTTTTCACCTCTTTTAAAATCCATAAAACATCTATCACATCTGTTATAACCACTCATTGTGGCAATAATACTGCCCGGTATGAGCAAAATTATTTGATTGAATTCACGTATGTTAAGTATGTCAACGGAACGAAAAGAACACGTCCGAGTTCTAAGACAGCCAATATACTACTTTTAATATTTAATATAAATGAAGAAATTATGTAATTGGGTAACTAAGCTAGATGCTGAGACATAGGGGGTATTCGAAATAACAAATAAGGTTTTGAATATTATTTTAAAAATTAAGATATTATAATTTGGAATGGAATAAATTAAAAAATATCCAATAAAGTACAGTTTAAACCAATAGAAGTCTCATTACTACAAAATTTTGGAAATATAATAATACCTAACTAGAAGAAAATATTCAAGAATGTAAAGGTAAATATTATGGATCAGTGGTTGTGTTAAACCATTGCTGTGACTGGATTGGAACAGAACTGGACAGGGATTTAAGCAGAGATAATATGCAGTATTGTAACATTTAACATCGCGGATCTTGAGCATTAAGAGGGCCGTTGCAGTGAACGAGTTGGAGGTATTCAGTTAAACGTGTGTGGAAGTTCAGGGGCTCAAAGTCGTGAATTAAACTGAACATTAAGCGTTAATACGGATGTTGAAGGTTCGCCGAGAGAATTTTTCAGAGACCTGCAGCATTATTAAGATGGTACATCATAAGGTAAACCATTAAAAGAATGATAAATAGTTATGTGAAATAAATTAGAAAAGTTGTTTGTGTCTTCTGAGGTAGAATGTTTGATGAACTGTCCATCATCATATCAGCCCACATTCGTCCACTGCAGGACATAGGCCTCCCTCAAACTGTTCCATCTCTCCCTATCTTGCGTTCTTCTGATCCAATCCCCGCCGATGAAGCGTCGTATGTCGTCGATCCATCTCGTCGGTGTTCGTCCCCGCAATCTTTTACTGGTCCTTGGTCTCCACTGTATGACTTTTTTAGTCCATTTTTCATCGTTCATTCGCGCAATATGTTCCGCCCAATTCCACTTCATCGATGTTATTGTGTGTATGATATCCTTTACCTTTGTCTGTTCCCTAATCCACTTATTTTCTTTTCTATCTCTCAAGGTTATTCCTAACATTACACGTTCCATTTTTCTTTGTGCCACTCTTAACTTTGTAATTGATTGTTTGGTTAGGGTCATTGTTTCGGCTCCATAAGTGAAAACTGGCAGGACGCATCGATCGAAAACTTTCTTCTTTAGTGAGTTTGGTAGTTTGCTTCTGAATGTAGTATTGAGCTTACCAAAGAAAATCATGCTTGGGTAATCCTCCTTGGTATTTCCAAAGTTTGGTTTTCTTTTCCTAGTGTAATTTTATGACCTAGGTATATGTAGCTTGTAACTATTTCCATCGGAAGTTGTCGGTTATCTACCTCTAAGTTTGTCATCATTTTTGTTTTGCTTACATTTACCTTCAATCCAACCTCCAGGGATTTCTCTTGCAATTGTTTTATCATGTCTGTCATTTCGTCTAAGTTCTCTGATATTAGGACGATGTCATCGGCAAATCTCAGATTGTTTAGTTTTTGCCCATCTATATTTATTCCCTTGTCTTCCCATGGTAATTCTCGAAAGATGTTTTCCAGTGTCAACGTAAAGAGTTTTGGAGAGATTGGGTCTCCTTGTCTTACTCCTCTACCTATCTTGAACTTTTCTATTTTATTATGTAAACGGATGCAGGAAGTTGCCTTATTTTGGATATTTTTTAATAGTTGAATGTACCTTTCATCTACTCTGCAGTCTTTTAAGGCGTTTATAACTGCCCATGCTTCGATCGTGTCGAAGGCTTTTTCATAGTCTACAAACGTTATTACTATTTGTTTATTATATTCATTACACTTTTCAATGAGTATTTTGAGAGTCTGAAGATGATCGTTGGTGCTATATCCTGCTTTAAACCCCGCCTGCTCCGGTGGTTGATAAGAGTCTAGTTTATTGGCCAATCCATTTAGTATCACTCTTGTAAAGAGCTTGTAGATGTGTGATAGAAGACTTATGGGTCTGTAGTTATTTAAATTTCTAATGTCCCCTTTTTTGTACAATAAGGTGATTATAGCGTTGTTCCAGTCTTCCGGAATTTCTGCTTCGTGTATGCATTGTTTAAATAGATAGGCTAATTTCTCCTGTGTTTTAGTGTTACAAGCTTTCAACATCTCTGGAATTATCTCATCTTCTCCTGGTGACCGTTTGTTTTTCATTTGTTTCAGTGAGTGTCGTATTTCATCTACTATAACTTCAGGTATGTCCTCTGAACCTATATTCATTATTGGGGCATCTCTATGTGATCTGTTTATTATTATTTGATTAGGTCGTTCTGTTTTTGGTAGGTATAGCTCTTCATAATAGTTTTGTGCAATTTGCATTATTTCAGCTCTGTTGTTGGTGATCTCGTTATCTTCATTAAATAGAGAGAAGATTTCTCTTTTTCCTGATGATAGTTTCCTACTGCTGTTGTCCAATATGGTTTTTTCTATCTCACTCATGTTATATTTTCTTATATTTTCTCTACACCTTTTTCTTATTTGTTTTTGCAGTTCTTTATATTTTGTGTATTTGTTGCATTTTCTTGTCTTAGTCGTCTTCTCTCCTCTATTAATTTTATAGTGTCATCGGTTAGTTTCTTGTTTCTTGCCAATGGTACTCTTGATCTTATGTCTTACTGTCCAATTTAATTGAAAGAAATACTTTATTTAAAGTTTAAGCTTAAAACAATATTGAATTAGGAATAATTTCATTGCACGTCCCAACCTGAGAAAGCGATTATGGTGTTAAAATGATTGACTAAATGAGTTAGTTTAATAAAATCTAATTAATCCCATGTAATTATTATACCAGGTTAAACTTACTTTAAGCAGTATGCAAACCACATATATTCAAAATGGGAAATCTGTTCTGATTGTGAATTGAAAACAGCAACAGTAATTCATCTCATATAGCAGCGACACTGTTTAGTTGCTTTGTTTGTGAATATATAATTTATGAGGTCCCATGCAGTAGAGAAATCTTATTATTACATTTGCCGTAACCACAGCACTACAGCACAGCACAGAAAATAAAAACATCTCACAAAGGTAACTTTGCTACATAAAACTTCATGCTATTTATAAATGGATTTAGATGCAATTTTATATGAAGGTACTAGATATAGTTTCTCATTGACCGATAAATATAGTCAAAATGGCCGACTTTCGGTTTCACCGGAAATGATACCAACTTTGATTTTTTAAATGAATCACCCTGTATATTTTATGTTTTTTAGAATCTACAAGTCAAATTACATAAACTAGTCTCGCCAAAATTTCAAACAAAAAATTTTTTTCAACTTTTATTTTTTACTATAGAAGGCTGTGACTTGAAAAACTATGTTCTAATTGACTCTAGCAACTAATAATGATAGCCCTTTATTAATGCACTCAATAACAAACCCTTAATAAAAGAACCAAATTTTCTAAACACGTTTTTTAAGAAAAAGTCCCTGTTTTTAAATGGTACCTACCAAGGGCCATCTTGCATTAAACAGCAAATTTAATTACTAGAGCGCAGATTCTAGGCAATTGCCTAATTGTAATTTTTTAGGCCCATGTATGAGACTTCGACAGAAATTTGTTTCATACAAAAACACGTTTTTAATACATATGTGGTAAAGCCTAAATGCCTAAAATGTGAAATAAACGCCTAAGCAACTTTTTATACTGCCTAAAATAAGCTTTGGTTGTTTTTAGAATTTTAGTGGTTCAGAAACCTTGGCCACTTTCGTGAGAGTGCTTTTTGTTTCAGCGATGTGACTTTTTTTTAAGTCAAAGCTCTGTCCAAGCATCAAGAATTTTTGAAACAAAGCTTATGACCGTCAGATTTAAGTATTTTTCTGTTAGAATGCGAACGGTTTTGAGTGAATCTTTACAAGAGTCTACATAACCACAACACTCGAGCGAAGTTTCTAAACGTACCTTGCCGTGATTTGTCAACGATACCGACATTACCTACCCAACAATCTAAAACCTAACCTCAAATCTGACCAAACCCGAATCTCACAGCACGCTTTTTCTGCTGTTTATGTCTTAGGTTGAGCATTGGCTGCAATTTGTGCTCATTTCTTTGTTAATTAATAGCAATTTTACAAAACCGTTACTTGGAACTTTACGGGCAAGCACGGTAGTTAACGAGCGAGCGAAGCGAGCATGTTATCCGTGCGAGCCAGTAAAGTTCTAGCAACGATCGAGTATTATACAATGTTTCATGGTACCTTGACTCGTAAACACCTTTTTCACAAAACATTGTTTCCATAGATAAAACATCTATTTGCCGATCTTGTCCGTAAAGAGGCTCTTTATCTGTAGAAACGGAGCTCAGTAAACTGCCGTTTACGATTCAGAATACAGTAAATTATATTAAATCTTCATCGCCATGCCTAAACAGAAAACCGCACTGAAGGAAAAAATTAAAAGGTGGTTGACGGAGTGATTCAACAAAACACATTCAATGAGAGTAAATTTGAAGCAATATTTAGGGTGTCAGGCAAATGCTCGGTATTTTTAATATTACACTTATATTATCAACAATTGCTACTGTATACATATTATCAAATTATCATTGTTTTATTAGTTAACATTAGAGTAGCTAAATGACATTTGACATAAAAGATATTTGGAGAGTACTCACACTATACTAAATGTCAACGTACTTTACAATTTTAAACATAACATTTGACAACCATTTGGTTGTTGGTTCTACGCCGCTGACAGATTTATTTGACGTTAACGTCAAAATATCGGATACCAACATGATAAAAAGAAAGTTACTAAATTTTCGTGCTTTTCCTCTTATTCAAAATTAAATGAAAGATGACATCTAAGTCCTCTACTTAACATAACTAAGATGTTATTTGTCCACCATTTCATTTTTGCTTATTTCATAGCACTTATTATCTGTTTTTAGTGTGTATGCTTTAGAATTAATAAAAAGTAATACCTACAACATTTTTATCCAACCGTTTTAAGTTCTGAAGATCAAAATATTATTTTTTGTCTAATTTAAGCCATGCAGCCTAAATTGCATACTTTACGTTTTTAGTGCCTAAGCCTAACATTTTTTTGGCCTAAATAAGGAGCCTACTTTAACTTTTTTAACGGCCTAAAATCCGCGCTCTATTAATTACCAATCTAACGATATGCATCATGCACTACTTTATCTTTATTTAAAATTGAAGAATAATTAATTTTTTTTAAATATATCTGTGTATCTGCAAATTCAGCAGCACTGTTGTATGTAATTTAAGACGTATATTGCAAAAAACATAAAATACATAGGATGATTTATTTAAAAAATCAAACTTAGTGTCATTTTCGGTGAAACCAGAAGTGGGCCATTTTGATTATACTTGTATGTCAATCTAGTATCCTTATATCAAATTTCATCCAAATTCATTCATTAGTAACGGAGATAGAGGCATGGCCCTGGTCTCATTGTCACCCAGTATAACGCAGCAGAGAAAAGTGAAGTGGCTATTTATTTGAGATTTAAAACAGAAGAATAATCTGTCAGTTCTTTCCGCAGCTAAAAATCGGTTAAAATGTAAATTAGTTACTCATGTAGAAACTCATAATGCCATAAGTATTTTCTAGTTTTATATGTTGATCGATAAACATCACAGTAAAGGAAAGCTAATTGCACCAAGGGGACATAATGCGATTTTGTGAAGACGAAAGTGTAATAATCAAATCGGCATGTCCAGTGTGTGTGTTACTGTGTAGTCACTATGGTCTTTGAGACGAAGTTTTTGACGTTGTAATATTATTCATAATTATATGATATATGCATATGTTAGAGATTATTTTCAAATATATTTTTATGTTCTCCAACTTTGGTATGAAATATTTGAACATCTTCATTTTTCAAATCTTTCTCCGAAAGAATCAGCAGCTACCCAACCAATTCCCTTATAGACTAACTAGTTTAAATATTTTCTTTGTAATGGTAAGGTATATAACTTTGATTTCAATGAACGTAACAATTTTCGAATAAATTAGACATTATGAACTTGACTTAAGAGAATTAAAAACTGTATGGGAATTTCAATGTAATAGAAATAGGAAGAGTGCAGATGTTTACGAATATAATTAATGAACGTAAAATGAGAGACATGCAATAATTGCTATCACTAAAATAGCTGGTAATGTAATAATGCTGATGGAGAATAGTAAAGAAACACCCATCCCGATTTTTATTTGTTTTACTTACAGCAAAATGGACCCAACTATTTATGATTATTTATAAATCCAAACTGGTGCTTTGGTATTAACTTTTCTCTTTCTAAAATTCGTTTTATTAATTTTATAAAGACCTTCATGAGTATTTTAGATAAAACTGGTAATAAACGGACTGGTGGCTCAGAACTCAGAAGCAACTTTTGTTGATTGCCAAGGGTTTTCTGAAATTTTCTATTTGCTTGTAAAGAGTATAGGTCCGTGTTTTAAAGTTGTTTCCCACGCTTCTTTTTTGTAGATTTTTTATTGTTACTGTCACTTCTTCGCTAATTTATAAGCAGTACTAGGTGATACGTGAAAATATACTTCTCCAACTAATTTGTCTCTGAATAGTAATTTTTTAGAAATTTGTTTGAAATTCTTATGAAACTAATTTTACTAAATTTCAGGCGAGCTGTAAAAGTCGTAAATCACAGATTGTTAATTTCTTTGAAATAGCCAACGACAACGATCTAAACGATTCGGCAGACGTCTATTTTTAAATTGAACTGAATAGGTTACATCCATTTCAAAACCATTGTGAAATCTAGATCACTAGCGATCATCTCTGCAATTTGTCCGTTAGTGTTAAACTAGGCCAACAGACAGCGGACGGAAAGATATTTTTCTACATCAAATCCATACCATAAAGACAATAACGTACTTGCCATAAGAATAAAGTACAAGATTCAATTGCGAGCATTTTTATGAGGTACGATCTAGAATCAGCGGAAAACATCGACAAACTTTGCAGATAGCTTTTGCTTCAACCTTTTACAGCAGGTAATTCAAAACAACGAGGCAAGGTTATGTACTATATGGGAATCTTAAAGCTTAATAGGAATACACAATTTAAAGTGAATAGTTCATAAATAAACTACACTTCAATAAATATTATTGAGCTAAACAACTCTTGTGTAAATAAAAAACATACATAAATGAACATTATTATTGCAAAGCAATAGAGAAGAGAAAATGAATATGTTTGGAAGATGTAAATAACATAGAATATATCGAATTACAAAAATCAATTAGGGATCAATCAGAATTGACATTAGAAGATATAGGGCTTCCAAGATCCAAGAAGTCAAAAGAATAAAGGAAATAAAATATTTCCATCAGAGATATCTATAGATAAAAACCAAATACACAAGTTTGAAACAAGAATCAAAGACAAGAAAGAACAAAGAATCTCAACAATGTCACAATCAAATTCCGTAGTGCATTACACAAAGACAATCTCCGAAAAGCCTTTCAAATTGTCTTAAGCAAAATACAATACCTGAAGAGCAGTAGAGAGCATCGTTGATGGATTTGGTTAAAAAGGAGATAAATCATAAAGTGCAACCTATCGTCTAACCTAAACTCGACGAATCTCAACCTCCGGAACAAGCAAGGATTTTATAAGATTGTGGAACTTTAGATCACATTTAAGCAGTTAAAGAATTACTAAACATTTGGTGGAGTATGACGACTATACGTTCGATCCATGTTTTACTAAAAAATAGAATTGACATTAAAGACCCATACATCTTTTGTACATTCACTGTTACATTGCATACAAATACAGAACCTATCAAACTAAACAGGGAAGTACGTCAGGGTAAGATTGTACCACCAAAGCTTTTTATGGCAGGCCTTGAACTGAAGGAACAAAGGGATAAATATCAGTGATATAACTGTGATGCCCAGATGTGGTATTTGTGACATATACATAAAAAATGCTTTAAAATATTTATATATTTCGTCCAGTTAATAATATCAAATAGAAATCAAAGATGCAAGACCCATCAGACTAGAATGAGTGGCGTTCGATTGCTCAAAATTCAACGACTTATACTGCCTACTCGAGATAAAAATGCCGATTTAGTTATTTATGTATTAAGGGCATAATCAATAGATTACATCACGAGGGAATGTTTAAAGCTCGACGCAAAGCGGAAAGTTTTAAATTTTCCCAGAGCTATAATCGTGATTAGGCACGTGATACATACAACGTTTTATTTCATTTTAGTCCTCAAAATGGACAAAATTCAAGGGTTCAGTATTTTGGCTACAGACTACTGCGTCGTCGTTGTGCTGGCGCTGTTCATTTCTGGCGTGCTATGGTTTCTATGCAGATTGTTGGTGTTGCTATACTACATTGTTGGTGCTTGTTATACTGCTTAACTTTATAGGCCCTAGAGTTAAAAAAGCCATTTTACGCTCTCTATCGAGGACCAATAATAGTATATTATGTTATTAGGAGCAAAAGTTATATTTTATGTAGCGAAGCTGGACGGGTTATCTGCCGAGCTTGCGACTTTTAGACTCGACTTATTTATGTGCCTCGCTCGCTGCGCTGGCTTGACCATAATCTGCAGCTCGTCCAAAAAATTCCTTAATTTCGTACTTGTAACATAAATGGCTATTACATTATCTAATGAATATCGTTTATTTTCAAACATTGTACTAATTGCGGACGTATTTGACAGATAAACCTCCTTTTCATGACAAAGGTGTAATTGTAATGTAAAGGTAATGTAATGTAATGTGATATAATATAGTAATAATTTGAATTTTAATTACAACTACCTTACTTACATTTATTTAATTCAAATGTTAAACTGGCCAAAAATAATTCTATTTTAACTGGGTTCGTTAAATACTAACAAATAAACAGTATTATGCCCTTTATTGTATTTCATTCATCTGAAATTTAATATTACAGAAGGCTAGCTCGGTAGACAACGGCTCAGAGTTGGGTTTCCCGGTTCGTTAATATTAAAATTCGTGTGATACGCCACTGGGCTGTAAATTTACTTCAATCGCACAGACGCTACTTGGCTGCGCTGTCAAAATTCTTACACAAATCGGTTTATTGTTGTGGTTCGCGTTTTGTAATTTAAAATTTAACAAAAGGAGTTGTATGAGCATCCGATAATGTAATTTTTGAATTCTCACGCCTTCGATGGCATTAATCTAACTTTTGTTTGCAGGCAAAACCTCCACTTGATTGTTAAACGAGGCCAAACATGCAATTGTTTTTCTTAACCTCAAATCTGGATTTTATGGAATTACTGAATATTCGCTTTTAATAGATGCTTTAATCTGCGTGGATCTGGCTTCCGTAAGATGTACTCTTGCTCTAATGGTAACTTTCCGGTTTCTAGCGCCGATACTTTGATCGCAATCTAACCTGAGTTTTCTGCAGTGCTGCGGTAACTCGTTCGGACAGCGATTCCTGATGCTCTCTGCCTGAATCTGGGCCCTTGCGATGCTGTGACTGCTGTGACGGCCTCCTACACGCTGGGCGGTTATGCTGACGTTGAAATCTCGGGCTCAGCAACTCAATTGTGCCCGTAACTGATGATCGTAATCTGCACTGGTCCTTGCCGAAATCCTCGGAAGGTGGTAGCGAAGGAAATTATTTTTATGTGTTGGAATTTACTACCCACACGTTCACTGGTGCACTGGTCAAATCTCTACACAATGGTGTACTTTTTATTACTATAAATTAAGTATCTTTATATTAAAATTACTTAAATCAGAGACCAGAAACTGTGTGTAAATAATTAATTTTATTCAAATGTTTCTGTCTGCTGGTCGTTAACAACAAATGCCCATCTAAACTACAAAAACGGATATAAACCAAGTTCAATACAATAACTTTCTTAACTAATATTCCTTATAACTAAAATTAATTACACAATTTCTAATTCTAAAATATTGTCTTTTCAATTTTATATTAACTGTCTCATAGCGCCACTCACTTTGTATTATTTAGATTGTCTTTTCACTCTCGCGTAATTACACTGACTTGTTTTTTAAAATAGTCTACTTCCATCACCAATTTTGTTTCACATCCTGTTGTATGTCCTTTTCCTTGTATTTTGATCCACTGTCTACTTGTCTCAGATTTTCAAATATTGCTGTTCCATATTACAATTGCCATGTTCTGCCTGGTTTATGCTCTTTGCAACGTATTAGAATAATTCTGCTTCTTTTACCTTTATTTAAAATGCTCATAAACATATCCTATTTAATTATTCTGACATCTACGCTTCATTTAACACGCACATTATAAACCTTTCTGTGACAGTTCTATTTATTTGGTTTGGCTTTAATTTTGCACAAACCTCTTATTTTTTGCTAATTTAAAATTATCGACTCCAATCTATGAAAAACGAGCTCTGCCCTTTGCCTTTTGTACTCAAATCATTTCATTACTACTGGCATTGCTTTGCAAATGTAATTACGGATTGAAATTTATACGCTATATCTTGCAATTGTATGAACTACCCCAACTCTGTGCTATCTGACTTGCTTTATTTATTTGTGCTGCAAGCAGAGTTGAGTAGCGGGCTCAATACCATTTGATTCGGTATTTTCGCTTTTCACGTATTTTTTGGTTCAATTAAACGAAATAAAACTAAAGCAGTTGTGAAATTGACAGATAATGCTGAACATCCTTCAACGTAAGCAGATGCTAATTCTGATAAGTATTGATTAGATATTAAATACCACTCGTGCCCCTTCGTATATTCAAATATTTTGCCTCATCTTCCAAGTCGGGAAGATATATACCTAACCTATTCCTGCACTGTTTAACCTAATCTAACGAATCTTAACTTAACCCGTCACAACATTGTGGGCCAATGGACTCGGGACGGACTCAAATGTAGTCCCGTATACATTCCTTTCCACCTCAAGCCAAGAGATCGACGCCAGGCAAACCGCTTGCTTGGATATCTTTCAATCGTAAAGGAAATAAATGATTTTACGATAAAATTCTTTACTGATATTTGAGCCTACAAACATTGCAAATATTAAGGAAATGTTAATTAACTTACCCAATAAAAAAAAATCTAAAAACCAATCGTGAGCTGTATAATATTTTTACATTTCCAATTTCGAACTCAAAAGAAATTTAAAGGCTTTAATGACCATATATAACGTATATGCGGTTTTAATGGCCGAGTTGCTTTAAATGTGATTTTGAGCGTTTAATCGACGCTTCCGCTCATTACATTTTATAAATTAGCAAATGCTTTATTGCTCCAAACCCACGACTAATAAGCTCGCCAAATGGAAATGAATAAAACTTTAATTACAGTAGCAACCAGTCACGTTGCACTAATATCCGTAATAAATTAAATGGGTGAAACCGTAGTTTAAACCTTTATTTTGAACAGTTACCAATTTACATATATAATTTATCTGTTTGAATATAAACCACATACTACAGTTTTTAGTCAATCAAAAATTAATATTTTAATCATTGAATGATCCTCATTCAAGTATTTCCGCCCTTAAGATTACTCCCTCTAATAGATTACCACCAATTCTATAATTACGACGCACATAAAAAGTACAAGGACTTATATGAAGCAAGGCACACCAGAAAATGAGATCCCTCACTTCAGCCAATTATTGCTACTCCTAGTTCCTCTGGCATCGTTTAATTTATATAATTAATAAAAGGTCTCAGTTCCACAACTCTCAAAACTTTCTCAACAAACATGTACCCTTGCGCCTGTGTACTCCACATCATTCATATCTCGATTTTCGCTTAATGGGGAGGAACATTTCGGGTAACGTGCTCTAGGCAGCACTGGAAGATAAAACTTAGACAATTTCTTCGTTAAAGTTTTTTGTTATTCTGAATAATAAAATTGCTTTCATTCTTAAGATTCCATAATATGACATTGGTGTTTAAATTAAAATACCTATTTATACTAGATCTTTTTTTCTTTCCATGTTAGGGGTATAACTTGATAAACCGCATTTGTACCATGCAATAATCGAAATCGGTCGCTGATCGAAAAAATACAAAGAAGAGATTGAGCAGCTTGCATTTTAACCACAACGTGTGTAATGCAGCATACAGGATGTATGCTACATTTAATTTAAATATTTATATCCAAATATCTAATGGATATCATGTGATATAACAGTTGTATATTTTAACTGATGAGGTAGTAGGTAAGGGCAATCAGAAGGTTGTTTGTTTTGAGTAACCAAATAACTTGAACTTAGAATCTACGAGAAATAGTCACATTAAGGGTTAAATTCCCATTAATTGTGAGAAAATAGTGAGTTGATACGTAGTAGAAATATAGCATTCCCTACGATGAAATTTGACTTCAAGTCACAAATATTATTCAAGCACATAATTCAAGGTTATTTAAATTCATTTAACGTAGTATATTCTATTGTAAATATTAGAATACTACGAAGCCAGTAAAACCAGTGAAAGTGAGTGTTGTGGTATGCAGTAGAACTCTCTACTCATGTAATAGAGTTTTCAAAGAGCTACAACGAGCTTTGGATTTGGTCGGGAACAAACAGGAGGGGTTTTCTGATTAGAATCTGTCCAGTTAGAAGCTGAAGTAGAACATTCAGGTACAAGAAATAAACATTCAGAAGGTTAGTGACAATTTCTTACAAAATAATAAGAAATTATAAAGTAAGTTTGGTGCGACAAATCTTTAAACTATTGTAATTATACTTAGAAGTTAATTTTAGAAGAATTATTTTCTAAATTCAATAGTGATTTGAGTACTCAACGTTTTCGACATTTATATTTTGAAATTTGAACATTTTAGAGGTGTAATAACATTTAGAACTTTACATTTAGTTCAATCAAGTTTGGAAATATTAACAATTGATTAAATTACTTTTTGACAATCTGTATTTTATTCTGCAATGTCAAACTTCTATGTTTTACTAACAAACTGACGTACGAATTTAAGTTTATGAAGTACCTGAAACTTGTATTTGATTCATAAAATCAAATAGTTATTATATTTTAAAAGGAATTCAGTCTTTAGATATAGATGAAGTTGTTAGTTGAAGGTTAATCCATTCAGCTGGGAACTAGGAGTCTCATTGCTTATAAAACTAACTAGTCGTGGCGTAAACAATAATAATTACATGACATAATTTCAAATGTCAAGTTGATAAATATTACAGTTAAGACCGTAAGTGGGACTCGAGATATGAGATATATCACAATTGGCTTACAACGTGGAGCTTAGATATATTGCAATTGGCAACTCAGGTGGGGCTTCAAAAAGGAGGTTACATTTCACGTATCGTTAACATTAGACTCTGGTCAGTGGCTGAATAAAATTAGTCAGAATTCGTTATGAGTAAATCGAGAACCATCCCAACCCGAATTAGGTCTTCGTTTCCGTTACTGGGCACCGATATTTGACCAGAAAGCTTATTGGGCAAATAAAATTTAGGTACCCAAAACGGTTTGCGGACGAAACTTCTTGAATACTCCTGACAGTCCTGACGCGTTCTGTGCTACTACCCATACTTCTTATTTTCATTGTCAAACAAAAATGTTAAATTAGCTTTAAACATGAACTTTAAAAAATATGCAGGGTGACTGCACCAATAATTGACCACCCACCAGTAAATGATCAGTGCACTACAAATTCATTTAAAATAGGCATCTTAGTACACACAAACTCTCGAAAATAGGTTCTAGCTAATGTCTAGACTTATTTTGAAGTAGTGTACTATGATTCTATGATTGGTTCACTTGAAAGCTGACATATTTTTTCGGCGCTTCAAGTTATTGTCACGTGTATTAGTGATGGTTTTTCAGCTGTTCCAGTCATAGTGTGAGTTGAACGAAGCACCTAATTTTTGAAGTATGTAATTTATTTCTGTTCAACATCGTAACGAATCTATCAGATCAGGATGTATTTATAAGCTATGTTTTAGCTTAATATGTACATTAAATTATCATAACCTAAAAAGTACAGTTTTTAACAGTAGTGGTCATGTCATTCACCGCATCCGAATTTTTATGCAACCAGTGAATGACTACCACAGTCATTTTCCATAAAGTCGGTTTTTGAGTCTTTACTAGTGGAAAAATAATCTTTTGTTGTATTAGCTAAAATTGTATACCATCTAATGACCTCTAAGTGTTCTGTTACCAGTAAATAACCGCAGTAAATAGTAGTTCGGCCATTCATTGGACCTTAATGTCCATTTACTAGCTTGAACAATATCATCAATGCTGGTATTGCCTATCAGGTAATATCATCTATTAACTGTAGGTAGAAATAGATCAAGATTCCAAAAAGTTGTACAAACGTTTTCCTTACACGGAAGCTCAACTAGACGCTGCAATTAATGCAGTTAGGCCAAGGTACAATTAGTGCCAATAAAGCCTGGCAGGAGTTTGATATACCAAAAGGGACTCTCATTAATAAGCTTAATGAAAAGGTCCCATTCTAGCGAAAATTGGGACCAAACGCTACTTTAAATGAAGTAGAAGGAGAACGCCTGTAAAACCGGAAACTTGGGAATGCCAAATTAGGTTTTTCAATGCACCCAGAAGACATGAATCATACAGTGCAGAAAGTTTTGAGAGAGGCAAACAAACCAAATCCTTTTAAATATTCTAGGCCTGAAAAAGAATGGATGGATTGATTTCTGAAAAGACATCCAAACGTAAATCCAAAAGAATGTGGTTTAATGAACTTCAAGAATATCTCCAGGAAGAAGGAACCGCGGATTTATTAAAAGATCCAAAACGAATTGTTAATGCGGATGAGAGTGGAATGTAAACATGTCCAAAAACGGGAAAGGTACCAAGTCATGCAAAATTGTTTACGACATTGCTCCTGGACCTGAAAAACAATGTATCACAGTTCTCCCCAATTTTTCAACAAATAGTGAAGCTGTAGATCCAATGATTGTGTGGTGACTTAGGATGGATAGTTAGTAGTGCTACATTTTTTGAATAGATAACAGATCTATATTATCCATGGTTGCTTGAACATGAAACAACATTTCACGTACTTCTATATTAGATGGTCACAAATCGCATGTTAACGACCAGCTATTCACGTTTTGCATTGAAAAGCAAATAACAATTTTTTGTTTATTCCCAAATGCCATTCACATTATTCAACCATGCAATGTATCAATATTTCGCCCAAATGCGAGTGGAGGAAAGAAGTACGACAGTACAAACAGGAAACATCAAAATCGATAAATAAAGTTAGTTTTGGACGCTTATTTTTTAACGCACACTAAAGAACTATTAAAAAAGAAACCAATAAAAATGGTTTTAAAACCTGCGGACGTTTCCCTTTCAATCCAGACAGAGTAGATTATATTAAATGTATTAATACAAGACGTAAAAAGCTCTCTCAAATAACAGAGTTAGAGGACAACAAGAACATGACATCGACGAGACAAAAATAGCTTTACGAATAATAAAAAACAAAAGAAGTTTCCCCGGAATTACAAGTTTTAAGAATATTAGAAATTCTGAATAAAACGCTTTATTAGAAGAAAAAAATATTTTCAATTTTCAAGACGTTAATGATACTCGTACTACCGTGCCTCTACAAGAAAACAAGAACTCTAGTCAAGATCATGAAAACGCTTCTTTAGAAGATGACGGTGCTAATGTTAAAAATAGTGAATTGATAGACGTTGGCGATGCTGAGCAAGAGCTTCAAAATATTGTTGACTCAAATCATTTATGGCACGCTGCAAGTGTCATTGAAAACCTTCTAGAAAATTCAAGTAAGGTTAACACTGATACTTCTACCGATTTTAAAAAGTCCACTCTTTGAAGTCCAACTTGTAGTAGCAAATATTCCATCCCAAAAAATAAGGTTAGAAAAGAAACATCTAAAATGAACCTTGCCATAGTGGTTGCTTCTACAAGCTTTGATTCCACTTCCAAGGATGAATCCACACAGAATAATTTTAGGGAGAAACATATGCACTGGCCTAAGACAGAAGATGCGAAAGACAAAAGAGAAAGGGTTCCCTTTGCTATCAATAAATGGAACGTGTAACATGATAAAAAAATCAAGAAAAACTGCAAAAAAAACTATGATGAGAAAACGTCGGAATGAGAAAAAGAATACAAATCCTAAGAGTGCAGAGGTACGAACTTCCAAAAAAACATATGTAAAGCTATGAAAAGAAATACCAAGCGGGCAGGTAAAGAAACTGAAAAAATCTGATGTGATACACTCACACAACTTCCTTTTACAGTGTTCTTATAATTAGTCAAAAATTTCATTTTTAATTTTTAACCATTTGTTAAAAAATTTCAAAAATTACAAATTCTACAAAAACGGTACAAAATCGAGTGTTAGTTGAAGAGACAAATTTTCTCTAGAATTTTAAGGTGAATTCAAAAATGTAATAATATACCGGGTGTTTTATTTAAAATAGGAGTTAATAAAAAAAATAGAAAAAAACAAAAGAAACCCACTTTAGAAGTATTCAACTGGAAAATCACCTATCTCACATCAATACACATTCAAAATGTAAAAAAATGTAAAGTTTAAAAAAAATCGTTAGATCCGTTTTTAAAAAAATCGAAAAAAACTGAAAAATCACAAGAGTAAACACCTACTTCCGGTTATGCGATTTTCTTCAAAAGCTTGCTGTCGCATCTACATAGTACACAAAACTTATATATGAAGTTTCAAGTTTCTGTTCACAGACAGACAGACAGACACACAGACCCACAGACAGACACACAGACCAATGAAAAAAAATATGTTTTTTGGGATCAGGGGACTCTAAAACGTGAAGATCCGTTGAAAACTCAACTTCGAATTTTTGGGGTGAATCCAATACTTCCTTTATAGTAAAAGGAAGTAAAAAGAAGGAAGTGAAACAGAAACAGACTCGGATGCTATGTCTCTAGCATCTAACAATGACAATTTTCTCAGACTCGGATGATCTACCCCTTAATTCAGTTGATGTAGAAACTGTGTCCAGCCAGAGTCAGTAAAATACATCAGTCAGTAATCTACTTGGCGACTCTACTCACCACCAAACGGTCAACACAATGGAATCTGAAGTTAACCATCAATTATGTGATTTAAATAACAGTGATGTCTTGATAAAGTGTCAGAATCAAGCAACCATCCATAATGTCGGCAATTATGTAATAGTTAACTACGTAGGTGATTTTTTTAGGTATAGTGTTACAGAAAGAGACCGATAAAACAGAAGTCAAAACATTGGCAATATGTGGACAGAATCTGTGGAAATGGCATCGAAAATTTGATCAATCTTGGTATAAAATTAGTGACGTCGTGAAACGTATAAATGTCCCAAAAATCCAGAAAAATATGTAGGTATGCTGACACTGTATATCAAGTTCCTGAACTGGAAAAATATGAATCAAAATTAAACGAATGGATGATTAAATTTCGTAATGTGACGTTTCGCCCCCGCCGTTTAGCCTCCACTGTTCGGCCCCCGCCATTTCGCCCCGGGATGTTTTGCCCCCCGTACCGTTTCACCTCCGACCGTTTCGCCCCCGAAAATAATAAATAAAATTGAAAGTCAGATAATTTTGAAAATAATCTTTATTAAATAATATATATTATAAAATAGTTTTAAGTTCAAAATTATGGGCAATGCCTAACAAATAATCCATAGTATCTATCCTACCATAACTTTCTTCAATATTTTTAATTCTTGTTAAATGGCACTATACTTTTTGTTTATTTTTGGTCTAACACCTAATAATAATTGTGAAACTTCATATCTATGTAGAGATTATTATTTTTAAACTATTTATAAATTGAAACACATAGTGTTAATCCAATGCAAAAATATACTGCATAACTTGGGGGCGAAATGGTCGGGGGCGAATCGGAGCCGGAGGCGAAACGACTGGAGCTAAACGGTGGGGGCTAAACAGTGGGGGCTAAACGGTGGGGGCGAAACGTCCCCATTCCTTAAATATACACTCTAAAAAATGTAAAACTGGGAAGTGGTCATTCAGTTTAGTGTATGTTTATTAATACCATACAAGATATAATGTGAAGCTTACTTATTTAGTAACCAATATGTATACACTTTATTTAGTATTACCCTAAATTTCAAAATTAAATAAATTATATTGAAAAAGAAGTGCTAGGTCGAGTAGCACTTTGAATTCCACAATACTTCAATCTTATTTTACAAGTGGTCCTTCGTAGTACAAACCACTCCACATTATATAGTTATGCTGCTCTCTTTCCAGCTTCCTACATATAGGCTATTAAAGCAAGCGCGTGGGTGCGTATTTTAGTTTAGCCGGTTATTTTTACCTAACTGCGGACTTCGTATACATAGAATAAGATCAAATCCGAGTTTACAAGGGTATTTCTTTTAGAACAGTGCTTTGAACAATTCCGCTTTACAAATTCCTGTTTGCTGTCTGTGGTCGCGCGAAAGAACAATACTTTGGCTATGATTCACATCTTCGACTGACATAAAATTTACAGTACTTTTTTCAAAACTCGTTTCTTGCCTACAACTTTCCATAAACTCCCTCTGAAGTAACAATTTTCTAAAGCTCGTCTTCTATCTACTATTACATTTCGAGAGGCTAATCTGTGTCTACATTCTAAACTTTGTGCTAAGACATTGTTATCTCCCACCATAAGCTGAGGAAACTTTTTTTAGATCTTGTCAGTATAGTTGCAGCATTTCGTTTCAGGTTGTGGGTGAATACTAAAATCCAAGCTCCACAACGCGTTTGGGTATTTTTCGACCATTAATCGATTTCAGTCATTTAGTGTAACATTTGTATAGTTTTTACATGTTTTTGTCCATTCTATATCAAATTAGGTGTTAAAAACATACCTATAGAAAGATTGTTCACCTATTGCAGAGAACACTTTTCAAGCCTCTAATATTATGATAGCAATTAATAACATTTTAAGCATTTCAAATATTATTTACAAAATATTCTATAAATGTGCTAGTTTAATTTTTGCAAAAATTGTATGAATAGTATTGACTTTGTGCTAATAATTTAGTATAGTACCAGCCTTGATTGAAACATAAAATGTAATCACGGCAGGCTTAGAAATAATGAATAACAATGTAAGACAAATAAAAACAAAAAAGAAGGGAGAAGCGAAGCCAAGCTGTGAGGTGTGCTTTTTCGACTTCCCCACAGATAATCCATTTAAAAAGCGAATAAATACCCATTTTTCCGAATTCAGTGTTTTATAAGTAGTGCAGTGTCTTTTGGGTAGGTTATAGAAGGGCTGCTTTGATTGGTTGCACCTCTACAAGAGTTTAAAAATTGTTGAATAGTACGTCGAGTGGCAGCTGGTTATCCCGTGGCGGCTTTTGGAGCTGAGAAGGAGGCAGCGACATTCGTGCTGAGCAGCGCGAAGGTCTAGGACTGGGGCAAACACGGAGTTGTAAGCAGTTTTGGAGTGGAGAAAGCTGCAGGCGGTTTTCGAAGAGGTATCTGTCTTGTTCCAGCAGGCTAACGGAGAGAAAGAGGAGCCCCTGTCCGTCGTGAGACTTGCTGTTGAAACGCCGGGTGTCCTATTTTGCATCAGGGAAGCCAAATAAGGTTATAAAGTTATCCTAAAAACAGAATTCTTGAAATTTTTAAAGTGGCGTCGGTTTTTGCACATTTCCGGAAGAAGCGCATCGTCAGTGTTTTGTTGTGGCGTCTATTTACTTACGTTTGTTAAATTACTTAAGCAACGCACTCTTACGTAATCGCTGAAGTAATTATTAATACGAAGCCAACTTGTATTGATAAATTGTGAGGTTGGAGCGCCATGTTTGTAAAATTGTTCCCATCAGTTGAAATATTGAATTTTGTAACGGTCCCATTAGATAAACAAGCGGTAGTTAAAGCAAAAAATCATAAAAACCACTATAATTATCTTAATAGCAAATGTATTGCCTATAATTATACATTGAATCATATTTGCTAGAAGTAGAAAACTCAACCCTTTGAGATAATACCGTCGTTTATTTAAATAAAAATCTAATAATAATAATGATATCAAATAACACACACACATACATAACAATATCTACTTAGACTTTCCAAAGCCTTTATGTTGTTTACATATCCAAGATTGACCTGCGTCATTGTTGAGATAGAAGTACTCAACCTCGCCCACTTTCGAATAACAGCAATAACAACCATGATTAAAATTGATTTTAGTTGGGATGACTATGTTAATCTTAATTTACATGCTATAACGCCCATATCACGGCAGGTAACACCTGCTAGAAATGTTACTATAAATAAACATTTTAAGGAAATAAAGAAAGAAGCAACAGAGCACGGTAACTCAACGTGGCAAAATGTATAGTCAAACGTTGAATGAAGTCGTTTCTCTTATAAAATCTTCTGATCTTCCCACTGATGGTCTTCCTAAAATTCACATGCAGAATATTCCTCTTAGCCCACATTAAGTGCCACAGATTACCCAACTTACTCATTAACAAAATACATAACCAATATCCTCAGGTGGTTCATTGGTAAATCCTCCACGCATGTTCGCAATTCATCTCATTTTGTCGAATTTATATCCACTAAAAGTGTTAAATTTGTGGACTTGCTCGTAAGATTTGATGTCACTCCCACACTTGATATCTTCTTTTAATTTTTTTACATTGTTTACAATTTAACTACTTATCAACTCTGTAGGGTGTTTGCACATTCACATATACAATGAAGATAATAATAACCAGTTTCATTCTTCACAGTTGTGACAGAATATTAAAGTTACAGAAGAGTATATTCTAGGATATTTCCCAATAGACAGTTGTAAGATAATTGTAATTATTTAAATGTAATATAAAGTAGTTTATAATTTTCCTACACTTTATTAGGCGTTTTTCCTCTTTTTATAATTTTTTGATACACTTCAAAGGACATTTTAAAAATAAATAGTTTCTGATCGAGCAAGAATTAAATGGGAAGCATTATGGCAAATGATTCTGATATATTGACGGAAGAAAAAATGTGTGATAAATGAATAGTACACAAGATTCGCAAAATAGTATCCCATTAACAGTTGCATCCATAACGTATCAAAGTTTCCACTGCGTTTATCTGTGCGTTTGTAAGACATACAGTGTGTCTGACGGCATACGAAAGATAGGGAAACGCCAATACTAAATTTTGGCATGCAGATGCACTTATAAGCGAAATAAGGACCAAGTTGGTACGGTAAAGTAGGTAAACTCATCCAACAAAGAAAGCTTCAATATTCTCACGACAACTTGGGCGTCTCTTGAGTTTGAAACGTTGCCAATACCTTTAGATAGTAGAGAAACTGACTCAGTGACATCCTACAAACAAATGTAAACACATTATTAACACCGAATTGACTTCTAGACATAAATTATTACGCTTTTAGTGTAAAGCCCCGTCCATGTTCTACTGAAGCGATCCTCGTAGTCCAAGAATATTAAGTTTTTATTCCGAAAAAAAATCAACCAAGCTGAATTATTTCATGGAGTTACTTAATGGCCTTCTAAATAAGATGTCAAAACTCTCCATTTATAAATTCTAATAGTTGTTAAAAAATATCTCCATTTCTATCGACTTTATAACAAAAATACGTATACAGGGTTAGCCATGAGTGGGTTACTTCTGACACCAAAAGTTGAATGCAACCCAAAATACAAAGAACGCCTATCACTTGATACAATATTTAATATAAGTATTTTTGTTATAAAGTCAATACTTAATGGTTACTTTTTTAATGTGTTAATCAATAGTGAGCATCCTCAGTTCTTCGTCGATTTGAAGGTTCCTTATATACTAGGGAGACTGCAATACATAGCAGCTTATTTTGGAGCACTTGTAATTTCAGGATTTGTGTCCTTGTTGTATTACGCCATATTTAACATGCGTATGTAATAAGTGGTCTCAAGATGGCTTTATATATGAAAAGCGAGTATTCTGTCTTAAGTGTGGATTTACTACTTATAATTGGGTACAGTAGCGCTAAACGTGCATAGCATTGGTTTAGCTTTCTGTTAGTGTGGTAACCCCATTTCAAAAGTTGATCGGGATACAGTCCCAAATATTTTACTGCTGAATTTCTTAGATTCTGTTGCGTAGCCTAGAAACTAGTGGATGTTCGAAGTCAATTGTGTGTGTTGCATTAAGAAAAACTTTTGACGTCAAAAATTTTATTAGTGTACGTCGCCCAAAGCAAACTTTTTAAACGTCCAGAACTGACTTGTGCATATTACGCTTATAGCAAAGAGTGACAAACGTCTTCCTCCATGACACCAAGTTAAAGTATCAAAGCCTTTCATATACACTGTCCAGTGAACTGCAGTTTCTCCAAACATAGGGCATTCCATTCATCACAGCATGAGGAAATCGAGCAACAAGGTGCAAAAAGGGTTGCGTAATGTTACAGGGCCATTGCAATAGCATTAAACGGCACAAAAAACATTTCCACTAACAGAGGAAATTCCGAACCCAAATATACCGGCGACCTGCGGAGATAAGACGAACAAATGAACATTTACGTAAGTCACAGGAAGTCAGTAATAAAATACTGTTGTACTCCGAAACCCTTGTATCCAGCACAGTTAGCAATCGGTATTGTTCTCGAAGAATGGCCCGAGATTCCTCCAAGCAGACGATCTTTTCGGAACCCCTTCTTCTTACGTAAGGAGCCGTTTTTAAGACCAGAAAGCCTGGCGTCTCGATGTTGCGTCTCCATATATTTCGACTTGGCTTACTTTAAGCAAGACGAGGGCTTTGGTCAACTTCCCAACCCCATTTACGAATCAGATTCCAACGTTCGTGTATATAATTCTCTGTATTCATGTTCTACATATTAACGTATTTGTGTTACATGTATGTACGTATGTGTTCTCAAATAAATAAAATGAATGTCATTGTTGTCCACATCGGTTATGCTTTATTAAACTACAAGTAACCCCTCACCGATTCACATAACTTTTCCAAAATAGGTTCCAATGTATGGTTTTTCACAGATTGTCATCGTGGATAGATTTTCTATTCTTCAAGGGCAAGATTTTTTTGGATTTACTGTGATTCATCACTCTGTTAATTAGCCAAACGCTTTTTGTACATTCGCGATACCTATTTCCAAATTATAATTTTGTGCCATTATAGCAGTATTCTTGGCGAAAAATACTAGTTTCGTATTTATTGTTTCTGGTAGGTCACTAATATAGATATAAAATAACAGCGGTCTGGATATACTACCCTGCGACACACCTGCTAGTATGTTTGTAGTTGATATAATGAATTAATTTGTAGTAGCATAAAAATGCACCATATTTCTTCGTAATTTTTTTACAATAATATTAGAGAGCTTGTCCGGCCCTGGTGATTTTTTTATTTGAATGTGTTTAATAAACCCTTGTATTTCACTTGGGAATGTTGCTTTGATTTGCACTAGGAATTTGTGGTAAGTGGTTGCGTACGTAGTTTGTGATTTTACTACCTTGTTATCGTTTTTGATGAGTCACGTCTGCTGATATACAGTTTTTTTTCTATTTATGAGGTTCTTACTTCTTCTCCTTGTTTGAATATATTCTGCATGTAATTACGTTTGTGGCATAGAGCTAAGTCTTGTTGGAGAACTGCTTCTCCATTAGAAAACATTTTTTCCAATTCTCTATCCAAATATCACTTCTGCAACTATTTATGAACTGTTGTACATTTACCTGTTGATCATCCCTTCAATTAGCGTTAGTAATTCGGGCATCTCCAGTTTTTTACAGTCTAATCGACATATTTTTCGCCCATAACATGCTCTGTTTCTTCATACAACCAATCAAGAGTTGCTTTCAGCCTTGACTAAATATTTTTGTATGTTAAAACTCGATGTTCTGTGTACTGTTTCGCTATTTCTCATTAAAAAAGCTTCAACTCGGAGGGTAATCTTAATTTTGCTTCTACATTTTCCTGTTCGTTTCACTTCAACGAATTCAGTTTCGCTTTTTGTTTTACAATTTTCATTCAATGAAAATTTCTTACCAATATCCCTCTGTATCATCGAAGAATGTTCGCCTAGTCATAGTTTTCACGGATGTGTTCACATTAATTAGTACAATGTTGTACATTTGAAACTCAAATTTTGCAACTATACGCACTTGGCAATAGATGGGCATGATAAGTCATGCTGAAAATTCAAATTTTCCGAAACAGTAAAAACCGTAAAAAATATCCTGAAGTACTGGATTTTCCATGAAAACTCCATTATAAACCGAAATGTTAGAGGCTGGAGTTTATGAGCCCAGAGCGGCAAAGTTTTGCTTCTAGTTTAATCAATTCTTTCCCGAAATGAGAAACGCTGCCCGCTTTCCGCTAATATAAACATAAATAATGCATTTCAGACAACGCTTTAAAATCACCCGAAAACACAGTACACCGGTCAGCTTAAAAAGAAAAGAGTTTAGCTGCACGAACCGGAAGCAGGACGCTGCTTTCAGGATCATTAATCTTAATCCCGCCAAAAATAGAGATTTGACTTGCGCTTTATTTGCTTTGCAAGCGAAATAAAAGGGAGATTGATTTGGAATAACATCAAGATGGGCTTCCATTTGCAGAGCTGCAAAGTGGATTTGCATGTATTAATGATAACAGCTTTCAAAAATTGCGCGGTTGCTGCGCGGGGGAATTGACAGCAACGAAACGAGTCAAGCAGCATTATCTCCATACACAGCCTGTAATCAAATCAATTAAGAACATGTTAGGCATTCGTGTTTGCTGAAGTGGAAAGGTAATTAATTGGCGAAATCTGGAGCGGGCTGGACCTAACTTATAATTGGGAACACTCTACAAACGAAGAGCAGGCAATTACAGGAGTTACGTTTCCAATCGATTTGGCGTGCGAAAATTGCGTCTTTTTAAACATTCGTCCCGGATCTGCGCCGCGCAGGAAGTCGAACCTGGGAGATTTTGAAGTTTAATTTTAAATGTTAATACTAGAAGTAATTAAACTTTAATGTCGTGCTGTTTCAGGCCACGTTTGGGATCAAAAGAATGAAAAAGATTAATCGCTTTCTTTGACGTCATTTGACAGAGCAATTTTCCCGTAATACTGTTGCCTAAAACATCTGTCAACGAGAATGTTATCCCTAACAAATAAACAAGCAGTAAAAGTATATGACTTAGAAGTTAAAAGACTTCAATTTATATGAGCCAAAAATATTATAAAATAAATATTCAAATGAAAAACTAGTAAACACTGCATAAATAACTTTTTTTCTAACGGTTCCTTTTGATATTGGCGTTGGAGGCTTATATTCTCCGTGTAAATGGATGCCTATTCCTTCATTTATTATTATTACTAGCTTAGTGAAATTTTATGGAGTAGAGTAACTTCACTCTGTAGTTTGAAGAATATGAAAAATTGTCGTCGGACAACGTCGAAAGACATTTCAACAATGTAGCAACAGGAGAAGCATTGAATCAGCGTATAAGTAAGCACATCAAGATGTTCTCCGCTAAAACGACAATTACGACAACGCGCCAGCTTGTAACGGTATTTACGAAAAGCCACGATAAAACTAAACGGCGAGCGCGTACAATAATTCACAAAATCGGGAATGTAACTCACATAGGACCGCAGCCCAGCCCATAATAATAGTTGCCAACTAGGCTTCAGCGGAGCTAGGGGTGGTCCAACACGAGATAACACAAGGGCAACGGCCTAATAAACGGTAAACAGATCTAAGATGATAAGGCGCCGCCACAATTCCAAATACTGCAGAAGACGAAAAAAAAGGGCTACTGCAACAACTCAACGAGCTGTGAGCCGGATATCTGGGAGTTTATCCTCTACGAGACATGGAAGCCCGCTGCGGAAATTTGGCTGAACGGTAAAGCGGAGCTTCGCGAACACATAACACTGCCAATGAGTTCTCACAAAGGAATCCGTCTAAACGACGCAATAAGGAGCCTGCGCCTCCCCGGCAAAACGAAAACCCAAAAGGCTTACAATAACGACAAAAAAACCAAACGTGCAGTAATGTCCCATTCGATTCTTAACGCACGACCAAATGCATTGAAGCGACGGGAGTCTTAATAACTCAATAGCGGCGCACACTCAGACTAAAAAGCACAGAACGTTAGCTCGTAAACACGCAACAATCACACGTCACAACTACCCTTCAGACGTTCGGGTCGATTCTGACTCAAAATGCAGCGCCGGCCAAGCGATCGATAAAGTGGTGGGAGCAGAAACCGAAACTCGCTCTCTTGCACACATGGCAGCTGTATCTTAAATTCATACAGAAACATGCATGCAAGGCGCCTTGCAGATGGATCGATATTTCCAACAACGGATAAACTTAACGCTCCAACAGATCGACAACAGAGAAACACCGAATGAGTGCATTTAAGACCGTCGACTGTAAGCGAATAATTCGGGATGCTTAAATTCAAACGGAATTATTCGAAAAACTCATATACAAGTGGGGTTATAATTTAGGAAATAACGCCAAGTAGCCGTACGTTCCTGCAATCTAAAAATGTCTTAACAAAGATAATACGAATAAACACGAAAACACCTTATTGCATCTGGACAATACAGATTTTCTTAAAAATTTTGTCTCAGTTTACATATACTTTGACTTTTGTCTCACAATTCAGCAGGCCGTTGATTTGAAACAAACATTTAGTGCACGTACAGTAGTCTATTGCTAAAATCATCAGAACACCGCAGACCAACTTCGAGAGTTGGTTTTCGTTAACAATTATTCATTTACTTGCAATTTTGTGCAAATCTACGCGGTGGAAGCTCTTACTTAAAAAAATTATTATCGAAGTCGGCCTGGTGGAACACTCAAAATAGGTGTCGAAATAAAACGCTTCACGTTTTAAATATATACGGTGTTATGAAAATCCACATGATAATTTTTACCAGTGAAAGAGCTCACCAAACTCAACTTTTCTATTTATTTTTTAATCATATGTCTTTCACATATTTAACTTACCTAAATTTGATAAGCCGCTCGGTAAGCAAATGTATGTTGAAGGTGAACGACACAAATATAATAAAACTCCAAAGTTTTTGCACAAAAAAGCATGCGGTAAACAACTTACCTACTGATAAGGTACGTTCGTGACCGGATGTCAACTAAAAGTTTTACCTCAGTACCTGTGCAGCTTTTTTTGGTTTACATTTCAAAGATATGTTTTTGTGTCATTAAATTAAAATGTATACGCATTATGTATTGTTTGAGGCTTTCGCGGTTACTCGAATTATTCTCCTTAGCATAGAATTTCGGCTTAGACCGCGTAGTATTTGTGTATGAACACCCAGCATTTTCTGGCTTAATGTGCCTTGCACCTTGTGAAGTCGAGCAAAAACCCGCGCGATGGCCATGCTCTTTGGTGGCTCGTGTTGTTTGAGTACCTTGAGAACGAGGATACTTAGGCAGATTTGGCCGTTTTGCTGTTTGTGCATCCATATTCACTAACGTTTCGCAAGACCTTGCAGCTTGCATCATCAGAGTGAAAGTCGCACTCTGATGATGCAAGCTGCAAGGTCTTGCGAAACGTTAGTGAATATGGATGCACAAACAGCAAAACGGCCAAATCTGCCTAAGTATCCTCGTTCTCAAGGTACTCAAACAACACGAGCCACCAAAGAGCATGGCCATCGCGCGGGTTTTTGCTCGACTTCACAAGGTGCAAGGCACATTAAGCCAGAAAATGCTGGGTGTTCATACACAAATACTACGCGGTCTAAGCCGAAATTCTATGCTAAGGAGAATGTATACGCATTTGTAGAGTAACACTATTTTGAATTTTAACTCAGTTGTGGGGGTGTTTCCGAAAAAATAATAAATAAAAAGTTGTTGAGTTTTATGTGGTTAAATTTATTACGTGAACTTCCATAACACCCTATATGGATGTGTTAGGAAATAATCACTTGCTGAGAGCGTCATTGCACTGTCAGGCTCATTTGATGCGTCAAACCGATGCACTCTTCTTTCTCATCCTTGCTGCTCATTTTAACACTTAGACATTTGCATTACACTTCTTTCGAACTCTTCTAATTCTGTCTCACTTTGAATAGAATCCCAGTGAATTATACAGTTTCAGACCAGTTCCCAAGCCAATGTCAGATCTTTGCCTTATTGGATGCATTAAAGTGCTTCAGAATAGTAGGTATCTCAAATCCTTGTCGTTAATGATATTTTAAATTTGTGGAATTGAAATACCAGGCCTTCATTTTGTCAGACGTGTAGCTGTTCTCTTCGTATCATCCTCACTAATACTGAGAAGAGCTCGTCGTATTTCACTAACACTTTCAAGTGCAGTTTTGAAAGCATCCGCATGCGCTGACCACCTTATGACCAACAAGATTTTCACTACAAGCGCCTCTGTAGACAATGCGGTTAGTAGAAAGCCCCATCGATGAGTTGAAGCAGAAAAGAAGTTGTAAGGTTTTTGAAGAAAATTGATACTCTCTATAGAAAGAATTCAATAGCAGAAACTCCAGATTCAATAAATGCGCGAACATCGCTTAAAGTCTGCGATGTTGCAAACCATTGGATTGACCAGCCATGTTGTTAGCATTGTTAAACGTCTATTTCTTGTAATCTGTGAATGCTTAACCTTGGAAACAATTAGCACGGATATACTATAATAATAATCAGCAAATTAATAGTAACTGTGAAATTTGAATAAATTCAGACACAAGATATTATAACGTTACGTGCTGTTAGGTTAATTTATATCCTTAATGCCGCTTGCGGGCATTTTGGGCCAGTACGACGTTGTACGCCCACCCAGTAATTCACAGGCGTAGACTCGTTTATAGTGGTACGTTATGTTATCGGGGGCTTCGTCCTCATACATAATCCAAATTACTTATAAATTCTTATACCTAGCCTGGATGATCTCATTTCGGCACACGTCTTCGAGGATTTTTCTTATCGTTACTGCCCCGCCACTAGAGGAGACTGCAGCTTTTGACAGGCCGTTTTCTTTTACGGGCATTGAGCCTGGCGACACGTTACGAATCCGTTCGTTAAAGTGCAGGAGAAAATTAGCATTGTGTCTTACTATGTAATGAATGCATTTTTGCATTCACGGCTCTGTCGGATTATTGGTGAGGATCCTCAAGAATTGTTACATTTTTCGAAGTTTTCCTATCGTTGCCACGTGCCGATGTCTATCTAGAAGATCGTTTATTACGCCCAGCAATATGTCCTTGTCTTTACCCCCCCCCTCGGTGTCTACGATCTGCCGCAATTATTTCCGATCCTGGCCACTCAAATTGCGATTTTCGTGGGCATCATCTACAGGACGATCCCTCTTTACGTTTCATTCTTGTGACGTGTGTCGACGCCGCTCTATAACCAATCCTGCGACCAGCGAAAGGACGCTCTCCACCACTGTTCGCGGTTATGTGCTTTATTTCGAAGTGTTAATACTGCCCCGAAAATTCAATGTTAGAACTGTCCAGCGCGCTAATTAATGCGCGCCCTGGGTCTCCTCTAGGCCTTTGTGTTGCCACTTACTTCTATAATTTAAACTTCGACTTGTGTTGGGTACTTTAGACCAGCTTGTAAAAATTACGATGACGTTCTCTAGACATTCAAATTGATTTTAGTAATATTTTTATATGTGTGAAGTTGCTCCGAAGTAATTTCTGTATTGTATGTGTGTTCTTCCGTTATAAGAGCAGATGAAGTTGTGCACCGATTAACAGCAAAGGTAGGTTTGTTCTAAGGAAAACTGTTGACACACAAGAAAAATTACGAATTATCATTTTCCCCTATTTCAGTTCTAAGGGGATTAATAAATTTTAAAACAAGAACTTGTGACACCCTTGAGTAAAGCACATTTAGTATTTACGTAGCTACCCCCCAGCGTCCCATGACGTTCTGTTTAAACCCCTTCCCTCCCCTCCCCTCTTCCTGCATGATATGCCAGCTGTGACACCCTGTTACATATCGTTGCGACGAGCAGCTTCTCGGATAATCAAAACACCAGATTGACTTGGCCGTTCTGGTCTTATATGTAACAGTACTTCCAGCATACACATTCAATATGGACCATGGAATACAGATCAAGACCAGGTGCTATTTGTTATTCACAGAATCATAATCATATTTTACTCTATGTTTCCAGAAAAACAAGAATCAAACAGCTCAATATTTTTAAATGCGTTTTTATATAGCGTACCTCCAAAAATGTTGCACCCTGGGGCTCGAGACCCACTAAGTCCCATGTTAATGCTCCCCTGACCAACACCCAAATTTGGAGACCATACTATGAGAAAAGAGGAAGAAACGTCCACAACTAAGATGACACAGTCTCGAGAGTTAAGCAACATTCGCGTCGGTCGGCACTTGAATGGGTGTCCGACCTATAGTGGTAATGAAATCACAGCCAGCCGTACCTCGGAGAGCACGTTAAGCCGTCGGTCCCGGTTGTCATTTCGGTGATAGTCCTTAAGTTACGTCAGAGGCGCTCGCACAACCTGAAAACTCTGACACCAGGCTTCCTACCACAAGCCATACGATACAAAACGTTAGAACTATCTTTGACTCCCCCCCGCCCCCCAAAGTTGCCGGACTTTTATTTCTTAATTTATAAACTTTTTATTTTCGAAATTTGCAACCAAGCTTACCTACCCCCATACTAAGATCAAGAATTGTTCTATTCTTGTCCTGCTCTTCATAGTCGAGACCAAGATGACGATTTAACAAATATGACTTATTCGCAACTAAATCAAGCAGATTTGACAAACAATCTACTAGATGATTGATAAAGAAAAAGTAATAGTTTGAATTCTAACAAGCTGGATTGAGCCTTGACGTTCTTTAGGAAAATTACCAAAGTTTAAAAATTCGAAACTTAATAAAACTGATCGAATTGTTTAAACGAATAGCGTCTTCGTATGCATTTCCAAATTTCATACTGGCTCGGTCGGGCGATATATCGCATATCCGCACGTAACACACGATGACGGACTTAATCAACATTGGCAGCCGACGTTTCGGCTGAATGCACGCTTTGTCGCATTGCGCGAATACAATCCGACTCATCTTCAAAACCCACAATTTCCGCTGCACATAATGGTCCGTTCCTCTCATTGTGGCAGCAAGAGTAGCATTTAATTCTCGAATCGAGCAAGATCTCGTCCTTAATTAAATGCGGGAAGCTGAGCGTGGCTAACGTCCTAAAAAAGAACGACTGAATGTAACAGGTGTACAGGGGATTTAATTTAAAAACCCAGCTAGTGCCTTTATGTGGCTTAATTAATTTTGAATTGCGCCCAGTAGTAGTGTTTCCATTCAGGGTTTTTTGGGAACGCAACATTCATCAGCGTCGCCGTCGAGGACATTTTTCACTTTTCCAAAATTCAGAGCGAAATAACTGTGGGCTTGCTGAGATCAGTTGTGAAAGTTTGGTTGAAAAGTGAACATTTGCTTAAAACTTCAAATGTGGATTAATTTTCACTTCCCACGCATGGTTAAAAACAGGTGCTTACCTAAGTTCTCTACGAGTTTTAGTTTTCGTGGAGCAATTGGCAATTGTAATGTCGGGGGATTACTTAACCCGATGTTACATAGCCTCAACGTTCTACATAGTACAATAAATTATGTACCACGTTTTAAACATGCAGCGCGTGTTGTTTTGCTCATTTAGGCAATGATAGCCCGCAACTTGTCTAAATGATTAAATATTTTAATACATGAATTAATCATTTGGACCACAACAGATGTCAATTAATTTCCTAGCACATGGCCATAACCACCTCGTAGTATTAAATGGAAAGGAGATTATGTGAAACAACACATTTTAAGGGATTAAAGCATCGTTTTGTATACGTTGTATAAATAACAAGTAGTTGAAATGATACCATAGTAGGTTAGATGACCAGTTGTAGTAGTTGAGTAGTTCACACGCCAGATCGGCTTCTATTTGTATTCTTTATATGCTTAGTTTGTGTTCTTTAATAAATAGCAGTTACAAAATATAACAGTATAATACCAAATTTATAGTAGCATATTTTCGTAATTACTGGAAATTATTCATACTATATATTATGTGGTCGCATTGAGTCCGAAAGTGTTACATACTTCGAATTTCATCCGTTCTTGCTGTGAGTCAAGCAACTTCGAACGCCGTCGTGTATTTCAAGTAGCTTAAATAGTTTCTAGTGACGTTGAATATGTAGTAGATATAAATTTTTTGAAAAACTTCCTGTACACAGTTTCGGGCTGGGGGATAATCCTCCTACCTCCATTGTCTTTTCAAATTTTTGAGAATTCGTGATTTTATCTTCGAAGCGTGTTTGTTCGTAATTTTCTTCTGGTGACTCTTTAAGGGAGGATTTTTTCTTAAAAAATCATCGACAATATGCGACAGATTTAGTCTTATTATGTAGTTGATTTATTTATTGACTCACAAAAGCGTCAACCCAATTACAATTTCCCCACTACATACAGTTATAACTAAAGTAGTACCATTTATTGGTAGTACATTGAAACTAATGCTAAATTGATGTAGCCATCAGGTTACCTCTCCTCACGATGCGATAATATTTCGGAAGTAAAACATCTATTGGCAGCCGCAATGTAAGGTAGGATTTGGTGATCTCTGCTTTTAAGTGATATAATGCTCTGCCGAATTTATTTTTATTTTGTTTTCTCGTCTCTCTTATCCTGCTCGTTGCACTTTTGATTTCGCTTTCCTGCTCCGCTATTTATACGGGGATCGCGGGATTCGCCGTACTAACTGCCAGAAATGCGTAAAGTAGCTTAATGTTGCTGTCCTGCTTGATTGTTAGATTGCAAATTTGACGCTGGTTTCAACACGTTTGCGGCTACTAAGGTTACGTCTTTCAATTGTTCAATTTTTTTTTGGGACCCGGTATCGCATATCTCGCTTCCCGTTACAAGTAAAATACATGGCTCATTGAATCGCTTCCATCATAATAATCACCCCATCGTAGATCTTAAATCTTTGATTAAATTTGTTTAAGCACTAAATAACCTACCATAACCTGTTTATATGTTATTTTCCAAATGCCATTTACCGTGTGTATTTTCGGATTTTATACTCTACCTTTTTATTTCTTAAGAATAGTACCTAGATAGATTATTTATCGATACGAAAATTTTTACCTTATCTATATTCGTCTCCGTTTGGGAAGGTCTCGTCGTTCGATCGATTACGTTATTAAATAACCTTTTTAGAGAGCTGATGTACTTTATTTCAACTAGGGTTTTTACACTTCGCTCAATCGATTCCGTACGCTTTTATTTAATTAACCGTTTTGCTTGTATATTTCAGTATATTACTGATTCGCGTACTACTTATGTGAGTACTATCTTCCACATACTTAAAATCATGCCTTTTTATGTATTAAAGAAGTATTCGTTTGGCACCGATATGCAAATCTTTTGCAAACTGCATCACTTTCGTTTGTGATAGCTGGAAAATTCTGAGGTCCTGCAAGCTTTATCCCGTCCCTCGTTGCATTATTGTGAGGCTATGGTGTTGCTACCCCAGAAAACCAGATGGCCCTAGTGGAGATAGGGCATTAGCTCTATTTTACCATTCTTATATGTAATTACGAGTTGTGGGTAAGATAATACAAGAAAGGTTTCTTTTTCAGCGCCTAAAGCAGCTTTTGCTTATAAGTTTTTCGAAGGCTTAACAACAGACTTGCGTCATACTTTTTTTACCAGCTCCTGACAGGCTGGTTTTTTCGCTGACATATGCTTACTTCTGTTTAGTAACTGCATTGTTATTGCAAATCCTGGTACCATTAATCGCGGAATTTACTTTCTAGCCAATTTTCAATCATTTGCTTTCATATTTAATTTTTATCATTTTACGGCTTTGATGCTTAACGTAGTTTCTCCTTATTTTATTAATAGGAAGCCCCTGGGTCATTATGCATTCAGCGATCCAGTTTAACCTTTGTGCCCATTATAAACAAATTGTAACATTTAACCCCAAGTTTAATTTTTATTTTCCGAGCCTGTTTTAACTTTTATGCATCCTAGACGTTTTGACACTTGACATTTTGATACTGTTAACTGTATTGAAACAGTACAACCATTCTCTACTACTGATATTATCTTTTATTTGGCCCATCCGATACCTGCTCGTTTTTTAGAGTATAGATTAGTGTAAGTTAGAAGTCGTACAGGGCAAGTGAGTTTTATTTAGACCGCGAGTTCGAGCGACTAATTTTGTTGTTGTGGTTAACGCGTCAGTGCGCCCTTTTGTATTTTGATATATTTTATTTTTTTTAATAACCTTGAGGGTCATTGCCTGATTCTTACCCATGACAACAATCGCCGAGAGTTTGAGCTAGTCAGAGTTATATACGCATTTTGCTGCAGGGAGGTACAAAGTAAGTGAAAATAGTGAAAATATTTATACCAGAAATATGCACATACATGCAAGAGAAAATGATTATTTTTTATTTTAGAAAAAGATGACAAAATACGAGAGATCTTTTCCCAGTATGAAAGTATGCATGTGACGTAGTATTTACAAAACAACACACATTTTCTTTAGATTGATCCACACATTAGCATTGTTTATACTTGCTTTAATGATTTAGCTACGTCAAAAGTATTTACTTCTTCACACAGCCAAAAAACTATAACATTTACGACGGTAGTTCACCAGTTATTAATATTAACATCATACCCTTTTTTATTAATTGTCATCTCTTGGCAGTAATTCTTGTAAAGTTAGATGTGTAATTTTTTATTATTTAGTAAATATGCAAATAAATATTTGAACGTGTAAGAAATGGAAAATCTAAGTTCAAGTATTAATTATCTAAACAAAAATTGTGGTCTTTGAAGTAAATCGTCATCGATGTGATGCAAATATTAAATAAATTCGCACCATTCCAACAATTACCTGCTAAGAAAATATATTTTCAAGTCCGGTTGCAGCTATTCAAATCTTTTTGAATTCTTTCATTTGCCATTTGTTACAAATAAATTCCTCTCAAGACACACAGACAGATGCCTAAACAACCCATTTCTTTAAAGAAGCGTCCAGGGCCCACCTAAAACTTCGTTTCGATTTTCCCGATAGGAAAAAGCTGGTATTCCTTGTTATAGCTGGCCGTTTTTGCAGATCTATCGAGAATCCAGCACAAGTCCAGCTTTTGATAAATGATAGATAAATGTAAATTTTCGCGAGGGTCGGACAAGATTGAAGATTGACTGAATAAATAAACGGCATGTTCGTCACCTGTGGTGAGCGTCCCTAAACGTGATAAAAGGGGTATTTACACTCTGCCAAGATTTTTGAATCTGAGAATGGGGCTCACAACAAAATTTTATAATAGTAGATTATGCAATGAGGGAGAGAAATGCGTTATTTTGCTGAGGTACAATTTCTGACTCGAGGGCGAAGCCCGAGAGTCAGAAATTGCACTGAAGCAAAATAGCATTCTTTCCGAGTTGCATATACTATTTTTTTCACGTTGCAGGAAGATTTAAAACGAAAACCCGTTTTTTTAAACGTCATTTATTGACATTTTAGTTACAATTATTTTAAAATTAGTAGCCTTTGCTAAATTTTAAAGTTGGTGGCACTGTAAGCCATTATGACAAGAGCTCACAATTATGTCAAATTCGAGGTTAATAGATGAGGTTTTGCGTCAGTTTATGTCAAAACTGACGCGAAACCTAACCTGTTAACCCCGAATTTACCATAGATTACCATAGATACGGTAACATTTTTTACTTTAGTCCCTAGGGGCTAAAGTAATTAATTCTGTCCCTAGAGATAAAATGAGCTACTTTAGTCCCTGAAATAAGTGACTAAAGTGCCAACTTTAGTCCCGCAAGTGCAAAAAGAATATTGTTAACGTAGGTTTTTCTTGACTTGAAATATTTCCAACGACAATATTTCAACGCGTCGTCCCTTTGTCAGTAAAACAAATCTGCCTAGTTTAGTGGTTTAACAAACCATAACTTTACAGAAGGTATCAGCTTCTTGTTTACAATAAAATGCTTATCCTTTACTTTTTGGGCGACAGCCAAAGCAGCTTTCTATGCGAAATACACAACAAATTTTAGGAGAGAGATAAAGAAATCTAATTTGCAGCACTTTAACCTAACAATTTGTATTTGTATTTACAAAAAGTTACCAACTACAAAGAAATATAAGCACATGGAAACATAGATCTGAAAGAAGGGAAGCGTTCGTAAGCATTGAAAAGAATAAAGTCATGGAAATTCCAAAAATACCAGCAGAGAAATTTTAACAGAGCCAATAAATGGCCTCAGGACTCAGGAAATAGTAAAAATTACAAACAATGGCTTAAAGCCATTAATCATAATGGCGATAAAGAAGAAGTAAGGCAACGTACAATATGCTCTTGTTGTTTCTTTTTTTTTTCTTCTCAGAAATCTATAATTACAACGTTACTTGAATAATTCTAAAACTTTAATTCATAGCGTTTCCAGTCTGTCAGCTGCGTTTTGACTTCAGACCACTTTTAGCACGAGTTGCATACATTCTTTTTTCTACGACCGTAAATTTACTGTTATTAATTCATAAATGTCGATTTTTGCATATATGACACTTACAATTTATGTCATAATAAACAGTAGGCCTTGACGAGCAAGTGAATGTTTGTGGAGCCAGTACTGTCCAAGTCAGCTATCAAAGGTAATTATTAATACTACACATCTGACTGTATTCATTACATAACGCTTTAATTATTTAAAAAACACCTTACCTCCAATGCAAGAAGTAACTAAAATAACTTTACAACTTCACTTCCAGTTCGAAATTGTGGTTTATAACCTCACTTCACTTTATACCACACATGCGCTAAAAGTAAACAGCTGATTTCTTTAAACACGCTAAATTATAAAACGTCACTTTTAGTGAAAATCTAGTGCTAAAAGGCCTACTTTTAGTGGTGGTCGTAGAAAAGAATATATTCAGGGTTTATTCTGGGTTACAATACGATCGGAAGAGTGCTGAAGATTTCTTTTGAAATAAAATAAATTTTCTTGAAATTTTGATGACATTAGTCTTGTTAGTTTTTGATCACCATTTGCTCATTGTAGATGTCATTTTATTGATATTTTTGCCATTATCAACTCATTAACACTGATATGAATTTAACTGCATCCAAAAATAAAGGTAACATTTACGTGGTAAGTAATTTAATGCTTTTGATTGGTAACTACTTTAACAATAGCAACTCATTGATCAAACTGATCAAAGTGAACAGTCTTTCATCATCGATTTTCTGCAAGATCGAATAAACACACTAAATAGAAATAAATATATGCGTATTTGTAATATAACTAAGCCTTTTGTGTTATTCTGTAGATAGCTAAAAGTTTTAGTGGACTATTTTCAGTGTGTGTAGATAGTAAGTTGTTTAAACAGATTTAATTAACAGTAAATAAGACAAGAGAAAACCGAGAAGGAAAGTAAGAGGCAGATGACAGGTCTAAAATTGCTCAAAAGAGGTGCATTAATCAATCTCATTGAAAACGAGACAGAAAATGGATGGAAAACCTGTAAAGCTACAGAAGAAAGTCATGAAACGTTTAACAGATTAAAAGTTATCATTGGAACAAGCATAATTGTTTACCCTAGTACGTTTTGTTTTGTAGACGAACGTCTAAGAAAAACTACAATTTAATCATTCACAGAGTTTATTAAAGTGATTTCTACCGGGTACAAATTGAATATGTAATCCGCCTAGTTGACAGACAGCGGGCATGTTACCCTACTTACCGTATCAGTCAATTTCACACTAACTAACAAAGGATAATGCGCAAATATTGTGTAATAAAAACGATAATATTGGTTATCGCGAAGTTATCTGTGTATTTATTACTTTATGACGTGCCTGGCTAACACTGATGTTTGGTCAATGCCGCTGAGCGTCGCAGTCGACATAGATTTTTTTTAAATAGTAGTACCAGCTTTCTTTAAATCATATTTTGTAAAAATGTATGAACTGATATTGTAAAATTACTTATTATTACTATCGTGGTTTCTAAATATGTACCAACTGGTTGTTATACTAATATTTTAGGATTCCCCATTTGTTGTATTAAGATATACAAAATTGTCTTCCAATCATAAATCTATTTTTGGTTTTTAACGCATTTTAGTGTGATATATCTTGATTGCTGTTTATAATTTAATCGAAAATTAAAGAAAAACAAATAAATATGCCCGAACATGCAAGATCAAATCTCCCCCATACAGCGTGTAGGTTCATTAATTAAAATAAAAATCAAAATTCTAGTGACCAATCTCAGTAACGTAAAAACAAACATATTTAGGCGATAACTTATTGTTGAAACGTAGAAGTAAAAGATATCAAAATAGTATATAACGCAACAAATTTAGAAAAGTGATGTTTTACTGAACAAGTGTAGCTGGTTTGATTACGCGCGTTAGCGAGTACTTGAACGTCCATACGAGTTCAGTAAACCACTTTTCTATCGCGTTGTTGTATAAAAGGGTTGTGAATTGACAAAAATTGGCGTGGTAAAAATAAAAGTAAAATCTCAAAAGAAGAAGAAGAAGAGGATTAAAATAAATGGCTGTGATGAAAGCGCCTAAGTAATACAGTTATAATCTACAAAAGCAAATTTCTGGAAGGGGATGCTGAACTGAATTTATTTGCAAATTACATTGCATCATATAGTTTACATCTAGATCATTAGCAGAGTGGGCGTTTTATGGGGTGGATGGAAAGTCTTCATCTAAAGGAGTACTAATTCGACAACCTTGTCATTGACATGACATATTATAACTTGCAACTAGTCGAGGTTCGTGATACTAGGTCGTCGGAGGCTTGAGGATTTTGGTGGGAGGACGTGGATGGTGTTTTCTGCTGGCATTGCTGCAAGAGAGAGTTGGTAGGTGCCTTGTCGTGTTTTGGCCAGGAAGTTTTGGCGGAGTTCTTGCGTTAGTTTGTTTGGACGTTGGAAGGTCTTTGTGAGGTTGTTGGATGTGTTTGGTTTGGTAGAGAAGATTGTCGAGTCCAATAACAGGTGACAAAATACAGGTATGAGAGTGAAGTGAAGTAATTTTAATTAAGGGAGTACTTACCATTTGATATTGTGTATGACAAAAATGTAATGAGAAAGTATTTGTAATTAATTTTGCACTAAAATAATTTGAAGTGACAGGTGACGGACCTACGAGTTATCATAAAATAACAAAATCAAATTTCAGAATAGAAGCAGTCTAGATTATAAATCAAGTGTTTTCTACCGGAGCAAGCAGTTTAATAGTCTTGATAATCCATAATTATAAAAGGACAAATGAGTTTTAAAAGAATTGATTGAGAATAAACAAAAATAACGTTTAAGTGAATTATAAAATAACATAGGCGTTACAACGCAGAGTCATCACTACAATATAGTAACTTGTTTTTTGTAGTTGCTGTATAATTATTATCTACATAAGGGCGTTAGAGCCTAGAGCCATGAGGTTTTTATAGCCAGTTTCGTTAATCAATTCCACAATTATAAACCATGACGTGGTAACGGGTAGCCACTCCTCTATGATCCCGGTGGAGGATAGGTCTACTTCAGGGAAGCGACCCCGCCAACGCGAGCCTCTATTCTCTTCCACCTCCTAATACCGGGAGCGAATCGCGTCCCAACCTTAATCCTGCCAACGACCTATTTATCCCTCCTATATCCTATATGGGGAAGGCAACGAGAAACCACTCCATTATCATCCCTAGAATAATTATCATGGCATTAAACTATAGCGGCGAAACTATTATTGATCATGGAATTCAGAAACCATGATCCGGCAGGAGAGGACAGGCACATTTAGACTATAGGACCTCCCAGGTCGTCATCCAGAAAAATTCTTACAATTTCCATAAGAATTCGAGAACGAGAATAGGCACTTGAAATGCTAGAAGTATGTTCAAACAAGGAAAGTTAGACAACATAATGATAGATATAGACAGAATAGGAATAGATATTCTGGGAATCAGCGAGGTACGATGGCCGGGATCGGGAATATGCAATACCAAAAATAGAGTAATGTATTACTCAAGAAGTAATGTTGAGACAGATATAAACCACCGACATGGTTGTGATAGTCACCGAAAGAATAAATGCGTCAGTAACTAGCTTTGTCCCACTATCTGAAAGGGTTAATTTAATAAAAACAGGACCTAAGCCAGTAAACGTAAACATAGTACAGGTATGAGCATCAACGGCAAATAAAGATGAACAAGAAATAGAAAAATCCTACGAAGAAATAACTGCTATCTTGAAAGCGATAAAGAAGAAAGACTTGAACATAATTATGGGAGATTTCAAAGCAAATGTAAGAAATGAAAATTTTTAAGAAATAACAGGACATTTTGGATTTGGGACGCAAAATGAAAGAGGATAAAGGCTAATTCGATTTTGCTCAGAACAACAATTAATAGTAGTAGTAGTAGTAGTAGTACTTTGGGGAGACTCATGTCTAGCAAGTAGGCCTTTATAGGCCCTTTTTGCCAACCCCATGAACAAGGTCTAGGCATGCAGAGTACCAGGTACCTTAGTCCTACTTAGAATTTTGCCGAGGCTAAGGAGTTCCAACCTTAGCAAGGGACCTTTCACATACTACACAACGTAATAACCTGGGACCCACGGCTTTACATCACTTCCGAATGATGGCATTCTATAGAAGTTTTCATCCGCATTTTTTAAATTTTTTAGAAACCTCACCGGGATCTGGGATCGAACTGTCGACCCTTAGATCAGTAGCCAGAATGCTTACCACTGAGCTATGGAGCCCGGCACAATTAAGAGTAACGAACATGTTCTTCAAACTTCCTCCGAGGAGGTTATACATTCCCATCAATAAAAAAGGCCCCAGCATATAGTCCGTTATTTAAAAATATTCGACCCAATAATTAAGTGGTATACTTTTATCCACATTTTTTCCGATTTTAGTTTGCAGATTACAGTCAACTGTTTCCACTATCAATATTCAACTTTAACTTCAAAGCGATATAGAAATAGCCTTAAATCTATGAAAACTTACCCAGGAACCGATATCTCGTCAGACCACAATCCACTAGTAGGAAATATACAGCTTAAGCTAAAGAAAGTAGTCAACCATAACAAAATTGAAAAATAAATTTCGCAGGGTTAAAAGCGGAAAATGTAAGAAAACATATCAGAGAAGAAGTTAACACCAACATGAATAATTTAACATAGGCAAATGTAAGGTCAATAACTACTACGAAAGAAGAAATCAAAGAAGTGTGGAATAGAATAGCAGATGGCATTGTGAAAAGTGGGAATAGTAGGACTACAACGTTGTAAAATAGCACTGGATGACGCAAGATATATTGAAACTAATGGAAGAAAAATAGAAATAAAGTCAAATATAAGGAAACACCATAACACGCGAAATAGTAAAAGCGAAGAAGGGTGGCTAGAGGAAAAGTGTAAAGAAATAGAAGAATTACAAAATAAGCACAAGAAAATAAGAGAAGTGGCATAGCAAGAAGAGACAATCAAACATGTTGATGAATAAAAACAATATAACCGTAATAGACATAGAAGAAAAGTTATGCACATGGAAAGAGTACGTAGAGGATATGTTTGAAGATAACAAATCATTGCAATACCACGTTAAATAAAGCAAAGACGACGGTTCCGATATGACAACAGATAAAGTAATACACGCAATAAAAGTAGCGAAAAATGGTAAAGCGGTAGGACCAGACGAGGTGCATGTAGAACTACTAAAATTGGTAGACAATGAAAACCTTAAATTGTTAGTTAATCTCTGCAGCCCGATACATAGAACGGGTATAATTCCAGAAGACTGGCTTAAATCAACATTCATAACAACACCCAAAACTAATTGCAAAAAATATGCAATGAACATAGAACCATAATCCTCATGAGTCATGCACGCAAGACGATTCTGAGAATAATCCATAAATTAATTTATCGAAAATGTGAAAAAGTAGTAGGAAGTAGGCAGTTTGGTTTCAGGAATAATTTTGGAACCAAAGAAGCTGGATTTTGTATGCAAGTGCTGATGCAACGCTATCAGGACGTTAATAAATATGTATACATAGGCTTTATTGATTATGAAAAACCATTCGTTAAAATCAAACACGAGCTCGTAATGGATGTACTAAACAACATTATACTGACAACAAAAAGAATCCATGAAAGTAGAACAGGAAATCACAGAACAAATAGAAAGGGTGCATATTGCCCCAATAATATTCAATGTTTACTCCGAAGCAATAATAGATGAGAGCAATTAGCGAATAGGAAGAAGGGATTCTAGTAAATGGATAACTGATAAACACTATACGCTATTCCGATGACGCAGCAATTTTCGCCGATAGTGTAGAAGGCTTGCAGACATTGGTGAATAAAATAAACACAGTTAGCAAAGAGTATGGCCTAAAATTTAATACTGAAAAAAAACTTATAATTCCTAAACAAAATGATATAGTGGCTGATATTAGTATATATGGAGAGATGTTAGAAGTATTTGGGATGTATGATGAATGCGAAATGTCCAATAGTAAGAAAATAAGAGGGTATAGATGACAAGACGCTTCTTTCTGAAAATGAAACGAGTATTATGTAATAGAGATTTGGGACTAGATTTAAGAATAAGAATGGTAAAGTGTTACATTTTCCCGATGCTGCTGTATGGCATGGGGGCATGGACGATGAAAAGAGCACGATAAAGAAGATCGAAGCCTTCGAGATGTGGATTTATCGACGAATTCAGCATACATCGTCGATGGATAGGATAACGAATGACAAAGTCTTAAGACACATGGTGAAAGAACTGTTACTAATCATAAAAAATTAAAAATTAAAATATCTAGGCCACATAACAAGAGGAAAAAAATACCATCTCTTACCTGATTATGCAAGGTAAAACTGTCGGGAAAGTGGTATGAAATTAATATAGCTGCCTTATTTCAAGCGGCAGCATCAAGAGTAAAACTCGCTATGATGATTACGCACTTCCGATAGGAGACGCAAATTTAAGAAGATGAATCATGACTCAAATTTTCAAAAGTTATTATCAATAAATGCGTTCAACAAATATTCACGCTTTATATATGACTGTGCAAGCCCTTTATCGATACTCTAGCACACTGTTGGCATAGCCGTTTATGCCATACACTCTTTGGGATGCCAGCTCGTTACGATACATTCAGTCTTTGTAATCTGTTGAAACGTTGTTTTCAATGTGGTGTGGTCGTTACCATATTATGTTATTCGTATACGATCGCGCCACATGACTTCGGTTAAAGAAAATTTGTAAAGGCGACGGGAACTAATTATTGCTAAACCGAGATGGAGGAAATCGGTTTAAAATCGAGTTGGCAATTTATCATTACCGTTACCGGAGAGTACATATGTAGAGAACGCCTATAATGTAGTCTATCGCATTCAAAAGCGACATTTGCATTCGAATTTTTCAATAACTTCAAGAAAGGAACATCCCAGACCAAGTTTTGAACCCGGGGCCTTAAGCTCAGCAACCGAGGACTGTAGCATTACACCAATCTGACGGCGTAGTTATACGACCACCTAACGTCCGCGTCGATTACTGATAACCCGAATACAAATCGACAAACACATACAAAGAAAAACGACCACTCCCAAAAGCTTTTCAGTTTAGCATTAATATTCCACACATTCGACGAGACATACTTCGCACTTAATAATTTTCCGACATTCCTTTAACGCCAAAGCGGTTGCTGTCTTTTATGAGACCTTTCATATAATTTTGCATTGGTGGCGCTTGTTTTGCCATTCATGATTATTTGGATAGAGCTTAGGCATGAAAGTCTAAATTTTTGTACTCATATATAGGCTGGGTCTATTCTCATTTAAATCTAACTTTGTGATAGAGGTTATAGTACAAGTATTTTGATTTTGAGATTATTAATCGTGGTTAAACATACGCTGCCAGTTGAACACTTCAATACGATAGTTCAGGAAGCTGTTTGGGAAAAAAACTCCTGAAAAGGAGCAAAAACATGAGACTGTCTTTCAGCATTCATCAAAGATCAAGTTTGTGTGAAAAGAAAAATGACAAAGGAATGGCAAAGTAAAAGAGTCCCTAGCCACAAAACATGACTAAATAATTATCCGAATCAGGGAATTCAGGAAAACTTGACAAATCTTACTGCATCAGAAGCAGTTGAGTATTCTCTCTGAAGATCTACTAAGTCATTATAGCAACCACAAGTATCAGTCCCTCCAATTAAAACCAAAGATGGAAATTGAAAAAGAGACAACAAGGAGAAAGCAAACAGTTGCCTGATGTTTCACTACAGATGAACCTACTTATAAAACAACTAAATAAAAAGACAGTAACAGTAATCATCAAGGTAGACCCAAAAAAGGCTCCCGGTTATAATTTGATTCAAGGTAGGGCACCAACAGAATTACCGGACGAAAAAATAGCAGTGACTATTCAATTCACCTGTCATATGTCAAAAAGTGACCATGAAAATCCAGAATTCTGACGTTTCTTGACCAATCAAAAAAATATCAGCGGATATATCTTCCTAGAAGGTATTCAAGTGACTATTTTTAACAAATGCGATTTTTATCAGAAAAAGTCAATATTAGTGTTGTTACTATAGAAATTGCGTAGTTTGTTGCTAGATTTACTGAAAATTAATTTGAAAAAGTAGTTTGGTTCATTAAATAGTCCCTCGAATACCATTCTTAGTCAAAGTTAAGTAGATTATTTTTGCGGTGGTATCACTACTCATGTCCATTGCGCTTGGGATTAGGACTCGTGCTATCGCACTCGTCCTAATCGTACCAAAGCGCAATGGACATTCGTGACACCACCACAAAAATAGTCGACATAACTTTGACTACTCATGGTATTATAAGTGATAGTAATAACAATAGTATTCATGGCATTTTCTATATTTGAGCTATTTTTCAGCACAACGGAATAGGGCATCAGTTTTGAAAAGCTCTTCCGGAAAAGTTTGAAGCCTGTCATCGAAGAAACAAAAAAACCTAAATATTGAAGTAACAATTGGGCTTTAGACAGCAACTCCTAACCATCGAGCAAGTGCGTTGAGTGACTAAAAATGCCAAATGTAAATAATTAATATATTATGTTAATCTTTGAAAAAGTGCCACTGGTTAATCTTCTACTGTTTTTTAAGATAGCTTGTAAATTATCATGGGTGACAATAACAACGAAGTTTATAAACGTTGACTAAGAATTACTTGGGCAATATGTTCTTTTCATTGGCAATTTCCATAATCAACTGCTGTATTACTGCTAGAAAATATATAGAGTGATTCACACTTCCAACCAGAAACTAACAACATATTCAGCCCTTAATATAATCACAATCAAGTTTAAATCAATACATTCACAGATGCTTCCTGACAGAGATGTCGGAATTCACAATTTTTATAAAAATGTTTATTTTATCGCAATAAAGTTTGATATTAATTTTTAACCCCTAATGATAAAAACATACGAATCGTTGCTAATCTCTACTGGAAGTAATTAGCATCATTATTAGTTGAAGACCATACTAAAGAAGAAATTAACATCCTCAGAGGTGTGCGACAGGGATGCGTTTTATCGCCCCTATTGTTCAATATACTGGGTGAGTTTTTTGAAGTGGCGATATCTCGAAAACGGGTCAAAATATTTTTGTGAAATGTTCCTGAGATAATAGAGAGATGGGGGTACATATTTAAACATTTCTTGACATTTACACCCTCTACCTGTTTTGATGGGGGGGGAGGGGAGGGGGTAACTTTGGAATTTTAAATAGGATGATATACTTTTGTTTGTAAAATTCGAATCTACCTAAAAAATTACGTATGTACAAATTTTGTTATTTGCCCTTGACTGAATTCGCTTTGCCTGCTTATGAGTGACACCTGAAATGTTACAGCGGATACGAAGTTCACTTAGAAAGAGTGAGAAGGTGTCTGGAAGTTGAAGAGGGACATTTCGAACAATTTATCAAGCATGACAAACGATAAATAAGTTGAAATTAAATTATAAATATTTTTTTATTGTATAACGTAATAAATCATAATTCCTTAACCATAACCAAATTTTTAAAAAAAATTTACACATACGTAGATTTTTACGTATATTCTAATTTTATAAACAAAAAAACATCATTCTATTTAAAATTCCAAGTAACCCGCCACTCCTCAAAACATAGAGAAGAGGTAAATGTCAAAAATATGTTTAAATATATCCCCCCACCTACGTATAATATTTCATGAAAATATTTTAAACCGTTTTCGAGATATCGCCTTGTAACGGTTTAAAAAACCCACCTAGTACATTCGGAAGATATTTTTAAATATCTTTCAGTGGTAATCCGAAAGATCTGGTTAATGGGAAACTCATTAATAACGTAAGACAGTAAATTTCTCAGAAGACCTAGAAGTATTGATGAACAAAATAAATACAGTCAGTCTCAGTAAAAATTAAATAAATGATAGAAAAGGCCAGATCTGCCTTCATAAAAATGGTAAAGTTATGACGGGAAAAGATCTTCTTTTACCGATGAAGATAAGGTGTTATGTTTTCTCAAAGTTGTGGAATGGAATCCTGGCCGTAACTGAAGCACCTGAGAAGAGGTTTTGGCATTTGAAATGTGGACGTACCGTCTAATATTAAGAGTATCATGGACAAAACTCGTTACCAGTATTGAAATCTTAGCAAAAATGGGTAAAGAGTAAAGTCTATCTTTTTTCAGCATGACTCAGAGCAGACTGCGACTTCTAATATTTTTTACAGTGACTAAAATAACCTTAAAATGTCACTAACGTCACTTTTGACAGCTGTTTGAACACTGTACTATAGTTATTACAAGGTTTTGTAAAATAACAATGCCAAAAAAGCCAACAAAAGAAACTAAGCAAGCGATTTATTGTTCCTTTCGTAAATTTAATGAAAACACATTTTAGAAATAAGGGAACATTATAGTTTTGAGTTACCTTGCTAACTTCATTTCTATCTACACTCTTACAAAGATGTGTAGTCATGGCCTGCTCTAAAAGTCATGTCGAAAAAAGATAGACTATACTATTTAGTACTACCTACAGTAAAAACAGTAAACTACAATAAAGGGTAAACGAGGTCATAGAAGACGAAGAAGTTCATGCCAGAAACCTCCATGCTACTGTTTGGTATGACATCTGTACAGTTATTTTGGAAGGAGGGAAACATAATTAAGATCGTTTTGATGGTAGCCAACATTTGGAACGTATATAAGGCACGCTAAGAAGCAGAAATATAAAAATATTTTTTTCGCTTTGGTTACCTCTAGGGATCCAGAGGAAGGTAATGGTATTGTCGATACACATTTTTTTCTAATAAATGGATTCTATGTTAATTAAGTAAAAATTGCTAAAAAAATATTAGGAATAATTTATATATACAAAAAAAATAATTTAGTTGGTTTTGAAAATGTTCAACGGTTTGCGAAAACAATAGCAAAAATGTTAACAATTTATACAAAAATTAAAAAATAGTAATTTAGCTAGTTACACATGTTTTCAAATGGTAATCTATAATTTGTTGTAAACATATGTAAGCTCATTTTAACAAGTTAACTCAAAACCACAAGCAACTTGTATATATTTTCATTACAACTTGTTTAAAAAACTGCTCTGCTAAGTGATCTATTTTTTGTAAAAATTAATTCTTTGTCATTATTTGTAATTAATAAATCTTTACTTTTATTTCTGAAATTTATTTTAAAAGGTCTGAACTGGAAGTGACCAAGAAGATTTTAAAGGTACATTTCAAGAACAGCACCCAGGCTACTTGCAGCTGAACTGCATCTTTTGCTTTAAAAAAATGTAAAAAGAAGTTATTCTTGTATCATATTTTTATTTGTTTATTGCTCTTTATAGCAATGTAACTACTTTTTTTTTGTAAGATTTTGTTGTATGGATACATGTTGAAAAGTGGTTAAAATTGATACGCCCAGAACTCTGCTAAGAGCAGTTCCTTGTCAAATGTTTAAAAACGTATTAAATTCTTGTTTAGGTTTATTTTCTGAGCCAATAAATAGTATAGGCAGGTACATTTGTCACAAAAATTTTAATACATCCAAATAGATTTAATGGCCATATTTTACTATTTTGGTAACTACTGTTTAAAGCGTTCTCATATTCACACATTACAGTTATACAAGATTTTGTCACTATGTTCAAATTGCGAATCAATTCAAAATATGGATATAATTAAATACAAATAATTAAAATCATTAACAGCAAACGTGTAACAATATGAAAATGTAATTAATGTTCTAAAATGTCGCCACTGTGTGCAATTACAGGTTGCAATCTATCTAGCTTGGAAGTTGATTGATGCATTCACGAAGTCAACTGTTCTAACACTTAATAATGTTTTGACAAAGGTTAAAAATTGGTATGGTTCATTTGTTCTGTTAAAAAATCCAATGAAGCATTCCGAATTCAATTTAAATGTCGTTCTCGTTCTTGCTCAACCATGTTTTTACAATTTCGAACGTATGGATCTCGCATAAAATCAAAATGTTCTTCATAAACGTCTCTAAAGATTTTCTTCAATTTATACAGCATATAGTATCTGGTTTGGTCTGGTATTTAACTCTAATAAGTTGACTGATACTTTTTTTCATCCAAAACGATTATATTATCCCAAAATTCTAGATCATCTCTGGCACTCATATTTGCAGAATTTAATGTGTTAGTTTGCACCCACAAAATTGTTTCTCGCAGGGTAAGGATTAAATATTTTTTATTTGTAGCACAGGTGGATTCTTTAGTTTTAGTTGCAGTAGACAACTAATTGTCTTTCATACAGCTTACCAGTGCCATATCCTGTTCTTCATTCGATGCTTTAAAACGATCGCATCCTTATTTCTGTACTGTATTACCATTAAGATCGTATAATTTAATCAGTCTAGCTAATTATAGTATTTTTCTTTCCACTACCATCTCCGAAGTTTTTCCTTTTTTGAAATATTCTAATGATGGAGCGTGTTTACATATTAAATGATTTTTGATGTGCAATAACAACGATTAAATAATTTAAATCACTTGTTATAAAGTGTTTATAGCAAAGGTTAAATTTATTTTGGAAAAAAAATAAAGGCACCCGATTTTTTTGCGTGAACTATACCTGAGGCAACGACAGTAAACCAGATGGTTAGTTGTAAACCTCCTCATTTCGAAGCGCAGATTTGACTTCAAGCAGTTCTAGTTAAATAAGTTGTCTACAAGCAGGGGTTTTCAAAAATTCCCTAGATTCGCCCCGTTTAGTTACAAAGCATGCGATATGGAACTAACACAAGCCTTAATAATTTACGGCGGTATCGCAACTCATCGATCAGGGACCACGAGCGGAAAGAAACAGAAATTCCCGGAGCCCGGAGAATCGGGCGCCCGGGGCGCCATCTGAAAACGGCCCGCCCTGCGATTCCGCCGAAATGCGGCCGAAACGTCGCGGAATCGCGCCCTTGGCGAGAGGGCGAGAGCGACGACAACCTGTGGTTCGTCGACGGGGCCACTTACCGATAAAATAAGTCTGAGGCTTCATCCGAGGCCACTGTAATTTACACCATACACCACTGGCGTTCGTGCGTTAAGGGCGCAGCTTTAGCGGAAAAGCGACCACGCAAAGAATCCGCGTCGAGCCCGCATGAAGGGCACTCCGTCCGCGAGCTGGGGGTCGCGGCGACGACTCAACAGCCTGAGATCTGGGACGGGAATGGCTCTAGTTCTGAAAGCAAGCGTCGCGGCGCGGGCGCCGTCCCAGGACAACATGGAGAACTATTGATCCCGGCCTCCAGACGAAAACATCCTATTATTACCGCCGAACCGTGCGGCATCGGCATCGCTTTTTCCTAATTTTTATTATTTGTCGGCCCTCTCGTCCTCCTGCCCTCGTAAGTCTCGGTACGATTGCTACCATTGCTCGTTTGCGCTGTGAGAACTTGAGCGCAAGCCATGGGGTAGGTCGAGTGAGTCTGGGAAAGGGACGGACTCCTGCTTTCGAATCTTCATCCGCTGCAAAAATTAAAGTCGTTTCCTCGCTCTACAGTAACGAGTAGCATATTTACTGGAAGAAATTGCTAAGAAATAATAAATGAGTCCTCAACAGCCTTTACGGGTCAAGCAAAAAGTACTGAGGAAATAAACCACAGAATGCTGAAAACAATAAGACAAAGAGAGAAAGAGAACTGTGATAAGTCGCATAAAATAAATAAAATCAGTATAAATACTAAACAAGAACAAGAAAAAGATCATAAAAGTACGAGAAAATACAATAAACTAAATCAGAAAATATTGAAGGCGGTAAAGAACGATATCCGGAATCATAATGTACTGATGATTACGGAAACAATCAAAAACCACTAGAACATAAAGGTAATGAACAGAGAATTGGAAAACAGAACAAGACAGAATAACTAATATCTCACAGAAACCAAATACTTATGCAAAATTATAAACCAGTAGCAAAACAGACGGAAAAGTAAACAAGGGGACAAAGAGTACAACATTATAGAAAATGAAAAATAACAAAGCACCTAAAGAAGATGAAGCAAATGGAGGATGCTACTAATTATAAAATTACAAATATTAGTGCGAGAGGGAAACAGCACGTGCATGGATGTATGAATATTTATTCGGATATTTTGGATTTTTTCAGATTTATTTGGATTTATGTGGAGTTATATTGTTTTATTAACAGCACTCACTTAAGATATTAAATGACTATTCCCAGCATAAGCAAATTCATCAATATACCTGGACGCAACCTACAAGACAGTTATGGATTATATCATATCTAGACAACGATCGAGAATACAAGTTGAAGATGTAAGACTCCAGAGAAAATTGAAATGTGGTTCTGATCACTACTAGTCCGAGCAAAGTTGTATTTTCCATATCATAATATGGCCCAGTCGAAAGAATCTGGTAAAAACCAACGGACTCGCACACACAAGTTCCCAAAATACAACCTACAAAGTTTAAAAGAAGACTTTACAAGCTTTCTATACAGAACACGCTTGAATATAGAATTAAATGGCATAAACTATTCTTCTGCGGAGAATATGTACAAATATATTGTTGAAAAGGTGAACGAAGCAGCAAAGGAAGCTATCGGGGAAGTGCAAAACCATTCCAATAAAAGAACGCCCTGGTGGAATGACGAAATAGAGAAAATGGTTCAAGAAAAGAAGCAATTATATCGGCGATGGCTGTCAACCAACGATATGAATGACCGACAACAGTATATGCATAGTAACAGGAACGTTAAAAGAGCTGTGGCGAAAGCAAAAAATGAAATGTGGCAAAACAGATGCGAGCAGATTGATAATCATCTAGGAACTACTAGGTCAAGTGAAACCTGGAAAACAATTAAAAGCGTTTAAGAAGTGATACCAAAGAACATAGCGGACTACAACCGATATCTATGCAAGCGTCGACGGAGTTTTTATGAAGAATAGCTAAGCGAAAAGAGACCACAATTTCAACCAAATGAACTACATCATGAACTCGACAATTATTTGACAGAAGAGAATGAGACGCTAGAAGAAACTAAAAAAGCTATAGTTGGCATGAAAAACGGAAGGGCTCCTGGACCTGGTGGCATCCCTGTCGAACTTGTAAAACACGGACCAGAAAAATTGTATGAACTTCTCACTTATATATTTAATTTGTTCCTATGATGAGGAGAACTTCGAGTCGAGTAGAAATTAAAAAATCACTACAAAGAATTTATGGAAAAATAATTTAAAAAATAGGCTCGAGAATGAAGTTGCAGATGTAGAGAAGCAAAGCGGATACCGTGCTGGACGATCTGTGGTAGACACCCTGTTTTGACTAAAGCCGCTGATAGACAAACGCTTGGCATGTAATCGCGAGTCCCATATGGTTTTATAGACCTAAGGAAAGCCTACGACAGTGTCCCATTATTTAAATTATGGCAGGTCATGCGACAGAGAGGAATTAAAGAGATCTGTATTCAGGCTATACAAAAACTTTATAGTATTATGACCAGTTGTGTCAAAATAGGACAACAAATATCAAATGAAATAAAAATGACAAAGGGGCTTCGACAGGGCTGTTGTATTGCCCCTACGTTATTCAAGATATACCTAAATGCAGCTCTCGAACAATGACAAAAATTCCGAAATATGGGAGTAGCTGCGGGAGACGATATATTGTTTACTTTACATTATGCAGATGATCAGGTGACTATGACGGAAGATCAAATGGATATTGATTACATGCTAAGAAAATTAAACGAAGACTACATAAACTGGGGTCTAACCATAAATACATCAAAAACTGAATATATTGTCGTTGGTGGGACAGGCGAAGATTTAGTGTTAGGAACGGAAACCATTGAAAACCGAAAGACGTACAAATATTTAGGGGAAAACATAACAGATGTTGGAACAAACGCAGAAGGAAGAAAACTAATTAGCTGGACAGAAGATAAGGGATTAAGCATATTAAATGGAAACTTCTGGGGAGATGAAGAGGGAGAATTAACATATATCTCAAAAGTAGGAAAATCCGTGATAGACTATTTAATCACGAATAAGGATACAATGGAAAGCGTAAAAAAAATTACGGTGGAGGAAAGAACAGAATCGGATCACATGCCCTTATCTTTAGAAATACAAGCAGAAATTGAAGAACAAGAACTAGAAGCAGAAACAAGGGAGATAGTGGATTGGACTGAGGATGGCAAAGAAAAATATAGAAGAAGATTAAAAGAAGAAATAGAAAAAAGCGATATACAAAACATACAACAACTGACTGAAGCTATAAGGAATAGCCTAGTAACAAAAAAATATAAGAAGAAAGACTGGGTACAGAAAAATAACTGGTGGGACAAGGAGTGCAGAGAAAAGAAAAGAGTAGTAAGACGAGCATTAAGGAAACTGAAGAAAGAACACATAAACATAGAAACATATGTACAAGAAAAACAAGAATTCAAGACCTATGTCAAAAAAACGACAAAACAAAATGGAAGAAGAAATGGAAGAAATAAGAAAAATAGAACAGGAAACGGACATCTGGAAGTACATAGCGTGCAATAAGAAAGTAAAGTCGAATAACCGGAACGGTATAAAGACAATGGAATGGGCAGAATACTTCAAAGAACTACTGGAAGGTAGTAATGAAAGAACGGCGGAAGAAGAGGTAGAAGTAATAACAACCACGGAGAGAATAACAGAAAAAGAAATAAAGTATCACATACAGCAGCTGAAAAAACAGAAAGCAGCTGGACCGGATAAAATACAAAACGAAGCTTTGAAGTATATGGAGAAAGAAGGGACCGAAATCATGACGAAATGTATAAATGAGATCTGGCAGCAAGGCAGAATACCAAACAGCTGGGGAGAGGGCATTATATATCCAATACATAAAGGCGGAAACAAAGAAGAAATAAGAAATTACAGAGGGATTAGTCTACTAAATTTTATGTACAAACTATATGCAAAGATAATACAGAAAAAACTACAAGAAGAAATAGAGGAAAATCAACAGATACCGGAAAGCCAAGCGGGATTCAGGAAAAACAGAGGAACAGTTGACAACTTATATGTGCTAAACTACGCAATTGAAAAGAGGTTGAAACAAGGTGAGAAACTGTATGTGTTTTTTGCGGACCTGAAAGCTACGTTCGATAAGATAAATAGAGCAAAGCTATGGAAACACATGGGAAAAAAAGGAATAAGCAGGATACTAATAAACAGAATACAGGACATATACAAGGAAACCATAAGCTATATAGGCACAGACACAGAGGAGAGAAGATTTTGGACTGAAAGAGGACTCAGACAGAGCTGTCCACTAAGCCCAATATTATTCAATATATACATATCAGATATAGATAAACACTTGGCTAAGGAAATAATAGGAGGCATAGTAATAGGAAAAACAAAAGAGCACTGGCGTACGCGGATGATATAGCGATGATAGCTACAACACCTGGAGAAATGCGATTCATGATGGAGAATTTACAAGCATACCTAAAGAAGAAAGATTTTATACTAAACACAGAAAAATCACAAATAATGGAATTCAGGAGGAGCAGGGGAAGGAGGAAAGAAGAAAGGTGAAAGTGTGTAAATACCTAGGTTATTGCCTACACGAAAATAATAGTACTAGGACACACATAAATTACCAGAAGAAAAAAGCAACAATGGCACTGGCACAACTTTGGGGCATAGGAAGAAGAAAATTCCCCGATAACTTCCAAGCAAAAATGTTAATCTTTGATGCAATAATACGCAGCATGCTACTGTACGCAGCAGAAGTGTGGGGCGGGACTCTAACGACGCAATTGGACGGAGTGATGCTTAAATACATAAAATGGACTTTAGGGCTAAAGAAGACAACCCCTACAAACATAGTGTTAGCAGAAACGAACAGAAACAGCTTAGAAGTAGACGCAGGAAAAAGGGCGGTAAGATATGAAGAACGAATAAGGACTGGACCAAAAGGAGAATATACGATAGAAGTGCAAAGAGAATTATCAAACGAAGAAAGCAGAGGAGACTACACAAGATAAGGGCTACAGAGAAAGAACTACTATGAAGAAGCAGGACTATCACTGGAAGAAGTAAGAAAGAGGACTACACTAACCAAAGAGGTAGGTGGAAGAAGGAAAGAGGTTGAACAACAGAAAAGATACAACAGCTTAAATAAATATGAAATATATCGAAACATAGTGCAATATAACAGATTACCCGAATACCTGATTAGAAAAGGAAACAAAAATTCACATAGTATAATAGCAAGATTCAGATGTGGAAATGAAGAGTTAAGTAAAATAAAATGGCTACATAGAGAAGAAAAGAAATTAGAATATGTCATAGAAGCGAGGACACTATTATACACTTAATTTACAACTGTGAGGGCATGGGAAACAACCCGTTGGGCGTATATAGGATACTAGAAGACGGTGTTGGACTGGAATGGATGAAAAAAGTTTAAGAAAAAAGGGAAAACCAATAAAAAGGGCTGGAAGTAAATTGTTAAAATAAGCAAGTCAGCAACTTAAACTACATTTGTATGCATAAACAAATTCAATAAATATATATATATATATATATAGGTGCATAACAGATGTTGGAGGAAGTGATAATGAAATAAGAAATAGGACAGGACAGGGTAGAACTACAATAAGACAACTTAATAGCATTTTTCATTGCAAGTGAGTCAAAAAGACAAACACTTTCTGACAGCAACGGATTTAAAACTTGAAGAAAAGATGAATTTCGAAGTTACAAAGAAAATTTGTTCAGAAGATGTCACTCCACTGTTAGAAAAATATCCGAAAACTGCGTGCTTTTTCTCCGCACCTGGCTTACTAATCATCCCAATTAAAAGCTCGTTAATAATTTTATCACTGCTAACTGTTACACTTGATATGAGCTGAATACTCATGCACTTATTAAGATCATCGTTAACTTCTGATGAAATCTCCTGTTAACTGATGACATGTTTATTCCCTGGCTTTTCAGTAGCCAAACTTACGGAAGAACGTTCAGAACCACCAGATCCATGACTTCGACTTTTTTCAAAGTAATAAACTACAGCATAAAGGACATAATTCAACGTTTGGGTAGAATAAAGGCAGTGAATAATGTTATGAATGATTTGAACGGTATCTTGGTGTTTCCGAGAGAACAAAAAAAAAGGACTCAGCCAGAAATTTTTAAAGTGTAACTCCTGATTTGAAAAACATGGACGACGATTGCATAAAAATATAGTAGATACGGCTCTGAAAGATGTCGTACTACATACCGAAAATATTGGCATAGTTGTTACGCATAATAACTGCAATAATATTTCAATACCGTCTGTTTCAGAGAGTTTGGATCAAGGCTCAAATGAATGTGAAAATCAAGCGGAATGCGATTCAATCGATGACTCAATAGTTATTGTCACACAATGATAACCAGGATGTTATGAACTTACTGTCAATAGACCCTCAAGATGAAGGAGGCCAGGAAGAACCTCATGACCTATACAATGATGTGATATTTCCTCTTTAGGGGTTGGCGAAGACCTGTTAATGGAAGATTTTTCTTCCAAATTCCCACAGTCAGAAGATGTGGTTAAAATGAGACCATTTGTTAAAGTAATAATGAATGCTAAATCTGCTGCCATTAAAAAGTCATCTTTGTGTTGGCTTCTGGAAGAATCTAAACCCAAAATCAGTACGGATCGGTTACGGAGATTTATTACTACTTCGAAATCATTGAATTCCAAAAAGCAAAAATTAACTCCAAAAACTACATCTAACACAGAAACTTGGCGAAAAGGTAAAATTCGCGGCATTATTACAATGGAATCGCGACAAAAAATCAGTTGTAAAACTAAAAAAAAATTCGAAAGAAAAAATGCGGAATCTTCTTCAGATGAAGCTATGAGCATGAGGTATGAGTATCATTATTATTGTTACTATTTCAAATGAAAGTTTTACGAATGCATTTTCGTGATTTTTTATTCCTCAGGTATGATGATAGCACAGACACTGAATAGTAGTTAACATAGAGAGCATTTTAAATTATTTATTCAATTTTGACAGTTTAAAGTGACATTATTAACTCCATAACAACCTTCATAAACAGTCTATTATTCATAAGTGAAATAATAGTATATTATGATACGAGTTTTATAAGAAGCTTTTTGTAGCACGCAAGGATTTAGTGTACGACGAGCGAAGCGAGGAGTGCCCTAAAGGAGTAAGTGTTTTCTAAATAATTAAAGCGTTATGTATATGTAATTAATAAAGTCACTATTCCGTACTATTATAATTACGTTTGATAACTGACTTTGACAGTACTGGCTCCACAAACATTCACATGCGCTTCAAGGCCATCTCTTTATTATGACATAAATTATATACCTTTGTTAAATCGACATTTATGGATTAATAACAGAAAATTTAAGGTCGTAGAAAAAATAATGTATGCAAACTCGTGCTAAAAGTGGTTTATGCACGAGACTTGTTATGAAACGAAACCGACAACTTATAGCACTTGTTGCATAAATAGCTATTATCTACGCCAGTGTGTAAAATTGCCTTTTAGTTGGCAGTTTTAAGTTTGTAAAACGACTGTTTAATAACATGTTTTCATTAGTTTCCGTCGTCAATAGTAACGTGTTTAAAAGATTTCATTAGGCACGTTGTCAGTAGCAACGTGTTTTAAACATTTTAAAACACGCAAAATTACGACGGGTTACTGGTAATCCTAATTTACATTTTAATTTTTTTTATATTTACCGCGTTTTCTAGATTCTATCGTAGATAAAATATTGTACGATACACATGCATAAAGCATCTTTAGTCACTCGCGGGGCTTAAAACTCTCGCTCACTCGCGTTTTAACTCTACCCCGCTCGTGCCTAAAGAGTAGCTTTACGCACTTGTATCGTAAATTACTATTAATTCACTAGTAAATTAAAAAAGTTTCAATAAAGAACAACATATTTTTATTATTTCTACAAATATTTACATTCAATTATTCTTTCTCTTTGTAGTGTGTCATATATAATTACTAAAATTTAGATCAAATCGACGATAAATGGGCAAACTTATAACTTGATCTGAATAATATTTTATTTAAAATTTCGTCAAAATTGAATAAAAACTTATATACACCACGTGAATTAAACATTTATTAACTCAAAGATATCACCTCACTCGTACTACGTGCTCGTGAGCTCAACATCTTTTCGTGGATAAACATATGTTTAATTCAGTATTTTCAATATATGATCGTTAAGGTATCTCGGAATTCATGTAGATTTATTGAGATTTATGTGGTTGCATTTAGATTATTTTGTTTCGATTTTATTTTGATTTATTTGGATATTCTTAGATTTTTTAGATTTATTTGGATTTATTTCGGGTTATTACGATATATTTGGATTTATCAGGATTTATATTAATTCATTCAAGCTTTACTAGCATGTATCTGGATTTTTTTCTTGAAAATGAATTTATGGTGTACACAATTTTGACAGCTGTTTACCCCTCGTATTAGTCTATTAACACCTCCCTATAGGTTCTACGTCAAAATAATTTTAATTCTAGTAACGACGAAGTTTGATCTTTAACAGCCAGCGGAACAAACAGGCTTTCGAACGAAGATATGGTACCATCGATCATGTGCAAGCAGTGTTGAATCCCCCCCCCAAGCCTTACAGCCCCTTCCCGAGCACTACAGAACCCCCCCCCCCCCCAAGCCTTACAGCCCCCCCCCCCCGAGCACTGCAGAACCCCCCCCCCCCCTCGGAGAGATTATCACATCATATTCATGTTTTTTAATATGTATTACGAAATAAAAATTCTGTAAAAGGCTTTACCCAAAACTTTCCTCGTCAACATTGTCTCACTAAATAATTTTAAAAATCAAATTAAGTTAAGAGTAAAAATATCTTCACGTTTCTAATAAATTAAATACATTTTCAAATAAATAAAATTTATTCCGCTGCGGTTTGAACACGCAGCATCTGCAGAACTATCGTAACCACACCTGCATAGCGATCGTAACTGCATCGATAAGTCCAACCGCGCCATCGAGCCTCTTTGAAATGAGTGCGGCGAGCGCCTCTATTTAAGGAAACGGTCTTATTGTTAAAACGTTTTCACTCTTTTGTGACATTATTCTGTATCTGTTGAGTCCTATTTTCGTGTAAAACCTGACCTATGTGAAAATTATTGCTTCTTTCTATTTCAAAATTAATGCAAAAACAAACAAAATTGTATTTTTTAAGATGATTACCTTGTATATATTTGTCTGAATTTTTCCCGGTTTCATTCCAAGCATATATATAATATGTATGCAAAATATCATTTTCCTCCGACAAATACTTTTTGAGTTATACCGCCAACAGACAGACAGACAGACAGACGTCAGACAGACAAACAGGCAGATAGACAGACGGAATTGAGAAAACCTGTTTTTCGTCATATAGAGACCCTGAAACGTATGAAGATCTAAAGAAATCTCGGAAAGTTATTTTTCGTGATTACAATATTTCCTTCGTCTTTCAGACGAGGGACGTAAAAATGGGTGGTTTGAACGGACATTTTAATAAAGTGCAACTTTCAAAATTATTATGCACAATAGCTTCAGGTTAGGTGACTAGAGTTAGACTTGTGGACTCTGTCCATGTGGTGGTCTGCCAATCGGTATCCAGATTTGCGATTAAACTTGTCCCAATTTTTGGCATCTAATTCTGATTAGTGGCTAAGTACTTAGTTACTTTTGACTATTTAGAGACACATCAGATAGCACCATATAAGAGCAACAATCAAGTAAACTATGTGAGAGACATCTGTTGAAGGAGAAAACGGTATTCTACTGGTAGCGGCGTAGCGATCAGTATCGGTACGACATACTCATATGAGTCATGTGTTACATGTTCCCTCGTTTTTTGTTCAGGTAATAATTAATAATAACGTAACATTCAGTCAGTCGCAGTCTGCAAGTCGGTGCATTGTGCAGTCATGTTATAGCAGATATTGGCAGCCTGTAACGATACGTGAACGTGGAAATCTTATTGTGATTTAGCGGTTGGAATTCGTAGAAGATACAGCATTATTGACATAATAATTGTAACATTTTAATATAGGTAATTTTTTAGTTCAATTGTCTACATTAGTAGTTTGTACAACGAGAGTGGATATGATGTCCATATCGCACGAGGATAAAGTTTGAGCACGACGCCGTAGGCGGAGTGCTCAATTATCCGAGGGCGATATGGACATTCCACTCGAGTTGTACAGTGTATTTTTTCTACGACCTATCAATGGAAAAGAATGGAAAATTAAAAGAAAATTTATTCAACGCTAATTAATAAGATATCTTACAAAAAAATCACGTTTGCCACAAACAGGGCACAGCAGGGCGTGCCCATTGCAAAACAAATAATTAATGAAAGTTGCCTAGGTAATCACGACTAACGTGGTTTGTGATTGGTGTATTTCATATCCACCCTTGTGTGGATATGAAATCATATACGTTCAGTTAATTACAATTGCCTACATATCCATTCTGTAGATTGTGAAGAAAACAGAATATATACATGCGGGAGTAGAAAAAAATGTTTTCAGTTTTGCCATGTCAAAACATACAAAACCAAACGTTTTTGTCTGTTTTTTTCCAAGAGACAAAAAGTAGCTGATGTGGTTCAGGTCAAAAGCGAAACCAAAACCGACCACCTTGATGCTGATCAAAATGTTGATGACATTGATTCTGTAGTGCATTACGATAAACTGAGGAAAGTAAAACAAGGGTCATCGTGTCACAATAATTTTAATGTCGATGTTAATGACAGAAGAAAGCAGGTTAGTTTTAATAAAAATTAGTTGACAAAATATGACTGACTCTGCTTAGATGAAACTCGCGATGGAGCATTTTGTAGCTTTGCGAAGTATTTTTGAAAAACGATTTAAAATCCCTACAAAAAAGTTCTGGATAAAATGGTGAATTACATTAACGATGGACATGGACATGATAATAGCTTATGAAGCTGCCGATGAAAGTGCTGCACGAGCAAGGCGTATGTATTTAGAAAAATTTCCGAATAAACCAACCCTTTCCGAAAATACATTTCTTCGCGTTATTCAACGAGAAACAGAAACTGGGAATTTATAACTACAAAAGAGTCATGATGGTGGAATACCAAATTGACACGCGGTTGATGTTGAAGAAGAAGTATTGGAAAGGGGAGATGCTGAATCGACAACTAGTACACGACAAATTGCCCAGAAAGCTAATGTTTCTCAGAACTTTATTTGGCCCACATTGAAGATGAATGGTGTGTACCCTTTTCATTTCCAAAAGGTACAAGGACTTTCTCCCAACGATTATCCGTTGCGGCAGCAGTTTTGTGAGTGGCTGTTCAATCGTGAGGAAGCAGAAGCAGGTTTTCCAACAAACATACTGGTAACTGACGAATGCTGTTTCACTAGAAATGGTAAGCTCAACTTCCACAATGCTCACACATGGGCTAATGAAAATCCTCATGTGATCCGTCAAATTAACTTTCAGCCACGTTTTAGTTTAAATTTATGGGCTGGAATTGTGAACGACACCTTAATAGGGCCTTTCGAATTGCCGGCGCGTCTCAATGACGAATCTTACTTGCATTTCTTACAAGAAATTTGCCAGGACTGCTGGAAGATGTTCCATTGGTTGTGCAACATAACATGTTTTTTATGCATAATGGCTGTCCATCACATTTTAGTCGTCCTGTAAGAGATTATCTCAATGATAGCTTTCCGCAACGGTGGATCGGCCGGAATGGATTTATTCAATAGCCCCCACTCAGCCCTAATCTCAACCACTGGACTTCTTCTTATAGGAATACCTGAAATACCGGGTACATGCAACTGAAGTTGATACCATTGAAGAGTTGCGCCATCGAATCAACGTTGCTACAGAGGACCTGCGAGAACAATTTCCGCAAGTGTCGAGAATTCGGATTCGTCGGGCGCTACTGCGTGTTGAAAAGCAGGGGCAGCATTTGAACAATTATTGTGATTTTGGTGAATTTTTATACTCGTACTTATGTAGTTATTGTTCAATTTTCTTTTCATAATTTTGTGTCTTTGTTAAATGTGTCATTTTAAAAAAACATGCTTAATGTAATAAAAAGACCTTTTTTTATTATTTAAAATTGAAAATAAGTTAACACATAAAATTTAAAATTAAAATTATGTACACCAAGTTTTCAACTAAGTTGTAAAAAAATATTTTTATCGCATTTCATTTGGAAATATACTACATTTATTCATTCAAAATCGTTAAGAAATGTGGTACTTTTTTCATTAGCAACACTTTTCTGCATAGCAACGGCGACTCGTTTTACGTTTAGCAATACTAAAGTGTGTTGTTGGTGACACTGTAAGTCTATGTCAAATTCGAGGTTAGTAAGTTAGGTTTTGCGTCAGTTTTGACACAGATTGACGCAAAAATTAACCTGCTAACCTCGAATTTGACATCGACTTACAGTGTCACCAACAACACACTTCAGTACTGCCAAACCCATAACATCAACCGGAGCTGCTTATTGTGCTTTAGTACATAGGAATGGTTATGCTCATCTTGGTTATGTTTTGACAGTTAGTGTCACTTGTATGTAAGAATTTAATATTTTGCATTTCTTTTAAAATGCAATAAAATAGTATACTCAACACGTCGGAAAAGAAATCTTGTTCCTTTGGAAACAATCTCTGGAAAACAATTTAATTTGTTGTTTATTCTGATATCCTCATTTTACTGGTTGGTGAGCTTGTATTCTTGTGGTGTTTAAAATTCTTTTAACGATGCCACAAGCATTGTGCAAACAGTCAACGAAGTTGCTTGCTAAATTATTAATTTACTTTGAAAGTGAACAACAGAGGTCGTTTGCTCCTAGTATCAGATGTACGATAAGTAATTAACATATATGAATTTGGTTGCATTTTTACAGTTTGTATCATTATTATAACAAACACTAGGATTAAACGTGAGCACTGTAAGTGCAATGTCACAAAACACAGACGGTGAAGAGCAATGCGCGCATCTACAGCCGAAAGAGAAAAACATTCACGAAAAAGTCCATATTGGACGTCGACAACTTTAACAAAGTGGCTCTCATAAATTTAATATATGAAATATATAAAAACCGTAACTACCTTAATTTATTGTTCTTAATGTTGATATTACAACAGCACAACAATATTTGTACCTAGTTGTAGAGCAACATATTACTCGAGCAACGTTATCAAGAACGTTAAGTGAACGAGATATAGGAAAATGTAGCTTCCGTTCTTTAGGGAAAATATTGAAACCAATTGGATTTAGATGGAATAAAGAGAGTCCACGGAGAGGCCTCATGGAATTACTACATATTGCTGCCCTGGGGGGTAAAATGTCTTTAAAAATATTTTAGAAATTCAAATTCCAAATGAGGAAGATTGCCACATAGGTTTGAGCCCTACGTCGAATCGCCCCAAACCGCTGCCCGCAGATAGGGTGCATTGATACGAACAGGCGTGTTGATCTTATACATTATGATGTAACGCTAGCATCTGCAGCAAATTATAATTATACATCAAAAATGTAATTTGTCAATTGCTTATTTAGGCGTAATCAGGCGTTATATCTAGCCAGCGCACAAACTGGTGATAACAAATCACGCCCCCGCTATGCGCGAAGACACCAAGTAGCTGTTCCGATAAAGCCGCTCGAAGAGTATAAAAGAAGGTTTCACAACCATTTGAAGTCACTTGAGTTCACCGATCCCGACCAGTCCGACTTGAGTCTCTGGACTTCCCTTTCCCCCAATCCTCTCCTGGCCCTAGAATGTGACAGCGCTTACTGTTTCTTAAAGCTCATTCCTGAACCCTGCTAGTGCATTATAATGTGATAGTGCTCACTGTCACTTAGTACATTCCCTGATAGCTCAAAACCACCACAATTCCTGGTCCCCGACACTACTGGAATCAACGAGGCAATTATAACTTTATAATCAACATACCTAGAGGTCTGGCATTGTAAGCCCAGCGACGTCTTCTTGACCGTTGTCCAAAGGCAAATTACACTGCTCCGGCATCAACGTGGAGGCACTCGCAGCGGTCGATCAGGGGCGCCGTCAAATTCATCGGCTGCTAAACAAACGAATTCTACCAGGTACAAGCTCACGTTGCCGTTACTCTGGGAGTAACGAATTTCCATCTTAAGGCACAACCACGATCCACACCAGCTAATACACCTCCCCGCAACTACAGGTATTTTGTAATTTCTGTATTTCATAGTGTGTTTGCAGCCATGTCGTCCTCAAACGTAAACAAACTGCCGCACTCGTAAGCCACGCCACAACTAGGAACGAAGGAACACGTCCCCAGAAAAAATCTGTAATTTATTAATATACATACCATTTGCTTAAGAATTAAATATTATTTTGTACAAATAGCTAAAAATATTATACCTTTGATATATACATTGTGTATTCCTGACCATATACATTTGAGTTTAAGTGAACGTTTCTTTGGTTGAGCTACTCGAGGTAGAAATTAATAAAACTGCTTGAGCCTTTTCGAAATTAATGGAGGTCATATATTTCCAAAATTAATTACCAGGACTAAAAGTTAAATTCGGAAGGTCAAAACGCTACAATGTTATGTGTTTTAAGCGGTATCGAATAACTACCTCCGGATCTCCTTACTTGAATCGTGTTATATTATAACGGTAGAATAGATGATATTTTCAATTATAGAATAGTTACTTTTTATAGTGCCATATAGACTTTTGACAGCTGGGAGGCTAGCGCCATTGCCCCCTAGGAGCAGCCGCCACTGTAACTAATCGATTACCGTGTGTTGTATTCCATTCATCGTTAACTTTATCGACAATAATTTTCTTAAAATGATTGTTTACGTTATAATGAGCTACAATGGGTAGGAGATTTAGATCTTCTGAAGATGCAGCTTTGTTGGCATGTTTGTTGGCTTGTTCATTACCAGTGATACCCATGTGTGATGCCGCCCGTGTTCTTTCGAGGAACGAGCCAGAACAGTCACCACATTTTTAATATCTTGTACCCTTTGGTTCCTTGTAGTATATACTTTGAACGGATACCAAGGCACTTCAGGAGTCAAAAAATAAGCGGTAATTGCCTCCCCTTTAATCAAGTATCCATTCCAGGATTTTTAAAGTTGCAGTGATTTTCCTTGCAAAAACACTTGCACATTCATGTAGATAGACAAAGTTTGGAAATTACTTCGTTAGTAAAAAAAGCAGCTCCAACTCCATTGTCACGTTTTGATGCGTGATTGATATATATATGTAAAATTTTCCGATGGATAATTTTGGCACAGTAATTTAAAATTTACGCCTATCAATCCGTGCTTAATAAATTGTGCTCTTATCAAGATTACGCAGGTTGTAATTAACAGAGGGAAGTGAGTGTGTCTAAGGAATAATATCGGATGTTGTTTTAGGAGTGACTTGAGGTATGTTTCGTTCAATAACTGGGATATTCTATAATAGAAAGGTTTAAAAGGGAACTTGGGTTAGCTTACGTATATTGTGTGGAAGAAAGTGCTGAATGTCGACTGAAATGCGGGTTTTTCAGAAGAGGAAACGATTGAGGTAGCGTAATTTAGTGATAGCCATTCTCCTCTTCTGTGACGAAGTATCAGTTCGTTTACGTGGCAAAGAACTTTTCTTGTAGGGCCGATTATAAAAGCACCTGTAGCTATCCTAATTGCGGTATTGTATATAACCTCTAGTAATCTTAATTTTTTTAAACTGACTAGTAAACTATTGATCAATAATCAATTCTTGAGCGAATCAATGTTTTGTATATTAGAAGAAGGGTTAACGTGTCAGTTTCCCAAACGTAATTCGCAGACGCTTTTAGAATATTGAGCTTGGTTTTGCACTTATTTTTAAGGTCATGAATAATAATAATAATCTTTATTGTCTTTAGCCACAACATAGGTGGATAGATTCGTCAATTAGGTCAGGTTTATACACGTTATTTACAAGCAGGATTTTTTTACGAGCGTTGTGTTTTGTCCTTATGCAAATAGTAGGTTATCAGACCAAAGAGCAAAACACGACACAAGTTAATTGTATATAAAGCCCTGTATTTTATTTAATTTTTCAATATACTTTTAAACTTTGAAGTGTATTCATTTGTGAACAGACAAGGGCTGCAAATGTCTTAAGCGATAATTACGCCTGGCTACTCCCAAAATCATCCATCCCTTCATCGAGTGTAAAATCCTGATCCTATAACTATACAATTTACGTTTCGAAGTGTGCCCTGAACGAGTGCAATAAATAATTTACGGAATTAATTAAAAGGGGGCTTACTTAAATTAAAGGAGCATCGTGGGAAGGCCTCCTTGTTAAATACATTCATCAAGCAAACCTAACCTAACCGTGTTGTCAAAATTAATTTTCTTTTAATTTTCCGTATGAGGAAACTAGACACTGAAGAGAATTTGTGTTGATAATTTTATTAAAGTTCTCATGCGTTACTGAAACCTGCTACAGCCAGCTTTAGTGGTTATTGTGAGACACCTATATTTATTCGGGTTATGTAATAGTTATTTACTATACAAGTGGGATAAGTGCAGCTGTGTGTAAGTTACAAACAAGTGCACTCAGCACACTTCTTTCCATTCGATGGCAAAATATTTATATCTATAACGTTGATGATAAAGTACATTTTTTTGTTGAAAATATAAAAATTTTGCTGGATTCGTTTGCGCTATTCAAAACTAAACAGTGTCCTCAATGGTTGACTGACACCATTAAAAATATAATGCGTTTGCCTGACCAAACCTGAAATCGTTTTAAACAGCGAAAAGATACTAATAACTACAACTATCACAAGCAGTTACAGAATCAAGTAGTAAGTGCTATTAGGAGAAACAAAAAAGATTTAAACATTTTAAAAAAATCACAAATTGAATTCTCCTGCTTTAAATGATTACAATAATGTTACCCGTCTTTCTTAACAATCCACTAGACGGTAACGCTTCGAGGACGTAGGGTTCTTTTTATCGTATCACAAATAAAATAAACACCAGTTTTCAATAATAGTACATAGAGTTTATTTAACAAGGATAAATTATCTTTAGTTGTGAATGTGTTAAACACGAATTATTCCCAAAGAATAAGTACACAGATTATTATTTTAATGAAACGCACAAATTTTAAATTATTACTCAACTACTTACGATACATATTCAACCTGAAATGGCTTCTGGAACTAAAAGACAACCATGCTTGGCTCTTCATTGCTTTTATACAGGTTCGTGTAATTAAGAAAATTGCAAGGTACGTTTTGGATTGCTTGTGCTATACTTTCCAAAATGCCTAGAGCCTCTGAATCTCCAACTAATTACTTACTTGCATTTTGACCTCTAAATTCCTGATTTCAACAGTTAGGTGACAAATAAGCATATTAGCCAAAACCCATTCCAGATTTCCACATTAGCAATACACAATATGAAAGTTCAATTAACCTACAATAGCTGCTGGCTATTACAATAAAATCAATATTTATTTAGTTGCTTTTATTCAAAAATTATCTGCATATTCAAACTATATTAGAACTTTCTATAACAACAACATAAAAGATTCAGTAACTTCTTTTTTAATTTTAAGCAGTCAAGTGCTAAAAGTCGTTAGAACTATTAAAACTAACGCTGTGGGGTATGATGGTATTAGCAACAGATGTAACGGCTTTTTTAAATTTCGGCGTTAGAAGCCTAATTTGTCAATTTGAGGCATAAATCTGATCCCTGTTTCGGATTAAATTTCTCAGCTCTACGTAATTTTGGTGGGAGTATAGCTAACTTCACACTGAATTTTAAGCCACGTGGAGTCGAATTTGAAAGTCACAGTCTTGTCCGTCTCCCCTTCGACGAAGTAAGCTATAAGTTTATTCACTGGGGCTTTATCGGGATTTGAAACCCCAGTGCCAACCCTACATTACACTTGATTATACCATGGTTGGACATCGCCTAGCCTTGTGAGCATGGCGAAATATTTCTCTTTTGCGACATGTGAACTCTGCGGCCGCTCTCCAGCTTAGGTGAGAACAATTGTATTACGTTCCGATCTTCGATTGCTAATTTATATGGCATTAGGCCCGCACCCGCTCTCTGGTAAACAGTAGCGTCAAATTTCTTCCTATGGACCCCCATAGTTAGCCTCGACGTGGTTCAAGCATTTGGCCTTGTCCACTTAACTGACGAGGTTCTCTTTCTGCTAGAATGCCGAATGCAATCCCATTTGGAGCAGAAGCTGGTATCGAGCGTTGACAGATTCCTAAATTGCCGCGAAGCAACCGTAAACGCCTCGTTTAAGCCCAGCTGTATTGGAGCTAAATCCTGATGTTTTGAATTAATGTAAGTACTAGCATATGCTCGCTTTTTTTGCTCATGCGCCAGCGGAATCTTATATTCTATTTGTACAGTTAAGCGCATTCATGCAAAACAAGTTGTAAGAATCAGAATGGCTAAAAGAATTTCGACAAGGGGCGAGCAGCTTCATAGTGAAAGATGCAGCTATTACAGGAATAAACAGATGTATTGAAAAAGTTTAAAACGTTAAATAAAAAGCTTTACCTACTGTTTAAATGTTTTACTTTTCATACATCAGCTGTCTCGCTGTTCATTTAATGTGGAAATTAAAATTATGACTTGTCCTCTTCTCATAATGTATTGAATATAATAATTATTATTGTATGTATGTACAGGGTGCGGCAGTCAAATCTCCATTTTTGAAATAACTGTAAGAAATAAACGGTTGCATTTTTAAAAATGTTATTGAAACCATGTTAATCTACGTTAAAAAGCATTTAAGAAACATTATTCAGTGTTTAAAAATAACAGTATTAAGATGTCGTCCATCTCGATCGATGCATTCTTGCAGGCGATGTCTAAAATTGTCCATTGCATCACGGAGCATCTGCTGAGGGATTCTTTCTATTTCCTGACGTATTCTAACCTTCAGTTCTTCAAGAGTACGAGACCGTTCTTGGAAAACTTTGCTCTTTAGGTAGCTCCACAAGAAAAAATCACATGCGGTGAGGTCGGATAAACGTCACCGCATGTGATTTTTTTATGTGTTGTCCACATATACACAAATATGTAACACACATATTTAACTTCTGTCCAACAGAAAACGTTTATCCTGACATTTGGAAGCATTCTATTCAGGGGCGTATCCAGCTCAAAACGGAAGGGGGGGCAACTTTCTTAATTCAACCTCTTTCCTGGGAGAGGGGGGCCTATGGGGAGGGGGGTCTATGGGGAGGGGGTCCATGGGGGGGGGGGGAGGTGCCATGCAATAATGCACAATTAACAAATTTGACAAAATAGTTTTTGAACAATAGTTTGCGAGGATTAGATGCACATTTTCTTCAAACTACAGCTTCCACTAATTGCTCCTTGTTTGCGAAAACACATTGACGATAATACTTAGCATGGCAAACCCATTTAACCTATTTGCACCAATAGTGCTTCTTAGCGATGTTCTTATTTGGCAAGGGAGCTAAATGAACGCTCTATAGTACTTGTGCAGGGTTGTGAAAGCAATATCAATAGCGCCTTTCCAAATTGTAAAAAAGTTGTAGATACAAGACGTACTTTCATTCCATTCCCCCAAAGAAACATCTCTCATGTGACTCTTACTCGGATGGAAATGTGTCAATAAAAATGCAGGCAATTTGTCTGCAGAAAATCTGACTTCTAAAGATTATATGACGGAATCCAAGTAAGGAATTATTAGAGACCTCCAAAAGTCAGATGGATTTTCGGCTGAAGGGTTGCTTCTATACTTTTGTCGACCAGTAACGAGAGTGTCGGTTATATCAACATTCAAATGCTTTGCAATGGCGCCTGCTTCTTTCAAAACGGCAGCTGTGACATTCTTCGTATCTTTCCGATGATCTCTTAGCACGTCGAGAGTAGTTTCAATGTGCTGGTTGCCTTTGACTAAGTTAAGTATTTTCAATTGAAGTGTATTTGCTACGAATTGCAGTATAGCGGAATACTTCGCAATTAATGCTACTGACACAACAAATTAAGATATGCATGACACTGCATGCATTTGATATGCATTTTTTCTTGTTGCTTCATTTCCCTGTTCAGCTAATGTCTTTACTGCATCAACCATATCAATGAAGTGACCCTTAAAAACAGGGATGCTCGTGTACTTTTCTGATCATCTTGTTTCACATAATTTAGGAATGTTAACAATAAGCTTGCGTTGTAAAACGGACTCGCGAAAAAATATGATTAGGTACCTTCTTGATAAGTTTCATCACAGGTCGAATTTCTGGGATAACGTTTAAGTCGTTCACGAGAAGGTTTAGCTTGTGCGAGGAGCAATGGAAGTAGCTATAAGGATTTTTTGTTCTTTTGCCTCAGAAGCGCCTGCAGACCCCTTTCTTTCCTAGACATGGTGGAACATCCGTCGAAGCCTAACCCCAATCACTCCTCAGGGTCAAGTGTTTTAAGTTTGTCACAAAATCATCAATGGCTTTGGAATTACTTATGAAATTAAGTCCTTCATGCTCTACAAAAGCTACACATTCTTCTTCGATTTCGTTATATTTTTTTCTATTCAATTTAAAATTGTATCTACCTTGGAAGGGGGGGGGGGGGCAGGTGCCCTCCCCTGGATACGCCCTTGATTCTATTAATAACTCCAAACCTACAACTAGTGATCCGGCTGAATATTCTGATCTTAAGCCCATTAGTACTTTGCCTATTTTTTCAAAAATTCTCGAGAAAATTATGAATTCAAATAATGCACTATCTAAAAACAAACAACCTGCATCAGTTATACAATCAAAATTCCAACCTTCTTATAGCTGCACCACTGCTCTGATAACCGTTACAGACGATATCTTTAAGGCAACTTATAGTGGAACATTGACAATACTTACCCTGTTGGATTATAATAAAGCATTCGATACGATTAACCACAATTTGTTGGATCAAGGTTGAATTCTTGGCCCACTACTCTATAAACTTTTTTATACCTCAAAATTTTCTGAATTTGTTGAACATAGCAATATGCGTATGTTTGATGATGACACGCAGATTTATTGAAATTTTTTAAAGCCCAATTTTAATCAGGCGATGGACAAAATCTCTAGTGACTTAAATAAAATATTTAAGTTGTCAACGAAGTATTGTCTGCTTTTAAATCCATGTAAATGCTGTGTGCTGTTTGGCAGAACAGTCCACTGCAAAAATGTGAAATCTGTAATTAAAATTACAATTAATGGCTTAATAATACTAAAAAAGAAGATACCAAAAACTTGGGTCTTGTCTTGAATAATAGTTTTAGATACATGACTCATACAATCAAGTGTATACAAAAAACATAACTGAATATAAAGCTACTGCATTCGCATATATTGTATCTGACTGAGGATCAAAAGAAAATGCTGTGTGATGCTTTAGTGCTCTGCCAGTTCTCATATTGCTCAGAGACATACTCACCTTGCCTAGATTATGATTCTGCTAGAAGGGTATAAAGAGTTCAAAATGCTTACCTGAGATTTATTTATTGTCAAATATTTTACCAAATTTCTCACAAATTAATAGAAGCTAAAAGGCAACTTCATTATATCATAAAATTATTATAAATAAAAAACTGCCTTATCTATATAATAAGATAAAATTCCGAACGGATGTATATATTTTCAACTTGAGATACAAGGGTCTTATTACAGCGTCACAGCACAAAAGTGTTCTCTTTCAACGTTAATTTCAATATAACATCAGCAACATATAAAATGAAATACAATATTCATTAAAGAATTACCTACTACTGCCTCTAGATAACATTACTTTAATATCTTTTAGCACAGAGTTCGTGACATGCTGCCTGCAAATATAATTCAGCTAGTTTTTCGTATTCATATGTCTTTTCTAAGTAACAGTTTAAATAGAATTTAGTATAATATAACTTCGGGACAATCTGCCGAAGTATCACTTTTGAGCTAGCTATTTTCACTAATTTGCAATTTTTACAGCAACCACTCAATCTCAACCAAACCAAAATTATATGAAATGTCTCATGAAACTGCATAACGAAAAGTCAGAAAATACAGTTCTGAGAAAGCATCCGTCGGCGGATGTAAACATTTTTGCGTCAGTTTGTGAGGAATATTAATACAAAGAACTGAAAAGGTTTTTTCTTTTGTTACGGTAGCAACTGATTATAAAGACACTCAAGGGTGGGGGGAGTGCCACTTGCTTTGACATGTCCGAGAAATGCCAACACTTGCCCTGGAAATCTCAAAAACAGGCCAAAAGCCACGGCTTGATACGCTCAGTAAGATGGGCGTGGTCTTAGGAACGCTACACCTTAGGGCAAGCGTGACGATATGTATAGGGTGTTGCAAAATAAATGGACGCCACGGAATTCAGACTTGGATCTCACGCTTGGCAGAACTCGAAAGTCAAGCGGAAGTAGACTCACGTCTCCCACGGCGACGAGCGCACTGACTTACCTGCGAGGAAGAATCATAAAGCAACGCACAGTAAACCGCTATATTGGTTCAACACAATACAACAGCGCCGAAGTCGTCAGCGTACACAGAAAAATGGAAAATAACAAATGCGTACTACAGCTAAAAGCCCAGCTGGGAAGTCGCCTTACTTCTAAAATATTGCGGGAATGGTAACAATTGGAACACTGCCCCAACGCGGGTGGCTCGCATCTGCCTTGAAGAGCGTTAGTTAAGAGTTTACGCACAGCCCAAGCGAAGAACTGGTGTTTAAGCGCGTAAATTATCGTTTGCAAGCCACCCACGCCGGCGACTGGCTTATAAGCTGTATGATTAATTGAAAAATAGCCTGAGCTGTCGGCTGGCAGATAACATGAATGAATATTTATAAACAGCCCACGCTGGCAACTGGCTTGTAACATGAATGATTAATTGAAAAATAGCCTGAGCTGTCGGCTGGCAAATAACATGAATAAATATTTAAGAATAGCTCACACTACCTTGGTTGGTTAGCTTTGCCTGGCTGCGTTGATTATCGTCGGAGCGCCCGCCGTAAGAGCAGACGTGTCGGGGCCTGAAGCGTGGGAGCTGGGCGAAGTTCAAAGATTCCAGGTGCGGAATTCTCATAGGAAACAACCGAAAACTGTCGAGACCGGTATGTGTCCGTTCTGAAGAACTGGATCTCCCAATATAGCGGAGAAGAATGGCCCAGCAGGCCGTCGGAAAATTACAGAACGGAAGGTCATCAAAATCACAACGAGGACACGCACAAAAAACACCCCGACAAACACCACTTCACTCTAAGCCGGCCAGTAATGAACTCCTCGAAACCAAACCAAAAGCTGCCCGCGCCAGACGCCCTAGGCACTCGGCCTGCCGGAGGAACCGGCACCTGTAGCCAATCACGACTCGATAAAAGCCCGCCGTTAGTTCGGCTCGACGAACTTTATAGAACGAGGCTGTGTGCCAAATCTCAAAATTCCAAATAAGCCAAAACAAGTAATTATAAACGAGAACATTAAAGTGGCCGTTACAGTTGCTTAAAATTGCAAACCGCCAACTGCCTGAACACCATTTGATGAACTAATACACGTAGAAATATGACTGGAAAACCTATATACAGCGAAGTTGTAATTTTTGAACAGAAAATACTCCAAGAAGTCGCACATTCATCGAATTTAAAAATGTCCTGACACTTTGTGTTTTTCATTTGTATCCGGGAAATCACTACTAATAACCGTTACGTGGCCATAACACTACGCGGACTCAGTGGTACCGAACTGAGCTGCTGAGCTTAGTCATGAGTTTGAATCTAGCTACGAGCAATCATTTTTAAGAATTATCAAAAAATGCAAATGGAAGTTTTTCTCCTTTCTCATCAAAAGGTAAAGGTTCAAGATAATTTCAATTCCGCCAACAGGGGGCGGGCTGCTATAGGGACCTTGCGTCCCTCGTCAGCCAAGAATGGGAATTTCAGAATGGGTGAGAGAAAGGAGAGGTGGAATATGGAAGAAATGCCAGGAAAGGTGGGAGAAGTACTGCCCCGGCATTCGTCTCAGAGAAGGTACTCTGTTGACTCAGGAAAACCATCTAAAAACCTGAATTAGAAGCAGACAGCCCTGGGAATCAAACCTACAGCCTCCCGAATGCTAAGTAGGCGTGCTAACCACTAACCTCGGTTTGCTCATCATTAAATCTGAAATGACACATCACTGGCACTCTCTGCTAATGATAAGTATTGATAAATATGCTGACAAGTATCGATAAGGAGCTTGTACCTTCTCTCTTGTTTCTCAGTTAATGTAGCCATTAGCTGTATATACTGATTATTTATAATTTCAAGGTTCAGTTGAAAAACAGTTTAAAGGCCGCTTTACATTTAAGCAAGACCGGTGCAATGCAATGCAAGATGAAGAATTGCATGTAAAAATTAATATTGCTTGTCACTTTACATTTATGCAAGTCAGGAGCAATACCTGACGTTTGTAAACAAGACTATCATTTTGACAACAATTACAATAAAATTTGCAGTAATACGTACGTGGTCATTTTAATTTTATATTAACAGTGGAAATGTTAGTTCACTGCTACTTTCAATTTGAATGGTTGGTAACAAAGTTTTTTACTAAAAACATTACTAGAATTGCATGCGACTTGCAACAAAATTAGACCCGGCTCTAATCGTTTCGTCTTGCATCAGCTGATTGTAAATATTGCTTAATGTAAAGCGCCCTTAAGGTTTTTTGCCTGTATGAGATTTCATATGTTTGACTAGATTACCTTTTACAGCAGTTTTATATTCACAAACAGAACAAGAAAACGGTTTTTCGCCAGTATGAGTTTTCATATGAGTGACTAAATAACGTTTATGGGCAGTTTGAAATTTACAAACCGTACAAGAATAAGGTTTTTCGCCAGTATGCGTCCTCATATGTCCGACTAAACTCCTTTTCTGAACAGATTTAAATTTACAAACCATACAAGAATAAGGTTTTTCGCCTGTATGAGTTTTCATATGTACGACTAAATTATTTTTCTGAACAGATTTAAATTTACAAACAGAACAAGAATAAGGTTTTTCGCCTGTATGAGATTTCATATGTTTGACTAAATTCCCTTTCTCAGTAGTCTTATATTCACAAACAGAACAAACAAACGGTTTTTCGCCAGTATGACATTTCATATGAGTGACTAAATAATCTTTATGGGCAGTTTGAAATTTACAAACCGTACAAGAATAAGGTTTTTTACCAGTATGAGATTTCATATGTCTAACTAAACTATGTTTTACTGCAGTTTTATATTCACAAACAGAACAAGAATAAGGTGTTTCACCTGCATGTGATTTTATATGAGTGACTAAATAACGTTTATGGGCAGTTTGAAATTTACAAACCATACAAAAATAAGGTTTTTCGCCTGTATGAGTTTTTATATGGCTGACTAAACTACCTTTCCTGACAGTTTTAAATTCACAAACATAACAAGAATAAGGTTTTTCGCCAGTATGATAATTCATATGTGTGATTAAACTTCTTTTGTGAGCAGTTTTATAATCACAAACAGAACAAGAAAACGGTTTTTCGTCAAAATGAGATTTCATATGTTTGACTAAACTACTTTTGTAAGCAGTTTTATAATCGCAAACAGAACAAGAAAACGGTTTTTCTCCAGTATGAGATTTCATATGAGTGACTAAATAATTTTTATGGGCAGTTTGAAATTTACAAACCAGGCAAGAATAAGGTTTTTCACCAGTATGAGATTTCATATGTCTAACTAAATTCACTTTTACTGCGGTTTTATATTCACACACAAAACAAGAATAAGGTTTTTCACCTGTATGAGTCCTCATATGTTTGTCTAAACCATTTTTGCCAACAGACTTAAATTCACAAATAGTACAAGAATAACGTTTTTCACCAGTATGAGATTTCATATGTCTAACTAAATTAACTTTTACTGCAGTTTTATATTCACAAACAGAACAAGAATAAGGTGTATCACCTGTATGTGATTTTATATGAGTGACTAAATAACGTTTATGGGCAGTTTGAAATTTACAAACCAGACAAGAATAAGGTTTTTCGCCTGTATGAGTCCTCATATGTTTGATTAAACTATTTTTCTCGACAAATTTAAATTCACAAACACAACAAGAATAAGGTTTTTCACCAGTATGATATCTCGTATGTATGATTAAACTACTTTTGCGGGCAGTTTTATAATCACAAACGGAACAAGAAAAAGGTTTTTCGCCAGTAGTATGAGATTTCATATGTGAGACTAATCTAAATTTTACTGCAGTTTCATATCCACAAACAGAACAAGAATAAGGTTTTTCACCTATATGGGACTTCATAGAAGTAACCGAACTCTGTGCTGTTGAATTTTGAGCCATATAATTTTGGCCTGTAATTTCAAAGTCACACTTAATATCAATTTCCGAATAATTACTAATATCATTACTGCTTTCAGTCATTTCTTGTTTGATAGATAATTTCTTAATATCTCCATTGCCATCTAAGTCTCTTAATTTATGCAGTGAAGTGGCTGATGACCTATAAAAAATATTATCTGCTGCTTCTTGGGTTGTGGTCATCCTGGCTACTTTAATGTCTGCTTGGAAAGTAACAATTTTTCGCTCAGTAATATACGATTACGAGAACTTTAAGACTGCAATATCTGGAACAAGTAGGTATTATTAGAATTAGCAAATTACAGATAATTACATTTATTTTATTTTGGAACCATAGGTTTGTTTAGTGACCCTCGATAGTGGGCAAAATATAGCTTTTATGGCCCGAGGGTCTATAAAGTTGCTAAGCAATTCAATAAACAATATAGCAACACCAACAATCTACACAGTAACCATAACACACCAAAAATTTACAGCGCTAGCATTAGCCTGTGCCCAAAATACTAAAATCTTGAATTTTGTCCAATTTGAGAACTAAAATAAAATAAAACGTATGTACCACATGTATAATCAAAATTATAGCTCTCAGAAAATTTAAAGCACTCCACATAATCTATTGATGTTGTCTTAATATAAAAATAACTATTATAAGTATACTCTTCTGTAAAGAACTGGAGTTATATTAAACAGAATAGTTATTTGTGTATAGAGGACTGAAAAAAGAGAAAGTAAACGTCCGTGGATAAAATTGAGGCCCTTCATACACCAAGGGGCATTTATTCGTTGAAGAGAGTAAACAGTCTGAACGTTTTGGATTTTAAATTAGGACATTTCAAACGCACTTTCTGTTGAAAATGTTTAATTTTATATTGTTAATTGTATTTTTAATATTAACAAATAAATGTATTGCTATCCTCACAATGAAGGTTGTGAATCATATAATTGAGCATTACTTTCATTACTAGTTATGATGACTGGGCATTTGGTTTTTACAGCACACCGGTGTAAAATTGTACTTTTGATTATGTTAACTATGATATAAAAAAACCATTCTGACCCAGTTGTATGTAATTAAATAATGTTGTATTGTTGTATTAAAAACAGTATTACTATAACTAGCAATCTATCAGCATATCAGTTTAAAGAAGCTATCAAAAAGTTGAATGTTTTTATTTGTTCTGTTCATGTGCTCGGGGTCGATAAGGTAAATAAATGTAGTGGCGGTTTTGCTTCTTATATTTACTAATTGCAATTTACCTTAAATAAACAAAAAGTTTTTATACATTGGGTGGAACGATCCAGAACTACTGCAATAATAAAATCATGGCCATTCGAACAATCTGTAAAGCAAAGAATAACACTTAATAACTATTCGTGAGAATGCGTACAATACTTAACCTTAGTTTCAGTGTAAGTGTAACTAAATATTCTGTTTTTGAACGTCAACGTTGTAACTGCTGTCAGAGAGTTCAAGCTGGGTATTTCATCAGATACTAGGCGAAGAAAACGAGTAGATTAATTAAATAGTCACAAACGCCGCTAAACATAGGACTGGGTTTTGGTCACAAAACATGAAAACAATACCTAATGGCAAATGTTTTAGTCTAACGTGAAGTTTGTCTACTTGCACTGAAGTTAGCCGCATGGAATTTGAAGTGTCAACAGCAAAGATAAAAGAGATAAAGGGATAATCAATAGTTGCCACTGCTGTCAGCTATTTCTAAGTAATTTGAATGTTATTACTTCGACTTCGTTTGGTAATATGATAAGGCTAAATTTTAGTCTATAACCACACCAATTTGTAAATTCATAATTAGATTAAACAAATGAAAATGAAATTCGGTAGTGTTTAAAATATGCTGTGCAAGTGGCAATATAGGTATTGGATTCAATAACTAAGTTCCTTGCATTCAAAGAATAAACAATAATAAATTAAGATAGAAATCTAATTAAATATTTACTGTTATAAAGCTTTCAAATTTGATACAAACGTTATAGAGGTCAGGGACAAGGCCGAGTTCGTTGATGAGCAAAATATATGTAGATCTGCGAGATGGGGTAAGTAATTAGTAGACCCAAATATACTTTCACTTGAATTAAAAAACAATATATATAATTTTGCATCACAGCAGGGAAGCTTTGATTTCCAACTTATCAACTATTTTATTTTTGTACCACGCTTCAGCGTTGTCACAATATAGACAAAAATAACAAACTTTCAAATATTAATATGATATCGTCTGAAACTCTTACAGGGTTTGGTTCGGTTATTTTGTTACTTTGTTCTAAAAAAGTGATTTTCAATTATTTTAAAATTGGCAATCAAAATCGAACGTCACTTCTAATGTCAACCAAATGTCAACAATAATTTTTAAATCTCAGTGACAAATGCCCAATCCTTAGAATGGTACCTTGTAACATTAAATTAAACAGTAAGTTATTGTCTCTTAATTAATTTCACTTTTTTAAATGTCTTTATTTGCTTTATTTATTTGGTATACTCTAAGAAATTTACCCACCTTGTATATTTTACTTCCACAATGTTCAAGGATAAGTTGCAATCCTTTAGCCACAATTGACCCCTCTAATCAGCTCCCTGCAATACAGCTCGCAAAAATAGACCACCAGTCCCAAGCTTCGTCCAACACTACGAAACCCAAAATCATTGACAGCCACCAGCCAACAGAGCAATCCCAGATATCCTCCTGTCTTCGTCTTCCGGAATGCACCCTCTTGCTTCGCCGACGTCCTTCTGGACTCTCCACTCAACAACAAATAGATTGATGTAACTCTTTCTATTTATGTTACTTGTTAAATGTATTCTTCTCAATAAGCTGTTCCAATGTAACTCTTCAATTATTCACTTGTAAATACCAATTCTTGTATCCATTAAGTTTTACCACATGCCAATTACCTTCTATAGTTAATTTCTTTCCTTTTTTTTACTTACTTCTTAACATTTCACTTTTTAAAACACCACGTGATTTAGATATTACCCTTATTAAATAAGCCAAAAATTTTCACAGTAAAATAGGGTTAAATTCAATATTTTTAATTGACCAAAACTTTTTCTTACATATTTTTCAAGTTTTCTTCTTCTTCTTCCTTCTTATATATTAGGCCTTAATTACCTGTTTTTTTCTTCAACTTTGCCTCTTATATGTGCAGATTATCACTCCAACGCTTCCTGGGTCTTCCTATATTTCTTTTTCCTGTTGGTGACTTATCCCTTGCAATTCTTACTATTCTTTCTTCGGACATCCTTGTAATGTGTTCCTCCCATTCTTGTTTTCTTTTGTGAACCCAGTCATTAATATTATCAACGTTGCATTCTTGTCTAATATGTTCATTAGTTTCTCAATCCAATAATGTTTTCCTTGTGATTCTGCGTAATATTTTCGTCTCTGTAGTTTTAATGAGTTGTTTCGTTTTTGCTGTGTCTGGTCGAGTTTCGGCAGTATATGTTAATATGGGTCTTACAGTTGTTTTGTATATCTTTGCTTTGGTTTTTTTACGAATTATATTTGTTTCGCCAGATAGTGTCATTTAGGCAAACAGCTATCTTATTTGCTTTAATAACTTGTTATCTTACTTCGTTTTCCGTATCTCCATGGCTTGTGATGTCTATGCCTAAATATTTAAAACTCATGACCTGTTAAATTACTTTTCCTTCCACTTCAAGCTTGCATCTACGGGGTATTTTCGATGTTGTCATACATTTGGTTTTTTCAACGGAATCAACATATTTAGTTCTTTTGCTATAGCATTGAATTGATGCAGTTGTCTTTGTAGGTCATCTTCATTTTCAGCGATTAAAATCGCGTCGTCGGCGTAGCATAATATCGAATTTCTTGGTTTCCCATTCTATACCCTCTCCAGTTTTCACTTTTTTTATTATTTCATCCATAAGTAAGTTGAATAATAACGGACTCAGAGAGTCGCCTTGTCTTATTCCCATTGTTGACATGTATGGGGGGAGGTAGTTTATCTTTTATTTTAGACTGTATTCTGTTATTTATATATATGTTTTCAATGGTTTTGATAAGTTTATTCGGAATAATTGCTCTACTTTAATTCTACCCGTATTAGAATTTTCCATTTGTCATTGCTTCTTCAACTGTATTTTAAATATTCTCTTTATTTTCAAACCACCTGTAACCTTTCACAAGCTATCATTCAATTACTAATTTTCTTTAACCCTCAGACTGCGGAAACCGGATCTCAAGTGACCAGGACTTTCTTTTTTCTTAAATAATTCTACCGTTTTCCAATATACTGCTTTGGGTGTTCGCGTATTCCTCGAAGCTGTTATGGAGATGCTGTAGAATAAATTTCGTGGAAAAATGTCTTGGTATACCTGAGATAATCCTCTTGAGACCCGGTTTCCACGTTTCGCGCTCTATTGTTTTTTTTTTTCTTGTTTTCTGGAGTATAAGAACACTGTGTAAAAACATAAACAAAAAGAATGGATCCTACTAAAATTCCCCTCACGGAACAACAATTGTATGACGAACTAATGCGTGATGATGACGAAAACGACTTTCATTTTTGTCTGATGAGGACAGTGGCAGCGATAAAGGTGACGCAGAATATGAAAATTTTTAGTCTGCAGGTCAATAAAAATAAAAGTTTTATGATAATATTATCATATGCAAGTATGTATTAGAAAAACAGACATTGTGGTGCTTTAAAACTAATTTAAAAAATTGAATTCGATCCGGGTCACTAGAGACCATTTACGCACTCCGCGTAACTGAAATTATTTCCGCCGGGCGAGGGTTAATCAGGAACCTTTTTAAACATCATCGACTATTAGAATGGGTTGATATGGATTGTAATAACATCCAATTTTCCTTAACAAGTTATAATTTTATTTACGAACATAGCGTAGTCTTATCATAACAATATATACAACTGGCACATCAACAAACATGTGCCCCTTGTTCTTTCTGCAACTACATAAGTTTTTACATTTTCATTGTCACCATTATTTTTAAATCAATGTTGGATTTTAAAGCAGTTCTATGGCTTGCATTGATTTTATTTAACCGATCCGTACATTTACCAGTGATTTTGAAGGATATAGATACAAACACACGGTTTGCCTAATGTGCCAACATAACCAAGACATACATTTTTGGTGTCATCTCTTTCTCAAGCAAAAGAATGTATATGTATTTATCTTTGTCGTAATTGCGCTGCAACCTTAAAGCTAAGGCACCAAAATTTACATAGCCAAGACGTTATATGTCATACTAACGTCCAGACACCTTATATTTTCAATTAACATCAAGTAATCGGCACACGTTACGCATTCTAGAAAGTTTCTATAGTGTCTCTCAAGTTTTTTTTGTATTCGCTCCCCAAACTGGTTACTTTGGAAACTGTCTAGGATCCTCAAAATGGTCATTTAGAGGCCTTGTACTTAAAGTCGTCATGGCAACATTTTAGCGGACTCAAACATTGGTTGCCATGTCGACTTTAAGTACAAGGCCTCTAAATGACCATTTTGAGGATCCTAGACAGTTTCCAAAGTAACCAGTTTGGGGAGCGAAAAATACATGTTCGCGCGGCCTCCTAATATAATGCCGCGTTAATGGTGATTGAAACTTCATATTATAATGTTTGGAGAGCTAATACAAAAAAAGTTGTATGCAACACGTCCTCAATGGCTTTAGAGGACTCATCTTCATATTACGGACTCGGCTGCGCTTCGCTCCGCTCGTCCGGAAACATTACGACTCGTCCCCTAAAGCCTTGATTTGAGGACTAGTTACATAATAGTAGTCTCTGAATCACATCGCAACTGTGTTAAAATTTTACAAAATTTTCCTCATCTATTTTTGCCTGTATCACTTTAAAAGTGTTTTGAAAACATTTCTTCTTTTTTCTAATGTACTTCGTAGTCAGATGAAATAATTTTCATCAAATTTACCACCAAGCTCGATCTATGTGCCAGTAACAAAAAAGTCTGTTTGGTACTATACCCCTAACATCTCTCCAGGCATTGTTATACACTTCTGTTATATCACTCATCAAAATCTTGGTATTTATAAGGTCCACAGGTCCACTGCAACTTTTATTACGGTAAAAAATACTTCACAAATCTTAGTGTCCTTTCTATTTGAAACCCATATAGGCCACGGGCATTCCTTTACCAAATTCATCGCTGACCATCAAAGTTGTCAATTCAAAATCATAAGGGTTTGTACCATGGGTACCATCAACGCAAATAAATTTGTAAAACTCTTTCAAGAATTTCATCTGTACCTTATTCATTAGAACGAGGCAAAAATCAGATGGCTGTTGCTTATAATCATCGACACCCTGGGCCTTGTAAAATTTAACTGGGTTATTGTTATCACATGCATATTCCTTCACCCAAAGTGCTACACTTGTTGCATCATCTGAGTGCCTTACACCATCAACATCAATTCTAAATGACTTCTTTATGTTGTAAATATCTTTCTTGGTGGTTAAATCTACACGATGTAATGTATCATCATTAAAGCTAGGATAGTTAGGCAAAATAAAGTCTCGAAAAAGGCAGGCAAAAAGGCAAAATAAAAGATTTAAAAAAGCACTAAAAAGGCAAAAATAAAGTAAAAAAGGCAAAAATAAAGTAAAAAAAGGCAAAAATAAAAAAATGCAAAATTAAAAGAAGTTTAACTGAGAAATACAATCGATGCACTTCACAAATCACAATGTTAACACATTCAAAAATTGTGACAAACTGGCTGATTCAGTAGAAAACTTTCTCCTGACAATACTGGTACCCTCATTAAAATTAATCTCAAGAAAATAATCCTGAGAAATTTTCAGCCCATAACAATATAGGGTTAAACCCACTAAACCTCTTACCTGTAAGTGCTTGGGAATAATACTTTTCACAATTTATTTCAAAAATTTAAAATGTGCACTTTCTTGGAAAATTGCTAGTACATTCTTTTTAAATTGAAAATGTAAGAACTAAATTTCTTAAAATTCTAATTTAATATATCATAAAAGGCACCAAAAGGCAAGAAAAATAGGAAATTCCTCAAAAAAGGCAGAATCCTTAAAAAGACGCAAAAAAGGCAAAATAAAATTTGCATTTTTGAATTTCACGCATTCTAAAACAGATTTAAAATTGGGTCTGCCTTTTATCCTTCCATTTACTAAAAAAGGCAATTTGCCTAACTATCCTAGCTCTAATCATCATATATACTGACTCTTATTGAATCTATAATCTTAGGCACAGATACACCTAGCAAAAGTTTTCCACCAATATTTTTCCTTGCATTCTCAGGTATTCGAAGATGTTGAATTTGCATTTTATGCCCATAATGTGATTTTGAATATATAATTTGAACAGCATTTGTAGTGTTGTTGACTCTAATGACTATGTGACTAGTACACATAAAGTGGATTTTTTTGGAACCCTGAGATTTTTCTAAACGTTGCCGATTCAAAACACTTAATTTTATTCTCTTCCTCAATAGTTTTCAGCTACAAACGGAATTCTAAAAATGGAAATAAATCACCATAATAAGTATATTTAATTTCTCATATATTTAAGATCATATACAGTGCCCGCCAAGCCATATGGGAAACTCTGTTGTTTGTGACTTTCTGACGCATGGTCTCAAATGAAAATATGGCTAAACAAATTTGTTAGTCCGGACGCTCAAAACGAAAAATAAATTTTTCTGAAATTGGCACAAGAGTAAACTACCTTTACCTTTGAAGATATCGAAAAATGTTATTTTAAGAAGTCAGAAACATCAGACTTTCCCATAATATGGCGTTGACTGTTTAGCGAATACTGTATTTAATGTCTCCATACCATCTAATGTTGCAAAATTTTCTTCTACAATTTCATTTTTGAAGTTATGAATGGAGACCAGATGCTCAAGTAGAGTGCTTCTGCATTAAAAAGGCAAACTGCATTCCAGGCACTTATTTACAAATTCTTTATTATTGATGCGGTCAATCGACTTATTTATGTTAAACTTATGAAATTTTTTTAGATAATTATTCAATGTACTCTTATCAAAAAAAAGTTTTGTTACTTATGCCACAAGGTTTCCCGATATTTTCCTTCAATATCTTCACGCCGTTCACTAACTTCAAATGTATTGCTATGGTATATAGAGGCCATGTATTACATTAAATACAGTTATTTATTTACATGAATCAAAAATGAAAAGTTCAATACAGTAATTATACTGAAACGATAAGATGTGGAAAATTATGATAATGATTGCTTATTTAATTGAATAATAATTGAAACTCAAAGATTCAAAGTACATTTTAAAAGAAAGTTATTTCAAAATGAGTACAACTGGTGGTAACAAAAATTAACAATAAATACAAAGTTGAATATTGCATATGACAGAATAAAATTCTATTTGTAATAATTTATAAAGTGAGCACCATTTAAATTTATTTATAACATGTAGCAGGCAGGAATAATGGTAGTCTCGGATAGCAATAAAAAATTGGGATGATTATTAGAATAACAACTTAAAAACAACTACGAAAAATTTGATAAAAAATGGATATAACAATTTTGTAATTGTGTAAATACATAATAAAACCCATTAAAATAACGAAGAATTTTAATAAAACGTAAAGTGGTATGTTGGTTGTACATTACAAATAAAATAAATAGTCCAAGGCAAGATTTTTGGAATATCAAATACAATTAAAAACTGGGATTGAAGAAAGCAGAACCAATTGGATGTGTAGCAGAGGTCCAGTACATTGCAGGGAAGGTACCATTGTGTGAGCTGCGAGGGGCGATGGTCCGAGGCCATACAGGAGTTTTGGTCTGTTGCGGATTGTATGAACTTGGAACGGGATCACTGGTGGAGGATACAATTTGTCAATTAGATATGGATACATTGTTAGATGGTGGAGATACAATAAATACTTAGGCGTGCTGGAGATGCTGTCAATGGTTGGAGGTCGGAGCCGTCTATAGGGCTGCAAAAGGTATCGCATTTTTGTTGGAGTTTGGAAGTGTCAGTGCAAAGTAAGTGGTTAAGTTGAAGGTATCTAAATAAATAAAAGGTGATTAATTAATATTAAGAAAGAGACATTATAAAAGTAAAGTACTTATCCAGATTATAGGGATGATGCTGTCAGTTTGACATTTAATTTGAAACTTAATGACAGAAGTATTTTAAATAATATATGCAAATTTGAATCTAAATATCATACAGTCAAACCATTGTAAAAGAATTTTATTTATGTCATATTTATTGAAAAGTGTCATTGGGCACTGCTTGGAAATAATAGTTGACAGCAAGTGACATTCAGTAATTGCAGCAACAAATAACTAACTAGATTTCGGAGAACCATACCCTGAGAAAAAGGAGTACTCATGTAATTTGAAATAAATTCAATTTTTTATAATAAAGTTAAAGTTTCAATACTTGAATTAAATAAGCATACACACGTATCCATTGCATAATAGTATATTTGCGTTACTCTTATTGTTAAACAATTTATCACAAACACAGCACCTATTTTTCATGTCCATATTTAGCAGCGATATTAGTTTTCTGGTTGTTCAGCATTAGCCTTTAGTAATCTGTGCCTTAAACATAAACAGTAAACACAAAAGAGTCAAAACACCACAAAGTCGATACTGTCAGAACTAAACTAAGTAGGGTTAAGGCAAACCAACTTCACGTTAGACTAAAACTTAGTGTAATAGAACATACTTTAGAAACTTTGGACCACAGAACAAACGAGGCGCTAATACCAGCAAAGTATCCCATTTCTAGAGCCAGTAATATGGAAAGAGAGAACAATTAATCCTCTTGTTAGGGCCTACACACATTTTTTACATTACACAGGAATGTTTGTACTAGGTACACAAATCTTAAATCTGCAAATAACCTAAATTCGTACCTTTGTACACAAATATTGTTATAACTTTTTTTAATCCCACCTGCATTTTACTACCTCTAGGAACATTACTCGCTTTTACATTGTAATGCTTTGCTACATCAAGACATCCAAATGTAGAGAAGACTTGGAAGAGTGTTGAAATCTTTCACAGCTGATAAGGAGTTAGTTACCTGTAACAGGTAGGAGAAAAAAACAATCCGAGGGTGGCCGAGGAAATCTTGAACTTAATGAAGAAACGACGAAA